>CM077088.1:52556549-53279018 GCA_039513925.1 Platanthera zijinensis
CAACAGTCTCACGCTGAGCCAAACCCCCGCCTTCTCGCCAGCTTAATCATTCTCGCCGACTCTGCCGAGAGTGGGTCCTGGCTGAACTGAGAGTGAACGTTTCCGCCCCTCTCCAGGCAGGAATTCCTCTAACCTTGATGCTGTCGCCGGATGCGGCGTTGGGTGAGTGGAGCCCACTCGACACCCTTGTTGCTGACCGCGGCGTTGAGTGAGTGGAGCTCACTCAACGCCCTTGCTGCTGACCGCGGCGTTGAGTGAGTGGAGCTCACTCAACCCCCTTTCCGCTGGACGCGGCGTTGAGTGAGTGAAGCTCACTCAACGCCCTTTCCGCTGGACGCGGCGTTGAGTGAGTGAAGCTCACTCAACACCCTTGCTGCTGACCGTGGCGCTGAGAGAGTGAAGCTTACTCAGCGCCATGCCTTCTCACCTGCTTCTGTATGGCGGGGATCTCGCCTGCTCCTAAGCGGGAACTCCTCCGGCGCGAGAGCTCTTATGGCCTTCAGGCCCGAGCTAACTTATGGCTGGTCCAACCCCAACCGTTAATGCCTCTGGGTCCCACCCAGCGAATTTGGGGTTGTACAATACTCTCCTCGAAGACCTAACGGCGCAAAAGCTTGTATTTTTTCCGGCCTTTTCTGGTTGTCAAAAAGACAAGTAATGGTATTTTCCCAAACTTTTCTCCTAATTTGTTAAGATCGAAATCTGCTTGCGATGACAAGGACCTTGTAAAAATATCGCATCGATTGTGTTACGACTGTAAACATACCGTATCATTTGTGTTGCGACTGTAAACCTACCGTATCGATTGTGTTACGACTGTAAACATACTGTATTGATTGTATTATGACTGTAGACATACCGTAACAGTAGTTTCTGACTGTAAACATACCGTATCATTTGTGTTGTGACTGTAAACATATCGTAACAGTAGTTTCCGACTGTAAACATATCGTGTCAATTGTGTTATGACTGTAAACATACTGTAACAGTAGTTTCTGATTGTAAACATACCGTATCTTTTGTGTTACGACTGTAAACATACTGTATCGATTGTGTTATGACTGTAAACATTCTGTATCGATTGTGTTATGACTGTAAACATATCGTATCGATTGTGTTATGACTGTAAACATACTGTATCGATTATGTTACAACCGTAAATACTACCGTAACCGCCAAGTGAATCAAATTGTGCTACATTTAAGATTCATTTCATTTAAGATTGTAAACATACCGTATCATTTCATCTTTAAGATTCATTTCATATCGTATCTTTATAGTCGTTGTTAAAATTGGACTATCAAACCTTTTGAAAAGGGATAAACTACAAGATCTACAAAAGTTAAACATGACATGAACGGGTAGTCGTCACTTACAATACCCTGATCAATACAAGTTTCTTTATCATCTGCCATGTCTGCGGGGAACGAAGACCTTTACGGCAGCGGTGAGATCGGTGCTGGAGGAAGAAGGCGACGACAGAAGGGGGAAAACCTAGAAGGTGATTTTCGAAAAACCTAAAAAAGGGTTGGGCGGGTGGAACTGACAAATTGCGATAAATTTTTCTGCCAGTGGGCCCCGCGGTTAAGAAGCTGTTATTTATTGAGGCACATAGAGCTATAAACCACGGTGGCACCATAAAAATTGGAGATTGTTATTCGCACTACAGTTTTGGTTATTCGCACTACGATTTCTCCTAATTTTTCGCGTCTTTTGGAAATACGTCTTGTACATGCATTTTTAGGAAAAGTGTTCAACACAAAAGTTGTAGATCTTGATGAGATCTACAACTTTTGTGTTGAACACTTTTCCAAAAAATGCATGTACAAGACGTACTTTGGAAATACACCCAGATTTCGCGTCTTTTAGAAATACGCCTTGTACATGCATTTTTAGGAAAAGTGTTCAACAGGAAAGTTGTAGATCTCAATGAGATCTACAACTTTGGTGTTGAACACTTTTCTTAAAAATGCATGTACAAGATGTATTTCCAAAAGACACGAGAAATTAGGAAAAAACATGTGTGACTAGTCAAAACTGTAGTGCGGATAACAATCGCCTAAAAATTTCTCTCTTTGGGAGGGCTTTTTAGAAAGGAAAAAAGAGTGGTGTCAAAAGTAAGGTAAGAAAAGGAGCATTTGGAAAATGTATATTGAAAAAGGAGATTTGTTTGGGTAAATTCATTTTGCAGAAATTTTCATAAAGATGAATTATTTTATAAAATGTTTGGCAAAGTTCCGTTGCGGTAACTTTTTTTATTAAAATTGTGGGTCCAGGGAAAAATGAACGCCCGAGCGAAAATGCGCGTACATGCGAAAAATGCGCGTCCAGACGAAAAATGCGCACTCGACCAAAAATGCGCGCTGGGGGAAAATGCGCTATTTTTTTTTCGCCGAGCACGTTTTTTTTCGCCAGACAGCTGTTTTTTCGCCCGGGCGTGGATCTTTCGCCCGGGGCGGATCTTTCGCTCGGGCGCGGTTTTTTCGCCCGGGCACGGATCTTTAGCCGGGCGTGGATCTTTCGCCTGGGCCGAACCAAATGAAGCCTAGTTCGACGGTGGCGGGTCGATCTGGCGGGTGAAAACAGAGTGTTCGAATCGGAGGGGGGAGGTGGCTGCTCCAAACGGAGCTTTTTGGAGAATTTCTCAAGGCGGGCGGGTGGAAACGGGGCAAACGCCGCCGGAAGTTCATTTGTTTACCCTCCTTCGGCGGCATTTGTCCAAAACGGAGCAGCAAAACGCCCAAACAAACAGAGCCCTAAAGTTTACATTTAATAACATCTAGCACTTGGTTCGGAAGACTGGATATAAAGCTATTTGCTCGGGGCGACACAGCTTACCGACGTGCCCATACACTTGCATCACTCAGATCTATAAATACACTGCAATTATTAGGGTTTCACGTATCACTCTTTTTAAGCATGAAAAATAAAATTGTTGCCTCGGAGGGATTTTAAATATGTTTTAAGGGTTTAGCGAAATGTCGCAGAGGCTACAATATAGGAATAAACATGAAAAAATATCTACTAATCCTCTTATTATTCATTGTTATTCTCTATCACAATTTGACGACGTCTCTTCCTTGGATTTCACAAGAGACACACAGAGACACCGACACACACACAATACCCATACAACTGTGATGCCTAGGCACAAACAAGACAACATGCTAACACACCTCACACACACGCAGATGCCCGCCCAAACGCCCTCAGTGCACAAATAAGCACAAGAGACAACAAGATAACAGACCCACGCACAGGCTAACACAAACATGCACACACGCGCACAAGCATGCATAGAACACACACACTAATACACCCCCACACAAACGGGCTAACACCCACGCACACACGCTAATACACACACAAATAATAGACCAGCGAGCACGCCCACGCACAAGTTAACACAGGCGCGGGCTAAACAACAAAAACATAGGAAGAAGAATAAACTTGAAATAAATTAAGATACTTCTATTACAATTTTACACATATCTACAGCGACATAGAAGCCGAGCAGTAAAAACAAAAACATGAAGAAACAAAAAAGAAATCATTTGTTCTTCTCATCTGGTGTCTCTTTGCTTAATAGTTCTCCTCCTGTATAGTCTCTCTTTAGGTCTAAAACTCTGCCTGCAATCATATATAGAGATCACAAGATGTCTATAAGAGTTCCAGAATCAGAAAGAATTAGAATTAGTCAGGTTATAGAACTTACATTGATTTAGACTTGCTGCTTTCTGCTACCTGCGCCAACAGATCAATAATATGAGAAAATTGAAATACAGAAGGTTTGGATTGAGGGAAAGTGAGGAAAATGAAATCAAATCACAGTTTGTCTGTTGATTATGAATCTGTAACTCATTCTTCTGAGCTTTAAAAAAACTAAAATATTTTTCTGTAAGTACACAAGAAATGCCAAAGGGATTGCCAAAAGACGGGATAAAAAAGGATAATGAGTTTCAATGAAGGCTTCAAACTAAAAAATGATAGGTGTTGATGGCTTGATGCAAGTGAAAAGAATGGATTAGTCCCACGCATCGGATGTCATGTACTTGTTGGTTGTCCTTATGTTGGGATACAATGCCAAAACTATCCCCCATACGCAACCAAATAAATATATGGTAGAGAAGAATGCACAAACTGAAATCTGAACAAAATTCTTCATATATAAATAATATAACTGCAACAATAAAAACATGAAGAAATATACTGACGGTCGTTACAGAATACACCGCGGAGGTGCCGGACTCGCTCGATCCGCGGGAGAGAGAATAATCTGGACTGCAATCGGCTAACACAGCGGATGCACAAGGTTCACCGGGAACGTTCGCCGTCAGACGACGACCAAACCGTCTGCCACCACCGGAGAAGTACTGTCGATGTCAACTGCACTCGAACATGTCATCGACACCAAGCCCCCCCCCCCCCCCCCCCCCCCACCAGAGAGAATCATCGTCGAGGCCACTACACTCTCGCATGCCTTCGCTGTCACGCTCGCACCGCATCTACACCAACGCCGACTAAGCCATACAAAGTCAAGCTCGGATCCGATCCCCTGAAATCCGCAGCCAGAGGTCGCAATCATGAATTCGACGTAAACCTCACCACATCATCTCCTCCAAGACCGGTGAAAATTCTCTCCTCCAAGACCGACAGCTATTTTCTACAAGGCCGACGAATATGTTGAGGGTTCCACACGAGAGAAGAGAGAGGGAAACAATATTCGGTACCAACGGCTCCGGCTCCGCCGCACGGTGCAGCATCACCAACAACCACCAACGACACCTCTATAAGGATCTCCCACCCTTTGCGGCACCTAGAGCGAGACAGCGGCGGCTCCTCCCTTCAACGCAAGCAAGAGAGGCGCGGCTCTCTCACATGGCGGCTACCCCAACTCCACGTGAACACAGGAGGCGTGCTCTTCACACCAGGCGGCTGTATTTTCAATAGGAGAATAATACCCTTCCTTTTAAAAAGAACTCAAAGGCTGTGATAATAACTCATGCAAGAGAGAGAAAGAGCTCTCTCTCTCTCTCTAAAAGGAAAGTCAAGAGTGCCGGCAGTTCCTTTTTCCATAAACCATGTGGCTCACATTCTATCTCTATCTAGAGAGAGAAAATGTCACGCATGGTGTTTCCAAAAAAATGGATCTGGTTTGGATCCGGATCCGAACCAAGCACAATAATCACCACCTTGATCTGGATCAGGAGCCACCACTTGCCCGACGCAATCTCTACACAAAGTAACAACTGCATCAAGCAACTCTGCAATAGCACCGCCTCAATCTGAGGCATCAGCCGACCTGCTCTAGTCGAGTCATCTCTGCTCTGGCTCAGCTCATGAACGTCGTCGCAAACTGATCATAGAAACCGACTCGCAGAACCCGAGTCCCAAAAGGACGATCCTCTGCGCACCACGACAATCCACCATGCCGGCCTCAGAAATCATGGGTACACCGCCACACAACATGGTCCCCATCAACCAGTATAGACTACTATGTTGCCCAGCTCTCCTGAGCATAGTACGCCCTCACTCCACCATCAGGACTCCGCCTCAGATCATCCATCTGTAGCCACTTGAATCCAATCCGCTCAATAATGTCAAACATTTAGCTCCAGAGTCGCTTGGACTCTCAGTGATGGTGAGGACATCATCACTTTGCACCCTAACCCAGCCATCACAATGTCCGCACTCTGGCCTCGAGGCCTTTTTGCACGCAACGAACTTGCTCTCATGTGTGACTGCACTGTCTGCAATAGTAATATATCATACCCTCTGTCGGCCCGGATCCAGATCGTGCTCCCCTCAATCTCTTGTCAAACTGCCTCATCTTACCCATTTGTTGTTGTCAAGATGTGATCTCCCTCAGGAGTAGGGCCCACTAGCATCTGTCTGGATAGCACTGCGATCGTGACCTCCACTAGCTTCATTGTATCATTCTCATACAAGAGTATCGTCACTAAGGCCTAGTAAGAATATGTGAGCGAGGTAAGAAGTGAAAAGTGGTTTTCACGTCTTCCTCCGTCTCAGCACCAGCTGTCTTTAAACTGACCATTTGAACACGTCTTGTGTTCTCACAGATAATCATCTCCCTGTAACATATCAACGGTTATCATGATCATCTTATGCAGTACCACCTGTCATAGATCAAACTCGCCACTGTCACTTCTTCAAAAAAATACTGTTCAGATTCACGTTCTTCCCTGTCATGGTTGTCATATAGCACGATCAGGAGATCTGATTAATTCAAAGGTCAGATTTGAAAAGATGGAGAGCGAACCTACTCGTCACCCACTGCAGTCAAACTATTCCTCGAATGTCTAATCAGTCGTGTCTGCAGAACCTGGCTCTGATATCACTTGTTGGAATATAATGCGGAAAATATCTCTTAAGCGCAACTAAAAAATATAGGGTAGACAAGAACGCACAAACTGAAATCTGAACAACATTCTGCATATATAAATAATATAATAACAATAATAAAAACATGAAGAAATGTAACACTGTCCGTTACAGAATACACCGTGGAGGAGTCAAACTCGCTCGATCCGCAGGAAAGAGAATAATCTGAACTACAATCCGCTAGCACAGCGGACGCACAAGGTTTATAGCTGTCAAGATCCCCCACCTAATGTCAACTGCAGGATCTTCACCGCGCGAGGCTAATACCCGAGGGAAGTCGCAAGCTTAGCGCGTCACGTCAAAACTCGCACGCTCAAGCGAAGAGAGCAACAAAGACAGCACACAAACAAAAGATACAAAGCGTGTGCACGACACAGATGCAATCAAGTACTCCCCTGATGTTAACACCATCTTTTGAGGCATCGCTTATTCAAGGGACGGAACTCCCCTGCGTCCATCACGTTACACGGAGCCCCTCACCAAGTGCAAGGCAGAGCGCAACAACGCGCCTGTCTTATCGTGACGTACCTACCCTCGTAACCCTCATCTCAGAGCCCCTTAGCCATCTAACATTGCTCCCCTCCAAGGTCCTAGGACTCTGTGTTCTGCAATCGTGAAAGCTCGCATCATTCCGACATCCTAAGGCATAGATGTCATCTACAACCTCTACCTTAAAAGGCTTTGTCTCAACTTTTGATAAGAACGGACACGAAGTCCTTATATGCTTCCACGCGAGAACATATACCGAGTTCTTCCGCGCATCCTAGTAGGGACGGACCCGCTAGTCCTTCCACGACACCAAGACAAGGGTTCACCCCCCCCCCCCGTCACGTCCAAGAATCTGTCACCAGTACTAACGAACCGCGGCAACCGCTCAAGCTAACGCGCAACATCATACTTTCTTATTCATAAAATGAGGAACATGAAAAGTGACACACTTCCACGCCAACACAGTGCACAAAGCGCGAGGCAGGAGGACGTTCCTACAAAACGCTACAAGCGCCCACATAGCAAGCAAAGGCGATGCGCGAGCAAATAACCGCAATAATCATCGCATAACCATCCACAGCGGAACCTTCAACTCACAAAACAGACACGAGTGGTTCCATGATATCAACGCGCACATCCAGGCCGAACCAAGGGGACTTTTCACGTCGCAAACAAAAATAACTTGTAACGCACGCGTGATAAAATAACTCGAAATCCAGAACGGTTATATCTAAAATTTTCGGGCACGTCGCTTCGCGGATCACGGCCCACGAAAATTTGTGGGCATTTGATTGGGTTCCTCATAAGGATTTCTGAGTCAAACCGGAAGGCATTCAACCAAAACTCTCAGGCGAGCCGATACAACCGAATGGACCGCGCTGATAATTCACGCCCGCTCAAAAGGTCTGAAATCACCCCGAAATGGGAGTGATATCAAGCACACATAGTCACTGTGCACGGTCCGTGCGCGCGAGCAGCATGAGCGCGCAAGACCAACACATGCACCCGGTCAAGCGCGCGCCCAACGCTCAAGCCTCCATTTGAAGACAAACAACTCCAAAAATTAGAGAGAACACTCAGATTTCCTGCCAAAACGTGAGACTTAGATTGTTCCTTCGCTCGGGATTCACTTCGCTCCCTCTTTAATTCGTTCTGCGCTCAACGCTCACTTGGACGCTTCAGTGAGCCCCAGAGAAGACACAAGAGAACGCTCTCGCGGACGCTCTCAAGGACGCGTCGTGGAAGCTCCATGGACTTGACATTTTTCGCTTCTTTTCCTTGTACTTAAAGCTTGTAACGGGGAGGTGATTTGTCACCCTCCAAGGAACTCCAAACACTTGTAAACAAAGCTAAATAGTGGATTTCGGCCCGGCACAGATCCTGTCATGTGGTTTTTCACCTTTTCCGGATTTTCCACGGTAAAAAAGTCGTTTGTCATTGCTGTTTGGTTTTCTTTGACTATTTGCACGCCCGGTCTGACTCAAATCTACGACGGTCTGATTCTCCAGACCGGAAGAAAACCGGGCGACACGCAACAAATCTAATTTCAACCATTGCACACCTTTTTCACTTGTTTAAGAGTGCTTGTGCTACAGTGTATAACTTATTAGGACATTTAACATAGAATGAATCAAACATTTAGCTAAAAGCAAACATTCTTCACTTTTCCTACATTAATAACTTATGTTTAAAGAGGACTTCAATGAATGGTTAACATAAAAAAGGCGCCTGGTGCACAAAGCATCCCCGCGCAGCGAGGGTCCGAGGAAGGGTCCCGCATTCCCACCACAATGGTGAAATGTAGGCAAACTTTACCCTGCATTTTTGCAAGAGGCTACTTCCAGGACTTGAACCCGTGATATAAATCAATAAAATTAAACATCCAATTTAACCATCAGCAGTGAAATATGTAGAGTAACTTACATGACTTTCATCTGCCCTCTTCTTCCAAAGATGGCCCAACTTAGAATTCCTTGCATTAGAGAAGCGCACTAGAATCTCTTGAATATGATTGTATATGCTGCACTCAACGATAGAAGGAAGAAGAAGATAAACAGTATTATTAGCTCTTTTATAATAAAGCAAGATATATATTTATGACAATTTTGCTCTAGCTACAAACAAATTTTAGAACATGAAAACTAAGAACTGCAAAATATTTTGTAATTTAGGCATTGTTTGTTTGGGCTTTTTGGCTTCAATTTTGTGGGAGAAAATGTCGCCAGAGATAAATATGTATTTGATAAACATTCATTTTGAAACTACGGTGCCGTGGGGAAGGCCAAAAACTTCATTTTTAGCTCTCATTCTCGCCACTCCAATATAGAAAGAGGATTTTTTTTTCAAAAGAAGTAACATCATGCAGAACATATGAACGTGAATAACTACTGTCCATATCAACAACTTTCACTTGATCATAACATGAAAATTGACCAAAGTTCTTTAACCAAAATTGATAAAGAGGGCACATCTGGTTAATAACTCCTGTCCATATATCTAATTTATAAAATATTTTGATTCAGAAGTAAATCAAGCACTCCTAGTTATAGATTTCACATTTAGAAGACTTGGATGTTTTTTACTATTATTGTTTCCATGATCAAACTACTTTACAATTTCGGTGAGGCCATTAAACATAATTATGTTCAAGCTCTTAACGAGTTAAAATCAAAACAAAATGCCTCCTAACAAAAGATCAATGTAAATCCTTGCATTCGAGAGAGTTGAAATGCTATAAACCATTACATAATTGAAGAGAATAATGTATATACAGTTGAACCACTGAAAAAAGAAGTTCAATCAGGTAAAACTTGGCACTACTAATCATCTTGATGCCTCATATGATAGCTGAATTGAAAATTAGCTGACAAGATTTTCTTAAACTTCAGTTATTGTGTATGCCATGAGCCCTTGAACTTCAATTCTAAGAGATTAGATTAAAGATGCCTAATGAAAGTTAATAGTGCAAGCATGGCAAATGGTTCAAATGATTTTGTTTCAGGTCCCATCAGTTTGCTAAATTCATGAATTTAGAGTTACCAAGTTTAAGTTGATTACAAAACTCGTTTTTTTCCTTACTAGACTATTCCCTGGAAAAGAGAGTGCTTCCAAATCCATACCAACATATCTTTCCATTTTATTTGTAGGATTGCTATATGAAAGTCTTAAATTTACCACTCAAGAAAGTAAAAAAAATATCCATTCGCTGCAAACAAGAACAAAGATTATCCAAGAACATAATTGTTCTCAAAGCCCTCGATCATCTAAATAAATGGAATATAAGTCCTTATGCGCACAACAATGCATGCAGTGTGTTGGAGTTTTACGGTTATACCTCAGCCGATGTCTGTTGCAGGTTGTGAAAAAAGCAACAAAACCATAAAGGATGCTCCGAAGTGCGCGGAAAATCTGCAGAAATAAAAATTCTGAAACTAAGGTCGCATCTCAATAATAAAGCATTGCGTTGCTAATTTGGTATTGTGTAATCCAGGTAACCTGAGAAAAAAGATCGTTCCAAAGTGATCGCCAAATGGAAGCTTCCGAGGCAACTTCGGTTGCTTGTAATGTAGTTGTAAGCTCGAATAAAGCGCTTATGGATGACCAGGCATCTCTCATTAGGTAATAGAAGTTGCAAGAAACCAATACCATGAAATTGACAGTTGCAGAAATCAAGCGAATGGGAGCTATGGAAATCTCCCAAAAAGTCCATAGAATCGGATATATGATTAGAGTTGCTGGAATATTAAATAAACGAGTATGTAGATTAAATGAGAAAAAAAGGAAAATATTGTGTAAGAAAATAAAAAACTAAGAACTAAAATTAGCTAAAATCATACCAGCATATGATGCAGTGCTACCGAGGAGCCAGAAAGGCCACATTATCATCTGCAGCAAATCAATAACCACAGTGCATGAAGACTCGAACAAAACCCAAACTTCTGTTCCAAGCCCCTCCATAGTTTCAAAACAAATATTCCAGAAAGGAATGATTAAATCCAAGAACTCCATTAGTGGTGTAGCAAAAGGCTTGGTTAGAATCGAAACAAAAGATTTAGCTGCTTTGGTGACCATAAGAAACCATTTAACAGATTTCTTAAAGTTGTGAAGAAATAGCATAGTCCCCAAGTATCTTATCCTAGAAATCATTTCCCATGATTCTATCCAGTCAAAAAAGGGCCCAAACAAACTAGAGGCAGTTGCTTTCAGAAGTGGAACATTCTTGTATAGGTCATAAAATCCAATAACAACAGTGACTACAGAAATAATGACATATAAGGCCCTAGCCAGAGGGCACATCCATGGTCTGTATATTTGGCTGAAGACAGGATATGATTGAAAGAAAATGACCCAAGAAGGAAGCCCATACTCCAGCAGAGTAAGAAGTCTTAAATCAGACATTACTATGTCTTTCAACTTAAATGGAAGATCGTGATCATTAAATTTGAAAATTATCAAACCATCCTTGTATGTGGTTGGTTCAAAATTTATCCCCTCGTTTCCGTAAGGGTAATCGGGTCTTAATGTAGATCCAGAACATGAAACAACTTCACCGTACGCCCCATTCACTTCATTGACATCAGAATTTGCATTCATGATCTTTCTTTTCTTGTAAGGCCCATTTGAAGGCGGAGTACAGGGACAATTAGAATCCATGGAATGGCAATAGGAAACTTTATCTTCTTGATTTTCATTGGAATTGCTTGAGCCACGGGGAGAGGAAGATGAAAGAACTTCCTGTGCATCATAAAATTGATTCCCTGAAAAATAAATACATCACTTCAGAAAATAGCCATTTGTTAGATAATTGTGTTGCTGAATATTCCTATATCACAAATACCAGTAAGATATTCTTGTAAGATAACTCTTTCATTGTCGGTCCCTGAAAACCATGAATTCATGCAGTCTGAAACTTGCTCAATGCTATCAAATTCCCACTTTTTCATGAACTTAACCTCCAATGCCATGCAAGTATCAGTCTAGAAAGATACTAAAAATAATGTTAAAAAGGAAGATATCTGACTGTAAATTAAGATTAAAACTCCACAGAAACGGTATCATTGAAGTAAAAGAATACCTGAAGTTCATTCAGATAATTAATACCACGCACATGAGTCCATGCCACTTCGAATACAATAAAACCATATAAGATGCGATGTAATTCCTTGTTTAAGAAAAGAGAATCTGTAAATTTCTTAGCGGGAAGTAGCACTCGCTTTTGGCATGTTGCTGCATCGATCAATGTGAACCACCTGTGTGGTCTCCTGAGCTTGATAAGATTCGATCCAGAGCTGTTTGTATAATCAAGCTTAATCCCAGTAACTTTTTGATCCTTCTTCGACCTTGTATTTGCAAATGGAGAGAGTCTTGACTGAAGAGAAGACATTAATTAAAAGGGTGGTTTACTGGGACCTCCCCTCTAACTTTGTAAAATTACGCGGACCTCTCATCGATCTTTTAAAGTTGTCAAAAATCTTCCCACTCTAAGTTTAAAGATACATGCAAAAAATAAAACCAGAGGGATCTTTCGGGGATTTTTTTTTGTACATGTTTCTTAACAATGCCGACCCCACTATAGTAAAATAAAGGCTTGAGTGTTGTTGTTGTTTATGTTTCTTAACAATGTAAACTTAGAAAGGATGTATTGGTAGTTTTTGAAGATAGATAAGAGGTCCCAGTAATTAAGCAAAGTTAAGGGATAGTATTTCATAATAATTCCTTAATTAAAATGTAGCATTATAACAAATAACTTGAAATGTAGCAACTACCTTGGTGACCATCAGCTGCCAAAGGTACGCAGTCCGTTTATCTTGATCAATTAACCATGGTCTGTTGTCAACCAGGACAAAAAACTTACTGCTTTCAGGAGCCAAAAAAAGAGTCAAGGTTGAAAGATAAGACTGCATGTCCCTGCAAGGTAAATAAGATGAAGCTAAATGCAGTTAGACATCCTATCAAGCCAGAACAAGTACATATGTTGTTGAAATTATTGAAGTGGAAGTGGGCGGTCTGAGGTGTGCAGACCGCGGAAGTCCGCGGGTAGCGCGGCTAGGTTCTGGCGAACTGGCTAGTTCATTGGTCATTCTCCTTCTAGCGGTCTGTCTCAGCAAGCTTCCTGGAGTCTTAACCGCGCGGTTAGTTTTAGCTAACCGCGGATTGCGCTGTCAGGATTGGGAGACCGCGGAGACCGGCAGACCGGCGTTGGCACGGTTAAAGTTCATGTCGCGTGGCTGTCTGATTGATTACTTAAGTCCACACGGACTGAAATTGCTGTCCACACAGTGCGGACTGGTGGTGTTAACCGCGCTCGGTCTGGTGTTGGCAGTCCGCATGTTGGGCGATTGGTGCTGCTAGCTGCCACGTCATTGGCGGTTACTCTATCCCCCTGGGCGGTGACGATATCCGTTTGTCAGGCTATAAATAGGGGTGTTGGCCTTGTCATAAACAACAGGAACTGTAAGAACTGTACTTTGGGTTAAACTCAGCGGTTACGTTTTTCTAACCGCGCACCAAGAAAAAGTGACCGGTTTATTGCCGTGTTTGCAGATTGTGCGGCTAACACTTGACAGCCAGGAGATTGGTTTTGAAGGCAGTGCGGATAGCTGGTAGCAGTCAGCGGCGGTTAGCAGCAGGTTGCGGGTTCAGCGACTAGGGGGTCTTTTTCCATGACAGTTTCCCAGCTTGGACAATTCAGTTCGCCTTTGACGGACTGAGTAGCAGTTTGAATAAATTGTTCGCTATACTCGCGGTTAGGCGACCAGGAGTTACGAACAACGGGTAGCTCAGTTCCAGTTCATCTGTTCGCGGCGACTTCAGCGATTAGGCGACCTCACGGTCAGACGACCAGAAGTTGCGGGCATGGTTGTTTTCCTCAGCAATCAATAAGCAGTTGTTCGTGCGGCCTTGGCGGTTAGCATAGCGGATAGGCGGCTAGACGGTTACAGTGTGTTGTCCGCCAGTTTTGTATTTGTCTGTTTTTTTATGATCTTCATCGGGTGCATTGCGAAATCATGTCTCGCATTGTAAAGAAGATTGATAATACAACTGTGACTCTCGTCCTTCAGTTTGCTATTAGTTTATTTGGCTTGGTTGGTTGAGTGTTCCTGCAACCTTCTCGGTTTCATAAAATTTTATATGGTATCAAAAGAACAGAGGTTTTAGCAGTGATCAGACACAAATGTTTGTTAAGTACCTTTGAAAGTTCAAGTGAACCAGGAATATAACAATGAAAGGTGATTACACAAGAGGCCTTGGAATTGAGTTCCTGACGCAGACTAACTTCAAGAAATGGAAGTCATACACGGAGAGCTATCTTCTTGGCGAGTACCTCTGGGAGGCCGTTGGTGAAGAGGAGAGACAAAAGGTGATTGCTGCTAGAGGAAATGCTCAAGAGGTGAGAGCTTGGAAGAGAACAAATGCAAAGGCTGAGTTCACACTCAAGCGGGCGATATCACCTGAGCTCTTTGACTATATCATTGAATGCAGGTCAGCTGCAGGGATTTGAACAGTCTTGGATGAGTTGTTCAACAAGAAGAATATAGCTCGGCTACAGTTCTTAGAGAATGAGTTGGCGAAAGCAACTCAGGGGGACCTATCGATATCATATTTTTTCTTAAAGATGAAGAACCAGTGTGTTGAAATTTCAATATTGGACCATGATGAGCCCATCTCAGATGCGAAACTGAAAAGACACATCGTCCGCGGCTTGCGGAATGAGTACGTGGTCTTTGTTACTTCTGTGCAGGGCTGGGCCAATCAGTCATCTTTGCTAGAGCTGGAGAATCTGCTGGCTTCGCAGGAGAGCTTGGAAAGACAGATGGCTGGATGTTCTATTTCAGGGAAAGATAGTGAGGTTCTCTACTCTAGAAAAAAGAAGAGAGGACAGGAAAAAGAAGTCATTTGTAGAAGATGGTCCTTCAACTTCACCACAGCAGGAGAGGAGCAAGGCTCCTAAGCAAGATAGAGGGAAGAAGGGAGGACCCAGGTGCTACAAGTCTGGTCACTTTAGAAAAAATTACAGAGTCAATCTTCAGTCAGGTCATGCTGCTGATAAAGGAGCTGAATCCAGGAAGGAAGAAGGCGAATGGAGGAACTGCTTTATTGCAAATATGACGACAACGTCTGTTCGTGTCATGGCCTCCATCAACTACCAGGAGAACTGGATCGTGGACTTGAGGAGTGGTCATCACCTCACCGAAAATGAGTCTAAGTTTTCTTCTTTGCAGGCGTATACAGGTAATGATGATATCATTACTGCTGATGATACTGTGCATGCAATCGAGAAGGAGGGAACAGTTTATTTAGGCAATGATAAGGGTCCACTCACTTTGATGAGTGTTTATCACGTGTCCGAGATGAAGAGGAACCTCTTCTTAGTGACTAATGTTGTGCACGCTGGCTATCACGTTCTGTTCGGTCAAACATAAGTGAAGTTTCTCCGGAACGTGTCAGCAGTTAAAGCTGACGTGACTCATATCGAAAGATGTGTAAAGGTCTTGGTCATTCTGTCAACAAGTCCTTATGTTGAGAAGATGAGGTCTAACGACAACGCTGTTATCTAGCACGAAAGCCTGGGACATGTTGGGATGGACAAACTAAAGGCTATGACGGCAAGAGTTCTTGTGAAAGACCTGTCTAGTCTTTCATCTCTGGGTGACGGTCATGTTTGTGCAGTGTATCGGTATGGAAAGGCTTATCACCTTCCATTTGACAAGTCCCTATCCAGGTGTGAGGCACCGCTGGAATGCATCCATGGTGATCTGATGAGACCGATCATCGCCCCCAGTCTTGGAGGAAGCAGATACATGCTGGTCCTGGTTGATGATTTCACCAGATATACTTGGGTATATTTCGTGAAGGAGAAGTCAGAGGTTTTCCAGAAGTTTGTGGAGTTCAAGGAGCACGTGGAAGGCCGGCTGAATGTACAGATAAAGAGGTTGAGAAAAAATAATAGAGGGGAGTTCACTTCAAATAAGTTCTTCAACTTTTGCAGAAAACATGGAATCCGAAGAGAGCTTTCTTGTGCGCACACTGCAAAATAAAATGGTATTGCAGGGAAGAAGATTCGCCATCTAGCGGAGACTTGCAAGTGTTGGCTTCACTTCAAAGGAATTCTCAGTGCTTTGGGGGTAGAGGGAATGACCTGCGGATCTTATGTCATCAACCGAATGCCCTTGAGACCCAACGACATGAAGTCTCCACGTGAGCTCATGTTCAAGGAGAAGCCTAGTGTGGCATACCTTCGGGTGTTTGGAACCACATGCTATGTGCACATCCCAGACGCTCTCAGGACTAAGCTAGATGCGAAGGCAAGGAAGCTTGTCTTCATTGGCTACAATGAGCGGAAGAAGGGCTGGAAGTGCATTGACCCTAAGACAAAGAAGTTTGTCGTCTCAAATGACGTGGTATTTGAAGAGTTGATGTCATACCAAGGTAGTTCTTCTGTGGAACTACAGGAGATCAAGGTGGATGGAAGACAAGAAGAAGTTGTCGGTGATCTTCTGGTGGAGCTGTTTGTGTCTTCAGGAGCTCTGGTTTCGTCAAGTTCAACGGCAGGTGCTTCTGGTTCTGGAAGCAGGGGGAGCAATGCTCCTAGTGTACCCGGAAGAAGAGCTAAGACAGAAGAAGTAATTGGTGTTGTGGATCATGGTTCGGCCTTGCGGAGGTCTAAAAGGACCACTATACTACCAGCTCGTTACAAAGACGGAAAAATAATGAGTTTTGTATCATGTTTCTTTGCAGGTCCTTTGGACGAGCAAGAGTCATCATGCTATGAGAACGCTACTGAGATTAAGGAGTGGGAAGATGTCATGGACGATGACCGCCCTCAGGAAGAATGAGACTTGAGATCTTGTGTCCAAGGTCGATGACATGACTCTTGTTACCTGCAAGCGGGTGTATAAGCTCAAGAAAAAGGTTGAACGCAGTATCGAGCGGTACAAGACTCGTCTTGTAGCTCGAGGGTTCTCTCAGGAGTACAGATAAAACTACGAGGAGACGCTCAGTCTTATGGCCAAGATGACTTCAGTTCGGGTGGTTATTGCTTTGACGGCTTGTCGAGGTGGGAAGATTTGGCAGCTTGACGCAAAAAATGTTTTTCTTGACGTAGAGATTGACAAGGATATCTTCATGATTCAGCCACCTGGTTATGTGTCTGAAGATCATCCAGGACACGTCTGTAAAATCAAGAAGCTCCTCTATGGCTTGAAACAGGCGCCTCAGGCGTGGTACGGGAAGATAGCAGAATACCTCCAGTTTTACGGATATTTTGCTTTTGATTCAAACTTGTTTGTAAAGAAGAGGGGAGAGCTTCAAGTCTTGTTGCTACTGTATGTTGACAATATGATCGTCACGGGAAACTCAGAAGAGGAGGTGGCTAGGCTCAGTGCAGAGCTAGCTATCTGATTCGAGATGAAGGATCTTTGGGAGCTCCACTATTTCCTTAGTCTCGAAGTGGAGAGGAAAAAGAGTGGTGTGCTCGTTTCCCAGAAAGGGTATGCGGAGATGATCATTAAGCAATTCAGCATGCAAGAGAGAAAGAACAGCTCTACTCCACTGGAAGTCGGTCTGAAACTTAGACGTGATGAGGGAAGGGTTCTTTCTGATCCCTTGGTCTTTTGGGCTCTGGTTAGGAGTCTGATATACCAGACGATTACGAGATCGGATATTGCTTATGTTGTGGTCCGAGTAATTCAGTATATGCAGGAGATGTGGAAGCCTCATCTGGTGGCGACAAAGAATATCTAAAAATACGTGAAGTTCACCTCAGATATGAGTCTCTTATGTGAGAGACGCGAGATTCAACTTGCATGGTTACACAGATGCTGATTATGAGGAGACACTGACGATCGAAAGTCGACCTCTGGTTACGTATTCATGTGCGGATCAGCAGCTATCTCGCTGTGCAGCAAGAAGCAGGACTTTGTGTCTGTCTCCACTACTGAAGCGGAATACAAGGCGTCGGCCTTGGCAACTTAGGAGTCCATCTGGCTTCGGAGGTTAGTGGAGGACATCCATGAGGAGGTGCGAGGTCTCACTCTGCTACGCGGTGACAACGAGAGTGATCTCAAGCTAGTTACAAATCCAGTTTGTCACGCGAGGACGAAGCACATCGAGATCGAGTATCAGTTCGTTCGGGAGAAGGTGTTGGATGGGTCTTTGATGGTAGAATATGTACAGAGTCAGGATAATGTCGAGACATCTTCACAAAGCCGCTGTCGAAGGGACCATTTGTGCGGTTACGGGGACTGCTTGGAATGACTTTCACTTCTCACTTCAAGGGGAAGTGCTGAAATTATTAAAGTGAAAGTGGACGGTTTGAGGTGTGCAGGCCGCACAGACCACGAAAGCAGCACGGCTAGAATCTGGCGAACTGGCTAGTTCATTGATCATTCTTCTTCTCGCGGTCTGTCGCAGCAAGCTTTCTGAAGTGTTAACCGTGCGGTTAGTTTTAGCTAATCGCGGATTGCGCGATCAGGATTGGGAGACCGCGGAGACCGGCAGACCGTCGTTGGTACGGTTAAAGTTCAGGTCGCGTGGTTCTCCGCATAGCAGTGCGGACTAGTGGAGATAACTGCGCGCGGTCTAGTGTTGACAGTCTGCATGTTGGGCGGACTGATGCTGCTAGCTGCCACGTCACTAGCGGTTACTCTATCCCCCTGGGAGGTGATGGTATCCGTCTGCCCGACTATAAATAGGGGTGTTGGATTCATCATAAACAACAGAAACTGTAAGAACTGTAGTTTGGGTTAAACTCAGCGGTTACGTTTTTAACCGAGCAGCAAGGAGAAGTGATCAGTTTATTGCCGCATTTGCAGATTGTGCGGCTAGCACTTGACAGCTAGAAAACTGGTGTTGAAGGCAGTGCGGATAGCTGGTAGCAGTAAGCGACGGTTAGCAGCAGGTCGCGGGTTCGGCGACTAAGCGGTCTTCTTCCTTGGTAGTTTCCCAGCTTAGACAATTCAGTTCGCCTTTGGCGAACTGAGTAGCAGTTCGAAAAAGTTGTTCGCTCTACTCGTGGTTAGGCAACCAGGAATTGCGGACAGCGGATAGCTCAGTTTCAGTTCATCTGTTCGCGGCGACTTCAGCGGTTAGGCGACCTCGCGGTTAAACGACCAGAAGTTGCGGACAGGGTTGTTTTTCTCAGCAGTCAATAAACAGTTGTTCGCACAGCCTTGGCGGTTAGCAGAGCGGATAGGCGGTTACAGTGTGTTGTCTGTCAGTTTTGTACTTGTCCATTTTTGTATGAATTTCATCGGGTGCATTGTGAAATCATGTCTCGTAATGTATGTCTCGCATTCTAAAGAAGATTGATAATACAATTGTGGCTCTTGTTCTTCTGTTTGCTACTGATTTATTTGACTTGGTTGGTTGAGTGTTCTTGCGACCTTCCTGATTTTATAAAATTTTGCATACGGAATATGAAAAGATTAATCCTTGCTCTGAATTTTAATTTCACTTATATATATACACTTGTTTATCAAGGCCCAACTAATTAAACCAAGTTGTTAAGTAGGACAAATCCACTTCTGATTTGGGATGAATAATCCCGACAGTTATGACTTCCGTTGAGAAATCGTGGAGACATGAGTGTATGTTGTAAGTCAATCAAGATAAGTCCACTTGGAAGAGACTAGTTGACCAGTGCAAGACTGAGGCTCCGTTTGGCATGACGGTAGTGGTTACAAACGGGGTGGTTATGAACCATCGCTCGGGAACCCCGATCTCACCTAAGGAACTTCTTACCCTTTTATGTTCAAAACTAGTTTTCTTTTCTTGATTGCAGTCATAATTGCTGTCATGCCAAACCTGCATTCTATGACGGTGGCATTATATCCAAACTCACCGGAGCCAAAATGCATTGCCAAATGGAGCCTAAAATGAGATCCTGCAACAATTGAAAGACCATCTACATCGCACACAACAAAAGATGCTCAATCAAGCCAACTAGCATCGACAAAACGTCCAGCTCCAAGTAAGAGAGACAGTATTTGTGAAACTCCGCCAACATCATCAGACATCCGCCACCAACAGTGCACATTTGAAGTTATCGGCCCGTTGCTTCGGGCAATTCATAGCGGAAGCCCATATTAGAGAGTTGCATACCTTTTGCACCTTCCCCCACAGTGTCCAACTTATCCCGGCTTCTATTCTCATTCACCGCTCGGAGGTGTACGGGAACATTACCGACAATCAAGTCCTCGTGGCTTGGCAACATCGACCGCCTACCAAAGTCACATGGATCGATCATAAAGAATTTATCCGCCAATTCCAAGAGTCCTGCTTTGAGACATTTTCCAGACAGCAATATTGTTACATGGGTGAAGGGTGCATCAACACGGAATAGGAGACCTTGGCATGTTCACTTGCGGAGGATAGCATGAAAGGTCTCAACAACTATGGAGAACGATAGGGAACAGTCCCAAACATGGGTGCATGTAACTCTTTATGCTTGGTAACATGAAATTAAGAGCCTAGAACTAGTGACAGAGGTTTCACCTTGGTATTTCTCATCTTCTCCAAATCTCCCCCCTCTTCTCCTCTTCTCCTTCCTCCAACCAACCAGCAAATCACAAACATTGATACATAGAAACAATATTCTTGAAAACTTATGTCACACTTTTGAACATATTGTGATACTGAATGCTTGACAGTACGCGAATTTCTAACTAATAATTTGCGTGCTTTAGCATAGCACCAGTAAGAAAGTCCTCAAGCATTCTAAGCATATTGTGCAAAAAAGTAGATACATTTTCAGTTTCTTTCTCTCTAGATCTCTCTCTTCTCTTTTTTTTTGCTGAAAATAGAGAAATTAGTTGCAGAAATCAGACCCTGTGATAACCATACGCTGTGGTTCAAACCAAAATGAAATTCATATGGAAGAAGAACATGAAGAACTTTGAAAATTAGTCATGATCTCCTAATCTTCGCCTCAAATAAACTTCAGCGTCTGTCACTCCACCACAGTAATAAAATGCAATGCAAAAAAGAAAAGGGAAATCACCAACTGCAGAAAACTTACCCAATCTGCAAACTTGTTAAGGGGAAAAATTGCCCATTACCGGCGCTGCCCATCTCCTCACAAACGCAGAGGAACCATGATCTTCCCCACAATCAACAAAATCACGATTCAAGTCCGATTGCAATCCCAAAAGAACAGAAGTGAGACAAGAGCAACGGATAAAACTTGCAGAAAAGGGACCACCTAACCCTTGATCGCTCGCAGAATCCCCACAGCTGACGGCAAAAAGTAAATTGAGTGGGACACGGCGAAGTAATTAAACTCTGTCTCGAGCACAGTCTCGCTCCGCTCGCCAAATTTTACTCCATTCAAAGGGTGAATAGCAAATTAGTGATAGCTTGGCTTTAACGTCGCCACTTCTCGCCGGCACGTTGCCGCAGGTATCGTGAAGGCAAATCCCTCCCCGTCCGCTTTTTACCGCTACACCGCTCGAACTTGATGGTCGATGCCGAGTTATCTTCCTCCTCTGCCGGGATCCGCATCACCGCCGGGGACAATCGCCGGAATTGACGCCGGGGAAAGCAACTCGCAGAAGAATTTCTCAGGCGCGGGATATCGGGGATTGTTTCCGAAGCAAGGCAGGAGGTCTGGATTAGAGGAAGAGTTAAAAAGTCATCAAACATCATCTCGCGGTCTCACCGTGCTTTATAATTCCCGGTGGTTGCGGCGACGGAAAGCGGCCGGATGGGCTGAAAGGTAATGAACACGAAACAGTTTTACCAGCGGATCAGGTCGCGACAAAATAGATGATTTTTTAGTACTTTTTAATGATTCGCTACTGGTCAGCCCGTGCACAAACTGCAGTCATAATATTTTTTTTTTACTTCTTTGTTTTAAATCATACTTCTCATGATAATAATAATAATAATTGACCGGGTTTTCATAAAGATTTTGGAGTCAAATTGACAAAACGCTCTAGCAAATCAACCCGATCAAGTGAGTCAGGCTCGCTCAAAGGATTTTGAAATCGGTCGAAAAGGGGACGCAAAACGACGCACATACATGCCCAAGCAGCAGTCCGCTAGGAACCCCACGAAGCAACGCGGGTGTGTGATGCCCCAAACGTGTTCACACCAACGCACATGGTTACTGCGTGCGCGCACAGTCAGCTCGCGTGCAAGGCCAACGAAGTGCGTGCTCGCGCGGCCAGTGTAGCGCTCTCACAATTACAGCAGGGTCTCGGGGCAACGCGCTCTCAATTTCAGATACTATCCACGGAGCGTCGCGCTCTCGATTACAACAACTTTCTCATGGCAGCACCCTCACAATTACGGCAACTGAATCCGGGCAGCGCGCACCCATTTACATCAAATTAGCTCTGGGCAGCGCTCACATTTGCAACAACTGCCTCCGAGTAATACCCTCATTTCCAGCAACTATCTCCGAACAGCGTACTCACATTTACAACAACTGTCTCCGGGCAGTGCACTCACGTTTAGAGCAAATAGCCTCTGTGTAGTGCACTCACATTTACAATAAATGTCTATGGGCGACAGACTCATTTATAAAAACTGCCTTCAAGTAACATGCTCGCAATTATAGCAACCGCCTCCACGAAGGGTGCTTACAATCGCACCAACAACCTCTGTTGCTAACTCTGATCAACAAACTCATAATCAGTGGAAAAGGCAAATGCTTGACGCATATCACAAAACACTGCTCTAGGCTCTGCTAAAGGAGGCTACAATTACGAAAAAAAGCAATGCAAAATGCAATTGAAGAACATACAAGGAAAACAACTCAAGCCGCAACGTCTATGTTAAGTTAGTCGTCCTCAAGAGGGTCTCCCGCAAAGAGACCTGCAGCTCTCCGAGGTTGCATCCACACGTCTCACCTTCGTCACTTCCACTCAAAACGTAGTGAGCAGAGACTTGGAAAAATCCTCGCGGAGGATTTTTATAAATTAGAATCGAGTTGAAGATAATGATGTGGAAGTTGCTCGAAGCATCCGGATGGGGATCTAGGTGGAATCCCCTACCCGTTGCCCCTAGGTGGGTATAAATAGAGGAACCCAAGGAGTTTCTACGGGTACGGGTTAACCGTGTACCCGACACGACCCGTTATGCCTCCGAACACGTTAATTTGACCAAATATACACTAACAATCTCCTCCTATATTTGTGACAAATAACGCATACGTTTCGGAGTGCAGAAAGTGGAGAATATTAAAATAAATTTCCGACTTAACACATTTGCATAAGAGTTAGCACAGTTTTTAAAGAAAACCATAATCATGAATTTTAAAAAAACAATAACATAATATATCAAAAGAAAATGTGCTACTCAACAATAAATAAGTCTGGAAAACAGTAAATGACTACAGATAAACGTGTAACAATTCTACTCAGAGAGCAGATCATCATCATCTATGTCAAAATCCACTTTCTCTCCTCCATCTTCACCAGTGCCTGCAAGGAATTTCATGAGTCAGACTCTATGAATTCATAAACATATGCAGTGACGTATCAAAGTAAACTAGCTCTACCTAAATGAGCTTAGTACTTGTAGCAGTAGTGAAGTAACACTGTCAGCATCTCTATCCAGTCTAGCTAGGACCAGTCAAGTTTTGATTTTAATAAATCAAACGTTGTTATCTTACTCATTAGTGACCACTATGTGCCTTGTCATATGACTTGGCACACCGTTATTTGTGACATTATCAAATGTGGAATAATGTGCTATGATCACTAATGTTAGATTAACTCATGCAACGACTTTCTATTCCCAGTTGAATAATTCTCAAATCAACTTACAATGAGAAAGATGTTAAGTCATCAGGTGTGGAATGACTAGCATCTAACCATCTTGGGCTTTCATCAAGAAATTATTTGGGGTTTTCAGTCTGTTATTAGATGCTTGAATGTTGCGACTATAGGTTCTTACTATGAAAACATAAACATTGGAGGAAGTTTCATATTTCTATGAACTTTAATCTCATCTCCCCCGATGTTTTTATCGTGAGAACTCTATTTAAGCCCTTTGTCAAGGCGTCTGCAACATTATCTTTTGACCTCACATCAACGAGGTTCACAATCCCTTGACTCGTAAGGGAGGTCAACCAGGCTTGTTTCATCCGTAGTTGCCTTCTTTTGCTATTGAACAAAGTGTTCGTAGCAATTGTTTTAGTAGCCTGATTATCGCAGTAAACTGCAACAGAACTCAACTTCAGGCTCGACAATGGAATGTCCATCACCAAATCTCTTATCCACTCTGCTTCTTCTCCCGCTGAAGCTAGAGCGTAGAGTTCGGATTCCATAGAAGATAGCGCAATACATGATTGCCTCTTGGACTTCCAGGCTACAGCTGCTCCTCCTAGTGTGAATATAAATCCACTAGTGGACTTGCTGTCGTTTAATTCTGAGCACCATGATGCATCAGAATATCCTTCCAAAACTGGAGGATGACCATGGTAACATAAAGCATACGTTTGGGTGTGCTTTAGGTATCGCATCAGCCTATCGAGGGCATCCCAATGGTCTTGGCTAGGATTACTAGTGAATCTGCTTAACATGCCGACGGTAAAGGCTATGTCAGGTCTTGTGCAGACCATAGCATACATGAGACTACCAATCAGTTTGGCATAATCTGACTGTCGAATCGCAGCTCCATCATTGGGCTTCAAGCGATTATTGTAATCGTAAGGTGTCTCCACTGCTCTACGTTCACTGTATCCCCATGTGTCCAACATGGACTTTATATAGTGGTTTTGACTTAGGGAAATGCCATTTTTCCCAAAACTCACCTGCATGCCTAGGATAGTCTCAGCTACACCTAGGTCTTTAATGCTAAACTCCTTCATTAGTTCTGACTTAACGTCATCCACTACGGATTGATCAGAACCAAGAATCAGCATATCATCCACATACAAGCATATTATAGCGACTTTGTTCGATCTATGACGTATGTAAAGACATTTGTCCGAGAGACTCGACATGAATCCCATGTTCCTTACACTATAGTCAAACTTCTCATGCCATAATTTCGGTGCCTGTTTTAGTCCGTATAGCGACTTGATTAACTTACAGACCTTATTTTCGTGACCTTCTGCTATGAAGCCTTCAGGTTGGCTCATGTATATTTCTTCGGTCAGATCTCCGTTCAAAAACGCAGTCTTAACATCCATTTGATGAACAATAAAGTTCTCAATAGACACAATAGCAAGTAGGATCCTAATGGTTGCTAAGTGACACACTGGTGAATATACGTCAAAGTAATCCACCCCACTAACTTGTGTGAAACCATTAGCCACCAGGCGCGCTTTATACTTAGCTACGCTACCATCAGGATTGAGCTTCTTTTTCAGAACCCACTTACACCCTATAGTTTTAGCTCCTCTTGGCTTATCAACCAACGTCCAGGTGTTGTTCTGAAGCAAAGAGTTCATCTCTTCATCAATGGCTTCTTTCCAGAGTAGGGAATCCCTTGATCTCATCGCGTCCTTATAGGTGGATGGATCGGCCTCAACGTGGTAAGTGACAAAGTCACTACCAAAGGTTCTGGGAGTTCGCTCTCTCACCGAAGTCCTTCTAGACTCTAGGATATTACTGTCTACCGGGACTGAATAGGAGGTGCTCGGTACTGATTCAGGTTCTTCCTCAGTAATAGTTGCTTGCATACCTGGGATTGTTAGGTTCTTATCCTTAAGGAACTTATCCTCAAAGAACACAGCATCCCTAGATTCAATAATTATATTATTAGACAGGTCTAAGAATCTATCTGCAGCACTATCTTCAGCACAACCTAAGTAGACACACGTGTTGGTCCTAGGTCCAAGTTTAGACCGTCTAGGGTCAGAGACCCTGACATAGGCTATGCAGCCCCAGGTCTTAAGTCTAGTTAAAGACGGGGGTCTCTTAAACCAAAGCTCGTAGGGTGTAACGTCTAACTTAGCATGAGGAACTTTGTTTAGAATGTTGTTTGCAGTTAAAACTGCTTCTCCCCAATAGGCGGTAGGCATGCCAGCAGTGAGGAGCATAGAATTCAACATCTCTGTTAACGTTCTATTCTTTCTCTCGGCTATACCATTCGATTGGGGTGAGTAAGGAGCAGTGGTTTCTGCTATGATCCCTTGAGAGGCAAGGAAACCCCGGAACTCACTGGACATGTATTCTCCTCCTCTATCACTTCTAAACCTCTTAATTCTCATGTCTAGTTGGTTCTCTACCCTGGTTTTGAAAAGACAGAATTTTTCAAACGCTTCATCTTTAGTTTTAAGAAGATAGATGTGACAGAACCTAGAGCAGTCATCTATAAATGTGATCATATACTTCCTTCCTCCTCTGGTGACAAAACTTTTAAAGTCACATATATCGGAATGTATAAGCTCTAGCGGTGTTGTGCTCCTAGTAACCGCACTAAAAGGTTTCCTAGTGATCTTAGTCTGAGCACACACGTCACATTTCTCAGGCGGTGACTTAGTGTCTAATGTGATCTGGTGAGTTCTAGCTATTTGGAACATCTTCCTATAGTTCACGTGTCCTAGTCTCTCATGTAGAGTCTTAGGGCTAACTAAGTTTGTTTGAACTTGTTGAACTAACTCGTTTGCTAGACTTAGTCGGTACATCCTATTTTGGACGTATGCACATCCAAAATAGTGTGAGTTAACTGACAGTGTTACTCTACCGCTACAAAAAGTAAAAGACATACCAGCATCACATAATAAACTTATAGACACTAAGTTAGCAGCTAGAGAAGGAATAAACTTAACATTTTTTAAAGTTAAAGTCTTACCTGAGGATAGCAGCAGCGTTGCATTCCCCACCTTCAAGACGTCAGCTGTCTCGCCATTTGCAACTGTAACAGACTCTTTCACAGTAGTGAGCCCTGTCATAAGATCAGCATTGTTGCAAACGTGGCACGTCGCCCCCGAATCCAAGTACCACTCCGTGCTGGCCTTAGCGTTTCCGACCATCCCAACAAAATCGGAAGACTCAGCTAGGCTAACCATATTGGCTTGGTTGCCATCCTGTGGTGCTTTGGTTCTTTCCCGTTTAGGGAGCCTGCAGTCAGATGCGCTGTGCCCCCACTTGTTGCAGTTAAAACACTTGCCCTTGAACTTTTTGGTGCGTTTGCTAGGGCCTGCAACCTGGGAGCTACCATGAGAGGGTCTGGTCCTCTTAGGGTTCGGCACGCGTTTAGAACTGAGAACCATGTTAGCCGCAGCCTTCTGCTTGCTAACAGTTTCTAAAGCGTGTCGAATCCTATTCTCATCCTCAATGCGAATAAATCGCTTGAGGTCATTGAGACCGACCTGCATCTTCTTGCGGTACATTTCAGTTTTGAAATTATACCACGTAGAGGGCAGTTTAAAAATAATCGTGCCAGCAACAAAGCTGTCTGGCAGGGAAATATTCTCACTATGTAAAGAATCTACTAATGCTTCAAAATCCGATACCTGCGGGAGAATCGCCTTCTCCTCGTCGAACATGAAGGAATGGAATTTGTCCACCAGGTGCGCCTTGGACAGATCCTCCTCTTGCCTGAAGTGCTCCTCCAGTGCTTCCCAGATTTCCTTGGCGGTCTTCATCTTGATGTACGTCTTCGCCAGCCTGGAGGACAGGCAGTTCAGCAGGTAGTCGCGGCAGAAGTCCTCATCAGCAATCCACTGAGTCTCCTCTTCAGTCCCCATAACAGTAGCACGATCAGACTGAACGGTGTAGAACACGTTCAGGTACTTCATCCCAAACTGGGTATTCAGCTTCCAATCGGTAAATTCGGTCGCCGTAAATTTTTCCAATTTGATCATCGGCACCGGAGAGGAGAAATTGTTCCCTTTCATCATTGTTAATTCCTCTTTCCAATGAATAACAACTGATGATCTATGAAGTTGCTCCACTGTTGGCAACACAATCAGAAAAATTGGCTTCAAGTTTGAAAATTCAAGAGATCTGATTTTCAGATCAGCAACTAGATTGCAGGTTTACACAAATCGTGAACAGATAAGTTGCCCTCCAGTAGATCAGGAATTAAACAAAAGATACCAAGGAAACTGCTGCTCCACTGACTTTTGAAAACACAGCTCCAAAGAAAAGGAAATTCTTAGGCGTGCCTCTCTCCAGGCGGCGGAACGAGCTACCTTAGACGTGTCTCTCTCCAGGCGGCGGAACCAAGAAATTTCTTAAAAAAAATGATGGTGCTCTGTTTCTTCCTCCTCAAGCGACGCCGACGGGATCAAAAAATACAGGCCATTCCTCTTCTTCTCGTTTCCCCCTTTTTTTTTTTTTCGATCTGCAGCGGCGATGGCAGAACGACCGGAAATAGCGAGATGCGAACTCCTCCTTTCCCTCCCGATCTATCGCAGGCGGCGTCGGGATTCGCTTTCTCTTCCGACTTGTGATCCTGTGCGACGATGGCGGAAACGGGATACACTGGCGGCGAAATTTTCCTCTACCTTCGATTCCGACGGCAAATATTCCGATCGGCGATGGGATTTTGTTTTTCTTCCTTCGATCGATGATAGCCGGCGAACGGTTACGTGAGACGGGAAAAAATCGAGCGACGGGATGAACGAGCAACAACGGGCAGTTACTTCGAGTTTGTGGAAGTTGCTCGAAGCATCCGGATGGGGATCTAGGTGGAATCCCCTACCCGTTGCCCCTAGGTGGGTATAAATAGAGGAACCCAAGGAGTTTCTACGGGTACGGGTTAACCGTGTACCCGACACGACCCGTTATGCCTCCGAACACGTTAATTTGACCAAATATACACTAACAAATGAAACCCATTCCATTATAAGGACTGCTTGTAATAGAGGAAGTGGGGCCACTTAGCGCTCGTAGTGGAGGAAATTGCAAAAAATCGCCACACAGCGCCTGCTACACCGCCTTGGAGCGACAATCGACGCGCGGCCACCTACCGCCGCACAGTAGTTTCCGGGGGTGACGTCCCTTGTGCCCCCTTGGTGCGGGAACCTTTGTGCGATACCTACTGCTGCACGATAACTACTATGCGATGCCTTACGTGACCCCCTTAGTGCAGTAACCTTCGTGCAACATCTATCGTCATGCTTTAGCTACTGCCACACAACAACTACTGGGCAACGCCTACCACAACCCCTTAGTGCGACAATCTCTGCGCAACACCCATTGTCGCGCGATAGCTGTCGTTCGGCGCCTGCCGCACCTCTTTCTTTGTGTGGCGACCTCCACATCATACATACTGCAGTGTGGGGAGCTAGCTACCACCACGCGGTAGCTGTCGTGTGGCGCTTGTCGCACATCTTTCTTTTGCAACGAACAATAGGATGTTCGCAGTTCGTAGGTTGTGGCTCGTAGGTTGCAGTCTGTGGATCTTAATACACGATTCACAACTCGCAGTTCGTAGTTTGTTGTTCGTTATCATCACTGCCACACCAATCCTGCCTGAACTGTCCGAGGGCAAAATCATCATATATATAAAAAGGCGATCTGTGCTCCGAGCCGAGGAACGTGATTCATCCGACCGTAGTTATGATGTTTACAAAGACGCAATTACTGGACCGCTCATGTCAAAAACTATAAAAGGAAGCTAGTTACTTCATTTAAAGACACCTTGCATTCAGCGCCTAAGAGACTTCTTCATTAGTGTTCGAATCTCCAATTGAAGATCTTCGGCTTTTGAAGATTTCTCTCCCTTTTGAAGACATCCTTAGAATGCGATTTGAAGATTTCACATTCGCATTTCGATAAATTCCATTGTTAGAATTCACATTCGCATTTCGTTAATTTCCATTGTAACGAGCGGTGGTTTATCACCCTCGAGAACGTTTCAACTTGCAACACTCAAAAATATAGTGCAATTTCCTTGGCACCGATTCAGCCACATTGTTTTTCATCTTTTCGGATTTTCTATGTTAAAAAAGTCTTATTGACAGTTGCTCTGATTGTTTGCGCGCTCCCCCTCTCTCGAGCTTAGACGGTTTATTTTGACCGATTTAGGAGCACTTTGAGGGCCGTAATAATTATATTCATAATTTTCAATGATTTCTTTTTATACGTTATATCTAAATATAAGAAATATATTTTTATATTTTAATACGAAATTTTGTGCAATGCGTGTACATATAAAAAAATTTCTAGATCTTTTATAATTTGTTGTATATAATAAATTCACACAAAAATACTCTATCATCAAGAACCAAACACATGGCCTTTCAATAAAAAAACATGAGACTATGATTAATTACTATGTCAACTCGATGTTATGGTAGACCGGTTTGAGTTGAACCGCCTTAATCCAGGAGCGGAGTAAAATGCGACGGTTAAAAAGAGAATTTTTTAACGTGGAAAACTTCGGAAAGTGGTAAGAAACCACGCAGTCGGGAGTTGGGACTATGCCAACCAAATATCCACTATCTTCTTTGTGGGTTACGAGAGCTTGTAGAGAATTTGAAGTCGACATGTTGCTTCTCGTTACAGCTGTAGAGTGAGAAGGTGAAGAGGCTTCGAGGGTCACAAGCCACCGTTCGTGCAACAAAGTGCTTTCTAAGTTGTTGTGGAGAGTATTGCGCTCAGGGCGCTCAGAAGCTTTCTGTTGGTGCTCAAAAGCAGTGGTAACGCGTTATGCATGTTTTGGAGTTTTCGGCTTGTCTCCTGATGAGCACGGATGGGGTCTGGAGAAACATTCTTGTTCGTTACAGGTAGTTTGGTGGAACGTGCGCGGAGTGCAATATGCGTTGGGTGAAACGTGCACACGATGAAATGTGCGCATGGTAAAATGTGCACCAAGCGAAATGTGCAGCGAGAAGGATGTGCGGGGTGGGATCCCCAGGGAGCCCTTGAAAACTTATAGGAGATCTTTGAAGGAGGATCATCAAATGTCTTCGAAGTATCTTCCAAGATCTTCCAAGATCTTTGGGCGTTTCTTCAAACGTGCAAGAAGATCTTCGAAAGCTCAATCATGCGTAGAAGGCAAGGTGGGAGGAGATGAAGATGGAATGAAAGGAGGGCTCAGACTCCTTTTATAGTTTATGTGGGTGACATTTCCGTAAATAAGGGAATATGAAGGTTATGCAGTCATCTGCACACCATAACCAATTCATGTGCATATCATGGGTAGTTTTGTGGCAATTCACAAACCGCAACCAACTTATGTGTTATACACAAACCCATTATGGGTTGGTTTTGTGCATCCCGCATAATGGGTGGTTACGTCAAAGTGGTTATGAGGTGGTTACGTGGTGGTTACACATCGGTTGAACGACAACGGTCGAGGGACGGACCAGTGGAGGCCGGCCAGTGGCAATTGGCGATAGAACCCGACCAACGAGGGCTGACCAGTGGAGGGGTCGAGAGGCCGGCCGTGCGCCCGGAGTACGACCGGTCGTCCGGCCGGCCAGGAGGAGCTGGCAGGGGGCGCGACTACAGAGGCTAACCGGGCTCCAGCAACCCGCACAGCGACGGCCGACCGGAAGTACGTCCGCGTGGCTGAGTGGTCGGCTGATGCTGCGGCAGGCGGGCTGGCCGGCAACGGGGACTTGTGGCCTCATGTGCGGTGCGCGCGGGCGAACGGCCTCACGGTGACCGACATGGTGAACGACCTCTTGGTCGTGTGGCCTCGCGTGTGAAATGCTCGTTGGGCGACTAGGTGACCGGTGACACGACGTCCGGCTAGGTGACCGGATGCTTGGACTTGCTATCGCGCACCGGGAGTGCGCGTCCTTGGGGTCGTGCAACCAAGGGTCCGCGTGTCGTGAGCCGGCCGTGCGACCATGGGGTTGCGCGACGACTGATGGTTTGGCGGGCGGGTGTGGCCGGTGACACAGCTCTTTGGCTGAGTGTGGTGCACGTGCGGCGGTTCGGTCATTGAGTTAGTGAGGTTGGCTTTGGTCAACCCCACTTAGTCTTTATATGTTCCCCACTAAGTTAAAAAGAATATGAGTAATTCCGGTTATTCGCAACCCTAAATTCCTATAAATTGTGGGAGTCATATCAATTTTATATATATGAACAAAATATATTTTTAATTTAATTTCCATTAATAAATTTTTTTATTACATTTGGTCACCCTGCCCCCATTTAAAGTTTGTCTTAATTTGTTTAGAGTGTTGTTAAGTGCAAATCAGTTTCTGAAATGTGCAAACCAAAATCAATTATAAAAGTGTGATGTTAAGTGCAAACCAATTTAAGTTATATGCAAACCATTATTTTGTGTAGCAACATGATGCAACCCTCCTCTCTCCTCCCGACGATCATCCTCTGCACGTAATTCGCCACCTCATAACCTTTCTATCGCCACCGACGTGTTGTAGTCAATGAACTCGACAAAAAGCATAGAGAATCAAAGCAGAAAAGGTCGCTGAAGGAGGATGCGGGGGAGCGAGTAGGTGAGAGCTAGGACAGAATAGTGGAGGACGAAAGATAGACGAATAGGATGATGGAGGAGGAGGAGAGAGAGATGTGCTCTTCTTCTTTTTATTTTCCGAACAAAATATTTGATTCTCTTCTTCTTATAAAAAACTCATTTATCATCATAACCAACTTCCTCGCTTCCAGACACTTCTTCAGAAATCTCCTGCAAAATGGACTTCTTTGTCGGAGTGAGGAAGAAGTGAAAACCTCTTCATATTTTTTCTTATTGTGCTGCCTGAGCGAGTGAGGGGTGACCAAAATCTCCTCCGTTGTTTGATTTCTTTCCACCTGTACCGAGAGGGAGGAAAAAAAAACTCAAGTATTCCTTATGCTACTCTGTGCGGGAATAGGAGAGCTAGCCGCACCCCATGCATGGGGTACGGTTATCCAAAGAGCACACACCGCCATCACCGCCGCCGCCGCCGTTATCGTTGCCGCCATCTCCGCGGCAACCGCCACCATCACCGTCATCACCGCCGTCATCGCCGTCACCGTCGCCGTCATGGCCACCACCATCGCCGCCATCGTCGCCGCCATCGTTGCCTACATCGCCGCAGCAACTGCCGCCATCACCGCTGGATCCATTTTTCGTTTCATCAAAATTTGTAAATCTGTCATCATCCACCTTGTTTTTTTTCTTAAACAGCTTCTAATCTAATGATTGGTTTGCACATAACTTGCATCTAAAAAATTGATTTGCACCTAAAACTTATTGATTTACACATAACATTGATTTGCTCGTAGCCAAAAATAATTTGCACTTAAAATTACTCTTTTTTATTAGCCTAAAATACTCTCTTTTTTTTTCTAAAGTATTTATGAAAATAAATAGGAAAAAGTAATTTTAAGATTCAAAATAGTTTTTTAATTATCTAATTGAGGAGATACCACGTGGATCGACGGGCCCACCAAGCTGTGGATAATTGGATAGGAGCGTGGCAGGTAAATGGGATAAAATGAGCTGATGCTTATCCATGTCACCATGTGGTCGATGATACAGAATAATACGGTTAATATTGGTGAGTGTTATCCGCACTACAGTTTTGGTATCCGCACTTTTTTTTTTTCCAAATTTTTCGTGCTTTTTAGAAATACGTCTTGTACATGCATTTTTACGAAAAGTGTTCAAACACCAAAGTTGTAGATCTCTACAACTTTCGTGTTAAACACTTTTCCTGAAAATGCATGTACAAGACGTATTTCTAAAAGACGCGAAATCTGGGTGTATTTCCAAAGTACGTCTTGTACATGCATTTTCAGGAAAAGTGTTCAACACGAAAGTTGTAGATCTCGATGAGGGCTTTGTTTGGCGGAGCGGCACAGCAGCGGCATGCAGCCGATTTCCGTGCCGCTCCGCCAAACAGAAAGGGAGCATTGGCGGTGGCAAGGCTGCCACCGCCAATTTACCTGCCGCGGGTGGGGACCCGCGGCAGGCAGCGCTGCAGCCCTGAAAACAGGGCTGCAGCGTTGTTCAAAAAAAAATTATTTTTTTTTTAAAATAATATATTAATAATTTATATTATATATTAATAATATTGATAATAATTTATAATATAAAAATATATTGATAATAATTTATATTATATTATATAAATTTATATTAATAAATAAATTATATTTGCATTTAAATTTTTTTTGATAATTAATTAAAACGCTAATATAATTGTTGCGGTCCGTTCGGGGCCTTCGGTAGACCGGACTATTTGGCCGCCTTAGCCTGCGAGCGTCCGAGCGTGCAAACAAACAAGAGTCTCCCGATGGCACGTTCCACGTGCGTCTTCCTCCATACCACCACGGGCCTTCAAGTCGGTGAGTGGTCTCTCGATATCACGTTCCACGTGTGTTTTCTCTCTCCACACCCTCGAGGCGTGTCTCCCGATAATTAATTAAAACGTTAATATATTAATTTTTAAAATTTATATTAACATATTATTAATGTATTAACATTTTAATATTTAATATTTTTTATTGCGGGTCTTTCGAGGTACTCGTGAATGGGTCAAAAAAGAATCATCCTATCTCGTGCACGAGTCAAGTTCGCATACGTGCGTTCTAATATAATTACTTTTATAATATGTGGCACCTGGCTGGGAGGGTTCACAAAGGTGGCAAATAGCTTGGATGGTTCACAAATCTGTATCCCAAATATTTATGTCGAACAAATTGTTAATTTTAAGTTGAACATCATAAATTATGCGAACTTTTTAATTGTATCCATGTTTAATTTTCATTACTGTTTAATTTTCATTACTGTTTAGTTCTGCACCACTGTTTCATACAGCACTGCAAATACAGTTTTCCAAACAGTTTCATAAATTTTTCCACCACAGCAAAACAGCTGATTCCTACACCACTGTTTCCCACCACTGCTTCCTGTACAGCCACAGCTTTACCAAACAGGCCCGAGATCTACAACTTTCGTGTTGAACACTTTTCCTGAAAATGCATATACAAGACGTATTTTCAAAAGGCGCGAAAAATTAGGAAAAAAATATTTACGAATAACCAAAACTGCAGTGCGGATAACAATCACCTTAATATTCCCACAGGTTGCGGATAAAGTCAAATAATATGGTTTAATATTTTTATTTTTAAAAAATGTTACCCTAAGAAGAATATGGTTAAATATTGGCCCGGCCGTTAACAATTTTTTTTTAATAAGAATATTAATTTTCGTAAGATTAATGTTAATAACACTCTATAATATGCAGGGGCAGATCTAGAGGGGGGCCCAAGGGACACTGGCACCTTCATTATTTTCAAAATGATTAGTGTATTTGGATTCTTCTCTTCGATGCAATGAATTTTGACTACTTATACGTCAAAAACGGTTGTCATATGGGAGAGAAACAACTCTGATAAGATTGAAATGTCAAATTTTTTTTTGAAGAAAGTTGATGGTTGACCCCTCATGTTAAAATTTTTAGAACCCAATGACATATAAAAGAAAATTTGTGTGCCCCATTATCAATTTGTGCACCCTCATTATTAATTTTTGAATCCGCCACTAATAATATGCTAATAGCATCACAAAAATAGATCAAACATTTCATTTTATTTATGCCATGTTCAAACACCTTGTCACACCCTCTCTAGTCCGGCCTTAGTGTAAGACGATTCCGCCTCTTCTCTGGTCAAGAACACCATCTTTCTTTTTGGCGCTCGCCATTCCTCCTCTCCCGGGCGTTTCATGTCCTTATCGGGCATTTCAAGGCATGACAACGGTTATGACCGCCACCAATCAAAGAAAACTATTTTGAACAAGAAAGTAAATAAAGTTAATTATGTATGTGTAGTTAGTGACGGAGCCAGAAAATAATGTCAGGATGGGCAAGATTTCATGTCTAAGAAACTATAAAATGCTCAAAATGTAATAGGAATTGAAATATGAGTAAGAAGATGAAGCAAAAATAAGGAAACATGAATATGTAAATATAGAAATTAACATTCAGGAAGAATCATTAGATTATGCAAATGCTGATCAGAATACTGGTCATATTGTTAAGAGTCTGTGTCTTTAAATTACGTTATGCAAATGCTGAGTAATTTATAACATTTAATGGTGGCTTTATGATGTTGGAGTCTTGGAGATGAGGTCTGTGACTTTTAAATTGAATCTGTACCTTTAAATTTTGTCTGGTGTACTCTATTTGGAGGCAAACTATTGCCCTGTATTCAAGCAAGTTACTCTTTTGTTCATGGGAGAATTACGGCCGACTGTTATGTTGTTTCCTTGGAAATGTTAAGGACAGTTATTGTGAATGACTGTTGTCCAACTGCTTGGACGGCTTGTATGGAAAGATTTCAAAGCGCAAAAAAGAAAAAATATCCCAAAAAAGGAATCAGGCGATCAATTTCATTTCAACAAGAATGTTATAAGCAGGAGCGGAATTTGGCCTACCAGCAGTAAGGAGATTTTCGACCTCCAAGCGTCTCTTACCTCTAGCACAAACAGGAAATCTCTCCATCCATTCAGCTTAGCGTTTGTTTACTCTATTTCTTATCATGATAAAGAAATTCGGGGATGTTCAAGAAATTTTTTGCTTTGAAATTTTGAATACTAAATCTGAATAGGGGGAACCGGGGAAGGGGAAGATCAAGAAGGCTCGTCGTGGAGGAATTCGACAATCGGCAGTCGCCTGTTGACGGCGGTCGGATGACTCGGTTCGGCCGTCGAGGTGGACGTTGGCGAGGCGGAGCGGTGGGCCAGACTGTCAGTGACTCCGGAGGCCGGAGCAGACGAGCGGTGAGCCGGTGACTCCGTGCAGACGGTGCAGGGACTTGGGAGGGTCAGATCGATGGCGACTCGGCGAGGCGGGGCGCGACCACGCTCACTAGAGAGCTTCGATGGCGGATGGAAAAGGACAAAAAGGGGAGCAAGCAATACCGCAACAGAGGTCGAAACTCGCAATTAGGGCCGGCTACAGAACAGAATGCTTTAGAATATGAGATAAAATGAGATGACATTAGAGATTTAGGACCGTTGGATTACATTTAGTGGATAAAAAAATTCAAAGCAAAAAAAAGTTGTGGGATTTGAACACAGTACCTCATCATAGAGGTCTTAAATTTTTACCACTGCACCAAATTAGAAATAATGAAAAGTTCTTATATATTTATAACATATATATATTAAAAAAATTAATGAGCGCCAATGCGCCATAATCTATTGAATATTTCGCGAAATTCATAGGGCCGAGCGTGGGCGGCCGCCCACACTGAATTAAAAAGATATAATATTTCATTAGTAGAAAACTGATTTATCATGACAGATAAACTTTAAACTAATATATTATAATAAAAATACTTATTTTAAGAAAATTTGTTTGTTATAGTTGGTACAATCTTTCTTTCTTATTCAAAAGGTTTAGGGTTCAAGTCCTACCAACAACATCATTTGGATTTTTCTTATGAACAAATTTAATTGTTTAAAAAAATGTAAACAAATTGGTTATTACATTTTGTTTACTTTTTTTTATGAACAAATTAGTTGTTTGAAATTTTTTTATACAAACAAGTTTGCTATTATGTTATTGCATGAAATGTTAAAACAATTTAAAATGAATGACGATATTCAAATAATTCATAAAAACAATGAATTGAGCTATATGATATTGTTTTCTCAAAATTGATCAACTATTTTAAATAATTATGTGATATTAATGCGATATAAACATATTTTTACTATATTAATCGATTTATTTTTTTAAATAATTTTATACTTCGTTCACATTAAATATAATTACTGCGTTCACCTACGAAACATAAGCCTTAAATCTCTCATTTTTAATATATTTTAAGCATTCCTACCCAAAATAAAATTAAGGCACCATTTGACACTGCACTATTAAATATTTACAAATTCTTCCCATAAAAAAAATAAAATTTAAACAGGAAGGAATAGCGCCGTGGCCGAGCGGCACCACCGACTAAAGCCGGGAGAACATCCGAAACGCCCGCCGGCCTCTCCACGCAACTCCATGTACGGTTTATTCCTCTTGACCCACATAAAAAAACAAATGTAAATTATTATAATATAATTTAATGGGAGATTTTTCTCTCTCTCTCTCTCTGGTCTACTTAAAGAAGCTTGCGAACTTCTTCACTCAGCCAGTGAAGGCACAGGTCCGTTCTAAAGTGTATATGACGAGAAAAAGAAGTTGTGATCTCATCCTACTTGGAATATTTTTTTACTTAGAATTATTAGGAGCTTTGGGGGGATGGGGAAGGAAGGTGGAGATGTCGGCCACTGGGAGTCGGCTGCTAGGCACGACTGCTGATGGTGGCACGTGTCAGTTGAGACTTGAGATTTATGGCTACCCGTGCGAGGAGCACACGGTAATATATATGTATATATATACGAGCATCTTCGCACGGGCTACGCCCGTGCTCGATGCTCTCGGGCGGCCTTCGGCCGCATCAGGCGGGCTTCGCCCGCCTGCACACGGGCTTCGCCCGTGCTCGGTGCTCTCGGGCGGCCTTTGACCGCATCCAGGCGGGCTCCGCACGGGTTTCACACGTGCTTAATGCGTCGCTACGGGCTGTGCGCGCAGTAAGGCGGGCTGCGTCCGCAACATATGTATATGAGTACTCAAAATGACCGTAAATAAATATAAATCAAGATTACAATTTTTATTTTTAAAAACAATGTAAGTTTTGGCCTGAAAAAATTAATTTTCCACCTATAATGAATTTATCAATACTTAAATATAACTTATAAATACTTTAAATACTTTATAATATAACTTATAAAAGGCATTTCTCTCTCTTCCTCACCCTCTCTCATCCGCACAATCTCCCCCTTATCTCTCTTCTCTCTCTATCTCTCTCCCGCCCTCTCTCTCTTCCCGCCTACTAAAACAAAAACCCAAAATTTTCTCTCATCCGCTCTCTCTCTATCTCTCTCCGCCCTCTCTCTCTTCCCGCCTACTAAAACAAAAACCCAAAATTCTCTCTCATCCGCTCCCTCTCCTCTTTCTCTCTTTCTCTCTCTTATAGGTATAGGAGACCTATTAATATGCTCTCAGCCCTCTCTCTCTAACTCCTAAAGATGCTTTTATCTCTCCTCATCTAATGGATGAGAGTAACTCAAGCTTTGGATCCAACGGTGGAGGTTCACTCTATGGTAAGAGCATCCAATACATATACTTTCATATATGTAGTAGAGATATCTTAGCTACATAAATGCAAACTCTTGATTGCTATAGTGAAATGTAGGTTACATTGGTGATTTTGATTTTACCCCTGTCATTGTTCGCAACTGTTTCACCTTTAGGGTTCCTGATGCCGCCGCGTTCATCATTGTCTCGCTCGCCTTTATTCCTCCCGATGCCACGGGAACATGGAAATGGGGACGAAGGTGGCGGTCCATGGTGAAGGGCTGGATGACGGAGAGAGAGAGAAAGCAGAGGATGCCGGATGTTGGGATTTCCGGTCGCGCGCGGAAGCGCAATGTTCAGGAATAACTAAATACAGAGTTACAAGAAAATACATAATTTGCACGATTTTATTAGCACAATAAAATTAGCGAGTGCTCAAAATTAAGAGATACAAATCCAAAACTATACTGCAAAAGTACTCGGACTTCGAAAATCCGCATGAGTAACATGAACTTAACTGCAATCCGTAAAACGGATGCACAAGATTCATACCAGAACAAAACTTCGTCGTCGTCAGACGACCAACCACCGCCGCCATCACTACCACCGAGAAGAGATCAGAGTCAGGACTTGACATTGCCGCAAACGTGCAGCCCGCCAACGTCACCATTTGTACACAACCACCGCCGCCTACGAGCATGCAACCATCTAACACCACACACATTTTTGTAGCCCGCAAATCAGACGCCTTGCCGCTACCTGCACTCTTTCGCTCTTCGTTGTCGATGCAGACTGCAATCGAATATCAACGCCCATCATTGCCTTCGGTCGTGCACTACCTCTCTCCTCTTCAAGGATTTACCTCTTTTTGGTTTGAATCGATTTTGGTGTGTCCTCATAGCCTGCCTTTCTATCCTTTTATAAGACCATTTCACATGCCTTTGCTAATTTTCAAGAAGCTTCCTCGCATGTGAAATACATGTGCGGCTTGAAGATACAACATCGGCAGCCGGTAGGTGGAATCATGAATTATGTGAGTTTGAAAAATCAAATCAACTCAACAATCACCACCTTGATTTGAATTTCAAACATCACATTCTGCATAAAATATCATTGACACAAAATACTATCTGCATGAAGCAATGTCTGCATGAAACATCAATCTGCACGAAACACTAATCTGTATAAAGCACCACCTCATGCCTGAGGCGTCAGCCAACATATCGCAAGTCAAACTTCATCTCTGCTCTGGTTCACCTGTAGGATGTCGACACATCCGGATCGCAAAAACGGACTCGCTGGACCCGAGCTACAAAAGGGCGATCTACTGTACCATCTCGACCATCCACCATGTCACCTGCAGAAATCATGGGCGATCTACTGTACCAAACGACACGACCTTCATGAGTGTGATACACCCGCGTGTCACCGTCAGAACTACTTTTCTCGTCGCAAAACTACAGCCGCTTGAGTCCAAACTGCCAATGGATATCAGATTCTTGCGCAGCTTGGGCAATAGATGTACCTGTTCAAGCCTGCGCACCACCCCATCATGCATCAGTATGTCCACCGTCCCTGTACTTGTAACATCACAACCTGAGTTGTCACCCAAATAGTCTGACCTAGTAGTCACCTCTAGAGAACTGAACATCGACGCATCCGAGCATATGTATTACGATGCACTAGAATCTAATATCCGTCCCCTGTCAGAGTTGTCATTGTACAACCTCATATTCGGCGAGTGAGATCGACAATAGCCAGACCAGGCAAATCAGGTAGTCCAAGTCCCAGGCGAGTTAGAAGGGAGGCGACAGCTTGACATCCTCACTAACTCGCCCAGGAGGGGGTGGAGCGGGGTGTGGGGCGAGTGGAGCACGTGGGCTTGCACTCGCCCCAGGATCTCGGCAAGTAGCAGGCGATTGGGGCGAGTGGAGCAAGTGGGTCCGCGCTCGCCGCTGGCTCTCGACAACAGTGGGCGAGTGGGGCGGGTCGGGCTCGCACTCGCCCTGGGCTATATATGAGGAGGCGGCGAGTGCCAGTCCCATCGAGCACTTGCCGCCCCACGCGAGTGGAGGTTTTTGGGGGACACTCGCCCAGCGATCTATGTTGTATTTTTACCGTTTTACCCCGCTGGTCTTCCCATAGCCTTTCAGTACAACGGAGTTACACTGTTGGCAGGCCGACCTGGACTGCATATAGTCGTTCCAAACAGCAGAGGTACGCTGTTGGCAGACCAACTTCAAAAAAACTGTAAATAGACCCAATGGGATACCTCCGAAGACAAGCTTTCAAGCATTCTAATCTTCTTACTCTCTTATCTTTTAGTGCTTTCTAAGGTGCCTTTAGCTCAACACAAGCTAAGGAGGGGAAGCGCTCTAAGATCTTCTGGGTGTGTGGTGGGACCTCCGTGCTGTAGCCTTGGACCGGTTCCAAATTTAAATCTTTGGTCGTTCAAGCTCGCTAGGGAGAAGTAAGTGCGTGGTCACCCCTTCTCCAAGGATTCGAACTTCACGGAAGCTGAGTTTCGGTTTCAATAGTCATGACTCTCAGTGATGGTATAGAGATCATCACTCTCCACTCCGAGATCTAGCGTCACCGCACCCGCATCCTGGACGTCTCCAGAAATCTGCGCATGCTGCGCGTAATTTCTCCTATTGTGGCCGCTTTGTCTACAGTGGTAACAAATAACTCACTTCTTCGATGCCGACCGAGCCCGTGCACCTCTCGATCCCCCGTCGAATGCTCTCCTCGTCCATCTAATGCCAAAATATGTTCACCCCCGGGAGTGGGGTCCTTCAACATCTGACTGGACAGTGATAACTTCTCACATGAAGTTATCTAGTCCCTTATTTTCTACAATAATAGTTGTGATAATGAGAATAAATGGGTTAAATTAGTATAAATGTTCATAAATTAATATTTATTTTATTCAGGCTTGATTTACCTATTTTATCTATGTTTTTCTCATTAGAAATGACGTGGAAATCGAACCGGAGAAACAAGTGCTGGAATTATATTTTGGCTGTGCAGTTGTTACAGAAACCTGTTTTCAGTTGTTATAACAAGTCTGGACGGTTTTAAAATTCGAATTTCGAATTTTGCGCCAAAACCAAATATGGAAGGAGGCATCTATTGGGAAAGGGCTGCTCGTTTTTAAGAGGGGATTTTCATACCTAAAAGGCAGGAAATATTGGAGGGAGAGAGAGTGCTTGGAGCCATCATCTTGGAGAAGGAGAAGGAGAGGACCGGCTAGGGTTTGGACGCACCGTCGAGAAGGAAGAAGGGTCTAAAGCGAGATCTTCACACATATTCCTGCAGCATTTAGCGTTCTTAAACATGTCTTGTAAGATCTTTCTCATTTGGTTTCATCCCTCTAGCATGAACTAATCGTATGGATCTTGTATGATGTGAGTACCTTGTTTTATTGTGATGATTTTACTTTAAATTTATTTTATGGTTGTTGAATTGCTATCTTTATTGGGTTTATGTTCTTTATGTGTGGAAATTTTTGAGCAAGCGTTCATCTTCTAATTAGCTTGGCGAGATTCGAGAGAGGAGTTATGCTAATCTAGGGTTGAATCCGTTATTCTATGCGGCGAGATTCGAGAGAGGAGTTGCGTAGTTTTCTAATCAAAATTCCATCTTTTTACTGCGCTGCAAGATTCGAGAGAGGAGTGGCGTAAGTGCGGCATAAACACCAATATAGCATCAAGAGAGAAAGAGATTTCCTCTGGAGTTAGCATCATTGATTTTTGCTCGTCATGTTATTCACTTTCCACCTAAGTTAGAGATAACTAGGGGAAATTGGGTAAACGGAATTCTGAGATCGAGAGATGATGAAATCCACTCTAAAATCGATGCAAGATAGTAATGAAGATAACCATTAAAACATCACTAGAAATCTCGTCATAATAGGCAAGGGAAAACAACATGCAAGATCGTTTCTCCAACCTTGGTAAAAGTATTTTCTAAGAATTGTGTTTAGTTTTACCATTATTAGTTTAAGTTTTCTTTATTATCAAATTAATCCACTAGTGAAAAAAGTATCCCACTTGGATTCAAGGAACGGGTAAGACTAGTAATTACGAGCACTAACGTTACACTTCCTCGAGGAACGATAACTCAACTCATCATTTTATTACTTGATTCGACACGTGCACTTGCGTGATTACGTAGATCCATTCTGGACGTATCAAGTTTTTGGCGCCGTTGCCGGGGAGGCGCAACGGTTTAGTGTTTTATTTCTCGTATATTAGTTAAACTTTAGTAGTTGGAGATCAAGTATTTTGTTTTTAATTGTTTTCTTGTCTTAGCACTTATTTTGAAGCTTTGTGGTGTATGTCAAGGTATAGAAACCCGGAATTATTGCCACTAAACTTAGAAATAGAGCGCACCTGTAGACAAATCGAAGAAACCTTAGAACGGAAACGTTAATCATCCTGAGATGGATAATAACGGACAACACGTTATCGATGACATAGAGGGTCACGTGAACCATAACGGGCAACAAGTTATTGATGACATAGAGGGTCACGTGAACCATAACGGGCAAGCTAATCCTAATAATCAACACGTGCCGCCCCGAATGACATGTAGGGATTACAACACACCTTTTAGGGGAGGTTTGCACACGAGTATTGCCCGACCACCTATAGAAGCTAACAATTTCAAGATGGACCCTTTCATTATGCAACAAGTTCAACTAAATAGATTTGGGGGTCTTAACCATCAAGATGCAAACTCTCATTTAAAAACCTTCTTAACAATATGTGACATGTTTAAGGCAAATGGTGTGTCCGCAGACGCCATTCAATTAAGAGCATTCCCGTTTTCCTTAGAAGGTAGAGCGAAGGATTGGTTGGACTCTCTACCCGATGATGCTATCACCACATGGGCCCAATTAGAAGATAAATTTTTAAATAAGTATTTCCCACCTTCTAAGACGGCTAAGTTGATTGGGATTCCTACATTTATGCAACATCATGGGGAGACTCTTTATGACGCATGGGAGCGTTTTAAGGAGTTGTTAAGAAATGTCCACACCATGGGTTAGCACAACACCAACAAGTATCCACGTTTACAACGGGTTGCAAACCGCAACCATGATTCTAGTAGATGGAGCCGCGGAGGTTCCCTAATGAAAAAATATCCGGAAGATGCGTACGCCATTTTAGAAGATTTAACGTCTAATAATTATCAAGCATATGAAAGACAAGCAACCAGTAATCCAGCAGGGGTGCACCATGTAGATCAAATCACATCCTTAGCCGCCGCCGAAATGGCATCACAATTCAACTTGATTAACAAGAGGCTAGATTCACTATCTAATCCTGCGCCTAGTTCACCACTAACGGTGGAACAATTAAATCTATTAACGGAGAAGCCAACTATATAGGAGGGCAACAGAGGCAAATTCCCCCGGATTTGCTAATCATTATCACCCCGAGTGCGACATCACCCTAATTTCTCTTGGAGAAATAATCAAGGAGTGAACCAATCGCCGGGATTTCATCAAAATCTGAATCCAACCCAAGGGAATCCTCAAAACAATCAAAATAATCCTAGGAAGTTAACTGACGAAGTAATTGTGGGGATGTTCCAAAAGAATGTCTAGGATTGGAGGGATTGAGTCATCTCTAAGATCTTTAGAGACCACATTGGGTCAATTAGCAACCACGTTAAGTAAAGGCCGATTGGATCATTACCATCGGATACTACGCCTAATCCAACAAGAGAGGAACCTCATAATCATTGTAATGCAATCGCTCTAAGGAGTGGGGTAGAGATCCAAAGTGGAGATGGGCTGTTAGAAAAAGCTAGAGATGACGAGAGGAAGGAACAAGGAAATGGACCTAGGGGGATGCAAGAAGAAAAGCCTGTAGAAGTTAAGGAACCGGAGGTAGTTGAGGTTCAACCACTAAATAATAAAAAGAAAGAAATCATCTATCCTCCACCTCCTTTCCCATCTAGATTAGCGAAGACAAACTCGATAAGCAATTCCAAAAGTTTATGGAAATCTTTAAGAAATTAACTATAAATATTCCGTTTGCTGAGGCTCTTGAACAGATGCCTAGTTATGTCAAGTTTATGAAAGACTCTTATCCAAGAAGAGGAAATTCGTTGAGAGGGAGATAGTCGCCACTAACGGAAGAATGTAGTGCAATATTACAAAAGAAACTACCTCAAAAATTAAAAGATCCAGTAGCTTCACAATTCCTTATGTTTGATAGGAACGACATTTTCAGGGAGAGCATTGTGTGACTTGGGAGCTAGCATCAATCTGATGCCCTTATCCATTTACACAAAATTAGGCCTGGGAGAGATTACACAAACATCTCTTACTCTACAGTTGGCCGATAGATCGTTAGCTTTTCCTAAGGAATTGTTGAGGATGTATTGGTTAAGGTGGATAAATTCATCTTCCAGCCGATTTTGTGGTGCTAGATATGGATGAGGATAAGGAAGTTCCTATTATTCTAGGAAGACCATTTTTAGCCACAGGACGCACCCTTATAGATGTACAAAAGGGAGAGCTAACAATGAGAGTCAACGAAGAAGAGGTAACCTTTAATATCCTTAAGGCCATGAAATTCCCTGAAGATAGAGAAGAATGCAATTTAATTAAAGAAGTTGAGGTGCCCTCTAGGTTGACACACAAGGAAGAAGATTTTGAACATAGATTGTTAGACATCTTAGTTAACGACGAGGGTGAGAAGATAAAGTAATGGAAGAAGTTGTTCACATACTCAATTCATGTGAAAGGTTGCCACCATATAAGAGTTTTGAAGTGATAACTAGGCAAGCGAATCAAGAATGATAAAACCTTCTATCATTGAACCACCTAAATTGGAATTAAAACCACTACCTGAACACCTTAAGTATGTATTTCTACAAGAAGATAACACTCTTCCGGTCATAATCAATGCATCATTAAGAATGGAAGAAGAGTTAAAATTAATTGAGTTACTAAGGGAGTTTAAGGAAGCGATTGGTTGGACTCTTGCCGACATCAAGGGGATTAGCCCATCCATCTGTATGCACAAAATTCTATTAGAAGATGGGGAGAAGGGATCCATCGAACATCAACGAAGGCTTAGTCCTCCAATGAAGGAGGTGGTGATGAAGGAAATCATCAAGTGGCTGGACGCGGGCATTATTTACCCTATTTCAGATAGCAAGTGGGTAAGCCCGGTGCATTGCGTACCAAAGAAGGGAGGGATAACACTTGTTAAGAATGAAAATAATGAACTTATACCTACTAGGGCTGTTACGGGATGGAGGATATGTATTGATTATCGAAAATTGAACAAGGTAACTAGAAAAGATCATTTTCCGTTACCATTCCTTGACCAAGTCTTAGATAGATTGGCAGGTGGCCAGTATTTTTGTTTCTTGGACGGATATTCAGGATACAACCAGCTTATGGTTGCACCAGAAGATCAAGAGAAGACAACATTTACATGCCCCTTTGGTACATTTGCATTTAGGAGACTACCATTTGGATTATGCAACGCTCCCGCCACATTTCAGCGTTGTATATTGGCAATACTGTCCGACCTCATCGCTCGAGGCATTGATCCGACAGAGTATGGAATCGAGGTGTTTATGGACGATTTTTCCATCTTTGGTAAATCGTTCGATGCATGTTTGGCATGTTTAGGGAGGGTATTGGCCCGCTGTGTTGAGACTAACTTAGTACTGAACTGGGAAAAGTGCCATTTTATGGTACGTGAGGGCATTGTATTAGGACATAAGGTGTCAAGTCAAGGACTAGAAGTGGATCGAGCTAAGATTGAAGTGATTGAGAAACTTTCTCCGCCAACGAATGTCAAGGCCATTCGTAGTTTCCTCGGCCATGCCGGATTCTATAGGCGGTTTATTAGAGACTTCTCAAAAATATCAAAGCCTTTATGCAATTTACTCGAGAAAGATACACCTTTTATTTTCAATCACGAGTGCTTAGAAGCGTTTCAAATGTTAAAAGAAAAATTAATCTCGGCACCCATTGTCAAGGCACCCGATTTCTCATTACCCTTCGTTCTCATGTGCGATGCGAGCAACTATGCGGTGGGAGCCGTGTTGGGGCAAATGCACGACAAAGTTTTCCACACCATTCATTATGCTAGTAAGACTCTTATTAACGCCCAAGTGAACTACACAACTACAGAAAAGGAACTCCTAGCGGTGGTCTTTGCGTTCGATAAATTCCGCGCTTATCTGATTAGTTCCACAGTCATAGTTTACACGGACCACGCAGCGATCCAATATCTAGTGGAGAAAAAGGATGCCAAACCTAGGCTTATTAGATGGGTTCTACTCCTCCAAGAGTTTGATTTTGAGATCAAGGATCGTAAGGGAGCAGAAAACCCGATTGCCGACCACTTATCGAGATTAGAGAATGGGTGTGAGAAAGACGTACACATTGAGATTAAGGAAAGTTTTCCGGATGAGAGTTTACTTGCAGTCACAGAAGGGAGCATCCCATGGTACGCTGATTTTGTTAACTATATAGTTAGCAAGGTTTTTCCACCGGATTTTAGCTACCAACAAAGGAAGCGATTCCTTCATCAGGTGAAGTTCTACCTATGGGATGAACCGTATTTATTTAAAATTTGTGCTGATCAAATTATTCGCCGGTGTGTGCCCGAGATGGAAGTTCTTAGTATTCTAGCAAGGTGTCACGCATCACCTTATGGAGGACACTATCAGGGAGACCGGACAGCGAGGAAGGTTTTAGAATCAGGATTCTATTGGCCAACCTTATTCAAGGATTCTTATCATTTTGTAGGACAGTGTGACCGTTGTCAACGTGTTGGAAATCTTCCGCGGGGAGCAAGCATGCCATGAATGGAATCCTTGAAGTAGAAATCTTTGATGTATGGGGGATTGATTTCATGGGCCCCTTTGTCAACTCCGATGGAAATTTATATATTTTGCTAGCCGTAGACTATGTGTCGAAGTGGGTAGAGGCGATAGCCACCCAAAAGAATGATGCCAAGGTGGTGCTAAAATTTCTAAGGTCTAACATCTTCACTAGATTTGGTACACCGAGGGCAATAATTAGTGATGGAGGGGCGCACTTTTGTAATTTACAATTTAAAACTCTACTAAAGAAATATGGTGTAACACATAAAGTAGCGCTTGCCTACCATCCACAAACCAATGGCTTAGCCGAGGTGTCAAATCGTGAGATCAAGACCATCTTAGAGAAAACGGTGAACGCAACGCGCAAGGATTGGTCACAAAAAGCTAAGTGACGCATTATGGGCCTATAGAACGGCGTTTAAAACCCCGATAGGATTAACACCTTATAAAATGATATATGGGAAAGCGTGTCACCTACCGGTGGAGTTGGAACATAAGGCGTATTGGGCAATTAAGAAATTAAACTTTGACTTCCAAGAGGCGGGCAATAAAAGGCTATTGCAAATTAATGAATTGGAAGAAATTCGGTCCAACGCTTACGAGAGCGCCAAACTTTATAAGGAGCGAACAAAAAAATGGCACGACGCAAGATTAACGGTGAAAGAGTTCAAGACCGGGCAATTGGTATTATTATTTAATTCAAGACTGAAATTATTCCCGGGAAAACTAAAATCTAGATGGTCGGGACCATTCATAGTGACGCAGGTGCACCCATACGGGGTAGTCACGATTTGCAACGAGAAGGATGGCTCCGAATTCAAGGTGAATGGCCAAAGGCTAAAGGAATATCATATAGATATTGATCGTCGGGAGTCGACGATCGTGAATTTGCAATGACAAGTAACGAAGAGATACGTCCGGCCGAGACGTTTTAAAGGAGGCGCTTGGTGGGAGGCAACCCATCGTATCGTAGAATATATATATATATATATATATATAAAGGGGGAGAGAAACTGTAGAAATCGATGTCTGAACGGTCATGGAGAAGAAATTCTGGAAGAAGCTGTGCAAAAATTGCAAAATCTGGATTTCATAAAAAAGTCTGACTGTTTTGTTACAACAGGCCAAATACATGCGTTGCAGAAATATTATTTCTGACTGCTTGCCTTAAGAAACTGCAGCGGGTCGAATTGCACCGGTTCAGCTGAACCGCTGTGCTCTGGCGGTTTAAATTTGAGTTAATTTTTAATTAGCAGATAAACCATTTAACCTAATGATAAAATATAAATTAAACTGAATTAATAAATTAAACCGCATAAATATTTCTAAATTTCTGGAACTTTCGCCATTTTCCATGAGAAGGGTTAGGGTTGACGGGTGAGAGCGCAGAGCGGCGATCAGCGCGTGTGCAGTTTTGCCCGGCGATTTAGGTCCTCATCGCCGGAAAGTGAGAGAGAGGGACGCTGACATGCTTCGACGACCGAGCGGGCGGCGGTCTGTGGTTGCGGGTCCAGTTTTCTGGAGCGGCATCCCCTGATATCGCGAGAAGAGCGGCCGACGAGCTTTGACGAGCGAGCGACGGCGTCCTGCGACGAGCTGCGGCAATATCCTGTGAGAGGACGGCGATTTCTGGAAGCAGCAGCCTCATCAACGGCCTCAAGCGCGTTTTCTGAAGAAGGCCGAGCAACCCTCTTGCCTGCACTAAATTCGCTAAGTAGGGAACTTCCTCCGCACACTTCCAGGATTATTTGAGGTATAATCGTTATTTTCGACTATTGTTATGAAGGTGGATTTGAGGTGTTCTGAAAATTTGTAAATTGAAATCCCCTTTTCTTTTCTTTTTCTGTGTGGTGCGCTCCATGTATGATGTGTAGGGCTGTTAGTACTATGTCTTCATCAAAAAGAAGAGCTGATAAGAAGGAGGAGAAAAAAAAGGGGAAGGAAATTTTGAGGAAACCCAAGGAGGTCGTAAAATTTTCCAGTCCAGGAGCACAATTTTGGTTCGATACACTGAAAAATCTCCCGTTCATCTTTGAACGAGGATTCATTATGGAGAAGAGGAGGTGGAGTATCAGATATGCTGACATGATTCAGGCACTCCAGTGGGAAACCTTCTGCCACCCACGAACTGAAGCCATTCTACCAATGGTGTATGAGTTCTACGCCAACGCAAAGAGCACGGAAGGTGACATTGTGGTCGTTAGAGGACGAAATGTTGAATTTTCTGCAGAAATCATTAGTGACATGTTTGGATTAGAGGATCATGGCTCGGAGGATTATACAGAGATCTTGAATTTGGCCTCTCTTAAGGATATGACCGATGTAGTATGCTGCACACCGACGCCTGAGTGGACTAGCACAACGAAAAAAGTTTTAAAGACATCATGCCTCACTCGGGAAGCCAAGGTGTGGCTTCTGTTCATTAACGCCAGTATCATGCCCACCCGACACCCGAACACCATTGGGTTGGACAAGGTTGCACTGCTGTACGGTATTATACGAGGATTGCATTTTGATTTAGGAAAAATTCTTGCGCATCAGTTGAGGCAAAAGATTAGAGAGGATATAACCTAGACAACTTTGGTTCCCAACTCTCATCACCGAGTTGTGTCTGAAAGCGGGTGTGGAAAAAGTTGCAGAGGATATAGTCACCACAGTGGGCCGACATATCACTCAGACGGTGATTGAAGTTAATGTTAAAACTGCAGAAGTTCAGGAAGAGGGAAGTGGTTGGAAGAGAAGAGAGGAAGTTCGGACTTCGCCGGCACCACTAGGGAACTTAATGCGAATTGATATTCCAACGGTCGACCATGGCACTGATCCCGACCTTTTGATGGAGCACATTGAGTACATCAAGGCGTTTCAGCGATGTCAGCATCTGTTTGAGAAGGAGCGGTTTGATAATATCGATGCCAACATCCGGAAAATTATGGAGAAAAGGAAGATTCCTGTGTCAGAGCCAAATTTCAGGATGAGCGGGCAGTTCGACGATAAAGGCTACCTCTTGACTTGTGACAAGACTAGAGTTGATCCAGCGAAGAGAGCAAACACGGACGATGATGACGAGGACGATGACGATGGGAAGACGAAGGGGCGGCAGAAAATGACGACGCCGACGATGACGATGAAGCGGATGATGACGAGGACGACGACAAGGATGAGTAGGAGTGCCCTTTACTCTTGTTTGGGCTGATGGCAGTTTTTGGTTTTTGTTTTTTATTATTCCTGGACATGTGTTTGATGGTATAGACTATATTCTGTGATGCCTTCTTGTGGTTTTATGCATTTTGGATGAGCAATACATGGATATTATATGTATTGCGTTAAATTCTGATCGTTCATGATAGCCGGGTATTACAAGGCAATCTTCCCACTTTAAAAACCCTGCCTCAGCTTCCCATTCTTATTTTTATGCCCAGTTTATTTTTATGATTTGCAATATTTTCATGATGCCCAATTTTTATTGTTTTAATCTCATTACTCACTGCCATATTTATTTTTATTGCTTCACTCTCATTACACTTGCATTTCAGTTCATCAAATGGATGGTAATTGGGAAAAGTTGTGTAGAATGGGTTGTTTCCTTGTTTTGTACAAAATTTAATCGTCCAGATCAGTAGGACATGGGAAGCAAATCTCTATGCGTGCAGATCCATTTTGGTCCTACTACAAACATTGGTTGAAGTATCTTTGGGGGCACTCCTATTTCAGGGAAGTTGTTACATTTCAATTTTTCTTTTGTAAACCTCTATGCTTCTTAGTAAGGCCTGGTTTGTTATTTTCATGTTTCGAAATATAGCTTTGCTAGGGACTAGCAAAGGATTTAAGTGTGGAGGTGGGGGTTGTTTTGACCCCTACCATTTGGATGAATTATACTCCCTTGAAACACATATTGAATGATCTTAATTCTTGTTTTCATTTAATCAAAAGACTATTCTAGATATATTCAATGATAATTGATTGGTATGGCTGAACAGTCCAAAGAGTTCAATTAGTGAATTTGAAATTAGTAAGATTTTTTGTGATAGAGCTCACTTAAGCATTTTAATTTTATGCACAAAATTTTAGATTACTTCCATGACAATCTTTTGATATTGATCTCTACAAATAACGGGAGGGGCGAGCAAGAACTAGTCAATGATGTATGCTAAGACATGAGCTTGGGTAGTTATTCCATTTTGATCTTTACAAGAATTGTTGAGCTTGAACATTTTCATAATTATTATTTCATGCCTAAATTTCCTATATTTCTACTAGTTGTATCTTAGTAACTTAGCCATTAATGGATGTTTAATTTTTATAAGCAAATGATTGAATTTCATGGTGATATGTGGCCTAAGTATATGCCCACATACTTGGAATGATCCCAACTATGATGATACAAAAAAAATATATAAAGAAATTTATGTCATAGTGATATGCGGCCCAAGTATGTGAAAACATACTTGGAATGATCCCAACTATGAGTAAAAAAAAAAGATTGAATTTCATAGTGATATGTGGCCTAGGTATGTGCGCTTGTACTTGGAATGATCCCTACCATGAATTCATATTTATTAAAAAAAAGTATATGTTGATAAACTCCATAATATGGTGAATTACTAAGATTATTAACTAGGGAATGTCATTCCACTATCAAAGTTTATCCATAATTCCTAATCAAGCCAGAGTCTATCCTATTTTCAATTACACTACTAACTCATGTGGAGGCTAAATCGAAAGACTAGAATATTCTCTCCCTTTCCAATACTTGTGGAGGTTCAATGTGGAAATTGCATGAGAGTAAATCATTTTTTTTTAAAAGAAAAGCACGCACCGCACTAAGATACTTATTTGAGCTTTATCTTTCATCTAACTAATGAATTTGTGAATTTTGAGCTCTTGTTGATTTCTAAGCCTATCAGTTAAGTAAAATGAATTTTTTTTTGAGTAAGCCTTGATTAAGTTATTTTACAAGAAGGATCATTCGAATTTTGAATCTTGATAGTATTTCTTCATCCAATCCATTGATATGATTTATCTTTGCTAGGGACTAGCAAATGTTCAAGTGTGGAGGTGTGATAACTTCTCACATGAAGTTATCTAGTCCCTTATTTTCTACAATAATAGTTGTGATAATGAGAATAAATGGGTTAAATTAGTATAAATGTTCATAAATTAATATTTATTTTATTCAGGCTTGATTTACCTATTTTATCTATGTTTTTCTCATTAGAAATGACGTGGAAATCGAACCGGAGAAACAAGTGCTGGAATTATATTTTGGCTGTGCAGTTGTTACAGAAACCTGTTTTCAGTTGTTATAACAAGTCTGGACGGTTTTAAAATTCGAATTTCGAATTTTGCGCCAAAACCAAATATGGAAGGAGGCATCTATTGGGAAAGGGCTGCTCGTTTTAAGAGGGGATTTTCATACCTAAAAGGCACGAAATATTGGAGGGAGAGAGAGTGCTTGGAGCCATCATCTTGGAGAAGGAGAAGGAGAGGACCGGCTAGGGTTTGGACGCACCGTCGAGAAGGAAGAAGGGTCTAAAGCGAGATCTTCACACATATTCCTGCAGCATTTAGCGTTCTTAAACATGTCTTGTAAGATCTTTCTCATTTGGTTTCATCCCTCTAGCATGAACTAATCGTATGGATCTTGTATGATGTGAGTACCTTGTTTTATTGTGATGATTTTACTTTAAATTTATTTTATGGTTGTTGAATTGCTATCTTTATTGGGTTTATGTTCTTTATGTGTGGAAATTTTTGAGCAAGCGTTCATCTTCTAATTAGCATGGCGAGATTCGAGAGAGGAGTTATGCTAATCTAGGGTTGAATCCGTTATTCTACGCGGCGAGATTCGAGAGAGGAGTTGCGTAGTTTTCTAATCAAAATTCAATCTTTTTACTGCGCTGCAAGATTCGAGAGAGGAGTGGCGTAAGTGCGGCATAAACACCAATATAGCATCAAGAGAGAAAGAGATTTCCTCTGGAGTTAGCATCATTGATTTTTGCTCGTCATGTTATTCACTTTCCACCTAAGTTAGAGATAACTAGGGGAAATTGGGTAAACGGAATTCTGAGATCGAGAGATGATGAAATCCACTCTAAAATCGATGCAAGATAGTAATGAAGATAACCATTAAAACATCACTAGAAATCTCGTCATAATAGGCAAGGGAAAACAACATGCAAGATCGTTTCTCCACCTTGGTAAAAGTATTTTCTAAGAATTGTGTTTAGTTTTACCATTATTAGTTTAAGTTTTCTTTATTATCAAATTAATCCACTAGTGAAAAAGTATCCCACTTGGATTCAAGGAACGGGTAAGACTAGTAATTACGAGCACTAACGTTACACTTCCTCGAGGAACGATAACTCAACTCATCATTTTATTACTTGATTCGACACGTGCACTTGCGTGATTACGTAGATCCATTCTGGACGTATCACTGGCCGTCATGACGGCGGCGGTGGCCAGGCGGCTGGCGAGGGAGGCCGGCCACGGCCGGGGCGGCCATGGCCGGGGCGGCCATGGCCGGGGCGGCCATGGCAGGGGCGGCCATGGCCGCGGCCGGCCATGGCCGGGGCGGCCATGGCCGGGGCGGCCATGGCCGGGCCGGCCATGGCCGGGCGGCCATGGCCGGGGCCGTCCATGGCCGGGGCGGCCATGGCCGGGCGGCCATGGCCGGGGCGGCCATGGCCGGGGCGGCCATGGCCGGGGCGGCCATGGCCGGGGCGGCCATGGCCGGGGCGGCCATGGCCGGGGCGGCCATGGCCGGGGCGGCCATGGCCGGGGCGGCCATGGCCGGGGCGGCCATGGCCGGGGCGGCCATGGCCGGGCGGCCATGGCCGCGGCCGGCCATGGCCGGGCGGCCATGGCCGCGGCCGGCCATGGCCGGGGCGGCCATGGCCGGGCGGCCATGGGGGGCCGGCCGCCGGCGGTGGCTTGGTCTCCTGCCGGCGGCGGCGTGCCGTCATGACGACGGCGGCGTGCCGTCATGACGACGGTGGCGGTTTTCTCCATGATGGAGGGAGTGGGGGTCCGCCCCCATCATCTCCATGAGAGATCATGGGGGGTGGGGCCCACCCATGACTTTCCATAAATAAAAAAGGGGGAACCCATCAGGTATATTTAATAAATGATAACGGATTTCTTATTGGATTTGGTATGGACCCGGTATGCATCCATTAACCCGTCAGAGATTTAAGGTCATGTCTATAAATATTCCTCCTGGGGGCAACGTGGAGGTCGTTTCAAACTTGGACGGCCACACATGATGCTTCGACCACTCTAACAATACCATGTGTCAAAATTGCACGGGCCCGAACCTTGATCTAAATTTGGGGCCTGGAAGGAAAAATTTCTCCCTCTTCGGAGAGAATGGAGGGAGCCAGGTGACATTGAGGTAATTCATTGATTTGTCCAACAAAAAATGAAGGTACGTCCATTTCACTGTAATTTTTTTTATTTCTCATGCAATCATGTCTTCCTACTTAGGGGCTGTTAGGCTGGGCAGTATCACATCCATCCAAGATTATGGATCATAAAGTTAGGGAATTAATTATATGACTGTGCGTGTCGAGACCGACTCAGAACGATTCATTGTGTTTCGTGTCACTGTAGGGCATGACTCTACGCTGAAGATACTATAAATAGTCATTCCAAACTTGATGAACTATTGTGAACTATATTGAACGGATCTTCAACATTCCCAAGATATCGTTTAGGGTTTTCCGCTCTCTGTTATTCCTCTCGTTCACGATTTGTTGCGCCGCTTCAGATGAAAATCGTGTAATCCGGTTGTTTCCCGCGTTTTCTTTCGTTGTCGTCGATCGCGAAGGAGCAAACTTTCCCGTCGCTGGTTTCTTCCCGAAGGAACTTGATCCATGTCGTTGCTTGTGAAGCCTTGCTCCGTTAAGACCCACCGCTGCCGCCGCACAGATCCGTCGTCGCGCCTCCCAGATCTATCGTCGTTCTGGTTTCTTTTTTTTGTCGTAGGTCTGTCAAGTAGCTCCTAGATTTGGAACTAGGAAGGTTGTTCTTGCGTGAAACCACCGCACAATTCGGTCTCTTGTCTTCCTCATCACCGATCCCTGGAAGTTTGGAGTCTTTTTTTTCTTTGAAGACGATCATTGTTCTGGCCACTGGTCACAGATCCAATTTTTCTGGTTTTCAATCTCACAAATCCAGAATCCAGAAGCAAAGAGTTTCTTTTACTGTGACTTCCGCAGCATCTGATTGCAAAAGAACTGTAACACCCATATCCGTCACATAGTATATAACAGTAGGTTCGGCCGGGGCCCGACGCCATATACCACGGACAGACCGGTTGGTTACGCATTGAAACCATTCAACCAATCACAACGTCCTACACAGCAACTAGCAGAAGCAATTATTAAGTTGCACAATTAAGAACCCTGCTAGTATGAATGTCCACTAAACCAAAAACAAAGGAATGATTAATACACGAATACTGGCCTTATAACCTTACAAGAGTTTGCTTAATAAAAGGTGTCTTCCAAACTTCGGCACGCAGGCCGGTCACACATGAGTACAAAAAAAAAGGAAAACACTCAAAACTTGGCCTTCGAGGGCCGGCACAGCAACTCGGGTTTTAGCCCGCTATTTACCTCTCGGCTCTGCAGCACCTGCAAGCAACAATCCACCGCACGGTGGTAAACAAAGGCAACGGTCAGCTATGCTGACAAAATTATAACGATTCCGCCCCTAAACCGGGGCGGCAAAGCTTCTTCCCTGCACTTGTTAGCAAAACAAGCAACATAACGAAATAAGCATCACATCACAGGTGCACGCTCACACGGCCGTACACCCCGTGCTCTCAGGGCACTTACTCGGCGGGCCAGTCCGAACCCCGTCCGGTCCTTGACTCCGCCACCACCCCCAGGATGGCAACCTCGTGAGCATTTAGTCCTTTCGGCCGTAGCCTAGACTCGATCTCCAAACCTCGGTAAGTCCCACGTAAAACTTTAGGTCGCTTTAACCGAGCAGGTGGAGAGGGTAGGGGTCCACCAGTCCGTTTCTCACCTCGTCGTTGCCAATTGGCCTTTGTCGCGGACTAAGCTTCCCCAGTCCCAAATACCGTTCAAACACAGTGCATAGCCCCGCTATGTACCCAGTTGGCTCCCAGGCCACCGGTATGACAGAAATGCGTTTCCGTCCAGATTTCTGGGTGCACCTCAGGGTTAATCCCCAAAATTTCCTGATGCATTCTACCGCATAGCAACCCGAAAACAATCAAAACGCTCGGAGTCTTCTCCGGCTAAAAATGCACAGCAAATCATCACCGATCCAGACCAACACGTCCGGGTAGGCTTCACACATCATGCCTATGTCCGTACTACGATTCCAGACTCTAACAAGGGGGACTTTACATATCTACCCCAAGGAATACCACAATCTAGCCGCACACTCGCGGGAGAGGGGTTTTCCCATGCAAAGGAAGAAGAGATTCACATGCTCAAGAAGAGAATCGTTACCCTTGCGCTTTTCCTCGGCGCCATGACGATCTAGTCGGATGGGAAGTACCGTATCGGCCTCGCCTTCGCGGATCCGGACTCGGATCGTGATTTGGAGCTCTGAAGCTCCGCCGGTGACCGGATCTTTGGTCTTCTTCCTCCACCTAGCTCTCCCTTCTCTCTAGATCTTAGATAGATAAAGCCCAAGTGAAATGAGGGCTTCATAACCCTATTCCCGGATATAACATGCCAGCAACAGCCCTGAACCGTCGGATCCAAAATCAAGAAAATTGAACGGCTGCGATTCAGCCCAATTTTACAAAATCTGGGCCGAACACGGCCTGCGACACGCCCGTGTCCAGGGCCGTGTCGCCCATTCGCCATCTCGATCGACGTGATAACCAGCACACGGCATTCGACACGGCCTCCGACACGCCCGTGTCGCATGCGACACGGACGTGTCATGACCCGTGTCACGCCCCGTGTGCAACTGCTAACACTTGCTTCCCGAGGAGGACACGGCCTGCGACACGGCACCCGACACGCCCGTGTCACATGTGACACGCCCGTGTCTGTGACCGTGTCATGGCCCATGTGCATGACTCAGAAAACTCCCTAACGTGACACGCCCTGGGACACGCCCGTGTCCCAGGCCGTGTGCCTCAACTCGACGATCGCCGATCGTCAAAACGCCGACCATATGACCCGTGGCCAAACACGCCCGTGACACGCCCGTGTCACGCCCGTGACACCTGCTCCAAAACCCAGACTTGGCTTAAAACGTCACCTGACCCTCTTTTGAGTTTCGGGATTTACAACTCTCCCCCCTTAAAAGAATTTCGTCCACGAAATTACTAAAGGAGAGAAAACAGAAACTCTTAGCGGTACCCAGGCGGAACAGCTCTGGGTACACATCCAGCATAGATTGCTCTCATTCCTAAGAGAGCTCCTTGCTATCGCAATTGCCCCACCGGACCAAGACTATCTTGATTTCCTTGAGACAAAGTCGCTCGACTTCACGGTCTCCAAAACGAACAGGTTTGAGCCTAGACGTCAACCTTTCGTCCACCAAAACTTGATCACTCACGATCAAGTTCGAAGGCTCTTGCGCCGCCTCACTAAACCGTTCTAGAAATCTCAATTGGTCCAAGGTATACCGGGCTCAGCTTCCCCAAGCGTCGCTCCCGTAAAAAACTCTTGAACGACTATAACTTCCTATACGCCATCCGATAACTCCACATTCCGATACGTGGCGTTAAAGTACTTAGCCTACCTCCCCTGAGCGATTAGCAACAGTTCTCATATGGTTCGCACCAAAGGTGTAGTGTTTACCATCTCTTGCTTTAAATATAACTTCGTGTCATCCGTTTCTAGCCTCGACAATGGCATGCGATAACTTCAACCTCATAGGGCCTCGAAGGGCGCCATTTGTATGCTCGCTTGGTAGCTAAAGTTGTACGCAAACTTTACCAAAACAGATGGCCTTCCCACTACTTCCCGAAGTCCAGAACGTACATGCGAAGCACGTCCTCCAACGTACTGTTGACCCACTCGGTCTGCTCATCCGTCCGCGGATGTAAGACTGGACTAAACTACATCTTAGTCTCCAGCACTTTCTGTAACCACCTCCAATCATTGGACGTAGAACGCCCACCTCGATTGCTCACGATGTTGCGGGGCACACCATGTAGTCTAACTATGTTATCCAAAAACATTTGCCAGTTACTCCGCCGAACTACCCTTCCTATGCATAATGAAGTGCGACCCTAAAGTCAACACAATTACGATCACCCACACGGCGTCGCTTCCCCACTGTGACTTTGGCAAACCATGCACACAGTCCAGTCAAACTTCTATTCCGAACTAGGCAAGGATTCAAGAATCCCCCAACACTTGGCACTCTGCCTTCACTAAAGTTGTACGCAAACTTTACCAAAACAGATGGCCTTCCCACTACTTCCCGAAGTCCAGAACGTACATGCGAAGCACGTCCTCCAACGTACTGTTGACCCACTCGGTCTGCTCATCCGTCCGCGGATGTAAGACTGGACTAAACTACATCTTAGTCTCCAGCACTTTCTGTAACCACCTCCAATCATTGGACGTAGAACGCCCACCTCGATTGCTCACGATGTTGCGGAGCACACCATGTAGTCTAACTATGTTATCCAAAAACATTTGCCAGTTACTCCGCCGAACTACCCTTCCTATGCAGAATGAAGTGCGACCCTAAAGTCAACACAATTACGATCACCCACACGGCGTCGCTTCCCCACTGTGACTTTGGCAAACCATGCACACAGTCCAGTCGAACTTCTATTCCGAACTAGGCAAGGATTCAAGAATCCCCCAACACTTGGCACTCTGCCTTCACTAAGGCGCAAGGCTGGCATTTTGTCACACATAGTGCCACGACCTTCTAGAGTTCTGGCCACTAGAGCACTTCTTCAGATATCGGCACAACCTGTGCCTCCTAAGCGAGTTGAGTACTTGGTATAACATACCACAACTCCACCCATCAATTGCCCACGCTTAGGCCGCACAAACGGTTGTCTTTCCTTGGCAGTCCACCCTCAATTGTTGATTTGGGACTTTGACCCAACGAAGCTGTATTCATGATCTCCTTCACGCCGCTTCCCAAACCATAGCCTGCCAAAAATGATCAGTCAGACCATACTGGCCTTCCGACCAGATCCATTACGCTTCGACGCTAGTCTGCTTGTCAACGCAAGAGATAGCTAACATCTCCAACTCCCAGGTCAAGCCCTCAACATGAACCTACAGCTAGTTGGCTTGGGCGGAAGCCCTGCGTCTCAACGCATCCGCAACACATTGTCGTACAACAAGCACAAAATAACTTTTGAACGTATAGTCCCCCAGGAACTCCATCCATTTTTGCTGCCTCAATTTCCGACCCTTTTTATCCAACCGATATATCAGACTCCTATGATCGGTACAAACATCGACTTAAGCACCGTACGAATAATGCCTCCACAGCTTAAGCGCAAAACACACGGCCTCTAACTCCAGATGGCAGACCGGGTAATTCCCCTCGTGCTCTTTCAACTAATGTGAGCCATAAGCCACAACATTACCACGCAGCAGCAGCACGCAGTCCAATCCACTGCCCAAGGCAGTGTCGTAGATCTTACGGCTTTTGGTTCCACTCGGCGAACTTAACATTGGTGCCGTGGTTGACCAACTCTTTAACCCTTCAAAGTTTGGGTGCACTCGCGCATCAAAACAACCTTTTAAACTTTTTCTTGACAACGTTGCGAGGGGTAATACTATCCGCGGGAAGTCCTCTACGAAGCGCCTGTGGTAGCTGACCACACCAGAAACTCTGGACTTCCGCTACCGAGACACACAGGCCACCCTCGTATTGCGACTAACAACGCTGGACCCACACGCTCTCACTCTACCAACTATAGTACCGAGAAGCGCTACGAGGATAACCCAAGACTCGTGTTCGGAGAACTTGGTGTATACATGGTTCCTTCTTAGCGTCCACAAAGCCAAGAGTAGATATTCAGAAGCGATACCCTTCGCACTACAATTACCCCCAATGTGTCGTCGATGAAGACGATCACAAAATGGACTAGGTACTCCATGAACGTTCCGTTCATCCGGTCCAAGAACACAGATGCCACACTTGACTGCTAAGACAGCACGATCGTAGACTCGGGTTGCTCATTCCTCGTGCTAAACTCCGTATTTGCGACAACACTTACCCTTATTCTGAATAAGGGTAAGTGGACTTGCGATCCACTACTGAGTCTACCGAAGACCCGACTAACCGATCAAAAGATCATCGATCCTTTGGATCGATTACTTGTCCTATTTCTGCAAACTTATACAGCTCTCTGCAACAGATACAAAATTGCAAGCTCCCGTCCTTCTTCTGAGTGAAGATGACCGGTGCGCTCCAAGGCAACGAGCTTGGACGCACATACCCTTGCTCCATCAACTTTTCTAGTTGAACCTTTAACTCTGCTATCACCTTAGGTATCAGCCTATAAGGAGAGCGTGACACAGGTTTGGCATCTGGCACAACTCAATCGTAAAATCGATCTATCGCTACGGTGGGGCTCCAGGGAGGTTATTCGGGAACACATCGGGATACTCACAAACCACTGGGCTACTACCCAGAGTGGACTTAGGCGTTTCATCCTCCACTAGCGTGAAGAACAGCTTTGCACCAGCACAAACTGTCTTGACCACCGGGAGGGCAGACGTCAGCGTCCTGCTCGATCCCTTCGGTTCCGCAAACGTTGTCTCCTGCCCAACACCCAGCTAGGTATCTTTACGGTTGCAAACGATAAAAGCCCTCTGCCCCGAAAGCCAGTCAATACCAACTATGACGTCGAACTCTACTAGCGGCAATAGCGACGCTAGCAAGTCGAATCCTTGACTTTCAAAAAGACTCTTACCGCCCAGACTGTATCTCCGCACGCATTGGACGACCACTGGGCAATAACCCATCCGAATTGTTCCTTTACCATCGAAGGGAAAACCCCGATGCGCGATACAGATTCTTCGGATAATAGGAATGTGAAGTTCCCGTATCGAAACTATGCTCTCTCCGGATTACCAATATTCCAAAACAAAGCCTAGAACTTCCAGTTCTACGTTACCAAGCATAAGGTATCCGACATAAAAAACTAGTTTGCTAACAAGAAGAACCATACCTGACATCCCGACGGTCGGCCACATGGCCTCCTGCTTGCCAAGGATGTTCACTCCCGGTTGGGCCGAAGTAAACAGCGATGCGGTGGATGCCACCGCCTTGCCTTTCTCTACAGATATCTCCCCCGGCTTCTTTTCGGACATTAGGCGTCCACTTCGACAATCCCGGGCATAGTGCCCCGGCTTTCCACAAGCAAAGCATGCATCCGGGGTTTGAACTGTAGTCGCTCCGGATGTGCTAGAGGAAGGGACTAGCCCCGACCTCCTAGCCTTCTTATGCCACCTACGGTACCCAGATTTTGAGGTTGGCATTTTGAACATCGTTTCCTTTACACCAGAGGCTTCAACTGCTCCTGCTAAAACTTTCCTTGTCTTCTAAGCACTCTCCCAACAATCTCTGGCGAGGTGCCCTTTCTTGTCACAAGAATAACAATTATAATTGGTTTGGCTAGTAGATGATTTAGCCTCTTTACTCAGCGTCTTACGATAGACAGTACTTATAGGATCTGTAGGGTTTGGTACCCTATTCACTGGTACTTGGTGAGTTTTCCCCAACTCCACCTCCAAAGCTCTGGCCGACTCCACCAAAGCTCGGAATCCTAATAACTTTGGTCCTAGCAGTAGGATACGCAACTCGCTGCGCAGACCGTTATAAAATCTATCAACTATAGATTGCTCGCTTTCCCATTCAAAGCCTGGGTGGCGCCTTAACATAAGGAACATCTGCAAATATGCGTCAACTGAATGCGCTCCCTGCACCACAGTCATGCTCATCTGCTGCTCTAATAGACCCCCAAATGCCCTTTGCTCCAACATACCTCCCGATGTTGGGGCCAACTCAGGGACAAAGGGTTGCACATTACTCCCATGTTATGCGTTGGTCACAGCGAACACCGCTTCAACCACCCTTCTTATGGTTTCCAAAGACGTAGGGGTCTCAGGAACGTTACTTGGTGCAGAACTTTGCTCAGCAAATGCGTGTTCAGATTGCCACGCTCCACTTCCGGACACTTATAGCCGTTCAAAACACCATAAGTGACTGAACAAAATTGCAAAAAGCAATTATAGGAACATGCAGGTTCCTCAAACATGTGTATTTTCATTCCTAAGTGGACATTCATGGGTTCTTTTCATGTTATAACGATGACGCACACACATGTGCTCACCACCCCTTAAAGTGAATTCGTCAACGAATTCATTTAAGCTTGACCGAAACCAGTAGCTCTGATACCATTTGTAACACCCATATCCGTCACATAGTATATAACAGTAGGTCCGGTTGGGGCCCGACGCCATATACCACGGACAGACCGGTTGGTTACGCATTGAAACCATTCAACAAATCACAACGTCCTACACAGCACCTAGCGGAAGCAATTATTAAGTTGCACAATTAAGAACCCTGCTAGTATGAATGTCCACTAAACCAAAAACAAAGGAATGATTAATACACGAATACTGGCCTTATAGCCTTACAAGAGTTTGCTTAATAAAAGGTGTCTTCCAAACTTCGGCACGCAGGTCGGTCACATATGAGTACAAAAAAAAATAAAACACTCAAAACTTGGCCTTTGAGGGCCGGCACAGCAACTCGGGCTTTAGCCCGCTATTTACCTCTCGGCTCCGCAACACCTGCAAGCAACAATCCACCGCACAGTGGTAAACAAAGACAACGGTCAGCTATGCTGACCAAATTATAACGATTCCGCCCCTAAACCGGGGAGGCAAAGCTTCTTCCCTGCACTTGTTAGCAAAACAAACAACATAACGAAATAAGCATCACATCACAGGTGCACGCTCACACGGCCGTACACCCCGTGCTCTCAGGGCACTTACTCGGTGGGCCAGTCCGAACCCTGTCCGGTCCTTGACTCCGCCACCACCCCCAGGATGGCAATCTCGTGAGCATTTAGTCCTTTCGGCCGTAGCCTAGACTCGATCTCCAAACCTCGGTAAGTCCCACGTAAAACTTTAGGTCGCTTTAACCAAGCAGGTGGAGCGGGTAGGGGTCCACCAGTCCGTTGCTCACCCCGCCGTTGCCAATTGGCCTTTGACGCGGACTAAGCTTCCCCAGTCCCAAATACCGTTCAAACACAATACATAGCCCCGCTATGTACCCGGTTTGCTCCCAGGCCATCGGTATGACAGAAATGCATTTCCGTCCAGATTTCCGGGTACACCTCGGGGTTAATCCCCCAGATTTCCTGATGCATTCTACCGCATAGCAACCCGAAAACAATCAAAACGCTCGGAGTCTTCTCCGGCTAAAAATGCACAGCAAATCATCACCGATCCAGACCAACACGTCTGGGTAGGCTTCACACATCATGCATATGTCCGTACTACGATTCCGGACTCTAACAAGGGGGACTTTACATATCTACCCCAAGGAATACCACAATCTCGCCGCACACTCGCGGGAGAGGGGTTTTCCCATGCAAAGGAAGAAGAGCTTCACATGCTCAAGAAGAGAATCGTTACCCTTGTGCTTTTCCTCGGCGCCATGATGATCTAGTCAGATGGAAAGCACCGTATTAGCCTCACCTTCGCGGATCCGGACTCGGATCGTGATTTGGAGCTCCGAAGCTCCGTCGGTGACCGGATCTTTGGTCTTCTTCCTCCTCCTAGCTCTCCCTTCTCTCTAGATCTTAGATAGATAAAGCCCAAGTGAAATGAGGGCTTCATAACCCTATTCCCGGATATAATATGCCAGCAACAGCCCTGAACCGTCGGATCCCAAAGCAAGAAAATCGAACGGCTGCGATTCAGCCCAATTTTACAAAATCTGGGCCGAACACGGCCTGCGACACGCCCGTGTCCAGGGCCGTATCGCCCATTCGCCGCCTCGACCGACGCGATAACCAGCACACAACATTCGACACGGCCTCCGACACGCCCGTGTCGCATGCGACACGGCCGTGTCACGACCCGTGTCACGCCCCGTGTGTAACTGCTAACACTTGCTTCCCGAGGAGGACACGACCTGCGACACGGCACCCGACACGCCCGTGTCACATGTGACACGCCCGTGTCTGTGACCGTGTCATGGCCCGTGTGCATGACTCAGAAAACTCCCTAGCGTGACACGCCCTGGGACATGTCCGTGTCCCAGGCCGTGTGCCTCAACTCGACGATCGCCGATCGTCAAAACGCCGACCACATGACCCGTGGCCAAACACGCCCGTGACACGCCCGTGTCACGCCCGTGACACGCCCGTGTCACGCCCGTGACACGCCCGTGTCACGCCCGTGACACGCCCGTGTCACGCCCGTGACACGCCCGTGTCACGCCCGTGACACGCCCGTGTCACGCCCGTGACACGCCCGTGACACCTACTCCAAAACCGAGACTTTGCTTAAAACGTCACCTGACCCTCTTTTGAGTTTCGGGGGTGTTACAAGAACGACATCATTGAATTACTTAACTGAATGCACAAAGTTTTAATCACTCCAACACCACTCATCCATTGTATTCCTGACATTGTCGCCTGGGCCACCCATCTACTAGTGTTATGAGATTGGTGTTTCCTGCTTTGTCTGTTACTGTTTTTGATTCCTTTGTGTGTGATGTTAGTACTATTAACAAACATTATCGTACTACGTTTAATCATACTTCTTTACCTAGTTAAAATCTTTTTGCAATTATTCATACTGATACTCCAGCCGAGCTACTCAACCTTTGGCTCTTCACTCCAGCACCAAACATCCATTGTATTCCTGGCATTGTCGTCTGGGCCACCCGTCTACTAGCATTATGAGATTGTTATTTTTTGTTTTGTCTGTTACTGTTTTGATTCCTTGGTGTGTGATGTATGTACTATTAACAAACATCATCATACTACGTTTAATCATACTTCTTTACCTAGTTCAAATCCTTTTGCAATTATTCATTCTGATATTTGAGGGTCTTGTCCCATACCGTCCATATCTGGTTGTGTGTGATTTCTTATTTTTATCGATTGTTTCTCTCGTACTACTTGGTTATATTTGCTGCGAAACAAAAGTGATGTTTTTCCCGTATTTCGTAAATTTCATAACTGCATAACATGATCTCTACTCAATTTCAAACCGCAATTAAAATTCTTCGTAGTGACAATGGTCACGAATATATGGATTCGTAATTTGAGAAATATCTTGTTGATCATGACATCCTCCACCAGAATTCCTGCGCTTATTCTCCGGCTCAGAATGGTGTTGCAGAGCGGAATAATCGTCATCTACTGGAGGTCGCTTGATGCCTGTTGTCCACCATGCATCTTCAAAAATTCTATTGGGGAGATGCATTCCTGACTGCGGTCTATCTTATTAATCATACCCCTTCTTACTTGTTCTACTTTAAAAGCAAAGTTTGATCAACAGAGATCCAGTTTGGAGTCTTTTTTTTTATTTAGATCCGATCATTGTTTTGGTAGCTGGTCATAGATCTGGTTTTTTTGGTTTTCAATCTCGCAAATCTAGAAGCAAAGAGTTTCTTTTACTATGACTTTTGCATCATCTGATTGCAAGAAGAAGGACATCATTGATCTGTGTAGCCTTGGATCTTTGTTGATCAATCTCTGCTTTTAAAGCAAAACATGTAAGAAGGGGTCGATTCACCCTATTGCAGATCCAGTCCCACTGATCAGCATTGCTTCTTTCAGCTCGATTTAGAGAGAGAGAAATCTTGTTGCTATGTTCCATTGCAAGGATCGCTGCCAGGATTGTGAGACCCATTTTTGCAGATTCAAGAAGCAATCTACTGTCGTCTAGAGAAAGTGAAATCTTTGTTCTTATTGTTGAAAGAGCAAATCTAGTGCATCCTCAGAAGATTTTCCATGAGGTCCATTTCTTGATTTTTTTGTTGGATCTCTGGTGTGTGGATCTAGTCTTCGGCGATTGCTTTCAGCTGGAGTAGAGAAGAAAATAAATTTTTCTGGATTGGATTCGAAGACATCGTCTTGTCCTCGCACAGATTAGATGATATTGTTCTATTTTTGTTTTTTAGTACCAAATTACGATGTCAAAGAAAATTGCGCTCGACGTCGTCAAATTACAGTCCTTCGATGCCTCTGACTTCCTTAGTTAGAAACTGCAAGTCCAATTAGGAATGAAAGAGTGTGAAATTTTTCACACCGTTCTTAGCAATTTCACCACTACCCGTGAGGATGTGGATGAATATCAGTGGAGAAAAGATGAAGATTTTTGCAGGGATTTTCTTCTGAATTTCCTGAATTCTTGCCTTGTCATGACCTACAATATGTATAAGACTGTGAAAGAGATTTGAAACTGCTTGAATGCACACTTCCATCTTCTAGAATTTGATAATTTGCATCTCAATCTGGAAGACGAACAGTCTGAAATATCCAATAATTCTTTTGCGAGTCTGATTTTAAGCAAGCTGCTTTCTAAGTGAATCACCTTCAAGTCTAAAATGCACATACTAAAGAAGGAAGAAGCCCCGTAGATTTTACAAACATGCGGGTTGATATCTCTGATCCTAAGTCCATTGTGGCTATGATTGAGAGTAGTCACCACATTGCATATTCTGAGTTATGGCTGGATAGCGGTGCTACCTGTCATGTCACAAGTAATAGAGGTCGGAGCAGTCCAGGACAAGGCTGAGAACTGCAATAGAGGAGAGACCGAAGTTACTCATGTTGGGACAACAGAGTTGGTCCTCTCTTCAGGTAAAACTCTAATTTTAAAATATGTTAGAGTAGTACATAGTTTAACTAAAAATTTAATTTCTATGAGTTTATTAGATAAGCTTGGAATTTCTTTCACAACACAAAATGATAGAATAACATTAGCAGTTAATTCATATTACTTTGGTTGTGCGTATATGATCAATGATATGTATAGACTTAGCCTAGATAACGAATGCATTAATAAAGTGAGTTCAACTCTGATTGATCCTAAGTTATTATATAATAGACTTGGACATATGCACTTTAAGAAAATGTGAGATCAAGCTAAGAGTCGCAACATTCCGTTGGATCTTTCTATTCAATTTGATAGGTGTGAGATTTGTGCCCAAACTAAGATACTAGAAATCTTTTTAAGTCAGCATCTAGAAGCACACAACTTCTTGAATTGATACATTCCGACCTCTGTGATTTTCGAAGTCATGCCACTAAAGAAAGAAGGAAGTATCTTATTACCTTCATCAACGATTTTTCCAGATATTATCATGTTTACCTATTGAAATCAAAAGATGAACCCTTCGAGACCTTCAAGACATTTAAAACTCGTGTTGAGAATCAGTTAAATCTAAAGATTAACAGATTTAGAAATGATTGAGGAGGAGAATACACTACAACTGGGTTTAAGCACTTTCGTGCCTCTGAGGGTATAATCCTAGAAATCACATCTCTTTACTCACCTCAATCGAATGATATTGTTAAGCGTAAGAATAAAACTTTAATATAGATGTTTAATTTTATGCTCCTCATAGCTGACATGCATAATTCCCTTTGGGGGGAAACAGTAATAACTGGAAATCACATTCTAAATAGAGTATCTCACTCAAAGTTTAGTTCTACTCCGTATGAGTTGTGTCACGACCATCCTTATAGATATGTCACTCTAAAGGTCTGGGGTTGTATTATTTATGTGAGAGTATAAGACCTTAAAAGACCTAAGGTAATACCTAGAATAACAACTTGTGTTTATCTAGGTAGTGTAGAATATAGTGCAACAAACAGGTTTCTGGATCTATTCACTAATTAAATAATATAGTCTAGAGATGCTATTTTATTTGAATATAAATTTATCAAAGATCATGACTTAACCGTCTTCGGGGATACTAACATGATTGCAGAATCAACTGTAGAACCTAAAGCTGGCTCCTCTGGCACTGCTCCCCAACCTTTAGAGGTGGAATCTATTCCTGCAGCAAATAGGTTTCTGGATCTATCCACTAATTCAGTGATAAAGTCTAGAGATACTATTTTCTTTGAATATAATTTATCAAAGATCATAACTTAACCGTCTCTAGAGCTACCGTCATGATTGCAAAATCAACTATAGAACCTAAAGTTGGCCTCTCTGGCACTGCTCCCTAATCTTTAGAGGTGGAACCTGTTCCTATTAGAACATCTATAAGAGATAGAATCCCTAAGAACTTTGGTGAGGATTTTGTCACCTACCACTTAGAGGATGATTCATTCTCCTATCAGGAAGCAATGTGATCTAGAGATTCAATAATATGGGCAGAAGCCATCGATGATGAGATGAACTCTCTGCTATAAAATAACACTTGGCATTTTGTTAACCTGCCGAAAGAAGTTAAAGTCCTAGGATGCAAGTGAGTTCTGAAGAAGAAATTGCATAGTCCATGTCTATAGTCAGATACAAAGCACGTATAGTAGCTAAGGGTTGTTAATAATAAGGGAGAAATGACTTCTTTGATGTCTATTCACTTGTATGTCATATATCTACTATTAGGATTTTTCTTGCCTTAGCTTTTATCGAGAACTTTATAGTTCATCAGATTGATGTAAAGACAGCCTTCTTGAATGAAGAGCTTAATGAAGAGATCTACATGACACAATCTGAAGGTTATGTACATAAAGATCTGAAAAAGAGAGTGTGCAAGTTAGACAAATCAATTTATGGGCTTAAACAAACATCTCAGATGTGGCACATAAAATTTGACCAAGTGGTAAAGAGTGTTGGATTTCAGTACAGTCTCTCCGACAAGTGTCTTTATCATCGCTCAATGTCAAATAAAACTGTCATCATATGCATGTTTGTGGATGACATGTTGATTCTGCAGTCAGATCTAGTTGTAGTGAGGGATATTAAATCCACTCTTGCAAAAGAATTTGATATGAAGGACCTTAGTATGGTTGATACCCTTCTGGGAATGAAAGTTAGAGTAGATAATGGTCACGTTACTCTAATTCAAGCTCATTATATAAAGAAAATTATTTCTATTTGGGGTTATAAAGACTGTAGACCTGTATAGACACCATTTGATCCAAATATCAAGTTGCGTCCAAATATAGGGACCAGCGTTGACCAGGTAAAGTACTCGAAGATCATTGATAGATGTACGTCACAAGTTATACAAGACCAGACATTGCCTTCTTTGTTGTCATGCTGAGTTGCTTGATGGTTTGTATGGTCAATATGAAGTTAACGGAGTTCACCCCAGTTAATTTTGATGATGAATGGTCAATCTGTGGTCAAACCGAGCATTTTTCGTGTATCAAAAAGCGCACGCACACCAATTGTAGCACAACACCCCAATTTTGACCCGTTTCCCGATGACTTAAACTTACTTTGATTTTGACTAGCATGGGGAATCCACCCTAGGGTTGACTTTTGTCAAACCCACAATTTTTCTATTTTTTTGACATCTCGAACTCAAGCCCCACTTGGGCTCTACCTTGACCCACATTTAAGGGGCCTCACATTTCAACAAACCCCGTGAGTTTAAATTGGGTCTTGGGATAAGAGGAGCCCACTCCCTTCTCTCTTCTTTTCTTCCCCCAAGCCTAATCCCGTCAAGATCTTCCCCTTCTTTATCATATCATCTGGATGTACCCCTCATTCCCCTGATGCTTCCACCTGGCCGGGACAATTAAAGAGGAGAGGCCGAGCCTTTCCTATATTCGGATTTATTCCACACCGCTAGGAGAGGGGAGGAGGCCCCCTCCCCCGACTGGTTACCCTCCTACTATGGATAGATACCCTGATGCCTCGTGATGTTTAGAATTTTATAATAGTAAGTCTAACAGTTGATTTATATTCACTATAGGTGGAGCTGCTGTTGCTTGGAAATCCAAAAGATAGACTTGTATAGTTTCGTCGTTTATGGAAGCCAAGTTGTTTGTCTTAGCTTAGGCTGGTGAAGAGGTAGACTTAATTAGGAATTTGATTCTAGACATTCCATTGTCTAGGCTACAATTCAATTTTTTGAGCATGCACTGCGATAATCAGGCAACAGTTCAAGTTATTAAGAATGTCATCTTTAATACTAAGAGAAGACATGTATGACTGAGACATGTTCTATTGAATTATCTAAAAGAACAAGACATTATCACATTGATTGATGTACGATCGAAGGATAACCCTGCTGATCCATTGACGAATGGAATGCCTAAAATCTGATTAATCATAACACTGGGGGAAATGAGACTCAAGGCAGTTTAAGTTCAGCCTTAGTTCAAGGCTAGTCGATTCAGTTCAGCCTTAGTCTAAATGTTTTGATTCTTTCCACTTTCCTTTATCAAAACAAGCGTGTTGTGCTTCGCTGATGCTCGTGGTTGCTGAGTACGAATCTGGTGAATTATTTCATTCTATATCCGATGTTAATAATTTCACTGAGATTTGTCTTCCTTAACTAAGAGGAGATTGTTATTGCACATTTGATAACAAGATCTGACTCGGTTTAGCCCTTCTTCTGTTAATTGATTCCATTCCACGCTTGATGAGTTCCAGTTAACTTTAGAAGAACATTAACCGTGACATTCCACATAGGAACACACATACAGCTGCAGTGTCTAAAAGTCCATAAGATTGTTTCTTTGGAAACAGATAATGGATTCTGAGGTAGAACCTATAATACTCTGTGAAGGTGTCCTCTTAGTTAATTAAAATACTATGTTCTTACAGTAGAACTAGATACATGTACATTTTGAAAGGTTTGAATTCATTCTAAATAAAATTCTTTGTTGGAAATTATAAGAGATGTTGATGATAGAGGAGCTACCCTACTGTACATCTGAGAATGATGACAGCTAAAGTGCTCTTTGGTTTCTTATTTAACTCTGGTTAAAGCATTGCTTAACTCTTTTGAACACTTGTTGTTTGAACTACTTCTGTTCTTTTGTTGATCATTAGCCACTAGGTATGTTGAGCATGTACTATGATCGTACTTTACACTGCTATGTGATGTTGTTAGGACTTGTGTTTATTCTTATGCATGCGTACAAATGTTTTATTTAACGTCCAATCTGTTCTGACAAGTGTGACAGACACGGTTGTGAGTGATTCATGTTTGGTTGAATATTGCACACGCCACCCATTTCCAGGCGTCGGGTTTACGGTAGACATAGAAGGAGATTATTAGAGAATTAATTATATGTCTGCGCGTGTCGAGATCGACTCGAAACGATCCATTTTATTTTGTGTCACTGTAGAGCATGTCTCTATGTTGGAGATACTATAAATAGTCATTTCACACTTGATGAATTATTGTGAACTATCTTGAGCGGAGCCTCAACACATAATTTGCTATGGAGTGCACGAGAGTCATGATCGTCGCTCGAAGATTGGAGATCTCATAGCAGCCTCCTGAATGGTGATCAGCGCTTGGCAATCGGTGCTTGGCGATCTGCGGTCGCTGGTGATTGACGATCAGCCATGCAATTCATTAAAGGTCCATTATTAAATTAATTATAAATTTAATAGCCACTAATTATAGATTAATTTATATTATTTGGGTTAATAATAGAAATTAATTAATATATTAATGCAAGCACGTGCTCTAGAGGATGAGAAGAAGATGCACACAAGTTGTAACGAGTACGTGTGTGCTCGATGCTCTCTTGCGGGCTATATTTGTATGTTGTTGAGGATACTCACAACAGTTCAGGAAGATAAACTAGTAACCAAGAAGTAAATCTTTTAGGATGCAATAAGGAGATGGAAGGAAAAAGTAAAGACAGAGAGGAAGAAAGAAAATCCCCGCAAGAAAGTTGATCTTCTCTCGAACCTCTCCCCTATAAAAAACAGAACCCGTTGGATGCTAAAACAGATAATCTTGTCCGTGAAATGGATCCCCTCCATTTCACGGACGGATCTGGATCCTCTCCATTTCAAATGAAATGGAGGGGATCCATTTCATATCTAGTGGACAGGAAAAACCAAAAAAAAATCTAGCGGCCAAGAATTTTTTAAATAAAAAAAAATATAAAATGAATGAAAAAACCGAACCAGTTGGATGCTAAAGCAGATAATCTTGTCCGTGAAATGGATCCCCTCCATTTCACGAACGGATCCGAATCCTTTGAAATGGAGGAGATCCATTTCATATCTAGTGGACAGAAAAAGCCCCAAAAAAAATCTAGTGGCCAAGAATTTTTTAAATAAAAAAATATAAAAGGAATGAAAAAATAGAACCCGTTGGATGCTAAAGCAGATAATCTTGTCCGTGAAATGGATCCCCTCCATTTCAATTGAAATGGAGAGGATCCTGATTTGTTATCGTGAGGTTGCTATCTCCTCTGCTTTTGTGCTTTGTCTTGTCAGTCTTGTTGTGTTTTTGCGGTTCTGCCCCCCTTATCTTTTGGGTGTATTTATTTTCCTGCCCCTTCACTTGTTAGAACTAGGAGAGTTATCATACGAAGAATTAATGTTGTTGAGTGATCTGCTTGTGCATTTTCTCGGGGTGTGCCTCGTCCTTCCTTCTCCTCTGTTTATGATCCTATGCAATATTGTCAACATATGCAAGCTCGTCACGCTCGCCAAAAAGCCTATGTACAATTGGACTTCTTCTTCGTCTAGTTTGTTCACAGAGTAGTTGTTGTCGAATGTCGTCGGCGTTGACTGGGGAGCATTGTCGGTGCCATTATCGAGACAAGGACAGGAAGGGAGAAGTCATGAGAATCTGGATCGACTGTAGTTACGGTTGGCGCAACCTTCTAATCACAAGTTAAGAATGCTAAGAGTCATATTAAATGAATGTAATCAATACATTTAAGTTAACCTACGTTGTACTCTCGATCTCTATGAAGAGAAATACTATCGTCAGGACTCCGGACGATGCTTATCGTCTTGCAACAATGAGGAGCCTGCAAAGGAGGTGAGGCTCTTGCAATTTTGACTTGTGTGATACTCTTTTGCGCGAGACCCTCATTATTTGTGGCTCCTCAATGATTGTCCGGATGATAGTTATCATCCGGAGTCCTGATCCAAATCAATATAACAAGTCTTTTATGCGGTGATATCCATTTTATTCCCTGTTTCATTTATCTAGTGATTTCAATAAAAACAGTGGCATCAGAGCATTTAATGGCCTCATCATCTACCTCCAACTTCCGTCATGATCATGAGCGAGAAAAATTATTTTACAGAATCAAGGACATGCAAGAGATCATGCGCACGCGCGCGCCCTGCGCCCGCCGCGAGCACAACTGGCCCCGGCCGCCGCCGCCTTCGGGCACCCTGCTTGCGCCGCCTAAGCCGTCCGGAGGGCACTTTCATCATTTTGCTAAAATTGGCGATTCAAGTGTCCGAAACAGAGCGACGTCATTTTGCCAGCACAAATTCCGCCCCGACGCAATTACTGACGTATCCTTCCAGAAAAATCTATAAATAGGTCCACAAGTCTTCATTTGAAGATAAACTACTCCAGAGGCAAGAGAGAACTCAGAGGTTTTCCGGCGAGATCGTGGACTTAGGCCGATCCTCCGCTTAGGACTTCGTCATGCTCCTCTTCTTGCGCAAAGGCTCCATGGACTTAGAGATTTTCTCAGCCGGAACGCTTCTGTCATGATTCCGTGAACTTAGCCAAATTTTCAGGTCAGAACGCTTCCATCGAAGTTTCGTTGACTTGACATTTTTCCAAGGCCGGAGCGCTTCCATCGAGACCCGGAGGATTTAGTTTTATTTCCTATTTTTTATACTTTGCAATTGTAACGGAGAAGCTGCATGTCGCCCTCCGAGATCCAATCTCAATCACATGTAAACTCAAAGGAACTAGTGGCTTTTTGCTTGACAAATCCAACCACGTGATTTTTCATTCTTTTCGGGTTTTCCACGCCAAAAAAATCTCTTGTTATTTGATGCTATTTACTCTGACTGTTTGCACGCCCGGTTCCGAACTAAGAAGGTCCGATTTTACCTGATCGGGAAAAGATCGGATGACCCGCAACAATGTTGTTTATTTGAAACATTCAAATACTATTCATAAAACATTCAAATACAAAAATGTATGAAACATTCAAATACGTTATCTAAAAAAAGCAAGTAGAGGCTATATCTAATAAAAAAAAGAGATGATAGAATTGTGTACCTGATAGTCACTATCATTCAATGATTCACCACACAAGTCAGAACATCTTTAGAGTTACGCTCAGACAGGATATCCATTGCAACCACAGAAGATGCTGATGAAGTAAGGTTGTCAGGATCGAGATCCTAGATGAGATCGTTTCGAGATAGGATCGGATCTGGTAGTAGCGTTGGATCGATGATCGCTTTACAAAATCAGGATCGATTTACAAAATCTAGATCGTACGATCGGAAGATCCTATGATCTGGATCGCGATCCTGACAATCTTGGATGAACTACCATGAACTTGTGGTAACGCTAGAAGAGGAGCATAACATGAGCTCTTGCTACCAAGACCTGTGCAGATTTATTATTTTTTGCTTTTAAAATTAAAAAAATATTGAATCAATTTTTTTTTTCAATTAATGTTTGTTTTGTATGCAAAAGGCATGATTTAACAAATATAACCAAAGGGGTGGAAAAAAAACTAGCATAAAGATGTTGTCTTTGGGGATTTCTTACAAAACCAAAACACTAACAAAGATAACAAAATTGGTATAAACTAAGCCAGATACATCTTCTAACTTTAGTGATTTGTTGGGTCTGTTCAAATTGAAGTTCGCTTGCAATTAATGCACCGGATCATGACGTATTACGCTAGGAATGTTGTTGTTTCGTATGGGGGCCTGCAACATTTCCTTTATCATATATTATTATTATTATTATAACATAATTTACTTTAACACATATCTCCCCATTCTACCAAGTATATAAGCTTGTTTCTCTATTTTGAACGCGCTTCAAATATTCTTCAAAACAGATTAATTAATTTCAAATAATTCTGCAAAACAACATATTTAAGTACTTATCGGAATTTGCATCACTATTTATCTCAGCGTTGCAGCCAAGCGAAACAAAGCCCTAATTTGTATATAACCGTAAGGTATAACTATGCTTCATTCATTGGGGCAGATTGTGCCCTTGTAGATTGAATTGGAGAGATTAATTCCAAATACATTGTCTGGTGATAAAATAAAGTACAAAGTTTGGATTCACAGCTCCAATGATTGGGGACTATATGAGTTTTGTTGTTGTTGATTGCCTTCTTGGTGTTTGACATTATGCAGGTTTGGATTCAAAGCTCAAGGTTTTACTTCCGATTTACGGCTAAAGTTAAATAAAATTAGAAGTACAATGTCCACCCGATGCTTTCTGAAATTTTGAATTGCACAAGTTTTTGATGCATTTTAAAAGATTCGGATCTATGTAGGTGCCCAGAGAGCAATCGATCGACGATTGCAGTTTTCGCGGTGACGTAGTACAAAGTACGGGGCGGTTGAGTGCAGAGGTAGTCTATATAAAAGTGCAAAAATAGAAGAATGAGAGTTCCAAAAAATGAATTTTCTGACTTGGTTTTGAACCACATAATGAGACACATCTTTTCAAGGCAACCTAACGACATTCGTGTCCACAGGTTTCGGCATGGTCCCGCGAGGCACAAATGGTCTTGCGTAGTGTGGTCCATGGCCTCATTTATTTCATCTAAGCAAGACAAGGACAAGAAGCCTAACATATACCATGAGTCCATTCTAAAATGGTGATGTGAGACTAATGGAGTTTTCCAATTTTCCCAAAACTTAATATTTTAATATTAATATTCTAACAATGCTTATATCTGTTTTCTTAATTTCAATGTTTTTATGCTGATTGTATAAAATATCTTACTATCTACCTACATTTTTTATGTTTATATTTTCAGCATAGTATTATATAATATATACTTCTAAAGTCATGGCACATTAGAAATCTCACGGGTTAATCTCCTCGTATGTGTAAGGTCTCCACCCTACACTTCTGAGGCGGACCTTATGCCCAAGGTTAACGTCCCGAGAAGAGAGCCACTTCGAGGAAGAGGGACCTGCTTCCCTAAAGACAAGCTTCCCTAAACCTTCGTCTTGTAAGACTAACACATCATTTTCAATCGAATCAATTCAGCAGAAGAGTAATATAAACAAAGAGGCCCGAAGTAATCACAAATAGATAATGGCCGCGCCGCATAAGTTTGAGAACATAATCTAGCCATAATAAAACCCAAAGTAACTGTAAGTCATCCCAACTATGCCATCTAACTTGCATGCTAGACTCACTTTGTGGATCTCCTGCTCTTGCCCATGTCTATCAGGCTGCACCACTGATCCCGTCATCATGTCTAGCTCTGCCAACTCATGGCAAAAGGGGGGAGAAAACAATGAAAGATTAATCATGAAAGAACTCTATAGTTAAGCGTGCTCGGATGAGAGTAGTTATGGGATGGGTGACCTCCTGGGAAGTCTCCGTAGGGGCGCTTAACTGGATCACTTCTCATCAAAAGGAGGTCGGAGGATCGAGGACGGGCAAGCGCAACGCCTCGCCGACCTCAACAACCCGCCACAAATCAGTTAAAGGGAGGTCAGCCCGATTTGAGAGATTGACCGCACGCGGGTGTGTGGAGAGCGGGTTGGGGCTGTTGGACTCCAGTCCAGATGGGAGCAGCCCGGGACACTCACATGAGTGTGCTGGACCCCTTTCAACAAATCAAAGTTGACTAAATGAGATCCTTCATCCACGTCCGCCTCAACTTAACCCTCGGTGCATATAAAACTACAAACAAGGGTAATACAATAGTCGATACATAATAATATAAACCAGGGTGAGGAAAAATAAGTAGATATAACAACCAAAGTTATAAAATATATAATGATGATGTTATGAATTTTGATATACATTTCCATATGCTTTTATCTCTATGTCGACATAGTGATCATTTTGGGATATTCGCCCAGCCTCCTTGTCGTGCCCAGACGGTGATAGTGGTCAGGTCTGTTCCAAATCTAAGTTGTTGTCATATCACGAACCTAGGATGTAATCGTACCACTATACTATGACAAGGACACACATCTATGCACCCATCACACCCATCACTCATGTATGTGTCTTATTTATTTATCAAGGAAGAGGCATCAAATTCATTAATATTGAAATTTTATTAAGTTTTTCTTCCCACTTTAAGCCGATTTGGGATGACCAAATGACCTCGAATTTGGAAGAGGTTATTACCAAAGTTGTGGTAGATAGCTAAGCCTGCAGCTTTGATATACATCACATGTTTGTTTGAGGCTTTCAAGTGTTCCAAAAATAACGTCAAAATTATGAAAGCAATTACAAAATTTGAAGTTTTATGATAAACTGTTGTCGTGTTTGGGGCCTCATTTGACCATCATGGAGGTTTCAAAATAAGTTGGACTTTTTAACAAAGTTGTAGATCCTGGTATTTTTCCACAATTTTGAACTTAATGAAATTTTTCTTATTTAGCCTCTAAGGAATTTAAAATGAAGTTTGAAGTTTCATTAAAATTTAGGGTCATTTACCGGGACCTCCCCTCTAATTTTGATAAATTACTGACAGCTCCCCTCTTATTTTCGAAATTACAAAATCTTTCCGTAAAGTTTTCATTTCATTACAAAAATCTCTCCTAAAGTTTTAATTTCATAACATCCATGCACAAAAACACCCCCCTCGATGAACAGTATCCATGGGGTATTTTTCTTCATGGATGCAATGAAATGAAAAGACCATGAGAGGTTTTGGTAATGAAATGAAAACATAAGGATAGTTTTTTGTAATTTCAAAAATAAGAGGGGTGCTCTCACTAATTATGCTAGTTTACAGGGAGGTTTGGGTAATTATTTCTAAAAATTTATCCAATTTTTGAAAACAGGTTTTTTGTAAATTACTCTATCAAATTTGGCTTGGTTATAGAGGGTCATAGATGCTCTTGTTAAAGAAGTCATGAATACTAAAGTTGTAGCTAATATATAGGTCTACAACTTTTGTGTTTAAAGTATGCAAAAATAGTGCTTCTAGGGTCACCAGTATTTGGCTTGAAATTCAATCAAATTTACAACATTTTAAGAACAATAAATTCAGTAACATTTTTATAAAGTTTGGCTGTATTTTTTAGGGTCAAAGAGGCTCTTGATAAAACTATCATGAATATCAAAGATATATCCAATATATAAGGCTACGACTTTAGTGTTCACAGGTTTCTAAGATAGTGCATATAGGAGTTATAGGTTCTCCAAATTTTTTCGTGAATTTTCAGTAAAAAAAACAGCATTTTTAAAAAATAGTAAATTGATTAATTTTTTCGGCGGAAATTTTTGGGTACGTATGCGTACCCTGCGCGAGGTCAAAATACGATCGTAATACATGTGCATTTCGACCGTATGTGTATTTAGAACCGTATTTTGACAGATCTGACGGTGAGATCTTCTCGCGCACGGTACGCATACGTACCTAAAAAACATTCTTTTTTCGGTTACGTTTGGCTGAGTTTTTGTGGGGCGCAGAAGCTCCTGATTAAGGCCCTGTTTGGCGGGACTGATCCACGGCGGTCCAGCAGACCGCACCGTCCGACCGCATTCCCACATCGTTTGGTGGGATCGTGGTCGGGAGGCAGAGATCATAGATGTAGTTTTGAGGCGACAGGTGGAGTTCTGTCTGTGATGCGAGGACACAACGTGCTCATGCGAGCTATGCAGTGCAGTAGTCTATACCAGTTGATAGGGACAACGATGCGAGGTGGTGCGCCCATGATTTCTTCGGCTGATAATGTGAATGGTCAAAATGGTGGAGAAGATTGTCCTTCTAGTGGTTTGACTATGTGAGTCAAATTCAGCAATCTAGTTGCATCAACACTCAGTTTGATCTCGAGCAGGGATCAATCGACTGGAGTTGGTCGGCTGACACCACAGCTTTGAGGCGGTGCTTCGTGCAGACCGGTGCTTCGTGCAGACCGGTACTTCGTGCAGATCGTGTTACGTGTAGTGTTGCCTAATGTAGATGGTGCTTTGTGCAGTGTGTGTTTAGTATAGTTGATGGATCTGGATCCCAAACCAAGGTGCTCAATTGTTGTTTTTGGTTTGGTTCGGATCTGGATCCAACAAGATCCGGATTCGTTTAGGTTTTAGGTTTTAATAAAACATATAGGTGTACAACCCCGTAGTCGGGCGAGTGTGACCCTCCCCAAATAGCAGCCTAGGGGGGTGATATGGGAGACGATCTGGTGTCGTCCCTGTTCGAGGACGTGCGGGTGCTCGTGCGTGCGTGCGGAGGTTTTATGTGTTTGGGTTTTTTAATAGATTTATTATAATATATATTATATAATATTTATATTATATTATATATATTAGGATAGAGGATAAAAAAGGGGGGGAGAATGAGAAAAAGGGCAAAGGGGGGGGGGGGGAAGCAAAGAGGAGAAAGCCTTAGGGCTTCCCCGATCCAGCCGCCTGGACCAGGACCGCCGCCCTCTCCCTCTCTCCCGGCTGCCTGGATCAACCCGCCGCCCTCTCTCTCTCTATCGGCCTGGAGCTGCATCACACCCCCCGGCCTCCCCTCTTTCTCTCGGCAAGCAGCAGCATACCCGGCCACCCCTCTTTCTCTCGGCAAACAGCAGGCCGAGCCCCGCCTCCCTCCCTCTCTCCGTCCAGGCCGCCGCAAGGAGGAGCCACCTGAGCCCCACCTCCCTCTCTCCGTCCAGGCCGCCGCAAGGAGGAGCTGCCGGAGCCCCACCTCCCTCTCTCCGTCCAGGCCGCCGCAAGGAGGAGCCGCCGGAGCCCCACGTCCCTCTCCCCGTCAAGGCCGCCGCCGCAAAGAGGAAGCAGCCCTCCCTCTTTTCTCTGTACATGCCGCCACCAGCAGGAGGGGGAGCAGCCCGACTCACCTCCCTCTCCTTTTCTTGTCACCCCGGCCATCGCCGGCAAGGGCATTGCAGCAACCTCCATTTATTATGTGCGGGCCGCCATCGCCGTAAAAGAAAAGTGCCGCAACCTCCCCTATATTTTATGTCCAGGCCGCCACCAACAACTGCTGCCCAAGCCTCTCATGAAGGTGGTTATTGTTACTGAGATCCGCGACGGAAAAGGATCAGTGTTCGTGCTGCGACGCTCAGATCTGTACGCGTGCAGTTGATACATGACTACGGCTTCGTCAACATAAGCGTCAAGGGTAACGATGTTTCTACTCGGGCAGGTGAAGCCCTCAACTTACATATTTGCATGGAAGCCTCTCTCCACCAACGGGTGGGGGAAGGGAGCTCTCCGACGGTTCGACGTGTACGTCCCCGTAATTGGTTGCATTAGCACCCGGAAGTGTGAGTACGGGCTTAGGCATGCTGTGTGAAGCCCATCCGGACGTGTGAACCGGATTGGTGATGTTCTGGGGTTCCCGGAGAAGACTCCGAGGAAGTTGTTTATTAGCCGCTTGCAGGGAATGCGCATCATAGCCCATAAAAAAGGGGGTGTGCGCAATACTTTTGGCCCGCTTATGTTAGCCGACCGATGTCTAGTTGGTCGTCGCTCGTCGAGACGTTGTCGTACAGGTGTTGCAGTACCAAGCAAGGAATAACGGGCTTAAGCCCAAGCTCGTGCCGGCCCTCGAAGGCCTAGTTTGTTTATATTGCCGGCCTGCGTGCCGATGTATGGAATTCATATTCCTGTAAATTTAATATGCCTGTGATGCTCTGTGCCGGCCCTAGAAGGCATATGTTACGCTGTTAGTGGCCCAACTTGGGCAGCGTGTCGTAGAACTTCTCGGCGAGGTTACGCGACTGGTAGGTCAGATGGGGAGTACATAGACCCGAGGCGGCACCTCTAGTTCAGAACGAGTGGATCTTGAGATCCTCCTTAGATGTTCCGGTCGGCCAAGAGAGCCCTCCGAAGGTGCCTTAGCTCAGCCCTTGGATTGAGAGGGGAAGAGTTTGTTAGTCTTCTAGGTATGCGGCAGGACCTCCACGCTGAGACCTTGGGTCTGTCCCTTGTGTTCCTAGTCTTGTGCCTAGATCATTCACTTGAGGGCAGTAGGTGCACGGTCACCCCTTCCCCAAGGATCGAACTCCACAGAGACCGATTTTTTGATTTCAACATTTTGGTGCGGTGAGCGTGGAGAGTGACCAGCACAGAAGAACTCTGGCGAACGTCATGGCTATAAAAGAGGAACCAAGTGACGACCATGGTCATGCGTTGATACTTTGTATTTAAGGTCCTCATACTCGGAGTTGTCCCCTCCCATAGCTGCTGTTGGAATCTCGTAGCATTTGGAGTAGGATCTGCACATATTTGAAGCGCTTCTACCTGCGAAAAAACACATATGTCTCCACTTATTACATCAACGAGAAACCTGGAGGTTGTTATCTTTAAGATCAAGTAAGAGAGCGGCTGAGAGGTATTTGGATTCGGGGTTACCTGAAAGGGTTCCCTCCCTAACGGTAACATGTTATCTCTTCCTTGTAATATAGTAGCAGTCGAGTTTTTCTCTTTATTGTTAATTTGTCTCGAGCTTCTGAAGGCTTCAAGGGTTTGCCTCGCGATCGACTCCGGAAGCCAAACGTCCAACCCGTTCCTTTTAAATATCCTAGTTCGGATGATGGGACGGTTTCACGGGACTTTAAGCGCTATTGTAAGACCGAGCCTCTGCACTGACGGCCGAGATCAGCTCCCCCCTTGCATGTCGGCCTATGTCCCCCGATCGCACCTCTCCTCCGACTAGAGGAATTATCAGGAACGGGCCTAGATGCTAACCTCCCAGATTTTATAAAGGGCCGATCTCTCCAAGCAATCGCAAGTGAAGGCCTTTTTTATTGTGAAAGCAGGATAACCTGTGAAGGGGCATGTTTTGGCCCAAGGGAAAATGTTGGCCTCGAGTGCATCCTAGAGGACCCTTGCAGGAACATTACCCGTCGCCCATGCAATAGCTCTAATCATCGAGTGACATGGCGGAAAGTGATCTTTGTCGTTCGATCAGGATACGAGTCGTCGACCTGTTCCTTCTAAATAGCCCAGTTCGGATGATGAGACGATGCCTCGGGACTTTAAGCGCTCTTGTAAGACCGAGCCTCTGCACTGACGGCCGAGATCATCTCCCCCCTTACATGTCGGCCTATGTCCCCCCGATTGCATCTCTCTTCTGATTGGAGGAATTATTATGAACAGGCTCAGACACATCCTTCTCGATTTGACGACTTCCAGATCGTCTCTCTTATGAAAAGAATGCATCCTCCATTTGTAAAAGCATCGGTGCAATTAGCTTTCCAACACCTCTTAAGTAAGCAGAATGTCTCCACCTCGAGCAAAATCAAGTCCTCGAGTAGTAGTGCATTTCTCTATCACCAAAAACCAGGCTGAGAATGAGGCGGTTATAGCGAGACTGTGCCTGGCCAGAGAACTTGGGGTACATGATGTGGAGGTTCTTACTGAATCCTTGATGGTGGCCTCCCAGATTAACGTGGAGTTCGAAGTGAGGGAGCCTACCCTCCAGCTATACTTGGAAAAAGTTTCTCAAGCCTCCTAACTTTGAGGTTGCTCTCGACGTTCCCGCCGCCAGGCTTTCACCTAGCTGACTGAACCGACGGTATCACCCGGGAGCCCGGACGATTCCCTATGGACATCGTTATGACCCTAGACATCGTTATAAAATTTTGAGTGATAATGCTCCCACCGCAATCTATGTGGACGATCGAAGTATTCGTTTACCAGACCTCGAGCGGATCCTGCTGTCAGGCTCTCACCTAGTTGGCAGGGCTGGATGTCACTCGGTGGTTGGGAAGAATTTGGATATTGTGCAGGACCCCGAGTGATGCTCGGTCCTGGGTAGACCCGCTGCCTGGCTCCTACTAGCTGGCAGGTTCGTAGGCTTGCCTAGGGGTTAAGGGACCCCGAGTGCTGCTCGGCCCCGGGTAGACTCGCTATCAGGTTTTCACTAGCTGGCAGGGTTGTAGGCACACCTGGGGGGAAAGGGAGACAGTTTGAGGTTTGGGAAGAATTTGGATATTGTGCAGTACCCCGAGTGATGCTCGGCCCCGGGTAGACCCGCTGCCTGGCTCCTACTAGCTGGCAGGTCCGTAGGCTCTCCTGGGGGGTAAGGGACCCTGAGTGCTGCTCATCCCCGGGTAGACTCGCTGTCAGTCTTTCACTAGCTGGCAGGGCTGTAGGCACACCTGGGGGGAAAAGGAGACAGTTTGAGGTTTGGGAAGAGTTTGGAAATTTTGCAAGACCCCGAGTGATACTCGGCCCCGGGTAGACCCGCTGCCTGGCTCCTACTAGCTGGCAGGTCCGTAGGCTCGCCTGGGGGGTAAGGGACCCCGAGTGCTGCTCGGCCCCGTGTAGACTCGCTGTCAGGCTTTCACTAGCTGGCAGGGCTGTAGGCACACTTGAGGGGAAAGGGAGACAGTTTGAGGTTTGGGAAGAGTTTGGATATTTTGTAGGACCCCGAGTGATACTCGGCCCCGGGTAGACCCGCTGTCTGGCTCCTACTAGCTGGCAGGTCCGTAGGCTCGCCTGGGGGGTAAGGGACCCCGAGTGCTGCTTGGCCCCTGGTAGACTCGCTATCAGGCTTTCACTAGCTGGCAGGGCTGTAGGCACACCTGGGGGGAAAGGGAGACAGTTTGAGGTTTGGGAAGAGTTTGGATACTTTGCAGGACTCTGAGTGATACTCGGCCCCGGGTAGACCCGCTGCCTGACTCCTACTAGCTGGCAGGTCCGTAGGCTTGCCTGTGGGTAAGGGACCCCGAGTGCTGCTCGGCCCCGGGTAGATTCGCTGTCAGGCTTTCACTAGCTGATAGGGCTGTAGGCACACCTGGGGGGAAAGGGAGAGAGCTTGAAAAGAGTTAATTTTTTGTTATGTTGCTGTGTATTAAATATTGCGTGTATCATTGATGATGAGCATAGGAGGAAAAACATGGGCTAATGATATTCGTGCTAGAGCCTCTAACGGGACTATGTGAAAAGTAAGCCCTGGGGTAGAGCTCCCTTTATACCCAAATGAAGAATTCTCACAATTTTTTTCTTTGGGTCGGCTCTTACTCGCCGGATACGTAGGGTTGGATGATTCTTTCTGAGCTTGTACCAACCTCGAAAAGAGCGGGGATTGTGTACAACCCCGTAGCCGGGCGAGTGTGACCCTCCCCAAATATCAGCCTAGGGGCGTGATATGGGAGACGATCTGGTGTCGTCCCTGTTCGAGGACGTGCGGGTGCTCGTGCGTGCGTGCAGAGGTTTTATGTGCTTGGGCTTTTTAATAGATTTATTATAATATATATGTATATATATTATAATATATATTATATAATATTTATATTATATTATATATATTAGGATAGAGGATAAAAAAGGGGGGGAGAATGAGAAAAAGGGCAGAGGGGGGCATCGGGCAAGGGGGGAGCAAAGAGGAGAAAGCCTTAGGGCTTCCTCGATCCGGCCGCCTGGACCAGGACCGTCGCCCTCTCCCTCTCTCCCGGCCGCCTAGATCAACCCGCCGCCCTCTCTCTCTCTCTCTATCGGCCTGGAGCAGCAGCACACCCCCCGGCCTCCCCTCTTTCTCTCGGCAAGCAGTAGCATACCCGGCCTCCCCTCTTTCTCTCGGCAAACAGCAGGCCGAGCCCCGCCTCCCTCCCTCTCTACGTCCAGGACGCCGCAAGGAGGAGCCGTCTGAGCCCCACCTCCCTCTCTCCGTCCAGGCCGCCGCAAGGAGGAGCCGCCCGAGCCCCACCTCCCTCTCTCCGTCCAGGCCGCCGCAAGGAGGAGCCGCCCGAGCCCCACCTCCCTCTCCCCGTCCAGGCCGCCGCCGCAAAGAGGAAGCAACCCTCCCTCTTTTCTCTATACATGCCGCCACCAGCAGGAGGAGGAGCAGCCCGACTCAACTCCCTCTCCTTTTCTTGTCCAGCCGGCCATTGCCGGCAAGGGCAGTGCAGCAACCTCCATTTATTCTGTGCGGGCCGCCATCGCCGTAAAGGAAAAGTGTCGCCACCTCCCCCTATATTTTCTGTCCAGGCCGCCTCCAACAACTGCTTCTCAAGCCTCTCATGAAGGTGGTTATTGTTACCGAGATCCGCGGTGGAAAAGGATCAGTGTTCGTGCTACGACGCTCGGATCTGTACGCGTGCAGTTGATACATGACTACGGCTTCGTCAACATACGCGTCAAGGGTAACGATATTTCTACTCGGGCAGGTGAAGCCCTCAATTTACATATTTGCATGGAAGCCCCTCTCCACCAACGGGTGGGGGAAGGGAGCTCTCCGACGGGTCGATGTGTACGTCCCCATAATTGGTTTCATTAGCACCTGGAAGTGTGAGTACGGGCTTAGGCATGCTGTGTGAAGCCCATCCGGACGTGTGAACCGGATTGGTGATGTTCTGGGGTTCCCGGAGAAGACTCCGAGAAAGTTGTTTATTAGCCGCTTGCAGGAAATGCGCACCATAGCCCATAAAAAGGGGGTGTGCGCAATACGTTTGACCCGCTTATGTTAGCCGACCGATGCCTAGTTGGCTGCCGCTCGTCGAGACGTTGGCGTACATGTGTTGCAGTACCAAGCGGGGAATAGCGGGCTTAAGCCCAAGCTCGTGCTGGCCCTCGAAGGCCTAGTTTGTTTATATTGCCGGTCTGCGTGCCGAAGTATGGAATTCATATTCCTGTAAATTTAATATGCCTGTGATGCTCTGTGCCGGCCCTAGAAGGCCTGTGTTACGCTGTTAGTGGCCCAACTTGGGCAGTGTGTCGTAGAACTGCTCGGCGAGGTTACACGACCGATAGGTCAGATGGGGAGTACATAGACCCGAGGCGGCACCTCTAGTTCAGAAGGAGTGGATCTTGAGATCCTCCTTAGATGTTCCGGTTGGCCAAGAGAGCCCTCTGAAGGTGCCTTAGCTCAGCCCTTGGATTGGGAGGGGAATAGTTTGTTAGTCTTCCGGGTATGCGGCGGGACCTCCACGCTGAGACCTTGGGTCTGTCCCTTGTGTTCCTAGTCTTGTGCCTAGATCGTTCGCTTGAGGGCAGTAGGTGCGCGATCACCCCTTCCCCAAGGGTCGAACTCCACAGAGACCGATTTTTCGGTTTCAACAATAGGTATATAAATACAGGTTACTGTTCACATGAAAATAAGAACTGCCCGCTTGTGAGAAAGAAGAGTCGCCCGCCTATAGCATTCTGCCTTGGTTTTGGAGGATTTGAAGTCGCTTGTAGCAACCCGCCGCATCTCTCTCCCTTCCCTCTCTCTCTCGCTTTAGCACTCGGAGGGGCCGCCGGCCTTAGGTGTTGCCGCTGATTATGGAGGAGATATCCGCCGGCGTTGGGAGAAGGTGTTCTCATCGGCGTTGCGGTGGAAGTTCTTTGGAGTGGAGAGACGTGGTGTCGAAGGCGTGCGTGAGTGCAGTTAGCTTCAACGGTGTTTTCTCTTCGGTGGTGATGTTATTCTCCGGTGATGGTGCGGTTGGACGTCGGACTTCGACGTCGAAGGTTTCAGTGAACCTTGCGCGTCGGCAAGGCGGATTGCATTCTAGATCTACTACTTTCTCGCGGTTCATGCGTATCCGGCGCATCCGTGTGCGTTTCATCGGACGGTCAAATTTTCTCTTATATTTGCATTTATATTTTTATTATAATTTGTGTGGTGATGTTTTGTGTTCTTATTTATCTACAATTTTATTGTTGTGTTTACATTTGTGTGCTGAGTTTTACAATAATTTAAAACAATTGTATTATTAAAATCAGAATTACAATTCAGAAACGCCAATGCACGTTTCATATCCTTTTAAATTCTTTAGGCAAAGATCCACATTCACAAGCCCAACCATCCACCCCACTGGGCCCCGTAATTGCAAGGAAGCCCAATATTTATAATTATAAAATATATGTTTTTAGCAATATGAATGATAATTGTAGAATAAATGTATAATACCAAATTGAATACATATATTATGAAAAAAAATTCGTAAGAATTTAGGGTTTCATTGATCTGTAGTATATATATATTTAGAAATGTGTTAATGGTAGATGTTTTAGCGAAAACGTCACAATTTTAAATGTACAGTAGGCATGAACAATGGTTATGAGTTATTACTGTCAACACGAAAAAAATTAGTTTTGAACATAAAGTGGATGAAGTTCCTTAGGTGAGTAGGGCGGTTCATATTCACTACGTTCACGATCGCGGCCACCAAGTGATGCCGGTCGTGAACACTGGAGTTATGAAGTGTCGTTCGTGAACACTGGAGTTATGAACGTCCAACCTAGCATAAGAAACTTAACCCATTTTAATGTTAAAAGCTAGTTTTTTTTGGTGGCAGTCATAACAGTTGTAATGTCAAACATAAATTCTATGAGGTATTTTTTTGTCCAAACTCATCCAAGCAAAAAAGCCACACCGAACAACCCTCGTTGGCTCATTTTCAATAAAAAGGGACTACAGGCGAAGAAATCTTAAGTTTCTGGTGAATTATTAACTTTTAGCGATCTCTAATTTAACAACTTATTTAAATAGTTTCTAGAATGGCGTTGTTAGGGTTCCAAAAAAAAATTTATTTGAAGGTAAGTATTGTTACAATTTACAATATATATCTGAATCAGTATAAAAGAAATATAGAAGTCATGAATTTTAAATTCATTGGAGTGATTTCAGCCGTCCGATCCGAATGCATTATTCAGCAATCGCCTGATCAAATGCACCCTCTCTATCCACTTTTTCATAGGGTTCCTAAACCTACTAGAGATAGTCTTAAAGCTATGTAAAAATTATGGAGAAATTTAAAAGCACAGCCATCCCAAATTGGGAGAATGAGAGGTTTCACACACAGTGGATAAGATCTTTGACCGCCAAAACAATCTGCGTCATCGACACCCCTCGCACGACCCTGCCACTCGTTGTAGGCAGTTCGGGCCCCAACCGCCGCCGACAGAACGACAACCCGAACCGCGCACGGTCGCGCATGCGCGATCGTGCGCACTACCGTGCATGCAAACCTGCACATTGTAGTTTGCACCTTCGCGTATGCGACCCTTCGCGCACCACACGGGCCGCGCCCCCCGAGCATGTGCCCTTGGCCGCGTCGCTCTTAATTGCGCCCACCATTTGCGCACCTCCCTTTGTTGCATGATCGCATGTGCTCTCATTACACCCTCGCGCTCCTGAAAACTCGCGAAATCACTTCCAAGCGAACACTATAATTTTATCTCTTTACCTCTTACGCTCACAAGGATTGTAGGACGATTCGCAGTTTGCGGCTCTCAGCTTGTAGTTTGCAGCTCGCAGTCTGCAATTCACAGTTCTTAGTTTGCAAGTCTGCTTGCAGTTCATTACCGTCACTGCCACCAATCATGCTCGAATTGCTCAAACTGCCCGAACTACCGGGGGGCAAAATCGTCATATCCGCGAAAAGGGTGATCTGTGTGCCCCAGATCGAGGGACGTGATTCGTTTGTCTGGTAGTTACGACAATTACAATAATACAATTATCATACCACCCCTAACAAAAGCTGTAAAAGCTGGAGCCCGGAGCCTTCATTTCAAGGACCTTGCATTCAGAGCCTGCGAGAGCTCATTCGAAGATTCTTTAGAGTTCTCATTTGATGTTCAAACTTTCTGGAAGATTTCCTTGGGGACTTGAAGATCTTAAAGCCCCTCGAAATTGTCATTTGTGTTTGAAGATCTTCTTCAAGCCTTTAGATTCTGTTTCTTTCTCTACAAAACACTCATTGTAACGAGCAGTGGTTTGTCACTGATGATGACGAAGTCCCATTTAAAGCCTTAGGGGTGCATTTAACCACTCTTCCCCCATGATTTCTCCTATTATGAAGATCATTGGTTTGACCGGTAAACCAAGTTCTCATGATCTCCTCCACAATAGAAGGATCATGGGGGGCACACATTCAATAACTACCGCCGCCGCCGGCCGCCACCGCCGCCGCCGACCGCCACCGCCTCCGGCTGGCCACTGCTGCCGGCCGCCGCCGACCGCCACCGCCGCCGGCCGCCGCCGACCGCCGCCATCGCCCGCCGCCCGCCTCCTGCCGCCGCCCGCCTCCTGCCGCCGCCGCTTGGTCGTCAAGCCACCGCCGCTTGCAGGTTGGCCACCGTATGATCACTACGGAACCTCCATCGTCATCCGATCTGCAGGTAACCACCCACTAACCACCAGGTTAGTGGGGGAAGTCCACCATAACCACCTCTATGAGGCTATAAAAGGTGCCCCAGGTCTCCTCATTTCTCACCTTTTGACTCCCCCAGTCTTCTTCTTCCTCAGGCCAGAGCTCTGTCGAACTCCTCCCTCGGGTCATCTTCAAGCCGCCTATGAGCTAGAGGAACGCCCAAGTCCCCAAGTGCGCGGAGAAGGGAAGAAGACGACCACCACTAGTGCTCAAGCACACCAGCCACCAAGCAGCATCCAGCACTCCCTCAGCCCAGCCTGTTGCCCATTGCGAGTCAGGAATTCTCTTTCACCCTTAAGTTGTAACGAGGAGCGGCCTGTCTTCCTCGATTCTAAGAGCATAATTGTAACCGCAAACTGATAGTGGATTTTGACAGACACAGATCCGGTCACGTAGTTTTTTACCCGGTTGAGGGATTTTTTCATATTAAAACCTCTTGTGTCAACTCTCTATTTTCATTGACTGTGTGGGCGTTCGACCATCCCGAGAGTTAAGACGGCCCAAGTATTCCGGTCCGATCGGGACGTCGAGTTAGTCCGCAATAGTCACCCTCGAGTTCTCTACAATTTGTAATATACAAAAAAGTGTATTTTATTCAACACCGATCCAGTCACATGATTTTTCACCCTTTGCGGGTTTCCCAGGATAAAAAATCTACTTGCCATCTGTTAGTATTCTACTGTGATTGTTTGCACGTTCGACACACTCTGAAGCTAAGACGGTTCATTCTGGCCTGTTTGCAAGCGCGTTGAGTGACCCACTGTTGGGATTTTCAGTCGTGGAAGCTCAAACCTCAGAAACAACTAAATGTAAAGTCACAAGAAAATATGTACTTTGCATAATTTTACAAGCACAATAAAATTAGTAATTACTCAAAATTAAGAGATACAAATCCGGAATTATATTGCAGAAGAACTCGGACTACGAAAATTCGCAGAATTAATATAAACTTAACTGCAATCCGTAAAACGGGCGCAAAAGAACCTTTGTAGTCAGACGACCAACCACCTCCACCACCGAAAAGAGATCTAAGTCAGGACTTGACCTTGCCGTGAACATGCATCCCGCCAACGTCACCACTTGTGCACAACCACCACCGCCTACGAGCATGCAACCATCGAGCATCACACACCTTTCCGCAGCCCGCGAATAAGATGCCTTTCCTCTACCTGCACGCTTTCGCTCTTCGTTGCCGATGTAGCCCACAATCAGATATCGACGTCCACCATTATCTTCGGTCGTGCACTGCCGCTTTACTCTCTAAGGCTTTATCTCTTTTTGGTTTGGATTTTGGTGTGTATTCATAGCTTGGCTTCCTCTACTTTTATAAGGACATTTTAAATGTATTTGTCTATTTCCAAGAAGTTTTCTTGCATGTGAAACACATGAGCGACTTAGAGAGTCAACATCGGTGGCCGGTAGGTGGAAGCATAAATCACGTGGGTTTGAAAAATCAAACTAACTCAACAATCACCACATTCTGCACAATTTCAAACACCACATTTTGCACAAAACATCATCTGCACAAAATACTATTTGCACGAAGCAATGTCTGCATGAAGCACCAATCTGCTTGAATCACCAATCTGCATAAAACACTACCTCATGCCTGAGGCATCAGCCGACTTATCACAAGTCGAACTTCATCTCTGCTCTAGTCACCTGTGGGATGTCGACACATCTAGATCGCAAAAACTGACTCGTCGAATCCGAGCCACAGAAGGGTGATCCAATACCACCTCGACCATCCAACATATCATCCGTAAAAATCATGAGCATACCACCTCGTACTGTGGTCCCATTAGTCGTTATAGACTACCTAATTGCACATCCTTCATAAGCCCGATACATCCGCGTGTCACCGTCAGAACTCTTTTTCTTGACGCAAAACTACAACCAACTGAGTCCAAACTGCCTAACGATATCAGATTCTTACGCAGTTTGGGCACTAGATGTACCCGCTCAAGCCTATGCATCACCCCATCAAGCATCTATATATCTACCTTCTTTGTACCTGTAACATCACAACCTAAGCCATCACCCAAATAAACTGACTCAGTCGTCACCTCCAGAGAACTGAACATCGACGCATTTGAACATGTGTTGCGATGCACCAGAATCTAATATCCATCCACTATCAGAGTCGTCATGACTCTCAGTGATGGTATAGAGACCATCACTCTCCACACTCAGATCTAACGTCACCACACCCGCATCCTGGATGCCTCCAGAATTTTGTGCACGCTGCGAGCAATTTCTCCTGATGTGATCGCTCTGTCTACAGTGGTAACAAACAACTTCCTTCTTCGACACCGACCGAGCCCGTGCACTCCTCGATCCCCTATCGAATGCTCTCCCCTGTCCATCTACCGTCAAAATATGTCCACCCACAAGAGTGGGGTCCTTCAACATCTGACTGGACAGTAATGCCTATGTGACCTCCTCCAACCCCATTGTATTCTTCTCATATAAGAGCGTGGTCATCATGTGTTTAAAGGATGGCAGAAGCGAGGTAAGAAATAATAAAGCATTATCTTCTTCCTCTACCTTCGCACCAACCACATGCAATTGGTTTAGAAAGTTCGTTGAACACAATAAAGTGTTGCAGATTGTCATTCTCCTACATCTTCAACCCATACAATTGTTGTTTTAATAACAACCTTGTGGTCAATGATTTAGCTAGATACAATCTCTCAAGCTTTTCCCAAAACTTGATTGCAGACTCATCGGTGCCAATGTTGAAGAGCACCTTTTCATCAACACACATACTAATGGTGCTAGTGTCACGCTCATCCAAGTCAATCCACTCCCCGTCCTTTACTTAGGCGGTCAATTTTTCTCGTTCCCACAAAACTCGCAATAGTCCATACTCAACTAGTATATCTTTGACACAAATTTACCGCAGACTAAAATTTCCTCAACCATCAAACTTATCCACCGAATAACGAGCCAAGGTTATATTCTTCCCTGTTATAGTTGTCCTCCGGTATGACTAGGAGACCTGATTAATTCAAGGTTGGATTTGAAAGGATGGGAAGATGACCTATTCGTTCACAACCGCAAACAAATCTTTCCTTAAATGTCCAACCAGTCGCCTACAGAACCTGACTTTGATACCACTTGTTGTGATTTCCGTTCGCGAAAGCGCAATCCTCATGAACAATTAAATACATAGTCAAAAGAAAATGCGTATTTTGCATAATTTTATTTGCATAATAAAATTAGTAAATACTTAAAATTAAGAGATATAAATCCGAAATTATGCTGCAGAAGAACTCGAACTACGAAAAACCGCAGGAGTAATATGAACTTAACTGCAATCTGTAAAACAGACACACAAGATTCGTACTAGACCGAACCTTTGTTGTCGTCAGACGATCAACCACCGTCACCACCATCACCGAGAAGAGATCCTAGTCAGGAGTTGACCTTGCTGTGAACGTGCATCCCTCTAACGTCACCACTTGTGCACAACCACCACTGCCTACGAGCATGTAACCATCGAGCACCGCACACCTTTCCGCAGCCCGCGAATCAGACGCTTTGCCGCTCCCCACACGCTTTCGCTCTTCATTGCTGATGCAGCCCGCAATTGGATATCGACGCCCACCGTTGTCTTCGGTCGTGCAGTACCGCTCTCCTCTCCAAGGCTTTATATCTCTTTGGTTTGGATTTTGGTATGTCGTCATAGCTTGCATTCCTCTCATTTTATAAGGTTATTTCACATGCCTTTGCATATTTCAAAGAAGCTTTCTCGCATGTGAAACACATGAGCGGTATGGAGAGTCAACATCAGCGATCGGTAGATGGAAGCATGAATCATGTGGGTTTGAAAAATCAAACCAACTCAACACCCACAACATATAGTGTACTAAAAATACAATAAATATAGAGTGTTGTTATAAGCACACAAATATTGGTTATATGCAACCAAAATATAAATGCAACCCAATTTAGATATTTGCACACCAAACATATAATTGCACACCAAAATCAAATTTTTAAAATTAGCAAATCAACTTACAAAACTACTTAGTGGACACCCACCATGCTTTGAACTTTTATGCTCTTTTCATTACCTAATAATATTAGAAATTTCAAGACAAAAAAACACAAGAAATTTATAAAAGTTGTTCGGACAAAAAATAAGTTAACCAACATAAATTTCGTAACAGTCCATTAGACAAAATGAGTTAGCCAACTTAAACAACCACTGTGGTAACAGTCCATTCTGTTCCTTTTTCAAGACATGTTCAAACAAAGAAAACTCTCTTTTTGTAGATTTGTTTTTCGCCATAATTTTTTTATAACTTTCACGTGGCCTTCCTTTCAATCTTAAGGGTACCAATGGTTCTTTTGTTTGAGTTGTGGTGGGTTTCATTATCTCATGCAACTTTGCCCAAAAGAACGCTTAATCTCAGTGTGTTGTAGATTAAGCATTTGATCAAATGTTTTGTTAGATATTTAATTATATGTCCGCACGCGTGTTAGCCCGACTCGGAATAGGTTACGGCTTCGTGTCGTTCTAGGGTTAGGCTCTACGTTGGAAGTACTATAAATATCCATTCCAAACTTGATGGTGTATTCGTAGAATACTTTGAGCGGAGCCTAAACATTCTCAAAGTTCCAGTTAGGGTTTCTCCGCTCCCATTCCCGATCCATCATCGCGATTCTGCCGTTGCTCTCATCGCTTCTGGTTTCTCCGCTCCAGTTCAACGATCTTTGAATACCACGACGGAAGATCTGTCGCCGATCTAATCTCTGGTGTTCGGCGCTTCTTCCCGGCGTGCTGTCATCGGGGTTTGTCTCGGTGGGAAAAGAAGGGAAAGTTTTTTCCGTCGCCGGCTTTGTACGAGCAGATCGTGGAAAAGGAAGTCCGCATCCCGTCCCCGATTCACAGCTCTTGCGACTGTTTCCCATTCGCGAACTAAAGGCAGCGCCGTGATCGAGGCTTTCTTGGAAGCAGTCTGCGGCTCCTATCGCCGTAAGCGGTGATTTCTCCGGATCGAGTTCGAGGATTCGCGTGATCTTGCGCAGATCTGGACGTGGGTTTTTCTCCGGGTGATCTGGTTCTTCTTGGATCCAATCGCTGCTCAGATTGCGTAAGGGGTTCTGTCTCCGGCTGTATTTTTGCTCTGCCCCAGTTATTCTTTTTGCTTTGTGTGAGTCCAGATTTTGGAAATCAACTATTGGAGGAGCAATCTTCTCCTCCACTGAATAAAAACAAAACTAGATTTGTGCTGGAGAAGAAGATAATCAAAACGTGGAGTGGGGAAGTAAATCTTCTCTTTAGATCTTCACTCCAGAGCTTCATATTTTTTTTCTCGGGAATTCCTAGATCAGCACTCCAAAGCATATACTTCATTGGAATTGATATATACTCAACTGTTTCAGTGCTGTGAATTCTACTGGATTTCTTGAGGTTGGTTTCTTCCTACCCAGATCTGCAAGTGTTTTGATCTGATCAAGTCTAAGTCGCTCCGCCGGAGGAAAGCAAACACATTCTTGGATTGGATCCGAAGACCTGCGTTTCATCTCCGTGTGATTCAGGTGACTTCTTTCTGGTTTTTACTGTTCTAGCTTTAGCGAGATGTCGAAGGTAACCTCCTACGACATTGTCAAGCTTCAGTCATTCGACCTCTCCGAGTTCCACGCTTGGAAGCTGCACGTCCAACTTGGCATAAAGGAACGTGAGATTTTCTACACGGTCCTGAGTGACTTCGCCTCTACCGAAGAGGACGTGAACGAACTTCAGTGGAGAAAGGATGAAGACTTCTGCAGGGACTACCTCCTAAACTCCCTATACCCTAGGCTCGCCCTGACCTACAATAGTCATAAGACTGCAAAGGAGATTTGAGATCGCTTGAATGCGCACTTCCAGAAGGAAAAGGGGTTGTCGAGGACTCTCCTTGGGGAGAGACTCTTTACTTCCAAGTTTAATTTAAACTCGTCAATCACCTCTCAAATTATTGAACTGGAGAGTCTGCGTCTCAAGTTGGCGGACAATAAGTACGATATCTCAGATAATCTCTTTGTATGTCTTATTCTTAGCAAGCTACCTCCTGAGTGGTTGACCTTCAAGACTGAAATGCACAGACTGAAGGAAAAGATCGCATTGGATGAACTTAAAAGGTTCATTCATATTGAGGATCAAAATATTGCAGGGAAGAGACAGGAACAAGGTTGGCAGTCCTCACAGACTCTCAACTTTGTGTCTCGACCTAGCAATCCTCGTAGGAAGCCACCAGCGCCCAAGAGTGAGGCAACCACACAACTATTGCCTAAAAAGCCATCTTTTAAAAAGAAGAGGGGCAAGTGCCATAACTGTGGAAAGTGGGGACACTGGGCGGCTGATTGTAAGGCCCCAAAGAAGAAGGAGGAAGCTTCTCAAAATGTGGCGAACATGCTCGTTTATGCTTCTGACACCAAGTCCTTTGTGGCTATGATCGGGAGCAGTCACCGCAGTTCGTCTGCAGAGTGGTGGCTTGATAGCGATGCTACCTGTCATGTGACAAATGACAGAGGATTACTGGCTGAGGTCAAGGCGGTCCAGGAAAAGGTGGAAAACTGCAACGGAGGAGAGACTCAGGTGACCCATGCAGGGACAGCCGAGCTGGTCATCTCATCAGGTAAAATTTTATTTTTGCTTAATGTAAAAGTAGTTCCAAATTTAACCAAGAACTTGATTTCCATTAGTCTGTTAGATAAGGCTGGGATGACCTTCACAACTCAAAATGGTAGAATGACCCTAACGGTCAATTCACATTATTTTGGGTGTGCGTACCTGATTAACAGAATGTATAGACTTAGTTTAAACAATGATAGCATTCACCAAATTAGTTCAAACCTTATTGATCCTAAGTTGTTACATAACAGACTTGGACATGTAAACTATAGGAAAATGCTAGAGTTAGCTAAGAGTCATAACATCCCCTTAGATCTGTCGATTCGATTTGACAAGTGCGAGGTGTGTGCTCAGACCAAAATCACTAGAAAACCTTTTAGATCGGTTTCTAGGAGCACAAAACTTCTTGAGTTGATACATTTAGACCTTTGTGATTTTCGTAGTCACGTCACTAGAGGGGGAAAGAAGTATCTGATTACGTTCGTAGACGATTTTTCAAGATTTTGTCATGTATATCTGTTGAAATCGAAAGACGAAGCCTTTGAGACGTTTAAAACTTTCAAGTCTCGTGTGGAAAATCAGTTAAACCTGAAAATTAAGAGATTTAGAAGTGATCGAGGAGGAGAATACTCTGTTACTGGGTTCAAGGAATTTTGTGCCTCTTAGGGAATAATTCTTGAAACAACAGCTCCTTACTCACCCCAGTCGAATGGTGTTGCCGAGCATAAGAATAGAACTTTAATAGAGATGTTGAACTCTATGCTCCTAACAGCTGGCATGCCTAATTCCTTTTGGGGAGAAGCAGTTCGTGCTGCAAATCACATTCTGAATTGAGTGCTTTATTCTCAGCTCACGTCTACCCCGTATGAGCTATGACACGGTCATCCTTATAGATATGATACTCTAAAGACTTGGGGCTGTATTACCTATGTGCGCATACAAGACCTTAAGAGGCCTAAGGTGGGGCCTAGAACAACGACGTGCATCTATCTAGGTAGTTCAGAAGACAGTACAGCAGACAGATTTCTCGATCTATCCACAAATACCGTGATAGAGTCTAGAGATGCTATATTCTTTGAAGATAAATTTATCAAGGATCATGGTTTATCTGTCTCTGGGTCTAATGATATGATTTTAGAATCTATCGTAGAACCTGAAACTGGCCCCTCTGTCACTGCTCCTCAACCGTTAGAGGTGGAACCTGTTCCACTTAGAGCATTTACAAGAGAGAGGATCCCTAAGAACTTTGGTGACAATTTTGTCACCTATCACTTAGAGGATGATCCATTCTCCTACTAGGAAGTAATGAGATCTAGAGATTCGTTGATGTGGGCAGAAGCTATTGATGATGAGATGGACTCGCTGCTACATAACAATACTTGACATCTAGTTGACTTGTCGAAAGGCGCTAAAGTCCTAGGATGCAAGTGGGTGTTGAAAAAGAAACTTCATAATGATGGGTCTATAGCCATGTATAAAGCACGTCTCGTAGCTAAAGGTTATAAACAACATGGGGGAATAAACTATTTTGATGTTTATTCACCTGTGTGTCACCTATCAACTATCAGGATTCTTCTAGCCTTAGCATCTATCGAGAACTTTATAGTTCATCAGATGAATGTGAATACAGCCTTCTTAAATGGAGAGCTTGACGAAGAGATCTACATTGCACAACCTGAAGGTTATGTGCAGAAAGATCAAAAAGATAAAGTGTGCAAACTGGATAAATCAATCTATGAGCTTAAACAAGCGCCTAAGATGTGGCACATGAAGTTTGACCAGGTGGTAAAGAGCCTCGGATTTCAGTCCAGTCTCTCAGATAAATGCCTTTATCACCGCTCATTGTCGAATCAGACAGTCATCATATGCTTATATGTAGATGACATGTTGATTTTGGGATCTAATCTTGCTGCAGTTAGGGATATTAAATCCACTATGGCAGAAGCCTTTGACATGAAAGATCTCGGTCCTGTAGATACCCTGTTAGGTATGAAGGTCAGAGTTGAAGAGGGTCGAGTTACTCTTAGTCAGGCTCATTATATTGAGCAACTTCTTTATACCTGGGGATATGATAACTGTAGGCCGGCTGAGACACCATTTGATCATAATGTCAAGTTGAGTCCTAATGAAGAGACCAACATTGATCAAGTTAAATATTCCAAAATAATTGGTAGTCTCATGTACGTCACAAGCTGTACAAGACCAGACATTGCTTTTTCGGTTAGCATGCTGAGCCGTTTTACCAGTAATCCAGGCAAAAAGCATTGGGAAGCCCTAGACAGGATGTTAAGATACCTAAGAAGTACTAGATCATGCTTCTTGCTATACTGGTTACCCACCTACTGTGGAAGGACATTCTGATGTCTTGTGGTGTTCAGAAGCCGTGAACAGTAAGTCCACCAGTGGATATATATTCACCTTTGGAGGAGCTGCTATAACTTGGAAATCCAAAAGACAGACCTGTATAGCATTGTCGTCTATAGAAGCCGAGTTGTTTGCCTTAACCTCGGCCGGTGAAGAGGCAGATTGGATCAGGAACTTGATTCTAGACATTCCCTTTTCTAAGCTACAAGTCAACTCGTTGAGCTTGTACTGTGATAATCAAGCAATAGTTCAAGTCGTTAAGAATGCCCTCTATAATACTAAGAGGAGACATGTATGACTGAGACATGCTTTACTGAATTATCTGAAAGAACAAGGAATTATCACTTTGATTGATGTACGTTCAAAGGATAACCTGGCTGATCCATTGACGAAAGGAATGCCCAAAGACCGACTAATCAAAACAGTGGGGGAAATGGGACTAAAGGCGATTTAGTTCGGCCTTAGTTCAGCTTCAGGTGATTTAGTTTCGCCTTTGTCCGAACGTTTTGATTATTACAATTTCTTTTGTTAAAGCAAGCATGTTGTGCTCCGTTGATGCTATTGGTTGCTGAGTTCAGATCTGGTAAGTTGTTTCATTCCAAACTTGATGCTAACAACTTCACCTGGATTCGGCTTTTGCCTTGGAGGAGAGTGTTATTCCAAACTTTATAACACAATCTGACTTGGTCTTGTCTCTTCTTTTGGAGATTAGTTCCATTCCAAACTTGATGAGTTCCAATTGACTTTAGAAGGGCAGTAACCGTGACATTTCATATAGGTCACAGATATAGCTGCGGTGTCCAGAAGTCTGAAATCGTTTCGGTTGAAACAGATATCAGGTTCTGAGGTAAAACTATAATACTCTGTGAACGTGTCCTCCTAGCCAAATTAAAATGATTAATACTAAGTTCTTTTTGTAGAACTAGATATTTGCAAATTTGCAAATGATAGAATTCATTCTGAAAAGAAATTCTCTGTTGAAATTGCAGGAGCTGCTGGGATAGGAGGAGCACTGGTTGACTGGAATCCTGATCATGATGATCTTTTGGATGATGAGATTTAGAGTGTTATGAGTTTATCTTTTACTACTTCTATTCAGAGCATTATTTAGCTCTTCTACTTTTGCACTATTTGTTTGGACTTTATATAACTCTCTGTTGATTTGTGACACCAGGCGTATAGGGTCTGTGTCTTATTGTACTTGAGACTATTTCTGTGTTGCAGCTGAGTTTTTGTTTTACTTAGGCGTGCATACTAATTTTGTGTTCAAGTCTAATCTTGTTTGAAACAGGTGCAGGACACGATTGTGTATGATTCACGGTCTGGTTGAACTTTGCACAAACCACCCTCTATCCGAAATCTGGGTACACAGCGGACATAGGAGGAGATTGTTAGATATTTAATTATATGTCCGCACGCGTGTTAGCCCGACTCGGAATAGGTTACGGGTTCGTGTCGTTCTAGGGTTAGGCTCTACGCTGGAAGTACTATAAATACCCATTCCAAACTTGATGGTGTATTCGTAGAATACTTTGAGCGAAGCCTCAACATATTTTCCATATAGAAGTTAAATTACAAACAAATACTTCTAAAAACCGCTTGAGGTGACTATGTCCGCTCTCCACACGGTTGGTGGTGGAGTTTTCAAAATGTAACAACTTATCAATCCAAGCTGAGACAAAGTACTCTCTATATGATTCTATCCAAGTTGTCATCACATAATTTAGAACGTTAGAATATTTTTCTGAGTACTTTGCTAACATAACATTCAAATGCATGTTGTAATCGCTAATGGTTGGTGAGTTCACCAACGTTTGCCATTCTTGTAAAAAAACTTCACATTCCTTACCATGCTTGAAAAACTTCTTACAATGTGCTAATATATTGCGGCTAATATGCACCTGACATAATATAATTCTTGTTTGAGGAAAAGTTACTTTTATGGCATTCATTAAACCGGCTTCCCTGTCAACTACCAATACATTTGGCAAATAAGTTGCGTCCAATGTACTTTTAAAGAAATCCAAAGCTTATTTATAGCTACCTTCAGTCTCATTTGATAGAAAAGCAAATGATGAAAAAAATGTCATATTGGTAGATGTCAACCCAACAATGGATAGTAAAGGTAATCTATAACGATTCGTCTTATAAGTGCAATCCATGATAAAAACATCCGGAAATATTTTGCTGAGCTGAATAGAAGTAGGATGTGCAAAAAATAAGCTCTCCAAATTATTAGAAACTTGGTTTACATGATTGTAACTAATGTACTTTGCATCCCTAATGCACTTATATAGAAACTGAATTGAGGTTCCCCCTTACAACTCTTTCTTGTACAACTTATTCTTCTCATTATAAATAGTTCTCATTACGGAAGAATTTGTTGGATTTCTCTTTTTAAGGTAGAAAAAAAATTCGAGGCTTTACGCCGGATGCATACATTTCCTCAACAATCTTTTGCTCATTTTCATTTAGCCTTGCAATGTAACTGTGAGCCTCAAGGTGTACAAATTCATGATTATGCAAACCACATTTGACTTCAACTTTCCATTCATCCGCACATGAATTTTTTTGGCCAAGTAGGGAAAAAGGGCATTGACACCTTTTGGAGCTTGTTTTTCTTATATTTTTCTTCACACAACCCTTTGAATGTTGATTATCACGCTGAGAACCATCCCTATCACAACTTAGAAAAACCCTTGGTTTAGGTCTTCCATCAAGCTTATCCGCTCTATATATAAGAACAACAAAACCGACTTCTTTAGCAACATTACGAGCCCACTTAACTAGGTCATCTTTGCTAGGAAAAATTAAATCTGTTCCAAAGTGAACCCCAACATCTACTGAAAACGTTCTACATTTGGGCTCAATTACCGACAATGCATGCTCCACATTCATTTTAATCTAAAAAAACAAAAAAAAGGTAAACAACATAATAGAATCATAGTTATCACAATACTACAATCCTAAAACCACAAACATTGATCTTCAATCCAAAAAATGAGGGCAAAAAAAAACATAGATGTTATACCTTGCTAAAGGGCAGCTAAATGGAATAGAACAAAAGCACCTTCAGATTGGAGAAGAACACATAAATCTGGAGAAAAAAATGAGTCCAAAGTTAGAAACCCTAACCACATAGAGAGCTTTAAATCCTCAAAAAATATACAAGGGAGAGACGTTTTTTAACTCTTACACAGGAGAGAAGATTTTTCCTCAACAATGGTGGCCGACGATGGTGATTAGGCCGTCGGCGAGAAGAGGAGGCAAGGGACTTCGGACGGCTACAGTTCGCAAGTATTCTTCCGGCAGAGAAAGGGAAGCAGAGGGCCAGCCTTCGGTGGGTACTTTCCGGCGAAATGGGCGGCCGCGTGCAGGTATTTTCCGGCGAAATCGAGAGGAGGCGGAAGGGATTCGGCTGCTATTCGCGAAAAAGGAGAAGCTGTGTGCGGCTGCTGTTCGCGAAAAAGAAGACCGGCTGGTGTGCGGGTATTGCCCTAGCATATTAGGTTTTAAGACTTTGAACCGGGTTTTTTTGGTGTGCCTATAATATTGGTGTGCTTATAACATCACTCTAAATATAACTCAATTATTAATGTTGGTATTTTTACATTCAATTAAGTACCAAATTATCATATTAAAATCATGCATTACGATCTTAAAATTACATTACAATCATATTATCATTTTCCGATCATAATGCCAATTTATGATTGTAATTTACGATCGAATTATTTTAGTGATAACTGGAATATGAATTATTTGATATTTAAAATAATTTTTAAAATATCAACGTTAATATTTTATGAGCACATAGAAATCAATGTGAGCATATCTCTGTAAGCAGTTTGACTGAATTTTGTTGAGAGAAAAAATAATGGGTGAAATTACTATATTTGGTAAATCTCTATTTTAGAGCTTGATAGAACGATCAAAAACTCAACTTTGAGCCTCAAATTCTCCCAGCAAGTAGCCCTGCTCTTCCAAATGGAACATTCATCACGTACAGGGCTTCTTTTGGCAAGGTGGTGATGGTCAATGGTCATGAACACGAATGTTTTGAAGTGTCGTTTGTGAACGTCCAACCTCACCTAAGGTACTCCATTCAGGGGCAGATTCATGTTAGGGCACACCCGGGCACGTGCCCGGCTCCAAATATTTGTGGTTTGCTACAGCGCCTCATATTCGCTATTTCTTTTCTATCATGAACCCTAGAATAGACAGCGGTTTATATAGTTTATATATAAACCGCTGTCTACTCTACCCTGAACCATAAAATAAACGATTTATATATAAACTGCTGTCTATTTTAGAGTTCAGGGTAGAGTAGACAGTGGTTTATATATAAACCGATGTATATTCTAGGATTCAGAGTTTTTTTTACTTTTGATCTATAGGTTTATATTCTAGGGTTCAGGCAACGAGACAATGGTCACACACTTCCAAAATATGGGTTCACGGAAAGTGATTTGGTAATGATATGTGTATATTTTTATTATTGGTAATATTTTGTTAAGCTTAATAATGTATTGTCATTGCGATAATATTTATGTTAAAAAATTATCATAATCATGATTCAAGAATCTTTAGTCGGTGCCCGGATCTACCAAAATTCTTGGATCCACCACTAACTCCATCTACTTTATGCTCAAAATTAGTTCTCTTTTCTTTGGGTGGCGGTCTTAAACATTAATTATGTCTCGTCATGTGGGCATTCTTTGATAATGCATTTTTGTCCAAACTCACTGTAGCAGAAATACTCCAAAACGTCATTATTGATCTTCAACGTCAAAGTTGTCCTCTCCCTCTATTCACCTCACACATTTCTCACCGCTGTCATTAGCAACGCTCCTAAAACATCACAGCCAAAATAAACGGAGCTAGATAGTCATGGGGGTTAACCCATCTAAAAAACTTCATCCACTTTTATGTTCAAACGGATAATAATTATTATGTGATCCTTTATAAATGACGGTTTAATCCATGCATTTACGACCGCCACCACTAAGCCAAACTGAGCCATAGTTAAGCTTTGGCAGTCTGCAGATGAACTGGCGTGGTTTTTTCGCCTTAAAGTTAACGGATCACGTGAGCAGCATTGTTTCATTAATAATGCTGTGCATGTTATTATTGTAATATAGAAAATTGACGAAAAATGCGACACGGACACGTGACATGTCCGGAGGCAATCGCCAGCGATCCTGCCACCGCGAAATTAAATACCAACGAAGCCAACCCCGTACATCCCCAGGGGTCCACGTATACTGAATCCTTTATTTTTTTATTTTTTGGTCCTCACATTTTTCTACAATTAATTGATTTTCATTTTGATTATTTTGGCCCTTTCATTACATCAGTGCTTTGTGTGTTACGTACAGCAGCATTATACTGCAATATTTGAATAATTTACTACCAAAAGTTTGTATAAATGTTCACTGATACTTTCGCAGTGCTGGGGGAGTGTCCCGTCCAGTTTAGTACATTTAACGGCTACGAGTACATCAATTGCAATCATTTCCGTTACACCTCCACTGATTTCATTACTTGCAAGATAAATTAAAGCCTCATCTTAATCACATGTACTTGTTAGGGATGAGATCCATTTTATAAGTATAGGTGTGCACATAATCACACACTCATGATCTTCACCTCAAAAGTAGTGAGATCATGAGTTTTACCACACGCGCGATCACCGCGTCCGATCCCCCCGCACGCCGATCCCATCAGGCGTAATGGACGAACTGCCGCGAGTGCCGCCTTGCCGACAGCGAGCAGCCGACCTCCTCCCAAGACGCCTCCCGCCCCCTTCCCTCGCCGCGCCGGCCGCCGGCCCGCGGCCCAGGCCGCCGCACACCCTCGGCCTCCGGCCGCGCAGGACGCTCTCTCCCGGCCGCCAGCCGCGTCCGCGGGAGCGGCCGCACAGGCCGTTCTCCCTCAACCGTCGACCGCGGTCGAGGGAGCGATCGCCCGCGCCGCTCCCTCCCTCGGTCGTTGGCCGCGCCTGATTGAACGGCCGTGCGGGCCGCTCCCCTCTGCCGCCGTCGACGGTCCTCTCGCCGGAAAATTCGGCGGCAAGTTCGTCGGCCGCCCGTGGAGTTCTGCCCCCACCGTCCGATCGTTTGGGGTCGTTCCCCGTCGTTTGATTCGCGTGTAACCACTAACTAGTCACCAGGTTAGTGAGGGGATTTAATTAATAATTTATTTAGGGTGGAAATAGAAGGATTAATTATCATAACTACGCACCCTTAAAGTAAGGGAAAAATATTAATTTTGGGTGATTACGGTGTGCGGATAGCCGCATAACCACTGTAACCACCCCTTGGAGCCTATAAAAGGAGCTTCAGACATCCTCATTTCTTACATTTTTTTTCTCCGAGTCTTCTTCTTCCTCAGGTCGAAGCTCTGTTGGATTCCTCCTACGAGCAGCACCCGAACTGCACTCGAGCCAAGTTAAAGCCACCTGACGAAGCTCAATCTCTCAATTTCTAAGGGTCCCCCGCAACCACAAGTTCAGGCGCTCCGCTCCCACGTTCAGAATCAGCAAGTCGTTAAGCGAAGCTCATCAACACAAAGTGCAATTTGTAACAAACTCCCGGCGCGACGGTCTGTACGTCGTCCGTCGTGTGTCAAGTGCTCTCTAACCTCAAAATTGTAACGCGAGGTGGTCTGTCACCCTCGATTTCACAAACAAGCTGTAACAGCCAAGAAATAGTGGACTTTGACCGGCACAGATTCGGTCACGTGATTTTTTACCCGGTTGAGGGGTTTTTCCACGTTAAAACTTCGTGTGTATAATCGATCTACCTCATTAACTGTGTGCGCGCTTGACCGTTCCAAGAGCTAAGGCGGTCCCGGAAATTCCGGCCCGACCGGGACTTTGAGTTAGACCGCAACAGTACTAAAATTTGGATTTGCATCCAATGAAAGTGTGAATGTAATTAAGTAAAGCTAATTTAGCAAATTTCACTTATGTTAAGCTTTCTAAAACTGTATTGAGACATATCTCGTAGTAAAGCTTGTAATTGTCGCTCGAAGCATCCGGATGGGGATCTAGGTGGAATCTCCTACCCCGTTGCCCCTAGGTGGGTATAAATAGGCAAACACAATGAGTTTCTACCGGTATTGGATATCCGTGTATCCGACACGACTCATTATGCCTCCGAACCCGTTAATTGTCCAAATATACACTAACAATCTCCTCCTATATTTGTGACAAGTAACGTATACGTTTCGGAGTGCAGAAAGTGGAGAGTATCAAAACAAGTTTCCGATTTTACACATTTCCATAAGTGTTAGCATGGTTTTTAAAGAAAAACATAAACATGAGTTTTACAACAATAACATAATACATCCAAAGAAAAAGATGCTACTCAATAATAAATAAGTCTGGAAAAACAAAAAAATGACAATGGATAAACGTGTAACAATTCTACTCAGAGAGTAGATCATCATCATCAATATCCAAATCCACTTTCTCTCCTCCATCTTCACCAGTACTTGCAAGGAATTTCATGAGTCAGACTCTATGAATTCATAAATATATACAGTGATGTATCAAAGTAAACTAGCTCTACCTAAATGAGCTTAGTACTTGTAGCACTAGTGAAGTAACACTGTCAGCATCTCTATCCAGTCTAGTTAGGACCATTCAAGCTTTGATTTTAATAAATCAAACGTTATTATCTTACTCATTAGTGACCACTATGTACCTCATCATATGATTTGGCACACCGTCATTTGCAACATTATCAAATGTGAAATAATGTGTTAAGATCACTAATGTTAGATTAACATATACAATGACTTTCTATTCCCAATTAAATAATTCTCAAATCAACTTACAATGAGAAAGATGTTAAGTCATCAGGTGTGGAATGACTACCATCTAATCATCTTGGGCTTTCATCAACAAATTATTTGGGATTTTCAGTCTGTTATTAGATGCTTAAATGTTGTGACTATAAGTTCTTGCTATCAAAACGTAAATATAGGTGGAAGTTTCATATTTCTATGAACTTTAATCTCATCTCCTCCGATGTTTTTATTGTGAGAACTCTATTTCAGTTCTTTGTCAAGGCGTCTGCAACATTATCTTTTGATCTCACATCTATAAGGATCATAATCCCTTAACTCGTGAGAGAGGTCAACCAGGCTAGTTTCATCCGGAGTTGCCTTCTTTTGCTATTGAACAAATTGTTCGTATCAATCATTTTCGTAGCCTAATTGTCGCAGTAAACTGCAATAGAACTCAACTTCATGCTCAACAGTGGAATGTCCATCACCAAATCACTTATCCATTTTGCTTCTTCTCCCACTAAAGCTAGTGCGTAGAGTTTGGATTCCATAGTAGATAATGCAATGCATGATTGCCTCTTAGACTTCCAGGCTACAGCTGCTCCTCCTAATGTGAATATAAATCCACTAGTTGACTTGCTGTTGTTGATTTCTGAGCACCATGATGCATCAGAATATCTTTCCAAAACTGGAGGATGACTATGGTAACATAAAGCATACTTTTGGGTGTGCTTTAGGTATCACATAAGCCTATCGAGGACATCTCAATGGTCTTGGCTAGTATTACTAGTGAATCTGCTTAACATGCCGACCGTAAAGGCTATGTTAGGTCTTGTGCAGACCATATCAAACATGAGATTACCAATCAGTTTAGCATGATCTAACTGTCTAATCGCAGCTCCATCATTGGGCTTCAAGCGATTATTGTAATCGTAAGGTATCTCCACTACTCTACGTTTAGTGTATCCCCACGTATCCAACATGAACTTTATGTAGTGACTTTGACTTAGGAAAATGTAATTTTTTCCAAAGCTCACTTGCATGCCTAGTATAGTCTCAGCTACACCTACGTCTTTAATGTTGAACTCTTTCATTAGTTCTGACATAACGTCATCCACTACGGATTGATCAGAACCACGAATCAGCATATTATCCACATACAAACATATTATAGTGACTTTATTTGATCTATTACGTATGTAAAGATATTTATACGAGAAACTCGACATGAATCTCATGTTCCTTATACTATAGTCAAGCTTTTCATGCCATAATTTTGGTGCTTGTTTTAATCTGTATAGCGACTTGATTAACCAATAGACATTACTCTCGTGACCGTCTACTATGAAACCTTCAGGTTAGCACATGTATATTTTTTCGATCATATCTCCGTTCAAAAACGCAGTCTTAACATCCATTTGAAGAACAATAAAGTTCTCAATAGACGTAATAGAAAGGAGTATCCTAATGGTTACTAAGTGACACACTGGTGAAAATACATCAAAATAATCCACCTCACTAACTTGTGTGAAACCTTTAGCCACCATGCGTGATTTATACTTAGCTACGCTACCATCAGGATTGAGCTTCTTTTTCAGAACTCACTTACACCCTAAGTTTTAGCCCTTTTTGGCTTATCAACCAACGTTCAGGTGTTGTTCTAAAGCAAAGAGTTCATCTCTTCATCAATGGCTTCCTTCCAGAGTAGTGAATCCTTTGATCTCATCACGTCCTTATAGGTGGATGGATCAGCCTCAATGTGGTAAGTAAGAAAGTCACTACCAAAGGTTCTGGGAGTTCGCTCTCTCACTGAAGTCCTTCTAGACTCTTATACATTATTGTCTACCAGGACTGAATAGCAGGTGCTTGTTACTAATTCAGGTTCTTCTTTAGTAATAGTTGATTGCATACCTGGGATTATCAGGTTCTTATCCTTAAGAAACTTATCCTCAAAAAACACAACATCCATAGATTCAATAATTATATTATTAGACAGGTCTAAGAATATATCTGTAGCACTATCTTTACCACAACCTAAGTAGACACACGTGTTAGTCCTAGGTCCAAGTTTAGACCATCTAGGGTCAGAGACCCTGACATAGACTATACATCCCCAGGTCTTAAGTTAAGTTATAGACGGGGGCCTCTTAAACCAAAGCTCGTAGGGTGTAACCTCTAATTTAGTATAAGGGACTTTGTTCAGAATGTGGTTTGCAGTTAAAACTGCTTCTCTCCAATATGTAGCAGGCTTGCCAGCAGTGAGGAGCATAGAATTCAATATCTCGATTAACGTTCAATTTTTTCTCTCGGCTATACCATTCGATTTGGGTGAGTAAGGAGCAGTGTTTTCTGCTATGATGCCTTGAGAGGCAAGGAAACATATGAACTCACTGGACACGTATTCTCCTCCTATATCACTTCTAAAGCTCTTTATTTTCATATCTAGTTGATTTTATACCTTGGTTTTGAAAAGACAGAACTTTTCAAACGCTTCATCTTTAGTGTTCAAAAGGTAAATGCGACAGAACCTAGAGTAGTCATCTATGAATGTTATCATATACTTCCTTCCTCCTCTGTTGACAAAACTTTAAAGTCATATATATCGGAATATATAAGATCTAGGGGTGTTGTGCTCCTAGTAACCACACTAAAAGGTTTCTTAGTGATCTTAGTCTGAGCACACACGTTACATTTCTCAGGAGGTGACTTAGTGTCTAATGTGATCTGGTGAGTTCTAACTATTTGGAACATTTTCCTATAGTTCACGTGTCCTAGTGTCTCATGTAGAGTCTTAAGGCTAACTAAGTTTGTTTGAACTTGTTGAACTAACTCATTTGCTAGACTTAGTCGGTAAATCCTATTTTAAATGTATGCACATCCAAAATAGTGTGAGTTAACTCGCAGTATTACTCAACCGCTACAAAAGGTAAATGACATACCAACATCACATAATAAACTTATAGATACTAAGTTAGCGGCTAATGAAGAAATAACTTTAACATTTTTTAAAGTTAAAGTCTTACCTGAGGATAGCATCATCGTTGCATTCCCCACCTTCAATACGTCAGATGTCTCGCCATTCGCAACTGTAACAGACTCTCTCACAACAGTGAGTCATGTCATAAGAGCAACATTGTTGCAAACGTGGCGCGTCGCCCCCGAATCCAAGTACCACTCCATGCCGGCCTTAGCATTTTTGACCATCACAACAAAATCGGAAGGCTCGGCTAGGCTAACCATATTGGCTTGGTTGTCATTCTGTGGTGCTTTGGTTCTTTCCCGTTTAGGGAGTTTGCAATCAGATGCGTTGTGCCCCTCTTGTTGTACCTAAAACACTTGTCCTTAAACTTTTTAGTTCGTTTGTTAGCCGCAGTCTTCTGCTTGCCATGTTAGCAGAATAAATCGCTTGAGGTCATTAAGACCAACCTGCATCTTCTTGCGGTACATTTCAGTTTTAAAATTATACCACGCAGAGAACAACTTATAAATGATCGTGGCAACAACAAAACTGTCTTGCAGGGAGGTATTCTCACTATGTAAAGAATCTACTAAAGCTTCAAAATCCGATACCTGAGGGAGAATCGCCTTCTCCTCGTCGAACATGAAGGAATGGAATTTGTCCACCAGGTGCGCCTTAGACAGATCCTCCTCTTGCCTGAAGTGCTCCTCCAGTGCCTCCCAGTTTTCCTTGGCAGTCTTCATCTTGATGTACGTCTTTGCCAGGCTGGAGGACAGGTAGTTAAGCAGGTAATCACGACAGAAGTCCTCATCGTGAACTCACTAAGTTTCGTCATCAGTCCTAGAAACTTCAGCACGGTTGGACTGAACTGTGTAAAACACGTTCAAATACTTCATCCCGAATTGGGTATTCAATTTGCAGTTGTTGAACTCGGTCGCCGTGAATTTCTCCAGTTTTATCATCGGCACCGGAGACAAGAAAGTATTCCCCTTCAGCATTGTGCCTCTTTTCACGCACTCAGAAGCAAGATCTGACTAATTAATTTAATTAATGTCCTCCTTCAAAAAGGGCAGATCTCTGTTTTTTTGTTTTCAGAAAATTGAAATGGCCACTATTGCTTCTCTACAACCAACAGCTTTTCCTCAAAGAATCTCGATCAATTGATTGATCAAAGCATAGATATGAAGCTTTGGATCAAAATAGTCGTCAGCAGAAGCACAGTAGTAGTGCTCGGGAACCTGCTTCACGATTCAGCACCGAAGAATTCCTCCTTAGTCTCGATAGGCAGATCCACAACGGAAACCGTTTATGACAGGAAACCGTTGACCTGGACGGGCTCGATTTAACCAGAATCATATCGGCGTAGAAAACAACGCATGTTCTCAGGGAGCAGCAGAGGATCTGCCTTCTTGATCGATGCAAGAGCGGCTGGATCAGAGATCGGGTTGCCCTAGAAAATCGGACAAAATATTTTCTTCCTTCCCGAACAGAGCAGCTGCGGATGGAAACTCTGGGCGGTGGGACACAAGAAGAAAATCGAGAAAACCGGCGACAGAGTTATCTTCCTTCTTCCCGATCACGCCTGTAGCGGCGGCGGTAGAGAGAAGCTTTCTTGCGAGAACAAAGGGCGGCACACCAATCTCCTTATTGTCCGGATCGACGCAGTGGCGAAATCCAGAAAAACGAGAGTGTTATTCCTCCTGCTCGATTGATCCCAGCGGCGGCGGAAAAACCCAGGAAAACGAAAATCACGACAGGGGAGGGAGTCGATTACGGGATGTGAGCGACGGGGCAGTTACTTCGACAATGTAATTGTCGCTCGAAGCATCCGGAAAGGGATCTAGGTGAAATCCCCTACCCGTTGCCCCTAGGTGGGTATAAATAGGCAAACCCAATGAGTTTTTATTAGTATTGGATATCCGTGTATCCGACACGACCCGTTATGCCTCCGAATCCATTAATTGTCCAAATATACACTAACAAAGCTCACTTCTTCTTCAAGATTGAAAATATTCTCTCTATTGAACTGCTTAATAAAAAATCTGATTGGTTGAATATCTCTCGTCATACTGTAATTGGTCGAGTCCTGCATTCAAAATCTAGCAAATGATATTGCATATCTGAATATGATTTTAAAAATCACATTTGTAGTGAATATCCAACATCAAATAATATTTGCTGGAAAATATATATTATAATTATGACATGCGTATTAAAATCATGTTCTCCTCACAGTGAATCTTTGCAAAAGTCAATAATGCCCTTGCAATCTCTTTCTAAGATAGACCCACACACATCGAACCGAGAAGACGACAACACCTTCTTAATAGCAAGTATGGCCTCAAGCTCCACCCCACCCGGGTGGGTCCCAAGTCAGCCCGCTCGTCTAGTCTCGACATATGTGAAGCTCATATTGAAGTCACACGTATATGAATAATATTCTAAACTAGGCATTCATGTCGGCCAATATAGAAAACTTATTGGTCGAACTAGCTTGAGACATGTGTCAATATGTAAGTCAACTATCACCCCACTACGTTTTTAATTAAATACAATATATAATGAACATCATTAAAAATGTAAATGAATATCTCTAAAAAGTCTGTCTATGGCGGCCATAATATTCATTGAAAGTAAACACCCGCATCCAAACCTTCTCAAACAAAATATGAGTTATTTTTTGTTGAACGTTGAAATAGCTCATGTATAGCTCTTCTTGCAGTAGCTCATCAAAAAAAAGAAAACTAGATTTGAACATAAAAGTGGATGAAGTTCCTTTGGTGAAGTCTAACATGTTAGTGTATATTTGGATAATTAACGGGTTCGGAGGCATAACGGGTCGTGTCAGGTACACAGATATACAATACCCGTAGAAACTCCTTTGGTTTGCCTATTTATACTCACCTAGGGGCAACGTGCAACATCAAGATGAAGACTGCCAAGGAAATCTGGGAGGCACTTGAGGAGCACTTCAGACAAGAGGAGGATATGTCCAAGGCGCACATGGTGGACAAATTCGATTCCTTCATGTTCGACGAGAAGAAGGCGATTCTCTCTCAGGTATCGGATTTTGAGGCTTTAGTAGATTCTTTACATAGTGAGAATATCTCCCTGCAGGATAGCTTTGTTGCTGGCACGATCATTTATAAGCTGCTCTCTATGTGGTACAATTTTAAAATTGAAATGTACCGCAAGAAGATGCAGGTTGGTCTTAATGACTTCAAACGATTTCTTCGCATTGAGGATGAAAACAGGACTCGACAAGCTTTACAAACTGTTAGTAAGCAGAAGGTTGCGGCTAACATGATCCTCAGTTTTAAACGCGTGCCAAACCCTAAAAGGACCAAACCCTCTCATGGTAGCTCCCAAGTTGCAGGCTCTAACAAACGCACTAAAAAGTTCAGGGGCACAACGCATCTGATTGCAGACTCCCTAAATGGGAAAGAACCAAAGCATCACAGGATGACAACCAACCTAATTTGGTTTGCCTAGCTGAGCCTTCCGATTTTGTTGCGATGGTCGAAAATGCTAAGGCCAACACATAGTGGTACTTGGATTCAGGGGCGACATGCTACGTTTGCAACAATGCTGATCTTATGACAGGGCTCACTGCTGTGAAAGAGTCTGTCACAGTTACGAATGATGAGACAGTTAGTGTGCATAAGGTGGGGAACGCAAATTTGTTGTTATCCTCATGTAAGACTTTAACTTTAAAGAACGTTAAATTTATTCCTTCATTAGCTGCTAACTTAGTATCTATAAATTTATGATGTGATGTGGTATGTATTTTACTTTTTGTAATGGTAGAGTAATATTGTCAGTTAACTCACGCTATTTTGGATGTGCATACATTCAAAATATGATGTACCGACTAAGTCTAGCAAATGAGTTAGTTTAACAAGTTCAAACAAACTTAGTTAGCCCTAAAACTCTACATGAGAGACTAGGACACGTGAACTATAGGAAAATGTTCCAAATAACTAGAACTCACCAGATCACATTAGACACTAAATCACCGCCTGAGAAATATGAAGTGTGTGCTCAGACTAAGATCACTAGGAAACCTTTTAGTGTTGTTACTAGGAGCACAACACTCCTAGATCTTATACATTCTGATATATGTGACTTAAAAATTTTTGTCACCAAAGGAGGACGGAAGTATATAATCATATTCATATATGACTGTTCTAGGTTCTATCACATCTATCTTCTAAAAAATAAAAATGAAGCGTTTGAAAAGTTTTGTCTTTTTAAAATTAGGGTAGATAATCAACTAGACATGAAGGTTAAGAGGTTTAGAAGTGATAGAGGAGGAGAATACATGTCCAGTGAGTTGCGCGGTTTCTTTGCCTCTTAAGGGATCATAACAGAAATCACTGCTTCTTACTCACCCCAATCGAATGGTATAGCCGAGCGAAAGAATAAAACTTTAACAGAGATGTTAAATTCTATGCTCATCACTAATGGCATGCCTACTGCATATTGCGGAGAAGAAGTTTTAACTGCAAACAACATTCTAAACAAAGTCCCTCATGCTAAGTTAGACGTCACGCCCTACGAGCTTTGGATTAAGAGACCCCCATCTATAACTAGACTTAAGACCTGGGTTGCATAGCCTATGTCAGGGTCTCTGACCCTAAACGGTCTAAACTTGGACCTAGGACTAACACGTGTGTCTACTTAGGTTATGCTGAAGATAGTGCTACAGATAAATTCTTAGACCTGTCTAATAATATAATTATTGAATCTAGGGATGTTGTGTTTTTTGAGAATAAGTTCCTTAAGGATAAGAACCTAACAATCCCAGGCATGCAAGCAACTATTATTGAGGAAAAACCTGAATCAGTACCGAGCACCTCCTATTTAGTCTCGGTAGACAATAGTGTCCTAGAGTCTAGAAGGACTACGATGAGAGAGCAAACTCCCTGAACCTTTGGTAGTGACTTTGTCACTTACCACGTTGAGGACAATCCATCCACCTATAAGAACGCGATGAGATCAAGGGATTCAATACTTTGGAAAGAAGTCATTGATGAAGAGATGAACTCTTTACTTCAATACAAAACTATACGTTGGTTGATAAGTCAAAATGGGCTAAAACTATAGGGTGTAAGTGGGTTCTGAAAAAGAAGCTCAATCATGATGGTAGCATAGCTATGCATAAAGCACGTCTGGTGGCTAAAGGTTTCACACAAGTTAGTGGGATGAATTACTTTGATGTATATTCACCAGTGTGTCACTTAACAACCATTAGGATACTCTTTGCTATTGCGTCTATTGAGAACTTTATTGTTCATCAAATGGATATTTAGGTTGCGTTCTTGAACGGAAATCTGACCAAAGAAATATACATGAGCCAACCTGAAGGTTTCATAGTAGACGGTCATGAAAGTAAGGTCTGTAAGTTAATCAAGTCGCTATACGGACTAAAACAAGCACCGAATCTATGACATGAGAAGTTTGACTATAGTGTAAGGAACACGGGATTCATGTCGAGTCTCTCGGACAAGTGTCTTTACATACGTAATAGATCGAACAAAGTCGCTATAATATGTTTATATGTGATATGCTGATTCTTTGTTCTAATCAATCTGTAGTGAATGACGTTGTAAGACCCCCCCCCCCTTTTTTTTTGAAAGCCCGGGGTCTTATGCCCAGAACCGCCGCTTTGAGGTGACACCTTCGCACCCGGGAAGGTCATCACTACAACGCGCCGATTCTGCCGGCCTTTTTGATCACAATAAGTAGCAAGCAAGAAGAGTAAGCAAGTCCACCAGAAGAAAATATCACATATAAATAAAAACTCCACGAAGGAAGTATCCACAGAAATCATCAGAGAACAAAGATACTAGAAATATAAGGGCTCATGCCCGGTACATCAAGTCCTCACTACAAAATCACTCAAAGCGGAAGCAAAACTAAAACTCTACTAAAGGTCGGGACTCACGGTCCCTGCAGTCTGGACTCCAGTGCTAGACTGCCCCATCTCCAAGCGTACCGGCCTCCTGGGCTGCTCCTCCGGGCTGGGCTCCGCGATCCCCTAATATGATATGATTCGAAAACCGTTAGTCTAAAAGACTAAGCCCTATCATCCCCCACCTCTTCCCCCACGCTCTAAGGCACCGGACGGAGAGGAAGAAAGGGGAGGACATGAAAGTGGAGATAAATTCCAAAACAGATGACTGTGGACCTAACTAGCAAGTTATAATAGGTGAACAATCTAAGTGTTGTAATAGGTATAACAGAAAGGAAGTAAGTAAGAAATTAAACCTTCGCTTATGTGAGTACACATAAGCCAAGGGATCTTTTGCAAGGCTCCCATCGTATAACGCGTCACATACCGCTTATACGTTGGGGTGTCGGTTATCAAGCAGCAGATATACATATATCAAATTGACCTTAATTTATAAACTTGCCCACACAAGCTTATAGACCAAGGGGTCGTTTTGCAAGTCCTAAAGTATAAGCGTCCCATTCCACTTATATTTTAGGTGTCAAGGTTGTTATGAATGATTATGACATGCAGCTATATGGTGGGTTATGATGTTCAAGCAGTGCAACTCACACACCCAACTTTGTGTACACAAACCTTTAGTTCCCCCTTTCTGGAGATAACTCCTAGGTTACTCCCGTAGTGGCAAACGGAAGCGGTGGATTGGGCCTCGCCTACCTCAAAACCAGTAAAAGCACCACTGGTCTGACCTATCGTACGCCCTCAACGCCTGGTGCACGAGGCGGACTCATGCGTACTCTTGCCAACTGGTCCGCCGGACTTAACCTTGGCGAAGTGCTAGTCACCTTGCCGAGTCAACGATATCGGTGTCGGTGCAATCGAACTCCCCGATATCGAAAACCCACCACCTTAATCTTTCCTATTTTTATGCACATGCAGTAGTTTAATATATAACAATTTTAAAGTGTCAAACTCCCGGACTAAACCGCCCGTATAAACCACATCCGAGACCAAATTCCCCGGACTAAAATGTCCGGCTCATCTCTAGACTTCATCCCTTAGAACACCACGGGACGGCGCCCCCTTGAACACCTCGGGACGACTTAACCATTACCAACCCTAACAAATGAGTGTGTGCAATGTGAATCCCTATTAGGCTAATTACTCTTTCGTTTGTTTTAAGATTTACGTTAGCCCAGGACTGCCCCCGGCATACCCCGTGAAGGGCTCTCAAAGGGCACTAGGAACCAAGACGGCGGCATTACAGCCCGAAGTTCCCTTTCGCAAGGCACTTATTGTTATTGGTTGTTTTTCCCTTACCCGTTCCCTCTATAAATTGCATCAAACTAAACCTAGGGTGGATTTGACTCTTCACTCTTACGGGGACGGCGATCTTTCGTCGGTCCCGCGCACCTTCTAGAGCACATCAACTCATTTCTCACCACACTTGAAACCTCCTATGGTGATCCATCCTCTTTCTTTAAATCCAACCAATACAAGCTGTCCTTACGCTAACCCAAACCTTATCCTGTTACTCATTTCCCAAAGTTACTAACTACAGACCACCTTATACTAAGTGATGTCTATGATAGGATGTCCTTTGTGTTTTCATCCGAACAGCCTAAGTTATTTACTGAGGTCCTATCACAACATAATTGAATCAATTCCCGGTTATAACAATTTTCTCAATTAATCTATTAATTAGTTAATTTTACTAAAATCTAAGGTCTTCCAAATTTGAACAAGGAGTATACTTTTCAGTCATGTATAAATCATAATAAATTTAAGACAAATACTACTATGTCTAAAAATGATATATCCAAGGTTTGGCAATTTTCACTAAGGTTTAAGGGGCCTAAACATATTTTTGCAATAATCCATTTCTTTCATGTCTAATGAATAAACTACATAAGATTCTCTTCTAAATCATTTGGATTAATTACAGGGTACTAGAAATACCATGAAAATAGTACTATAAAAGTTTCATAATTTTACTGCTGGAAATTAATTTATAATAAATCATTTACTAAAATCCTAATCTAGCATGCTTGTGAATCAAGTACTATATTCATAACTCCAAAAATCCAGAATAAAATTCCACTGATTCAAAATGATTTAAAAACTCTATTTACCAACTTTCATAATTTTCCAGAAACTATTTATGTCATAAAATATTTTTAAACCATAAGACCCTTTAATAACACTTGTGAAAAAACTACTCTATTTATTCAACATAAAATTAAACTAAAATTCTTGAGCATTTCCACTAGCCAACAACATCTAATTCCAGAGTTTCAAGGGGGCCTTATTTGAATTAAAAATCTTTAATAAATAAAACATCAAATAGGGCTATACACATATTCATGAATGAAGTTCTAAAAACAATAATCCAAAAATTCTAATAAAATCAGACAAAGGTCCTAACTACCCTACAAACACTCTACCCAAGTTTCATAGCTTTTGAGTGCATTTAAACTACTGCTTTGACCTAAAGGCCCTTCTACTCTAAAACTAGGGTTTAGGTTTTTGGGTACCTACCTACCTCAAAATTCTCTAATATTACAACCAGAGGGTTAAATACCCATTAACTACCTCTCCACCAAAACCCAAGGCCATACAAGGGCATTTGCCCCTATGTCCTTCACAAGCCCCCAAAGTCCACATTTAGGGTTTGAACCTGGGCCCTAGGGTAAACATACCCTAATCCATCCAATTTTCCCTAAGGGAGTTCTTAGGACCATTTAAAACCAGTGGTCAGAATCTCAATCTCTGTTGAGGTGAGATGATCACATAAGTGTCAAAAGTACCTTTTCCCTAAGCTTCCATTCACTAGGTCAAAACTAAGGTTTAGAGGATTCCTATTCAAAACTCAACCAAATGAGTTGAAATTTGAACCAGACCTATATACCTATCACAGGGACACCTCACCAAAATTTGGGAGGGTATGAAGGTCATTTGACTCTTAAACTATCTTACCCTAGCTTTTCTAGGGTTAGGGCAGAACCCTAAGTTACACTATCCCAAATGGTCTCCAATTTTTTACAGGAGTTAGGTCTAGGTGATATTGAGTCCCTGTCCAAATTTCAAAGCATTTGGACCAAGGGTCAAGTGTGGGGAATTATTTTAAAATCTGCCCTACATATAGGTCCTACCCTAGAAAAATGGCCCTATAGGTCAGTAGACTTGTCCTAAAAAATTCCATTACATATCAAACTGTAGATAATAAAAATTCCTACAACATTCATGTTGATCATTTTTGATGAACATGCCCCTAAGGGGCCTAAATAATTTTTAGAAGAAATCTGCCCTAGTTGTAGGAGATACCCTTACTAAAAAGGCTCTATAGGGCATTCCCCTCATCCAATTTTTCACAACTGCATATCAAATTGTAGGTCTTCAAAAGAACTACAACTTTCATGTTATACACTTTTTCAGTAGGTTCCTCTAAGGGGCCTAAATTTCATTTACAGTAAATCTGTGTAATTAAATACAGAAAATTGAATATTTAAATCATTAAACTTATTTAATAAGGTTGCACGAATCTTAAAGCAAGATCCAACGGCAGCTGGTCATCTTCTCCCATTTGGACCTAAAAAGAGCCCGCACAGGTGGTTTTTACGGGCCCTTTTCTGGCGGCCTAAGGCGGCGCCACCACCGGGAAACATCACCCATTTGTTCCCGGTGGTGGGGGCTATCCATGGCCGGAGCTAGGGCGGCCGGAGGTGGCGGCGCCGCCCTACCCGAGAGCTCCAAAAGTCCATGAAAAATGGAATTTTTTCTGAAATTTAAAACTCCTAATCCGTCTTGTTTGAGCACGAAATCAACTCCTAAACATTCCTAGGATCTAAGCATGAAGGAAGAAGTGAGGGAGGACCTTTAACCAAGCTTGTCGGCGAGTGCAGTGGTGGTGCGCCATGGCCGGCGGTGGAGCTTTCCGATGCTTGCAAATTCACTACCAAACAGCCCGGTTTCTTTAGGTGAAGGGTGGAAACGACTTCTCTTGGTCTAGGGAAGCTTTTAAAAGCATCAAATGGGGGAGAGGGAGGGTGTAGGCTTGATGGCCATTAATGGCCATTAAGATGAAATTTTGGCCATGGAGAAAAACCCTTAAAATTCACCTCTACTTTGTCCCAATACGTTTGGAAACTCCTAAAAACTGATAGGGGAGATGAATACTAATCAATTGGTGATGAATGGAGGGGTGATTCACCTTCCCCACCATGAATAGCCTTCTTTTTCTCACTTTCTCTCTCCTCCATTAAAGGGCAAATGAAGCTTTCTCTCTCTTCACCATCATGAACGAATTTTCTCATCTCCCTAGCCTATTGGCAGCCCACTAAGATTTATAATCCCCTTAGGAAAAATCATGAAGGGAGTGGTTCACCTTCCACCATAAGTGGCCTCTTTAAACACTTTTTCTCTCCTTTTTATTTCTCTAAATTTAGGCTTCTCTCTCTCTCTCCTAGTCACTAGGTTGACTTGGTCAATCCTCTAGGATATGGGCAGCCAAATTAATACATAATAATCATGCAAGAGATTAGCCTAAGGGGAGGGTGGCTTGAGGTTGGGTTAACCCATAAAGACTAGGTTTGACTTGATTTGGGCTTGGGGTTGACTTGGTCAATTTGACCATTATGGTTGACCCAAGTGGGTCCTTGGTGACTCCTTGGGCCCACATTATGTCTAAGTGGATCTTTAGAGTCAAAATGAACCTACTAGGCCACCCAAAAATCAGAGTTTAGAAAATTACTATTTGTAGACCAAGAGGGTCTCAATTAGGTTTTTAGGTTACTTGGTCTTCTGGGTTCACCTAGGTTAACTCATAGGACCTAGTTATGCTCAAGTCACTCCTAGGGGGGTCCAATTTGAAAATGGGATGTTACAAATCCCAATAAACAAAACAAAAATTTCGTCCCCGAAATTAAGGCTAAGTCTATGGGAGGTTTTCTACTGGGTTAACTTAAGCTTGTAACATCCCATAAGGGTTGAAGTGCCTACTAGATCAATGATTAAGGGCTAGCCCCAATAAACAAAAGTTTAGCCCATATCTCCTGGAATATTCTACTAGTAATTGCAATTAGGGAGAAAACTTTAAACCACTTGAGGAGTTGCGAGGTATACCTGACTGAAAAGTTCCGGGTATCTTTCCTGCATCAGGTCCTGAGGATCCCAGGTATGTTCCTCCTATCCATGCTTTCTCCACAGGACCTTGACTAGCGGGATCTTCTCGCACCACAAAACTGCACTACTAAATCAGGGTTTCCCCAACTATCTCGCTCAATCTATCCTCGAACTTCCACTCTAACTCTGGAAGTGACTATAATAGTTCTTCAAAACCCTTATACTTGCCTATACCATTCGACAAACCTCACCGTGCGTAGCCAAATCCATGACGTCTTTCTCATTCCGGGGAAAGACAAGTTCTAATACACACAATCTTCTTCTAGTAAATTGAGTTTTTGTTTGTAACGGTAGACAGCAACTCTATAAACCTCCTCCACGCGATCATGTTCCTATTCCTTCATATACGCCCGAGTAATCAATCAATTTGACCCTATGATTTATCCAACTCTGGTCGTTAACGGGAAAGATTACTTCGTCAAATGACCCGTCGTCCGCAAGATTTAAGGGGGTATACTCGTGCATTTTTGGAGGTTATCATTTATACCTTTTTAAATTTGTTGTGCCATTCTGCCGTAGTTACACTTGATTTTCCAAACATTTATTTATCATAGCCGCGACCCTTGCTAACCATGTTTATGTCATCAAATGTATCTAATCTTGTCTTGATGCTATCTGAATCGAGTCTGCAAGGTCATACCTAAGATATATGTTTTCGATATATCGTCTGCTAATTTCTTTAAAACTCTTAGTGTTATCATACTCATGATGTTACATCATAGTGTCTCAGTCTTATCTTCCCAAATCTACTTAGTCTTACTACCCGTCATCAAATTCACATGGTATCTTCTAATAGTTATGTCTCGTAGTTACTCCTCATTATTACCATGACATCATTCGAGTGGCGTCGAATAAGACCAACCTCAACATTACTGTGTTTGGGGCAACACACTTTCTAAATTAGGTCTAGGAGACCTAAGCCATTAACTCACTTGCCCAATAAACAAAAGATAAGCCCCCAATAAACAAACGATAAGCCCATATCTTCCTTGGGCTAATTTTCTTTTATCTTACCATGTTATTTCCGTCCTAGCTGAGTGTACAATCCCTAGGGCATCAATCTATGACTTGGGGTTCCAAACTGACACTTGTAGATATACTCCATACTTTAAACCCTCCGAGTCAAATTTACGACACGCTTATCAGGGTTGTTCCCACTCCCAATTGGGTCTCTTTCGAACTTGAATTCCTACCCGACCTTCAGTGTTTATCTTGTATTTGTCCCTGAGTAACCTTGTTACTGGTACGGGGGTTAATACTACGTGTCTTCTACCATTCTGATAATGGATTATTGGTCTCAATTCCCTTAAGTCAGTCCCAATAGATTGAGTAATCCTTATTAGGGACCATAGGGACACCAGAGTTTATGTCTTTGGTATCCATTCACCTATTAAACTCCTCCTTTAATCTCTTTAGGTATTTCCCTACCTAACCAAGTTCATACTTAAGGTCTGTTTTGGACTAGGGCACAGTATAAGTTGTCGGGTTAGTCACGTATCCTAGCGGTTGAGTCTAACCAATTGACTAGAGAATTACAAGAAGAGGTTCTTTGCAACCGGAGGTGCTCCCTGCTGGGGACAGGGTTTGCCGCAGGCTACAAAGAAGAATTCCAATTAATGATGAAGTGGACTTTTACATGTGATTTCCCTTATGGGCACACCACTGCTTCCGCTGCTTAGTTTGTCCCCAAACTAAACTCGAGCGGGGGTGACCCAGGGTTAGTGGACTGCTACTTTTCCGATCGATGTTTCCTCTGATACCACTTTGTAAGACCCCCTTTTTTTTTTTGAAAGCCCGGGGTCTTATGCCCAGAACCGCCGCTTTGAGGTGACACCTTCGCACTCGGGAAGGTCGTCACTGCAACGCGCCGATTCTGCCGGCCTTTTCGATCACAATAAGTAGCAAGCAAGAAGAGTAAGCAAGTCCACCAGAAGAAAATATCACATATAAATAAAAACTCCACAAAAGGAGTGTCCACAGAAATCATCAGAGAACAAAGATACTAGAAATATAAGGGCTCATGCCCGGTACATCAAGTCCTCACTACAAAATCACTCAAAGCGGAAGCAAAACTAAAACTCTACTAAAGGTCGGGACTCATGGTCCCTGCAGTCTGGACTCCAGTGCTAGACTGCCCCATCTCCAAGCGTACCGGCCTCCTTGGCTGCTCCTATGGGTTGGGCTCCGCGATCCCCTAATATGATATGGTTCGAAAACCGTTAGTCTAAAAGACTAAGCCCTATCATCCCCCACCCCTTCCCCCACGCTCTAAGGCACCGGGCGGAGAGGAAGAAAGGGGAGGACATGAAAGTGGAGATAAATTCCAAAACAGATGACGGTGGACCTAACTAGTAAGTTATAACAGGTGAAAAATCTAAGTGTTGTAATAGGTATAACAGAAAGGAAGTAAGTAAGAAATTAAACCTTCGCTTATGTGAGTACACATAAGCCAAGGGATCTTTTGCAAGGCTCCCATCGTATAACGCGTCCCATACCGCTTATACGTTGGGGTGTCGGTTATCAAGCAGCAGATATACATATATCAAATTGAACCTTAATTTATAAACTTGCCCACACAAGCTTATAGACCAAGGGGTCGTTTTGCAAGTTCCTAAAGTATAAGCGTCCCATTCCACTTATATTTTAGGTGTCAAGGTTGTTATGAATGATTATGGACATGCAAGCTATATGGTGGGTTATGATGTTCAAGCAGTGCAACTCACACACCCAACTTTGTGTACACAAACCTTTAGTTCCCTCTTTTCTGGAGATAACTCCTAGGTTACTCCCGTAGTGGCAAACGGAAGCGGTGGGTTGGGCCTCGCCTACCTCAAAACCAGTAAAAGCACCACTGGTCTGACCTATCGTACGCCCTCAACGCCTGGTGCACGAGGCGGACTCCATGCATACTCTTGCCAACTGGTCCGCCGGACTTAACCTTGGCGAAGTGCTAGTCACCTTGCCGAGTCAACGATATCAGATGTCGGTGCAATCGAACTCCCCGATATCGAAAACCCACCACCTTAATCTTTCCTATTTTTATGCACATGCAGTAGTTTAATATATAACAATTTTAAAGTGTCAAACTCCCGGACTAAACCGTCCGTATAAACCATATCCGAGACCAAATTCCCCGGACTAAAATGTCCGGCTCATCTCCAGACTTCATCCCTTAGAACACTACGGGACAGCGCCCCCTTGAACACCTCGGGACGACTTAACCATTACCAACCCTAACAAATGAGTGTGTGCAATGTGAATCCCTATTAGGCTAATTACTCTTTCGTTTGCTTTAAGATTTACGTTAGCCCAGGAACTGCCCCCGGCATACCCCGTGAAGGGCTCTCAAAGGGCACTAAGGAACCAAGACGGCGGCATTACAGCCCGAAGTTCCCTTTCGCAAGGCACTTATTGTTATTGGTTGTTTTTCCCTTACCCGTTCCCTCTATAAATTGCATCAAACTAAACCTAGGGTGGATTTGACTCTTCACTCTTACGGGGACGGCAATCTTTCGTCGGTCCACGCGCACCTTCTAGAGCGCATCAACTCATTCCTCACCACACTTGAAACCTCCTATGGTGATCCATCCTCTTTCTTTAAATCCAACCAACACAAGTTGTCCTTATGCTAACTCAAACCTTATCCTATTACTCATTTCCCAAAGTTACTAACTACAGACCACCTTATACTAAGTGATGTCTATGATAGGATGTCCTTTGTGTTTTCATCCGAACAGCTTAAGTTATTTACTGGGTTCCTATCACAACATAATTGAATCAATTCCCGGTTATAACAATTTTCTCAATTAATCTATTAATTAATTAATTTTACTAAAATCCAAGGTCTTTCAAATTTGAACAAGGAGTATACTTTTCAGTCATGTATAAATCATAATAAATTTAAAACAAATACTACTATGTCTAAAAATGATATATCCAAGGTTTGGCAATTTGCACTAAGGTCTAAGGGGCCTAAACATATTTTTGCAATAATCCATTTCTTTCATGTCTAATGAATAAACTACATTAGATTCTCTTCTAAATCATTTGGATTAATTACATGGTACTAGAAATACCATGAAAATAGTACTATAAAAGTTTCATAATTTTACTGCTGAAAATTAATTTATAATAAATCATTTACTAAAACCCTAATCTAGCATGCTTGTGAATCAAGTACAATATTCATAACTCCAAAAATCTAGAATAAAATCCCACTGATTCAAAATGATTTAAAAACTCTATTTACCAACTTTCATAATTTTTCAAAAACTATTTATGTCATAAAATATTTTTAAACCATAAGACACTTTAATAACACTTGTGAAAGAACTACTCTATTTATTTAACATAAAATTAAACTAAAATTCAAGAGCATTCCCACTGACCAACAACATCTAATTCCAGAGTTTCAAGGGGCCTTATTTGAATTAAAAATCTTTAATAAATAAAACATCAAATAGGGCTATACACATATTTATGAATGAAGTTCTAAAAAAAATAATCCAAAAATTCTAGTAAAATCAGCCAAGGGTCCTAACTACCCTAGAAACACTCTACCCAAGTTTCATAGCTTTTGAGTGCATTTAAACTACTACTTTGACCTAAAATCCCTTCTACTCTAAAACTAGGGTTTAGGTTTGTAGGTACCTACCTACCTCAAAATTCTCTAATATTACAACCAGAGGGTTAAATACCCATTAACTACCTCTCCACCAAAACCCAGGGCCATATAAGGGAATTTGCCCCTATGTCCTTCACAAGCCCCCAAAGTCCACATTTAGGGTTTAAACCTGGGCCCTAGGGTAAACATACCCTAATCCATCTCATTTTCCCTAAGTGAGTTCTTAGGACCATTTAAAACCAGTGGTCAGAATATCAATCTCTGTTGAGGTGAGATGATCACACAAGTGTCAAAAGTACCTTTTCCCTAAGCTTCCCTTCACTAGGTCAAAACTAGGGTTTACAGGATTCCTATTCAAAACTCAACCAAATGAGTTGAAATTTGAACCAGACCTAGATACCTATCACAGGGACACCTCACCAAAATTTGGGAGGGTATGGAGGTCATTTGACCCTTAAACTATCTTACCCTAGCTTTTCTAGGGTTAGGGCAGAACCCTAAGTTAAACTATCCCAAATGGTCTCCAATTTTTTACAGGAGTTAGTTATAGGTGATATTGAGTCCCTGTCCAAATTTCAAAGCATTTGGACCAAGAGTCAAGTGTGGAGAATTATTTTAAAATCTGCCCTACATATAGGTCCTACCCTAGAAAAATGGCCCTATAGGTCAGTAGACTTGTCCTAAAAAATTCCATTACATATCAAACTATAGATAATAAAAATTCCTACAACATTTATGTTGATCATTTTTGATGAACATGGCCATAAGGGGCCTAAATAATTTTTAGAAGAAATCTGCCCTAGTTGTAGGATATACCCTTACTAAAAAGGCTCTACAGGGCATTCTCCTCATCTAATTTTTCACCACTGCATATCAAATTGTAGGTATTCAAAAGAACTACAACTTTCATGTTATACACTTTTTCAGTAGGTGCCTCTAAGGGGCCTAAATTCCATTTACAGTAAATCTGTGTAATTAAATACAGAAAATTGAATATTTAAATCATTAAACTTATTTAATAGGGTTGCACGAATCTTAAAGCAAGATCCAATGGCAGCTGGTCATCTTCTCCGATTTGGACCTAAAAAGAGCCCGCACAGGTGGTTTTTACGGGCCCTTTTCTGGCGGCCTAAGGCGGCGCCACCACCGGGAAACATCACCCATTTGTTCCCGGTGGTGGGGGCTATCCATGGCCGGAGCTAGGGCGGCCGGAGGTGGCGGCGCCGCCCTACCCGAGAGCTCCAAAAGTCCATGAAAAATGGAATTTTTTCTGAAATTTAAAACTCCTAATCCGTCTTGTTTGAGCACGAAATCAACTCCTAAACATTCCTAGAATCTAAGCATGAAGGAAGAAGTGAGGGAGGACCTTTAACCAAGCTTGTCGGCGAGTGCGGTGGTGGTGCGCCACGGCCGGCGGTGGAGCTTTCCGATGCTTGCAAATTCACTACCAAACAGCCCGGTTTCTTTAGGTGAAGGGTGGAAACGACTTCTCTTGGTCTAGGGAAGCTTTTAAAAGCATCAAATGGGGGAGAGGGAGGGTGTAGGCTTGATGGCCATTAATGGCCATTAAGATGAAATTTCATCCATGGAGAAAAACCCTTGAAATTCACCTCCCCTTGGTCCCAATACGTTTGGAAACTCCTAAAAACTGATAGGGGAGATGAATACTAATCAATTGGTGATGAATGGAGGGGTGATTCACCTTCCCCACCATGAATAGCCTTCTTTTTCTCACTTTCTCTCTCCTCCATTAAAGGGCAAATGAAGCTTTCTCTCTCTTCACCATCATGAACGAATTTTCTCATCTCCCTAGCCTATTGGCAGCCCACTAAGATTTATAATCCCCTTAGGAAAAATCATGAAGGGAGTGGTTCACCTTCCACCATAAGTGGCCTCTTTAAACACTTTTTCTCTCCTCTTTATTTCTCTAAATTTAGGCTTCTCTCTCTTTCTCCTAGTCACTAGGTTGACTTGGTCAATCCTCTAGGATATGGGCAGCCAAATTAATACATAATAATCATGCAAGAGATTAGCCTAAGGGGAGGGTGGCTTGAGGTTGGGTTAACCCATAAAGACTAGGTTTGACTTGATTTGGGCTTGGGGTTGACTTGGTCAATTTGACCATTATGGTTGACCCAAGTGGGTCCTTGGTGACTCCTTGAGCCCACATTATGTCTAAGTGGATCTTTAGAGTCAAAATGAACCTACTAGGCCACCCAAAAATCAGAGTTTAGAAAATTACTATTTGCATACCAAGAGGGTCTCAATTAGGTTTTTAGGTTACTTGGTCTCCTGGGTTCACCTAGGTTAACTCATAGGACCTAGTTATGCTCAAGTCACTCCTATGAGGGTCCAATTTGAAAATGGGATGTTACAGACGTTAAGACAGAACTAATAAAAGAGTTTAACATTAAAGACCTAGGTATAGCTGGGACTACATTAAGCATGCAAGTGAGCTTTTGGGAAAATGACATTTTTCTAAGTCAAAGTCACTATATAATGTCCATGTTGGATACGTGGGGATACACTGAATGTAGAGCAGTGGAGACACCTTACAATTATAATAATCGCTTGAAGCCCAATGATGAAGCTGTGATTAGACATTTAGATTATGCTAAACTGATTCGTAGTCTTATATATGTTATGGTCTGCACAAGAAATGACATAACCTTTATGGTCAGCATGTTTAGCAGATTCACTAGTAATCATATCAAAGACCATTGAGATGCCCTCGATAGGCTTATGCGATACCTGAAGCACACTCATAAGTATAATTTATATTACCATGGTCATCCTCCAGTTTTGAAAGGATATTCTGATGCATCACGGTGCTCAGAAATCAACGACAGCAAGTCCACTAGTGGATTTCAATTCACACTATGAGGAGCAGCTATAGCCTGGAAGTCTAAGAGACAATCATGTATTGCACTATCTTCTATGAAATTTGAACTCTACGCTCTAGCTACAGCGGGAGAAGAGGCAGAGAGTGGATAAGAGATTTGGTAATGGACATTTCACTGTCGAGTCTGAAGTTGAGTTCTGTTGCAGTTTACTGCGGCAATCAGGTTATGAAAACGATTGCTACGAACATTTTGCTCAATAGCAAAAGAAGACAACTCAGGATGAAATAATCCTGGTTGACCTCTCTCACGAGTCAAGAGATTATAACCCTTATGGATGTGAGAACAAAAGATAATGTTACAGACGCCTTGACAAAGGGCTTAAATAGAGTTCTCATAATAAAAACATCGAGGGAGATAAGATTAAAGTTCATATAAATATGAAACTTACTCGTATGTTTATGTTTTGATAGCAAGAACCTATAGTCGCAACATTCAAGCATTTTTTAACAGACTGAAAACCCCAAATAATTTTTTAATGAAAGCCCAAGATGGTTAGATTCTAGTCATTTCACACCTGACGACTTAACATCTTTCTCAATGTAAGTTGATTTGAGAATTATTCAATTGAGAATAGAAAGTCGGTGTATGAGTTAATCTAATATTAGTGATCATAACACACATTATTCTACATTTGATAATGTTGCAAATGACGGTGTGTCAAATCATATGATGAGTTACACAGTGATCACTGATGAGTAAGATAACAACATTTGATTTATTAAAATCAAAATTTGACTGGTTTTAGCTAGACTGGATAGAGATGCTGACAATTTACACCACTACTGCTACAAGTACTAAGCTCATTTAGGTAGAACTAGTTTACTTTGATACGTCACTGCATATGTTTATGAATTCATAGAGTCTGACACATGAAATTCTTTGCAAGCGATGGTGAAGATGGAGGAGAGAAAGTGAACTTTGACTTGAATGATGATGATCTACTCTCTGAGTAGAATTATTACACGTTTATCCATTGCCATTTTTTGTTTTCCAGACTTATTTATCATTGAGTATCACTTTTTCTTTTTTTGGATGTATTATGTTATTGTTTAAAAACTCATGTTTATGTTTTTCTTTAAAAAGTGTGCTAACTCTGATAGAAATGTGTAAAGTCGGAAACTTGTTTTGATACTCTCCACTTTCTGCATTCCAAAACGTATACGTTATTTGTCACCAATATAGGGAGAGATTGTTAGTGTATATTTGGACAATTAACGGGTTCGGAGGCATAACGGGTCGTGTCAGATACACGGATATCCAATACTCGTAGAAACTCCTTGGATTTGCTTATTTTTACCCACCTATGAACAACGGATATGAGATTCCACTTTGATCATCATCTGAATGCTTCGAGCGACAATTACATAACATTCACGAACGATGGTTCATAAGCCTAAGGCTCTGTTTTGGGGGACTTATTTTCACCGATCAAACGGTTATGAACGGATGAACCAGACCTTAATTAAGGTCTGATTCAAGCGTTCATAACCGCTTGACCGGTGAAAATAAGTCCCCCCTCCCAAACGGAGCCTAAATAGCATTTACCAAGACTCATTATATTGTAAATAAGTAATTATTGTTACAAATAATTTATGGGTAACAACCAATGTACATTGGTTCCAAAAAGTATTAGGTCAGACCTTTAAATAACGATTGTTATATAAAATATATTTAATTACTAAATTTTTGTTTAATTATAAGTTGTGCGCTAAGTAGGTTTCTGCTTTACTTTTCTTGAAGTTTTGCTCATAAGCATAGAGCCGTTGATGATGTGCCAGGGCATTGTTGGCTCTAATCTTTTCAGGGGCGCTCCAATAACATAGTACTTTTTTTATAAAAAATAAATATAATGCATCATATAAGACCTATGAATTGTTTTCACTATACAATATATAATAAATATAAATTTATTTTGATCTTCTACAACCCCAAATTGTCTAGTCCCGCCCAACTTGCCCTCAAAGAGAGGGCAAGCTCGATCCGGCCAGGTGAGTAGGCCCTCGCGAGGCGACCTCGCCAAATGAGTTGTGAGGCGACCTCACCATTCCAGGAAGCTGTGAAGCGACCTCGCCATTCCAGACAGTCGCGTGCCCTGCAAGCTCTTGCAGGTAAAAAAGACTTTTATGCCCATAAATTGGAGTTTGCTTATAAATAGGACTCCGATGCACAAGTCAAAAGGACCCTTGACCCCCCCCCCCCCCCCCACTCCCACTATGGGGGCGACTTCAGTATGCACCTCCCTTGTGTCAAGATCAACAATGGCTTTAGGAGGGGAAGATACTATAGATTTTCGGGTGTGTGGAGGGACCTTCTCGTTGTAGCACGCAGGTATTGTTTGTAGACAATGTTGAATTATTTTTTTACTCGCTACCTTCTTCTTGTCAAATCTCCCGCGAGGTGACCGCTAAATTAGTAAGCTCTTTTCACTCCCTTGGTCCGAAGGCAGGAATCAATTTTTCTGGTTCCAATATTTTTGGTGCGGTGAGCGTGGACCATGATCGAAGAAAGAAACTTTAGTGTGAGATCTCGCGACGAGCAATAATGAGAAGGATGCGAGGCGAGCTCAAACCTATGTGAGTGCCGGCTATAGTGAGCTCATGTTCTAGCGGGCTTTATCGAGGCGAGCACAAGCCTAGGCGAGCCCCAACTGGGCAAGTTCCACCAGAGGCAAGCTCTAGTGCTTGCGAGTTTTAGCAGAGGCGAGCTCTAGTGCTAATGATTTCCAGCAGAAGCGAGCTCCAATATAAATGAGTTCCAGCCAAGGCGAGATCCAACTAAGAGGAGTTCCAATTCCAGTATTCTGCCCGCATGCATTCTACTCGTAGGTATTCTACGCACTTATTTTCTACTCGCATGTGTGATACTCGCATGCACGTTGTTGTCATGCTTTCAACTCGCGTGTGATCGACACGTGTGTGTTATACTCTCTTGAGTTCAACTTGCATATAGTCTACTCCCAAGATGCGAGATGACCCTGTGTAGGCGACATTGTGTAGGGAAACTAAAGGTCAGGCGAGATGAAATCAAGCTCGAATTTAGGGCGAGGGTGGCGCTTCACCCGCGTTTTCACCCCTTCTTAGTGCTAACACCTTCTTTAGACATAGCATATATTAACACTCATGGGTGCTTTGGTGAAACCCATGAGTGCAACCATGTGATTTGTAAACAGTGTTGGCTCAGACGTTTCGATCACAATGACAATCCTCACGTGCGTATCCACATGATAGGGTCCTGACCAAGCGTATATATATTATGCAAGCCTATTTTTCGATGTGGATTCAGGCATATTGTGTGAGTGTATACTCGCGAGGTCATCTTCTCAACCATATGGTGTTCCCCTATAATCAGTGAGTTCATGCTCACAAGGTCATCGACTCAACAATTATGACGTTCAATTTAATTCCACGAGGTCCTACTCGCGAGGTATTTACAATAACATTTCATCTAATTCTGTGAATTCATGCTCGCTAGACCCTCACTTCAACACGTATGGCCTTCTCTTTTGGCTCTGTGAGTTCCTATTCGTGAGGTCTTGGGTTCAGCAATTGTAGATCTATCTTATTCTGCGAGCTCATTTCACAAGTTTTCAAGGCATTTTATCTTATTTCGCAAGCTCATCTCGCAAGCCCTTGAAGTATTCTATCTTATTACGCGAGCTCCTCTCGCAAGGTTCTGATGTATTCTATCTTATTCCGCGAGCTCCTCTTGCGAAGCCTTGAAGAATTCAATCTTATTCCGCAAGCTCATCTCGCGAGGTTTCGAGGTGTTATATCTTATTTCGCGAGCTCTTCTTGTGAGGCCTTAAAGTAGAAGGGAGCGAACATCAACTGCTCGAACACCTGGTGATTGAGGTTTCCAATTGTCGATCTTCAAATCTTTGTGAGATCTAGAGGAGGAATACACTTCTTGCTCTTTCTTCTTTGTTGCTAAAGGTCTTTGAAGAAAGCTATTGGCCGACTCCAATTCTTCTTGCTTTTGGCAACTATGTTCAGTCGAAGAGGAGAAGCACAATCTCTTTTCTAGATTGGATCTAAAGTGGATTGCATCAAATCTACTTTGATCAGGTGATATTTTTTCAGATTGCATTCTCCATTTTAAAATGTTGAAACGTAGTATCTATGATAAAATAAAATTGCAGACTTTTAGTCACAATGATATCCATAGGTGGAAACTCCACATTTAACTTGACTTAAAAAATAGGTGATTTACCACAGTGCTCAGCGATTTTGCCACTATTCGAGAGGATGTGGACGAATATTAGTAAAGCAAAGATGAGGATTTTTGTAGGGATTGCCTTTTGAATTCCCTGAATCCTTGTTTTACAATGACTTTAAGCAAGATGTCTCCTAAGTGGTTCACCTTCAAGTCTGAAATGAACAGACTGAAAAAGAAAGATAAAGCCTTACAAAATATTGCAACATGCTGGTCTTCTAAGTGGTGGCTGGATAACGTTGTTATTTGTCATGTGACTAATGACAAGGATCTTCCATCTAAGGTCACAGTAGTTATGAAAGTGGTGGAGAATTGCAATAAAGGAGAGATCAAGGTGTCCCATACTGGGAATGTTACCTTGGTGGTCTACTCAGGTAAAATTTAATTTTGGAAAATGTTAAAAAAATTTCCTTTCCTAGCTGTTAATTTAATGTCTATTAGTTTAGTTTGTGATGCTGATGTCTTTTAATTTTTGTAGTGGTAGAGTAACATTGTTAATTAACTCACACTATTTTGGTTGTACATACATCCAAAATATAATGTACTAATTAAGTCTAGCAAACGAAATAGTTTAATAAGTTTAATCAAACTTAGTTAGCTCTAAGACTTTACATGAGAGACTATGACATGTGAACTATAAGAAGATATTCCAAATTGCTTGAACTCACCATATCACATTAGACATTAAAAACCAACTTGAGAAATGTGAAGTTTGTGCTCAGATTAAGGTCTTTAGGAAACATTTTAGTGCGGTTACTAGGAGTACAATACCCCTTGAGCTAATACATTCCGACATTTATGACTTTAAAAGTTTTATCACCATAGAGGATATGAAGTATATGATTACCTTTATGGATGAATACTCTATGTTCTGTCATATTTACCTTTTTAAAATTAAAGATGAAACATTTGAAATTTTTTTCTTTTTTTAAAACCAGGGTAGAAAACTATCTTATCATGAAAAATCAAAAGATTTAAAAGTAATAGAGCAGAAGAATACATATCTAGTGAGTTCAAAAATTTCCTTATCTCCCAAAAAATTATAGCAGAAACCACTACTTCTTACTCACCTTAATCAAATGGTATAGCTGAGAGAAAAAATAGAACGTTAACAAAAATGTTGAACTTTATGCTCTTGACTACTGACATGCATACTGCTTATTGGGGGAGAAACAATTTTAACTATAAATCACATTTTAAATAAAGTCTTTCATGCTAAGTTAGAGATTACACCATACGGGCTTTAGTTTAAAAGACCCCTTAGTATAAATAAACTTAAGATCTAGGGTTATATAGCTTATGTTAGGGTTCATGACACTAAAAGGTCTAAGATTGGACCTAAGACCATATAAGTGTCTATTTAGTTTGTGCTAAAGATAGTGTTGCAGATAGATTCATAGATATTTCCAATAATATAATTATAGAATTTAGGGATTTTGTGTTTTTTGAAAATAAATTCTTTAAAGATAAGAGCATGTCACTCCCAGGTATGCAATCAAATATTACTGAAGAAGATCATGAATCAGTATCGAGTACCTCCTATTCAGTTTCAATAGACAATAGTAACATAGAGTTTATGAGAACTTCTGTGAGAGAGAGAACTCCGAGAACCTTCGGTAGTGATTTTATCACTTACCACGTTGAGGCTGATCCATCCACCTATAAAGAAGTGAAGAGATCAAGAGATTCACTACTCTGAAAAGAAACAATTAATGAAGAGATAACTCTCTACTTCAGCACCTAGACGTTAGTTGTTAAGCAAAAATGGGCTAAAACTATATGGTGTAAGTGAGTTCTGAAAAAAAACTAAATTTTGATGGTAATGTAACTGAGAATAAAGTATGCCTGGTGGCTAAAAGTTTAACACAAGTTAGTGGAGTAGATTATTTAAATATATAATCACCAGTGTATCACCTAACAACCATTAAGATCCTCCTTAGTATTTCATCTATTTAAAACTGTATTGTTCATCAAATGAATATTAAGACTGCATTTTTGAATGAAGATCTGACCAAAAAATCTGCATGAGTCAACCTGAAGGTTTCATTGTAGAATGACACAAAAACAATATTTGTAAATTAATTAAATCAATATACTGACTAAAATAAGCACATAAATTATGACATGAGAAATTTGACTATAGTGTAAAAGCCATGAGATTCATTTCGAGTGTCTTTAATAAATACTTTTACATACATTATAGATCAAATAAAGTCGTTATAATATGCTTCTATATAGATGATATACTAATTCTAATATCTGATCAATCCGAAGTGGATGATGTAAGGTCGGGCCTAATAAAAAAAGATAGCATTAAAGGTCCAGATATAGTTGAAACTATACTAGGCTTGCAAGTGAGCTTTAGGAAAAATAGCATTTCCGTAAGTGAAAGCCACTACCGAAAATCTGTATTGAATACGTGGGGATGCATTGAAAGTAAAATAGTAGAAATACCATATGCCTATAATAACCGGTTAAAGCTCAATGAATGCCCTCGATAGGATAATGAGATACTTAAAACACACCCAAAAGTATGCTTTATGTTACAATGGTCATCCTCCAATTCTTGAAGGATATTCTGATGCATCATGATGCTCATAAATAAATGACAACAAGTCCATTAGTGGATTTATTTTCATAATAGGAGGAGCAACTGTAGCCTGCAAGTTCAAGAGACAATCGTGTATTTAAATCTCTTCTATGGAATCCAAATTCTTTACTCTGGCTTCAATGGGAGAAGTAGAGTGAATTAGAGATTTGGCGATGGACATTCTACTAACGAGCCTGAAACTGAGTTCTGTTGTAGTTTACTGCGAAAATCAAGCTACAAAAATGATTTCTACGAACACATTGTTCTGTAACGGTCGCCCTAGCATATAGCTCGAAAGGACAGTCGTTGGTACCCATATTATCTAACTCAAAAGGTGTCACAACTCGCATTTTCTCCGAGGAAAACGAATTATCAGAGTAGGAGAAAACACGCGTCATGATGTCACGTCGAGCAGGGGATAACTGTCGAAGCTCAAGCAAACTACTAACAACTATACTTTATGAAAATCCATGAGATAAATGATTAGAAAATCAGTTATATTTTTAAAGGTCGTATCCCTCGGCGCGGTGAATCACCTAGTCCACAATTTAAAAGTTATACTTATACGCTGCGGAAAATACTTTATTCAGATTTGACATCCTAAAAGAGTGCATAAGTGCCCTTAGAGGACAACTTATACTATGCAAGACCCTACATTTAGTTTATATTATATATATAAGAAAACGATCTTTTTACGTTGTTTGAAAAATAGTGTTTAAGTTTTATAAAACATGTTGATTATGAGATATACTTATAATAGTGTTTTTAGATTTAAAAGTAACTAGCAACCTAGCATAAATCATTCCCAGGCAAGTAGACAATCTCCAAAAAAAGATAGCAGCAAAAATATAACATATCTAGTATCAAGGTAAAACTACTAGTGGGCGCCAATAAACTGACACGAACCCACTGGCAAGTATGTATGTCTGTAAGAAAAACATCATCAAAACTACCTCGCAAAAATAAGGAACTGATCTCTATGGCACCAGAGACCACCAACAACTGCATAACACCACTAGCCGTCAGAGCGGCTACTATCCTGAACCTGAGGCATTCAAAGAAGAAAGAATACCCCAGCAAGCAAAACAAGAAAAGTGCATGAAAGTGTCAATCAGAAGATAAGTAAAAGAGGAAAACAAAGCAGTAACAGTCACAACTGCCCAAGACAAGGCAAAAAGAAAGTGCACTAAGTGCGAGGACACAACAGTAACTCCGCCCAAAAGCTACAGAGTCTACAAGGCTACCATGAGCCCAAAACGCTGCAATCTACCAAGGAAGAAACGTCTAACACCCTAAGCTATGAGAGATGGTAGTAGCAAAATAAACAACGCGGATCCGGGTTGGAGGCAAACTCAGTCCCCCATCCACCGTTTCCAAGCAATAAAAGCTCAAGGGTCTATATGTGAAAGCACGAGGGACCTCCCACCCCCTTGCCCAGCCCGTACCTGGAGCAAAATAAAAGAAAAGGGTGGCCACGGCTAAATTACACAACACCACCCCCATAAGAGCTTCAAACCACCAGTACTAACCACGACCCACGATTCGACCTTTGGGAAAGAAAACATAGCCGACAAGGAATCTCAAAATCAAGGAATTCACTCGGGAGCGAAAATCAAGGTAAGGGAAAAGTGTTGAGTGAGCCCCACTCACTCAACGCCTAACCAGACCATGGCGTTGAGTGAGTTAGCCTCACTCAGCGCCAGAAACAACCATGGCGTTGAGTTTGGTTCACTCACTCAACGCCCTACGCAAGAACAGTTCTGGCGTTGAGTGAGCTAACCTCACTCAATGACAAAATAGTTATTACGTTGAGTGAGATTCACTCACTTAACGCCTCCCACAAGAAAACTCTGGCGTTGAGTGAGCTAACCTCACTCAACGCCAAAACAGCTATGGCGTTGAGTGAGGTTCACTCACTCAACGCCCTGACACTTAACATCAAACAGAGACTGCGGCGTTGAGTGAGTCCACCTCACTCAACGCTAAAGCAGCAATGGCGTTGAGTGAGGTTCACTCACTCAACGCCCTGGCACTAAGCCGTAAAGAAAGCAAGCTGCGGCATTGAGTGAGCTGATCTCACTCAACGCCACAACAGTAATGGAGTTAAGTGAGGCTCACTAACTCAACGCCAAAGGACTTGGCCGCAAACAGGTCTACGGCATTGAGTGAGTTCACCTCACTCAACGCCAAAATCGAAATGGCGTTGAGTGAGGTCAACTCACTCAACGCCAAAGTACTTAGCCTCAGAAAAGGCTGCGGCGTTGAGTGAGCCCACCTCACTCAACGCCAAAGTACTTGGCCGCACAGAAAGCTACGGCATTGAGTGAGTTCACCTCACTCAACGCCAAAACCGAAATGGCGTTGAGTGATGTTGACTCACTCAACGCCAAAGTACTTGGCCTCAGAAAAGGCTACGGTGTTGAGTGAGCCTACCTCACTCAACGCCAAAGTACTTGGCCACACAGAAAGCCGCGGCGTTGAGTGAGTTCACCTCACTCAACGCCAAAATGAAAATGGCGTTGAGTGAGGTCGACTCACTCAACGCCAAAGTACTTAGCCGCCAGCAGGGGCTGCGGCGTTGAGTGAGTCCACCTCACTCAACGCCCTAGTACTTAGCCAAAAAAATAGACCAAACTATGGCTTTGAGTGTGTGCACCACACTCAACGCCAAACCCGGGCGGCTTTTGGCTTTGAGTGTGTACACCACACTCAATGCCAAAACCCGAGAGCTTACCAAGACTGGTTCTAACCAGAGTACTACCACAAAAAAAAATCTCCCTCTCTCTCTCTCGGCTCCACCCGCAATAGAACCAAACCAGAAATAAAAGTCTGGAGTCTAAATGGTGAACACAACCAGCGGGTTGAGCAAAAACAGCACAAAGGGGATGGCTAAAAAGGGAAAACCACTGTACAGAATTCTAGCAAAGCAAAAGAGAAAAGCTTGGCTTCTATCCTAGGGCTAACCGGGTAGTTAATTAAGAGGGGGAAAAAATCAAAACAGCAAGTGCAAGAACCACTTGCCTCGGTTTTCAGCGAAGCTTCACTCGAGTCCTTCCTCTCCCTTGGCACCAGCAGCAGCAACACCTAGCCAGCACATCCCGAGCTTTAATGGCGGAAAGGGCAAAAACCGAAAATCCATATCTCCTAAAAACTCCACGAAAATCAAATCTCTTATCGTAGAAACGAAGATCTGAGCGAGAGCAATCCAGATCCACTCTCGGAATCGAAATCCGTCCACAAATGCTCCCAGAATCGCCGTCTGAAGGGGTAGCAGCAGGTCTGGCGGTTTTCCTCTGTATTCCGCGAACAGGAGCAGACGACGTTTTCGGGAAGAAGAAGAATGGGCCCGCTGATTTGGCTGAAGGCTTTAAATATATCTAACACGTCTAATCAGCCTTAACCGCCTCCTAAGCCTCTGGTTCACTCTCAAAGCTTTTGACCGAAAAGAATCATTTAAATAGCTTAAAATATTACTTATTTACATTTATTATTAGCACACCCAAAATGACGCGAAAACTGAACTACCTCGGAATTCAACGAAACTCGCACCGTAGCTAAATACCCATGCTACGAACGCAATGGAAAAGTCGAAATTAACTTTCGACAAACAGAACTCGAGTTATACCCACCCTAAGCCAAAACACAAGCATCCCCCGAGAGGCCACACCGGGTCACCCAAAACGACTCGGCTTGCTAGGGAGACCTTGCCAATAGGCTATAAAATAGGCCACTCAGTTCTAAGGAGTTAAGACCATACTCCACAGATGACACAAGCCAAGAAAACGCGTCGACGTAACGCCAAACGAGAATTAAATAATCGCAGAAAATCGAGGGCGTTACAAAAGGGTCCAGCCTTAACAAGTCTCCAGACAATGCACCCCAACTCTTCTCCAAGCCCATCGGCGGGTTGTTGGAGGCCGCAACCTTCCTTTGATGAGAAGTGATCCAGTTAAGCACTCTTACGAGGACTTCTCAGGAGGTCACCCATCTCGGGAAGTGAGTAGTGAAAGAACTTTATAGTTAAGCATGCTCTAATGGGAGTAGTTCTGGGATGAATGACCTCCTGGCAAGTCCTCATATGAGTGCTTAACTGGATCACTTCTCTTTAAAGGGAGGTTGCAGCTTCTAACAACCCGTCGGTGGCTTGGAGAGGGGTTGAGGTGCATAATTGACATACAACTCGAAAGGACAGCCGCCGACACCCCCAACATCCATCTTGAAAGATTTCAGCTTCAACAGGTCTCTAGATTATGCACTTCATCCCCTCTCCATCCATAGGCGGGTTATTGGAGGCCGTAGACTTCATTCGATGAGAAGTGATCCAGTTAAACGCCCCTACGGGGACTTCCTAGGAGGTCACCCATCTTGGAACTACTCCAACCTGAGCACGCTTAACTATAAAGTTCTTTCACTCTCATCGTGCTCGGGCTGGAGAAGTCTTGATATGAGTGAGCTCCTGGGAATTCCCCGTAGGGGCGCTTAATTGGATCACTTCTCATCAAAGAGAGGCTACGACATTTAAAGACTTGTCGGTGGACTGGTGACGAGTTAGAGTGTATTGTCTATAGACCTGTTGAGGCAGAACCCTTTCGAGCTTGGTGTTGGGGGTGTCAGCGGTCGTCCTTTCGAACTATTGGCTAGGGAAGCCATTAAAAAAACTTCACTTTTTATAACAGTCTCCCCAGCATACAACTCGAAAGGACGGCCGCCAGCACCTCCAACATCAAACTCGAAAGAGTTCAACATCAACAGCTCTGCAGACTGTGCACCACAACTCATCTTCAAGCCCACTAGCGGGTTGTTGGAGGGCGCAACTTCCCTTTGATGAGAAGTGATCCAGTTAAGCACCTCTACGGGGACTTCTCATGAGGTCACCCATCCTAATTATTAATGAGAAGTGAAATAACTTTATAATTAAACATGCTTAGATTGGAGTAGTTTCAGGATGGGTGACCTTCTAGGAAGTTCTCGTAGGGGTGCTTAACTGAATCACTTCTCATCAAAGTGAGGTTGTGACCTCCAAGAACCCGCTAGTGGGCTTAGAGAGAGGTTGTGGTGCATAGTCTACAAACTTATTGAGGCTGAACCCTTTTGAGCTAGATGTTAGAGATGTCGACGACCGTCCTTTCGAGCTGTATGTTGGGGAGGCCGTTATATTGTTCAATGACAAAATAAGGCAACTAATGATAAAAAAAAGTCAAGTTGACCTCCCTCACAAGTTAAGGAATTAAGACCCTGATCGACGTGAAGTCAAATGATAATGTTGCAGACGCTTTAACAAAAGGATTAAATAAAGTTCTTATAATAAAAATATTAGGGAAGATGAAATTAAAATTCATAAAAATATGAAATTTTCCTTCTATGTTTATGTTTGATGGTAAGAACTTATAGTTGCTAGCATTCAATCATCTAATAATAGATTGAAAATATCAAATAATCTCTTGATGAAAACCTGAGATGATTAAATGTTAGTTATTCCACATTTGATGACTTAACATCTTTCTCATTGCAAGTTGATTCAAGAATTATTCAATTGAAAATAGAAAATCACTGTAAATGTTAATCTAACATTAATGATCATAACACATTATTCCAAACTTGATAATGTTGTAAATGATGTTGTGTCAAATCATTCCACACTTGATGATAAGGTGCATAATGATCAGTAATGAGTAAGATAACAATATTTGATTTTTTAAAATTAATACTTGACTGATCCTAATTAGACTTGATAAAGGTGTTGATAGCGTTATTTCACTACTGTCACAAGCACTAAACTCATTTAGGTAGAGTTAGTTTACTTTAAATGTCACTGCATATGTTTATAAATTCATAAAGTCTAAACTCATAAAATTCCTTTGGACACTGGTGAAGTTAGAGGAGAGAAAGTAGACTTTGACATGAATGTTGATGATTTACTTTCTGAGTAGAATTGTTATTTGTTGACCCATTTATCTGTTTCAGACTTTTACCTATGTATTGCATTTTATGTTTGATGTTTGTTTTATGCAAAACTTCTATATATGCTATTTTAGTCGTGCTATTTTTTATGGATAACAAGTCAAGTCTGAAATTTGATATTCTTTACTTTCTGCACTCTGAAACGTAAACATTATATAACACAAATATAAGAGCAGATTGTTAATATATATTTGGATATATAACAGACTCGGAGGCTTAACGGTTTTGGTTCAGATACCGGGATATCCGATACTCGTATTGAACATAGCATTTGTCTATAAAACCCAAACTGAGGGCAACAGGGAGGTAGTTCCACTTTAACCACCACCCGAGATGCATCGAACGACCTAACACCCTATTTATAGACGAAGGCCACCAACTTAGTACGCCCGGGCTGAAGGCCTAACCTGCTAGGTGAGCTCATCGCACGAGGCGACACGAGGTCATCTGTCTGCCAGGCCTCCTACAAAAATTCAAGGTAACTTATCCCATTTTAATCTTCTATTATCTAACATTTCCAATAAATTTCCATTTTCACCGAAAATTGCGATTCTAATATTATTATTTGTCTCTTATAGAAGATACACTCCTAGATTTAGATTCAGTAAGGCTCCGTTTGGGAGGACTTATTTTCACCGGTCAAGCGGTCATGACCGCATGAATCGGGCCTTATTTAAGTCCCGATTCATGCGGTCATGACCGCTTGACCGGTGAAAATAAGTCCTCCCAAACGGAGCCTAAGTCATTAGCCAAAGGTTCGTTCAAAATTTTAAATCAATATAAATTTATTTTCATCTAATAGCAAGTTTTGTACCAAGTGTTTATTTAAACAAATACTTATGAAAAAAAACAAAGCTATAATAAACTAACGACACGTGTACGGTGTGTTGGCATTTCTTCTTCTTCCTTGTTTCCTTTTTTTTTGTTTTGTTTAGGCGATTGTTATCCGCACTACAGTTTTGACTAGTCGTACATATTTTTTCTTAATTTCTCGCGTCTTTTAAAAATAGGTCTTGTACTTCCATTTTAAAGAAAAGTGTTCAACACGAAAGTTGTAGATCTCGACGAGATCTACAACTTTCGTGTTGAACACTTTCCAAAAAATGTATGTACAAGATGTATTTTCAGAAGGCATGAAAAATTAGGAGAAAACGTGATGCCAATAACCCAAACTATAGTGCGAATAACAATCGCCTTTGTTTAACCTTTGTCAATTTAGAAACATATATTTGATTAATTAATTAATTGAGAAAGGAAGGATGGGTTGGGTTTATATTTGGTGACTGTTATTAGCACTGCACTTTTGGATATCCGCACTTTATTTACTCTTAATTTTCCGCGCCTTTTGAAAATACTCCTTGTACATGCATTTTTAGGAAAAGTGTTCAACACGAAAGTTGTAGATCTCGACGAGATCTACAACTTTCGTGTTGAACATTTTTCCTAAAAATGCATGTATAAAGCGTATTTCTAAAAATACGCTCAGATTTCGCGCCTTTTAAAAATACTCCTTGTAAATGCATTTTTAGGAAAAGTGTTCAACACGAAAGTTGTAGATCTCGTCTAGATCTACAACTTTCGTGTTGAACACTTTTCCTAAAAATGCATGTACAAAGAGTATTTTCAAAAGGCGCGGAAAATTAAGAGTAAATAAAGTGCGAATATCCAAAAGTGCAGTGCTAATAACAATCGCCTTATATTTTTTTGGAGCTTCTGGCTTCTGCAACCAACCCCTCAACCGCGTAGCTACAGCTGTGAGCCTTGATGGCGTGGGGCCACCAGCGTGGCCACGTGCAACACGTGCACATCAACGCGACCCGCGCTTCTCATATTCTATGATATTTTATCAATAAATATGGGGGAAATTGGGAAAATAATGAAAAATATATAGTTTAATTAATGTCTAATTCCAGTTTCCTACTTTCCTATTGATTTTTAATTTCGTTTTTCTTTCGCCTACCTACCTCCAGGTTTTATGGAACTGCATCTCCACCGTCCATCTTGTTGCCCGTTTGATTAAAGGGATTCAAGAATCTAAGACTCTTTTTTATACGGCCCGTCTTAGATTTGAAGATTGGGCCGTCCAGATCTTGATATGTGGCACTATATAAATATGGGGCGTCTCAAGACGATATTCAAGCAATTTTTGTGTGAGTGATGCACATCTTCTACTGTGGTCCGATGAATTTTGTGGGGGCATTTCGACATAGAAATAGGCACAGTATTAAATACTGACCGTTGATTTTCTGCAAAAATAACATGATTAATCAAAATACTGATCAACGATCAGTATTTAATACTGTATGGATCATAAGATATTAAATCGAAGGCCAGGATTTAATATATGCAGCTGACTGGCCTATGGATAAATTTGGTAAAACTCAAATTTTAGTGAGTTTTTTTTTTTGTTTTTAAGGTGGGAGTGGTCGACCCTTAGCAGATGGCTAAGATTTATTTGAATATTTCTTAACATGCAAAATCTTTGCTTCTCTTAGTTCTTTAGGTTTATTTTTATACGAGTGATAATGCACGAGAGCCCTATGTGTCATACTTTGCATACCGCAACAGTGCATAGGGCCATCCATTTTTTTCTAAATAAATCTCTAGTAGGGCATGACAACCAACAAAAACAATGATCAAACATCAAGTAAATAAATAAGTTAACTAAGAAATAGAGAAAATGACTTTGCAATAAAACATAAACATTTAATTAATCATGCAATGGATATATAAGAAGTCATGCGTACTTTAGTAATAATTAGCAAGTAGGCTTGCATCCCAGTTGCAAGTGTACCAACTTAGCTAAATCACTCCTCAATTCAGCATATTGATGGCAAGTCCAGACTGTTCCTCCCAATTTTCAGCTGCCCTCTCCCCTTGGGCTATGATCAGTGGCGGAACTGGGATTTTGAAGTTGTACGGACACAATCTAAGTACTGGCAATTCAGGGGATTCGGGGGGCAGTGCCTCCTGAGTGGGGGTTCGGGGGCAGCGGTCCCGATTTTTTTTTTTTTTTTTGCAAAAATATTTATGTAAGGAAAATATTGAACACAATATTACAATCAAAAATTGAACACAATATTACAAAAGAAAGGTTTAGATCTGAAAAACTTACAATTCAACAAGATACTTTCCGTTGACACATGCTCTGAAAACGTGAAATAATAGTTTCTGTTGTAATAGTATCGGCAACTTCTTTTTCAATGTAAGCAACCAAGCAATCATTCATCCCCCATTCTATTTCGCAACCGATTCTTTATGATCTTCATTGCCGAAAACGTTCTTTCAACTGTAACTGTAGCAACTGGTAAGAGGCAAACCAACTTTAACAATCTAAAAACTAAATGATAGTGATTATCTTTTTTTAATTTAACTATTTTTTTCAGAGGTCACTAATTCTTTTAACATCAGAAAATGTGTCCGTTGATGTAGATCGCATATCAAAAATATATATGTCAAGTTGTTCTTCAAGTAACTGCAACTCTATTGGCGTAAAATCATACGGATATAATGCAGCAAGATGTAGTAATTATTGTTTATCATAAGAATTAAAATGATCTTTTGGGTCTAGACAAACAACACATAAGAGTAATTCTGTGTTTACTTCATCAAAGCGATCATTTAACTCATTTAGCATCCAATCAAGTACTGCATTAAAAATTTCAATCCTGAAATAATGTTTATTTGTAATCTCACGTGCATTGCGTCTTGATCTACCTTCCTGAACAAACTTCTCTTCCATATTAACAACTTTTATGTCATGTTTTCTACAGAAAGTTGAGACTTCAGACATAAATATTTCCCACTCGGCTTCATCATTTCTCATCTTTAATAATAATAGTTTTGACAATTTTACGAAATGCATTGCATTTACAATATCTTGATCTTTCCTCTGCAATGCTTGAGATAGTTCATTTATTTTTGACAAAATATTTTTCATCAAATGCATAACAAATGCAAATTTGAAAATCAAGATAACTTGGACAAATGCGCTTGTCATTCCTCTTTGGTTTCCATCTGCCCCATCAACTATGATTATCTCCAGCACATCAACAATAGAAGAGAACATGCAAATAAAATTTAAAGTTGTGTCATAATGTGACCCACACCTCATGTCACCATCGCGTTTGAGCTCTAAAGGTTGATTCAACCCTCGTCCACTTTCCAAGTCCCCGCATCAAAGCTCTGTAGCAACTCGATCAACTTCTAAGGCTCTAAGAGAATCACAACGTTTACAAGAGCCACCAACAACATTCATTACTGTGTTAATAAGTGTGAAAAGCTCAGCAATATCAGAATTTTTTCTTCAATAGCTATCAGTACCAATTGCAGTTGATGTGTAAAACAGTGAACATAGAAAGCGCAACTGTTCTCATTCAAAATTAAAGTTTTTAACCCCCTGAACTCTTCCTTCATATTGTTAGTATCATCATATCCTTGCCAATGCAATTTAGAAATACTAAGACCATGTCTCATAAATAAATGATCTATAGCTATTTTAAGAGATAACACGGAAGTATCTGCTACATGAACAAACTCAAGAAGACGTTCTGTGATCGTGCCATTGGAATTAACATATCGTAAAACAACAGACATTTGCTCTTTTGTAGATACATCACGTGATTCATCCACTAAAATTATATAACAGTCTTCTCCAATTTTTTGAACAACTTTATTTGTTGTCTCTATTGCAATTGCTGATACTATTTCTTTTTGAATCTTAGGCGATGTAAGTTGACTGTTTTGAGGAGCATTTTGTAACACAACTGAGTTGATGTCATTATTATGTGATGCAAGAAACTCCAAAAGCTCAAGGAAATTTCCTCTGTTGGTAGACTTTTTAGTCTCATCATGACTACGAAAGGACAATCTTTGTCGTAAAAAAAATCTAACACAATCGATTGAAGCATTTAAACGAGAGCGATAATTCAAACTTTGTTGTTTATCTTGTCTTGCAAAACAAATTTGAATACCCTGTTTTTGATTCATCAAAGACTCGCAGAGTTTTCTAGAAGCATTGTGTGGAGTAATTTGACTTTCGACATGTCTGTCCAATACTACTTTATTTTTCCAATTTATGAAGCCTCTCGTGGTAAAAGTAGGCTCACAACCCATTTGAGGAAAAAATATAACAGTAAAAAAAAATGCTGCATTTTTTCTTTGATGTATTCTAACCAGCCTTTAAACTCGTTAAACCAATTCTTGTTAAAGCGTCGAGTTTTGTTTCCGATTTCTATTTAGAAAAAAATTCTAGATGAGGTTGATAAGGACCCTTTTGCAAATAATATCTTCGTATAGACTCTTGAATGTTTGCATCATAGGAGTTAATAGGAAGTCTTAAGCCCGGGCTTGAAGGTAAATCTTCAATTTTGAACTCGTCTACGCGGCTTCTTTTACCAATTGCAACTAACTCCTGAAAATCTAACGAACTTTGGCATGCTCCTTTTTTTAAAAAAAAATTCTCCATTGCACTAACTAAAATGCTACATAAAATCGACGGGACATTCCCGTTAGCGCAACTAGAACTAATCGATATGCACATCACAAACATCACCGATCCGGGCTTACCGCCACGGGTAGGCTTCACACAGCATGCCTAAATCCAGACTCGCATGTCAGATTACTAATGCAAAAATATGTCGGGGACGGACACAATCGACCCGGAGGTTCGCAATGAACCGAGGGAGACACACCGTGTCCAATTGAAGGCGGGTGGCCCTCCTAAGCAAACTAAAACAAAAAACTGGGGAACAAGAGTAATTACCAATGGTGTGTTCTAGCAACACAAGACGATTGGAGATCCAAATCAACCCTTCACGGTAGATTCCAGCAACACAATGATGTGTACCTAACATTAAAATACTCGAAGATTAGCACAATGGTGCGTCAAATTGAATGCTGAAAATAGATTTCATTTGTGAAATCTGGACTGTTTCAGTCCAGATTTCAGTCCAGTCCAGATTGTGAAATCTGGACTGAAACAGTTTAGATTTCACAATGATCTGGACTATTTAAGTCCAAGTAGATGTGCAGGATAGAAGCCACCTAGAACTCAAGTATAGACCTGACGTGAGATAGTACACTAGTAAGTGAATGCCGGGACTTGGGTTGAAATCTGGACTGAAACAGTCCAGATTTCATTGTGAAATCTGGACTGTTTCAGTACAGATTTCACAACGGGTGAAATCTGGACTGGACTGAGATCTGGACAAATCACGACGGTCTGTAAAATTCACGTAAAATCCGGAAATTCTTCTTCTTTCAATTTTCCTAGCGCATAAGTGGCGATTCCCTCCAAAACATTTCTTCTGCCAAACTATTTTCTCTTTTTCCATTAACAGCATCTTAGTATGACCCAGAAAAGGTATAATCTTGCATGTGCACCGTTTGATCTCCAGGATGATCTCCTGACTAGAGAACAATTTTGATCTCCAGGAGATCACCCAGGAGATCAGAAATGATCTCCATGGAGATCAGTTTCGATCTCAAGGATGATCTCCATAGAGATCAGTTTTGATCTCAAGGATGATCTCCTGATTGGAGAACAATTTTGATCTCTAGGAGATCACCCAGGCGATCAAAAATGATCTCCATGGAGATCAGTTTTGATCTCAAGGATGATCTCCTGATTGGAGAACAATTTTGATCTCCATGGAGATCAGTTTTGGAGATCAGTTTTGATCTCCAAAATGATCTCCCAGATGTTTATTATACATTGGAGATCAGATGTTTATTATCAGTTTTGATCTCAAAAATGATCTCCAAAACTGATCTCTAAAAAGATCTCCCGTGTCGGGCACGTGCCCTAGCGTGCCTTAGTTTTGGAGATCAGTTTTGACTTAAGAAGGAATGAGATAGAAATTATCAGGAAGAAGAAGATAATACCTGGCGGGCTAGGGCACGGAGCAGCGGGAGCAGCGCTTGGCGGGCTACGGCACGGGAGCAGCGGGCGACAGGATTTCAGACGCTATGGCACGGGAGCAGTGGGCGACGGGATTTCTTCTCCCCCGATGAAAATCACGGAAAAATACGCTCGGGCACGTGCCCTAGCGTGCCCAGTCATTGTTCCACCCATGGTTATGACCCCCTCTTCCCCTACTTCCTCCACCATCACCATCTCCTCTCCTCCTCCCAGCTCTCCTTCCGCACTTTTCTCCTGAGCGAGGGCCTGCTTTGTAACACCCCGAAACTCAAAAGAGGGACGAATGACGTTTTAAGCCAAGTCTGGGACTTGGAGAAGGTGTCACGGGCATGACACGGTCGTGTCACGGGCGTGTTCGGCCCCGGGTCGTGTGGTTGACGTTTTGGCATTCGGCGATCGTCGGGTTTAGGAACACGGCCTGAGACACGGGCGTGTCCCAGGGCGTGTCACGCTAGGGAGATTTCTGAGTTATGCACACGGGCCATGACACGGGCACGGACACGGGCGTGTCACATGTGACACGGGCGTGTCGGGTGCCGTGTCGCAGGTCGTGTCCTCCTCGGGAAGAAAAAATGGAAGTTGCACACGGGGCGTGACACGGGTCTTGACACGGCCGTGTCACATGTGACACGGGCGTGTCGGAGGCCATGTCGAAGGCCGTGTGCTGGTCGAGACGTCGGGCGAGACGATGAATGGGCGACATGGCCCTGAACACGGGCGTGTCGCAGGCCGTGTTCGACCCAGTTTTAATATTTTAGGCCCCGATCGTGGCCGTTCGTTTTCTTATGTTGGGATCCCATGGATGGGGGTCGGTGCTGGCGGTTTAAACCCGGAAATAGGGTTTGCAATCCCTCATTTCATCCCCTTGATTCTCTTTCTAAAGGCTAGAGAGAGGGGAGAGACAGGAGGAAAAGGAAGGCAAGATCCGGTCACCGGCGGAGCTTCGGAGCTTCGGAGCTCCAAATCGCGAGCCGACTTCGGATCCGCGGAGGCGAGGAGATTGCGGTGCTTTCCATCAGCATAGATTTCCATGGCGCCAAGAAGGAATGCTACGGTAATGATTCTCATCCTAGGACATGTGAAGTCCTATTTTTCCTTTGCATAGGAAGCCCTCTCACGCGAGTGTGCGATGAGTTGAGGTGTTCCTTGGGGTAGATATGTAAATTCCCCTTTGTTTAGAGTCCGTATGCGAGAACGGACATAGGCATGATGTGTGAAGCCTATCCGGACAAGTTAGTCTGGATCGGTGATGTTGCATTGCATAATAACCGGAGAAGACTCCGTGTGATTGGTTGTTTATCGGGTTTCTACGAGGTAGATTGCAACAGGGAGCCTTGGAGACTAACTCCAAGGTGCACCCGGAAAATTGGGCAAACGCGGGATGTTGCCAACATGGTGGTCGGGGAGCCAACTTGAACATAACCGGGTTATGTGAATTTTATGGTGAAAACGGGACTCGGGGAGTCTTGACCTGCGCATATGGCTTAAACTGTCATTGTGGTATGAGCATGGGTCAGACGGAACCGTACCCGATCTATGTCGTTCGGTGGAACCGTTGGCATAGATGAGGCTCTTCGGCGGTCTATGGCTTAAATTGACGTGACCAATGCCAGGAAGACAAAATGCTCATAAGGTTGGTCATCCATGGGGCGGTGGAGGACGAGAACGTTTATGGCTTAAATTGACGTGACGTTGGCCGGTTCGCCATGAATGTGCCTTGAGTACACGAGGTGTGTGGCTGTGTGTGCCTACGCCTGTGTTGAAGTGTGTTTACACTATACTGCTTGGTTATACTAATAAAGTGCAGGGAAAGAGCATCGCCGCCCCGTATTGGGGGCGGAGTCGTTATAATTTGGTCAGCATAGCTGACCGTTGCCTTTGTTTACCACCGTGCGGTGGATTGTTGCTTGCAGGTGCCGCGGAGCCGAGCGGTAAATAGCGGGCTAAAGCCCAAGTTGCTGTTCGGCCCTCGAAGGCCAATTTTTGAGTGTTTTCCTTTTGTACTCATGTGTGACCGGCCTGCGTGCCGAGGTTTGGAAGACACTTTTATTAAGCAAACTCTTCTAAGGCCATAAGGTCATTATTCGTGTATTATACATTCCTATGGGTTTTTGTAGTGGACATTCATGTTGTGGCTGAGTTCTTTTATCTTGTAACTTAAAAATTTACTTCCGCTAGGTGCTTTGTGTAGGACGTTGTGATTGGTTGATTGGTTTCAATAAGTAACCAACCGGTCTATCCGTAGTTTATGGCGTCGGGCCCCGGCCGGACCTACTGCTATATGCTATGTGACGGATAGGGGTGTTACAAATTTGTATCAGACTACTGGTTTCGATCAAGCTTAAATGAATTCGTGGGCGAATTCACTTTAAGGGGTGGTGAGCACATGTGTGTGCATCATAGTTATAATATGAAAAGAACCCATGAATGTCCACTTAGGAATGAAAATACACATGTTTGAGGAACCTGCGTGTTCCTATAATTGTTGTTTGCAATATGGTTTGGTCGCTTATCGGTGTTTTGCACGATTATAGGTGACCAGGAGTGGTGCTGGATCGTAAGAACGACCAGGTTCTGAGGCAAGCAGCTCACCTAATGATGAGCCTGCAACACCTCCGTCAGCCGAGACCATTAGATTGGTGGCAGAAGATGTCTTTGCAATGATCAATGTGTAGCCTGCAAGGCAGATGCAACAGCCTGCTCCTGCTGCTGAGCAGGTGCCGCTCCAAGCGGCGAAGCCTAGAAGGGTGGAACAGGTGATGGTGGAGCCGGAGTTGCCTCGAAGAGCAATTAAGAAAAACCTTAAGCATGTGATGGGCTTCCATCCGCCAGTGTTCTCGGGAACAGGAATCCCGACTCAGGCAGAGGATTGGCTATCGAGAGTCAAGAGAGTGCTGACAGCAACGGAGACCAAAGAGTGGCAGAAGACCACGATTGTAACGTTCTTGTTGGACGGAGACGCCAGGTTATGGTGGGAAGGGCTAGAGCTACACCACCTAAGGGGAAGGCAGTTGGCGGATGTCTCTATGGAGGAATTTTCGAGGTTGTTTATGGCTCAATACCTCCCCTCAGCGCAGAGGATCGCGTTGGAAAATGAGTTTCAAAAGTTGATGCAAGGAGATAGAACCGTGGACGAGTATCTCCACAAGTTCACTCGTTTGGGAAGATACGCTAGCACTACCTTTGCCGATGAGGAGCGCAAGACGAACCGCTTCTATGAAGGGTTAAGAGACGATTTGCGGTTGTTACTTTCGGGGCCTATGGCGCAGGGTTTCATGACCTTGGTCAACTCGGCCCGGTCCTTGGAAAAGGACATGAAGAATGTTCAAGCAAAGAAGGAATTCGGTGGCAAGAAACCAGAGTTTAAGGTGCCGACTTCAAAGTCAGGCATTCAAAGATGGAATAAGAAGGCTAGGACGTCAGGTCCAGCCCCTTCTTCAGGTGCCTCGAGGGCAACTACTAACCGAACCCCGGGCGCTTGCTTTACTTACGGAAAGACGAGGCACTTTGCCCGCGATTGTTGGAGTGGATGTCCGAAGTCCGAGAGAAAGCAAGGAGATACTTATGAAGAAAAGGGCAAGGCGGTGGAGTCAACCGCGTCCCATTATGCTCCGACTCAATTAAGAGTCTACAACTTGGGCCAGCAAGAGGCCATCAAGCAAGCCGACGTGGTGACAGGTACGGTTTAATTTATAGTAAGTTAGCTTTAAATACTGTTACCTAGTGCTTGTTAGCTTAATACTGTTTGTGTAGGCTTTGTTCTTATTGGCGATAGTCCGGCACGAGCACTATTCGATACGGAAGCTTCACACTCCTTTTTGTCTGAAAGCTTTATATCGCGCATCGGAGTCCCTTCTTCGATAGCGAAGGACAAATTGGATTTGCTATTACCGAATGGGTGTTCAATGCGTGCGGACAGAGTATGCGCCGTGAAGGTTCATATTGGAAGCCAAGAGTTCGACTTGCTAGTGTCATTGCTGCCGTTAGTAGAGTTCGACATTATCTTTGGTATGGATTGGCTTTCGGAGCAGAAAGCTTGTATCGATTGCAACCGTAAGGAGGTCAAGCTGGGTGTTGGGTAGGAGATGACGTTTGCGGGATTGAAGGGGTCGAGCAAGACACTGATGTCTGCTCTTCAGGTAGTGAAGGCGGTTCGTGCTGGAGCAGAGCTGTTCTTCACGTTAGTGGAGGCTGTAAAGCCTAAGGCCACTTTGGATAGTATCCCAGTGGTATGTGAGTACCCCGACGTGTTCCCGGGCGATCTTCCTGGAGCCCCACCGCAGCGATAAATTGATTTCACTATCGAGCTAGTGCTAGGTGCCAAACCTGTGTCCCGTTCTCCTTATAGGTTGGCGCTTAAGGAGATGGCGGAATTGAAGGTTCAACTAGAGGAGTTGATGGAGCAAGGGTATGTGCGTCCAAGCTCGTCGCCTTGGAGCGCACCGGTCCTCTTTGTTAAGAAGAAGAACTGGAGTTTGCGGCTATGTATCGACTACATGGAGTATAACAAGCTAACGGAGAAGAATAAATACCCGATCCCAAGGATTGATGATCTCTTCGATCAGTTAGTCGGATCGTCGGTATATTCAAAGTTGGATCTGAAGTCTGGATATTATCAGCTAAGGATAAGGGAGTGTGATATCCCAAAGATGGCATTCAGCACAAGGTATGAGCATTTCGAGTTCATAGTCATGCCGTTTGGACTGACGAATGGGCCATCGGTGTTTATGGATCTGATGAACAGGACCTTCAGAGATTACCTGGACCGCTTTGTGATCGTCTTTATTGACGACATACTAGTGTACTCGCAGTGCGAGGAAGATCACTTCAAGCACTTGCATCTGGTGTTGGAGACTCCGAGGAGGAATTAACTCTATGCAAAATTCTCCAAATGCGAGTTCTGGCTACCCTCAGTAGCATTCCTTGGTCACATTGTCAGTGGGGAAGGTATAACGGTGGATCCGGTGAAGATTGTTGTAATACAGGAGTGGCCTGTGTTGTCTTTGGTAGCGGAAGTCCGGAGTTTTCTTGGGCTTGCTGGCTATTACAGGCGCTTCGTGGAGAACTTCTCGCAGATAGCGTTACCTCTCACGAAGTTGACAAGGAAGGATCAGAAGTTCTTGTGGACGCAGGTGTGCGTGCAAGCGTTTTAGGAGCTGAAGGGACGGTTGACCATGGCGCCAGTGCTAAGTTCGCCAAGTGGGATCGAGGGCTTCGAGATTTATAGTGATGCCTCAGGTAGTGGTTTGGGCTGCGTGCTGCTGCAGCATGGTAATGTTATAGCTTATGGACTGCGTCAGCTAAAAGTGCACGAAAGGAATTATCCGGTCTACGACTTGGATTTGGCGGCCGTGATATTTGCGCTTAAGCTATGGAGACACAACTTATATGGCATAAAAGTCGATATTTATACCGACCACAAGAGCCTGAAGTACCTGTTAGATCAGAAGGATCTAAACATGAGGCAGCGGAGATGGATGGAGTTCCTGGGGGACTACACATTCAAGATTCATTATGTACCCGGGAAGGGCAATGCAGTTGCGGATGCGTTGAGTCGCAGGGCTCCCGCCCAAGCCAACTGGTTGTTGGTCCATGATGAGAGGCTAGTACGGGAGTTGGAGGCGTTGGAGATCTGTAGCGTTGACAAGCAGACGAGCGCCAAAGAATTGTTGAACTGGACGGAAGTTCAGTATGACCTGGCTGATCGCGTTCGGCGGGCATTGGTGTTGGATGTTAGCATGAAGGAGCTTATGGATGCAACATTGGATGGGTCAAATTCCCAGTTTTCGGTTGAGGATGGGCTCCTAAGGAAGGACCATCGTTTGTACATCCCAAGCGGGGGAAATCTACGGGCGGAGTTGATGTACGAGGCTCATAATACCAAGTACTCAATCCACCCAGGGAGCACGAAGATTTACCAAGACCTAAAGAAGCTGTTTTGGTGGCCAGGGCTCAAGAAGGATGTGGCACTGTTTGTGGCTAAGTGTCAAACCTGCGCCTTGGTAAAGGCGGAGTGTCAAAAGCCTGGAGGATTCTTGAAATCCTAGCCTATTCCGGAGTGGAAGTTCAACGACATATCGATGGACTTTGTTCATTACTTGCCAAGGTCGCAGAGGGGGAACGACGCCATCTGGGTGATCGTAGACCGGTTAATGAAGGTGTCGCACTTTATTCCGCGTAGGAAGGATGATTCAGTGGAGAGACTGGCGAAGCTATATATGGATAATATAGTCAGATTACACGGTGTGTCGCGCAGCATCGTGAGTGATCGGGATTGGCATTTTACGTCCAATGATTGGAGGTTGGTGCAACAGATGTTGGGGACTAAATTGAAGTTCAGCACAGCCTTCCATCCGTAGACGGATGGGCAAACCGAGAGAGTCAACAGAACGTTGGAGGACATGCTCCGCATGTGTGTTCTAGACTTTGGGAAGCATTAGGAAGACCACCTATATTTGGTGGAGTTTGCGTACAACAACAGCTACCAGACGAGTATTCAAATGGCGCCCTTCGAGGCCCTGTATGGTAGGAAGTGTCGCACGCCGTTATCGTGGCTAGAAACGGGTGAGGAAAGGTTGTTCAAGAAGTAGGAGGTGGAGAATGCTACATCTCTAGTGCGGATCATTCGAGAGCGTTTGCTGATCGCTCAGGACAGACAAGCTAAGTACTACAATGCCAAGCATCGGAACGTTGAGTTCGCGATCGGCGATTGGGTGTACTTGAAGATAAAGCCGTTCAAGGGTGTTTCGCGGGTGAGACGCTTGAAGAAGCTGAGCCCAAGATACCTTGGACCCTTTGAGATTCTGGAGCGGGTCGGCGAATCGGCTTATCGTTTGAAGCTATCGGTGGAGTTGAGTGGACTACACGATGTATTCCACATCTATGTATTGCGGAAGGCGATGCAAGAACCTTCGCAGGTGATTGCAGTGGATCTAGTACCGGTTGACGAAGGGTTGACGACTAAGGTCAAGCCCGTTCGTATTGAGTGTTGATGCGCGAAATGCGGTTCCGACCAGTTAACGGGTGTTCGATCTCACAGGCTAAGGATGAAGGAAGAAGGGTTGCGGGGATAGAGAGGAAGCTTGCTTGAGCAGAGGAGAAGCTTGATCAAGCAGGGAGGAAGCTTGCTTGAGCAGAGGAGAAGCTTGCTCAGGCAGGGAGGAAGCTTGCTTGAGCAGAGGAGAAGCTTGCTCAGGCAGGGAGGAAGCTTGCTTGAGCAGAGGAGAAGCTTGCTCAGGCAGGGAGGAAGCTTGCTTGAGCAGAGGAGAAGCTTGCTCAGGCAGGGAGGAAGCTTGCTTGAGCAGAGGAGAAGCTTGCTCAGGCAGGGAGGAAGCTTGCTTGAGCAGAGGAGAAGCTTGATCAAGCAGGGAGGAAGCTTGCTTGAGCAGAGGAGAAGCTTGCTCAGGCAGGGAGGAAGCTTGCTTGAGCAGAGGAGAAGCTTGCTCAGGCAGGGAGGAAGCTTGCTTGAGCAGAGGAGAAGCTTGCTCAGGCAGGGAGGAAGCTTGCTTGAGCAGAGGAGAAGCTTGATCAAGTAGGGAGGAAGCTTGCTTGAGCAGAGGAGAAGCTTGCTCAGGCAGGGAGGAAGCTTGCTTGAGCAGAGGAGAAGCTTGCTCAGGCAAAGAGGGAGCTTGATCAGGTACTGTCGAGCAGACAGCTACTTGAATGGTTAGCTTTGCAGGTTGATGCCGAGAGAAGAGAGAAGAAGAGAGGAGGCCGCTAGCAGCGGCAACAGCAGACTTCGCCCGCCGCGGCTTGAATGCCACTCTTGCGACGGGCTTTGCCTTTAATCAAGAAGAGTTACAACTTGCTATTGCACCATTACACATAAGAGCAGTAAAGGGTACAATGGGGGAAGCTGGCGGCTGAGGAAGGAGATGCCAGAAACTTAGTAAAAGAGGCTGCGGAGAACTGGAGAACTGAGGCTGAAGATGCTGCCCAAGTTGCCTACTTAGGGCAGAAAAGTCTAAATCCACAGCTTTGACGACCTGGGCGGAATGAGGATTTGGAGGCCGCTGACCTTGCCTGATCAACCTTGACGGACTGAGAATTTGGAGGCTGCAGACCTTGCCTGATCAACCTTGACGGACTGAGAAAACTGAGTCCGCAGCCTTTGATCAAGGTGGCAGTTCTCCTCTCCTGCGTCCCGAATGAGAGGACTTGGGGGGTATTTATAGGCCCGGGGAGAAACTTCTTGAAGCGGGGCCCAGTGACGTCATCCTTGACGACCTCGGCGAACTCGGCGGACTGAGAAAATGAGATCGACGACCTCGGCGGACTCCGCGGACTGGGAAAATGAGATCGACGACCTCGGCGGACTCCGCGGACTGGAACCTTCCTCTGCTGGGGCAGTCTTCCTGTTGGCAGCTGGAAAAGGGCAGGCAAGATGTGCGACCTGAGGAGCAAGCAGGCGGATCTGGAGCAGGCAACTCCGGGCTAATTTGGGGGGACTCCAGGAGGAGTCCTCCCTTGCCGGAGCGGAGGCCGCCCCCTTACGGGCGGCCTGGGGCGGACTCCGGGTGGAGTCCGCCCAGCCAGGGCCAGGCCGCCCCCCTGCGGGCGGCCTGGGGCGGACTCCGGGTGGAGTCCGCCCAGCCAGGGCCAGGCCGCCCCCTTGCGGGCGGCCTGGGGGCGGACTCCGGGTGGAGTCCGCCCAGCCAGGGCCAGGCCGCCCCCTTGCGGGCGGCCTGGGGCGGACTCCGGGTGGAGTCCGCCCAGCCAGGGCCATGCCGCCCCCTTGCGGGCGGCCTGGGGGAGGACTCCGGGTGGAGTCCGCCCAGCCAGGGCCAGGCCGCCCCCTTGCGGGCGGCCTGGGGGCGGACTCCGGGTGGAGTCCGCCCAGCCAGGGCCAGGCCGCCCCCTTGCGGGCGGCCTGGGGCGGACTCCGGGTGGAGTCCGCCCAGCCAGGGCCAGGCCGCCCCCTTGCGGGCGGCCTGGGGGCGGACTCCGGGTGGAGTCCGCCCAGCCAGGGCCAGGCCGCCCCCTTGCGGGCGGCCTGGGGGCGGACTCCGGGTGGAGTCCGCCCAGCCAGGGCCAGGCCGCCCCCTTGCGGGCGGCCTGGGGGCGGACTCCGGGTGGAGTCCGCCCAGCCAGGGCCAGGCCGCCCCCTTGCGGGCGGCCTGGGGCGGACTCCGGGTGGAGTCCGCCCAGCCAGGGCCAGGCCGCCCCCTTGCGGGCGGCCTGGGGGCGGACTCCGGGTGGAGTCCGCCCAGCCAGGGCCAGGCCGCCCCCTTGCGGGCGGCCTGGGGGCGGACTCCGGGTGGAGTTCGCCCAGCCAGGGCCAGGCCGCCCCCTTGCGGGCGGCCTGGGGGCGGACTCCGGGTGGAGTCCGCCCAGCCAGGGCCAGGCCGCCCCCTTGCGGGCGGCCTGGGGGCGGACTCCGGGTGGAGTCCTCCCAGCCAGGGCCAGGCCGCCCCCTTGCGGGCGGCCCGCGGAGGCGAGCGGAGGCCGCCCCTGGCGGGCGGCTGGCGGAGCATCCAACCTTGGGCGATTTTGGACCCGACAGTCCGTCTTGCGCGAACACGGTGGACATCAGGGGTAACCTGCTCCTTGCGGATGGGAACCTGTAAGAGAAAAAGCAGAAACAATAGGCACATTGAAGAGGATTGCCGATTTTGGGGTTAACATAATCCCCGCACTTTTTCAAGTTCCGCAGGAAACTTCGAAAAAGTAGGAAACCCACGAAAATTGTAATCCTCCCCTTAGGAAATAGGAAAGAAACAATTTAGAGATCAGGAGAGATAGAACCTGATGTCTCTCCTAGAAAAGATCTGTCAGTGCCTATATTTTACCTGCGAAGAAAAAGTCAATACAGGTAAAAGGAGGTACATCTTGTGTGTACCTGAGTCGAAAAGGACTTGCTGGTATCTGTTGATCTCTGCAAAAGAAAGGTAAGTAACAGATATGATAGGAGAGAAAACCAAGTTTGCAAGTACCTGAACGGAAACTGCGAATGTTGGTTGTTGATATGATAAGATGTAATCGGATAACAGAATAGATATCTGACACACTCTGCTATCGATTGAATAATAATCAAACTGCGATGATGATTGTCTCGCGCGATCAAGGTACAACGCCGACATAAAAAACCCAGATCCGCGAGATAAGAAAATCCGAAATTAGATTCACGATGACATGGCTTGTTAAGAAGAATCATATGCCTTGAATAAATGATGTGTTGCTAACATCTGATGAGAGAACTTGTTGATTATCATCTGATAAAAGCTTATGCAGGCAGTGCATATAAGAGGAGCATAAGCCAAGAGAGATGTTGCAGATCTTTAGAGTAGGTTGAATTCAACCTGCTAACCTGTAAGAAGGTAAAAGAAGGGAGAGAAAAAGAGGCTACTCCCGAGGATGAACTAAAAGGTTGAATGCTGCCACAGGTGTTCCCCGTGGGCATTATGCATCACTTGCCAAAGTCATCCTGGGTGTAGTCCTAATCAAAGCGGGCTGGCCGTGCATCCTTTAGAAGGGCACAAATAAACAAGAAATAACCCTAAGAAGGATCGACAGATGCACTGCTCTCTTGCCTCGGGTTACAAGCATCGCTGATCAATTAGACTAGTTGCGCCAAGTGGCCTATTGCTTGTCTGCGGATTGATCAGCAGAGTTGTGAGTCCCGCGGAGGCACGGATCGAGAGTACCATAGAGTGTTCGGCCGTCACAGTTGTGAGATGATCAAAGAGACAAGGTTACACTTGATCGCCATTGCTTGTCACGCAAAGATCATCGTAACTGTAACGTATCCCTAATGGAGCATGATAGAACTATCACAGGAGGCCTCCCCTAAGCACTCACACTGCGCTAGACATCGGCCGGGATCCGAAGCCCCGTCATCCTCCGCACGAGAGTTGAACGGCCCCCACTACACATATGAGAAAACTCCTCATCATATGTGGTCATTGTGGTTTTACGCCTGAGGACAATCTCGAGGGGGCACTGAGCAAGACTTGGCGATATCTCGGTGGTTCAGTGATCTCTTTGGCAAAGAGAAAAATATGGAGAAGAAGCATCACAAGAAGGGAACTGTGTCAGTATGAGATCTCTGACGTAAGCTTTATTGAATGAAAAATGAAACACTTAGAAGTGCTGAAAAGTAAAATGTTTGAAGAGTAAAGTAAAGGCAATCAGTCACGATCGTGAGGGGCTTTGAGGAACTGCGATTGGTCATAGCTGATGACGCAAGAACTGTGTCCTCTTTGCTTCAAAATAGCCTTCCAAGGGGACCTTCGTCAACGACATCGATGCACTCACTTGCAAAATCAATGGACCCCAGACGGCCCTTGTCATGTATCTCTATGCACTCTAGCTGACCTTCAGCCACCTCCTTGCCCTTGGAGGTGGAAGGTTTTGAAGAATCAATTTTCTTGACCAGGTTGTTGATCTTGCCCTCGATGAGCAATCTTTCAACCAATCGCCGAAGGGCCTTGCAATCTTCAGTTAAATGACCTTTCTCTTTGTGGAATTCACAGAACGGGTCTGAATTTCTTGATCTCTGATTTGCCGGCTGGTAAGGCCTTTTGGGATATGCCTTATCCTTCATGATTTGGCTAACTTCTTGCATGACCTCATCTAGCTCAAATTCTGGCAGATCACCTTCTTGCTGCTGATGAACTGCAGCTGTTAGCGGAGATGATGTTGACAATGGTGGCAGCCGCTCTTGGGTACGATCATGGCCTTGGAAGGGGTGTTGATGATGCTGAAATCTCCTGGCTTTCCTGGAGAGAGATGGAAAGTCTTTTCGAGGAGACCTCGGAGGTTGCTTGTAAGAAGAAAAATTTTTCTCTGACACCAGTCTGGAGACGAAGCTGGGGTTGCTCTTTTCACCGCGAATATACGAGTTGGCTAAACCAATCAACTCTTGATAAGTTCTCGGTGCTCGGACATTAGCTTCAAACTTTAGTGGACCTTCACGCAGGCCATGGATGAGAGCCACTCGGTACATTTCTTGATCAATGATCTCAATATCCAAGATTTCTTTCTGAAATCGATCTACGAAATGAGACCAAGTCTCATTCTCTCTCTGCCTGATCTCAAAGAGGGCTTCTGGACTGCCCTTCCTCTTTGAAGAGGTAGAAAATCTGAGCAGGAACTCTCTTCGCAAATCAACAAAGGAAGAGATTGACTGAGGTCGCAGTCCATAGAACCAGTCTCTCACTTGACCATCAAAGGTCGTTACGAGGAGCTTGCTCTTGGTAGCATCTGAGAGGGTCTTGAGAGCAACGGCTGACTCAAAGGCTTGAAGATGCTTGACAGGATCAGTCTCCCCAGTGTAAATGGGCAACCGCGGCTCTCGGAAGTTGACTGGAGTTGGTTCATACCGAACACTCTCTGTAAACGGCAATGGATCTTCTGGTTCTACTGCATAAGGAAAGTAAGGAGCATGAGCAGTAGTTGCAAAAGGAGCAGGAGGATAGGAGTAAAAGGTTGCTGCGGGAGGAGCAAAGGCAGGAGCTGAAGAGGAGGGGTGACTTCCATGAAAGTTCAAAAATCTGGCTGGACTTCCCCGGGCAGCCTCCCGGAAGAAGTTTTGACGAGCTGCAAACTCATCATCTTGGGATCGCAAAGGAGCTGCAGGCCCCTGCGGAAAAGTTGGAGTATAAAGAGGAGGATAGACCGGCGGATAAGCCGGTGGATAAACTTGAGGAGTCCCTGATGTTGGTGCTGGATTGATTGGAGGAACTGGCGCTGCTGAAGATTGAGCGACCAATTGCTGAGTGAGAGCTGCTAGAGTACGGTTGATGGCTTGAAACTGTTGGGCAGTTTCTCTGCGAGATTGCTCTAAGGCCTCCCAAAGAGAATCATCACTGGGACTTGGAGAAAGACTCTCGGCTGGTTGATGGTCTGTCATGAGTAACCACTGCTTTCACTGTCTAATCGAGATCTGAAGGTCGCGTGTTAACTGTTGATGCGCGAAATGCGGTTCCGACCAGTTAACGGGTGTTCGATCTCACAGGCTAAAGATGAAGGAAGAAGGGTTGCGGGGATAGAGAGGAAGCTTGCTTGAGCAGAGGAGAAGCTTGATCAAGCAGGGAGGAAGCTTGCTTGAGCAGAGGAGAAGCTTGCTCAGGCAGGGAGGAAGCTTGCTTGAGCAGAGGAGAAGCTTGCTCAGGCAGGGAGGAAGCTTGCTTGAGCAGAGGAGAAGCTTGCTCAGGCAGGGAGGAAGCTTGCTTGAGCAGAGGAGAAGCTTGCTCAGGCAGGGAGGAAGCTTGCTTGAGCAGAGGAGAAGCTTGCTCAGGCAGGGAGGAAGCTTGCTTGAGTAGAGGAGAAGCTTGATCAAGCAGGGAGGAAGCTTGCTTGAGCAGAGGAGAAGCTTGCTCAGGCAGGGAGGAAGCTTGCTTGAGCAGAGGAGAAGCTTGCTCAGGCATGGAGGAAGCTTGCTTGAGCAGAGGAGAAGCTTGCTCAGGCAGGGAGGAAGCTTGCTTGAGCAGAGGAGAAGCTTGATCAAGCAGGGAGGAAGCTTGCTTGAGCAGAGGAGAAGCTTGCTCAGGCAGGGAGGAAGCTTGCTTGAGCAGAGGAGAAGCTTGCTCAGGCAAAGAGGGAGCTTGATCAGGTACTGTCGAGCAGACAGCTACTTGAATGGTTAGCTTTGCAGGTTGATGCCGAGAGAAGAGAGAAGAGAGAAGAAGAGAGGAGGCCGCTAGCAGCGGCAACAGCAGACTTCGCCCGCCGCGGCTTGAATGCCACTCTTGCGACGGGCTTTGCCTTTAATCAAGAAGAGTTACAACTTGCTATTACACCATTACACATAAGAGCAGTAAAGGGTACAATGGGGGAAGCTGGCGGCTGAGGAAGGAGATGCCAGAAACTTAGTAAAAGAGGCTGCGGAGAACTGGAGAACTGAGGCAGAAGATGCTGCCCAAGCTGCCTGCTTAGGGCAGAAAAGTCTAAATCCACAGCTTTGACGACCTGGGCGGACTGAGGATTTGGAGGCCGCTGACCTTGCCTGATCAACCTTGACGGACTGAGAATTTGGAGGCTGCAGACCTTGCCTGATCAACCTTGACGGACTGAGAAAACTGAGTCCGCAGCCTTTGATCAAGGTGGCAGTTCTCCTCTCCTGCGTCCCGAATGAGAGGACTTGGGGGGTATTTATAGGCCCGGGGAGAAACTTCTTGAAGCGGGGCCCAGTGATGTCATCCTTGACGACCTCGGCGAACTCGGCGGACTGAGAAAATGAGATCGACGACCTCGGCGGACTCCGCGGACTGGGAAAATGAGATCGACGACCTCGGCGGACTCCGCGGACTAGAACCTTCCTCTGCTTGGGCAGTCTTCCTGTTGGCAGCTGGAAAAAGGCAGGCAAGCTGTGCGACCTGAGGAGCAAGCAGGCGGATCTGGAGCAGGCAACTCCGGGCTAATTTGGGGGGACTCCAGGAGGAGTCCTCCCTTGCCGGAGCGGAGGCCGCCCCCTTGCGGGCGGCCTGGGGCGGACTCCGGGTGGTGTCCGCCCAGCCAGGGCCAGGCCGCCCCCCTGCGGGCAGCCTGGGGCGGACTCCGGGTGGAGTCCGCCCAGCCAGGGCCAGGCCGCCCCCTTGCAGGCGGCCTGGGGGCGGACTCCGGGTGGAGTCCGCCCAGCCAGGGCCAGGCCGCCCCCTTGCGGGCAGCCTGGGGCGGACTCCGGGTGGAGTCCGCCCAGCCAGGGCCAGGCCGCCCCCTTGCGGGCGGCCTGGGGGCGGACTCCGGGTGGAGTCCGCCCAGCCAGGGCCAGGCCGCCTCCTTGCGGGCGGCCTGGGGGCGGACTCCGGGTGGAGTCCGCCCAGCCAGGGCCAGGCCGCCCCCTTGCGGGCGGCCTGGGGCGGACTCCGGGTGGAGTCCGCCCAGCCAGGGCCAGGCCGCCCCCTTGCGGGCGGCCTGGGGGCGGACTCCGGGTGGAGTCCGCCCAGCCAGGGTAAGGCCGCCCCCTTGCGGGCGGCCTGGGGGCGGACTCCGGGTGGAGTCCGCCCAGCCAGGGCCAGGCCGCCCCCTTGCGGGCGGCCTGGGGGCGGACTCTGGGTGGAGTCCGCCCAGCCAGGGCCAGGCCGCCCCCTTTCGGGCGGCCTGGGGGCGGACTCCGGGTGGAGTCCGCCCAGCCAGGGCCAGGCCGCCCCCTTGCGGGCGGCCTGGGGGCGGACTCCGGGTGGAGTCCGCCCAGCCAGGGCCAGGCCACCCCCTTGCGGGCGGCCTGGGGCAGACTCCGGGTGGAGTCCGCCCAGCCAGGGCCAGGCCGCCCCCTTGCGGGCGGCCTGGGGGCGGACTCCGGGTGGAGTCCGCCCAGCCAGGGCCAGGCCGCCCCCTTGCGGGCGGCCTGGGGGCGGACTCTGGGTGGAGTCCGCCCAGCCAGGGCCAGGCCGCCCCCTTGCGGGCGGCCTGGGGGCGGACTCCGGGTGGAGTCCGCCCAGCCAGGGCCAGGCCGCCCCCTTGCGGGCGGCCTGGGGGCGGACTCCGGGTGGAGTCTGCCCAGCCAGGGCCAGGCCGCCCCCTTGCGGGCGGCCTGGGGGCGGACTCCGGGTGGAGTCCGCCCAGCCAGGGCCAGGCCGCCCCCTTGCGGGCGGCCTGGGGGCGGACTCCGGGTGGAGTCCGCCCAGCCAGGGCCAGGCTGCCCCCTTGCGGGCGGCCCGCGGAGGCGAGCGGAGGCCGCCCCTGGCGGGCGGCTGGCGGAGCATCCAACCTTGGGCGATTTTGGACCCGACAGTCCGTCTTGCGCGGACACGGTGGACATCAGGGGTAACCTGCTCCTTGCGGATGGGAACCTGTAAGAGAAAAAGCAGAAACAATAGGCACATTGAAGAGGATTGTCGATTTTGGGGTTAACATTGAGGACTTTGAAATTAAGCGACTCTATAACAAGGAGATCCGGATGGTCAAGCTCCGGTTGGACAATTGCGGTCGGGAGGAGCTCTCTTGGGAACGGGAGCAAACCATGCTGGAGGAGTACCCAGAGTTTTTCCGCTCAGGTACTGCTTAAAGTCTTTCATTTTCTTTCCTTTAGAAATTTCATGGGCGAAATTCCTTTAAGAGGGGGAGAGTTGTAACACCCCAAAACTCAAAAGAGGGACGGGTGACATTTTAAGCCAAGTCTGGGACTTGGAGCAGGTGTCACGGGCGTGACACGGGCGTGTCACGGGCGTGTTCGACCCCGGGTCGCGTGGTCGACGTTTTGGCATTCGGCGATCGTTGGGTTTAACCACACGGCCTGGGACACGGGCGTGTCCCAGGGCGTGTCACGCTAGGGAGATTTCTGAGTTATGCACAGGGTCCATGACACGGGCACAGACACGGGTGTGTCACATGTGACACAGGCGTATCGGGTGCCGTGTCGCAGGCCGTGTCCTCCTCGGGAAGAAAAAATGGAAGTTGCACATGGGGCATGACACGGGTCTTGACACGGCCGTGTCACATGTGAAACGGGCGTGTCGGAGGCCGTGTCGAAGGCTATGTGCTGGTCGAGACGTCAGGCGAGACGACGAATGGGCGACACGTCCCTGAATACGGGCGTGTCACAGGCCGTGTTCGGCCCAGTTTTAATATTTTATGCCCCGATCGTGGCCATTCGTTTTCTTATGTTGGGATCTGGCGGCTGGGGGTTGGTGCTGGCGGTTTAAACCCAGAAATAGGGTTTGCAATCCCTCATTTCATCCCCTTGATTCTCTTTCTAAAGGCTAGAGAGAGGGGAGAGCAAAGAGGAGGAGGAAGGCAAGATCCGGTCACCGGCGAAACTTCGGAGCTCCAAATCGCGAGCCGACTAAGGATCCGCGGAGGCGAGGAGATTTCGGTGCTTTCCATCTGCATAGATTTCCATGGCGCCAAGAAGGAATGCTAGGGTAACGATTCTCATCCTAGGACATGTGAAGTCCTCTTTTTCCTTTGCATAGGAAGCCCTCTCACGCGAGTGTGCGATGAGTTGAGGCGTTCCTTGGGGTAGATATCTAAGTCCCCCTTGTTTAGAGTCCGTATACGAGAACAGACATATGCATGATGTATGAAGCCTATCCGGACAAGTTGGTCTGGATCGGTGATGTTGCATTGAATAATAACCGGAGAAGACTCCGTGTGATTGGTTGTTTTTTGGGTTTCTACAAGGTAGATTGCAACAGGGAGCCTTGGAGACTAACTCCAAGGTGCACCCGGAAAACTTGGCAAACACGGGATGTTGCCAACATGGTGGCCGGGGAGACAACTTGAACATAACCGGGTTATGTGAATTTTGTGGTGGAAACAGGACTCGGGGAGTCTTGACCTACGCATATGGCTTAAACTGTCGTTGCGGTATGAGCACGGGTCAGGCGGAACTGTACCAGATCTATGTCGTTCGGTGGAACCGTTGGCATAGATGAGGGTCTTCGGCGGTCTATAGCTTAAATTGACGTGACCAATGCCAGGAAGACAAAATGCTCATAAGGTTGGCTGTCCAAGGGGCGGTGGCAGGACGAGAACGTCTATGGCTTAAATTGATGTGACGTTGGCCGGTTCGCCGTGAATGTGTCCTGAGTGCACGGGGTGTGTGGCCGTGTGTGCCTACGCTTGTAATGAAGTATGTTTACACTATACTGCTTGGTTATACTAATAAAGTGCAGGAAAAGAGCATCGCCGCCCCGTATTGGGGGTAGGGTTGTTATAATTTGGTCAGCATAGCTGACCATTTCCTTTGTTTACCACCGTGCGGTGGATTGTTGCTTGCAGGTGTTGTATAGCCGAGCGGTAAATAGCGGGCTAAAGCCCAAGTTGCTGTGCCGGCCCTCAAAGGCATATTTTTGAGTGTTTTCCTTTTGTACTCATGTGTGACCGGCCTGCGTGCCGAGGTTTGGAAGACACTTTTATTAAGCAAACTCTTGTAAGGCCATAAGATCATTATTCGTGTATTATACATTCTTATGGGTTTTTGTAGTGGACATTCATGTTGTGGCTGGGTTCTTTTATCTTGCAACTTAATAATTTACTTCCGCTAGGTGCTCTGTGTAGGACATTGTGATTGGTTGATTGGTTCCTCGAACAAGGGTATTTTCATTCCTAAGTGGACATTCATGGGTTCTTTTCATGTTATAACGATGACGCACACACATGTGCTCACCACCCCTTAAAGTGAATTCGTCCACGAATTCATTTAAGCCTGACCGAAACCAGTAGTCTGATACCAAATTGTAATACCCCATATCCGTCATATAGCATATAGTAGTAGGTCCAGCCGGAGCCCGACACCATATACCACGGACAGACTGGTGGGTAACTCAATGAAACCATTCGACCAATACACACGTCCTACATAGATCATCTAGCGGAAGTAATTTGTTAAGTTACAACAATTAGAACCCAGCCAACAAGCATGAATGTCCAATAGCAATCCAAACAGGAATGAAATACAAAGTACCAAAAAGTACTAGCCTTATGGCCTTACAACAGTTCACTTGAATAAAATGTGTTTTACAAACTTCGGCTCGCAGGTCGGCCACACATGAACTAATAAAGCAAACACACAAGGCCTTCGAGGGCCGGCTCAGCAACTTGGGCTTTGGCCCGCTATTTGTCGTTCGACTCCGCAGCACCTGCAAGCACAAATCACCGCAACGGTGGCAAATAAGAATAACGGTCAGCTAAAGCTGACCAAATTATAACGATTCCGCCCCAAACTTGGGGCGGCAAAGCTTCTTCCCTACACTTGTTAGCATAATAAGTAAAATAGAGAATAAGCACAATATCACAGGTGCAGGCTCACATGGACACACATCCTGTGCTCTCAGGGCACTAACTCGGTGAACCTGGTCATAACTGTGGTCTTGCCACCATCACTTGGATGGCAAATCTCGTGAGCATTTTTAGTCTTTTTGGTCTAAGCCTAAGACTCGCACGACCATGCCAATGGCCAGTCCCTTTTTTAGGAATCTGACACTAAACCACATAGCCCGGGTCCTTATCCACTTTCCCGTTGCTCACATCGCCTAGTCACTTTAAGACGTACGTGCGGGCCAAGCTTCTCCCGGATCCCAAAATTCGATCACACAAGCACATAACCCAGTTATGTTCATGGTTGGCTCCCAGGCCACCAAGATGGAAGAAATGCGTTTCCGCCCAAATTTCTGGGTGCGCCTTGGGGTTAATCCCCAAGGATTTCTGCTGTAATCTACCCCGTAGAAACCCGAAAATAATCAATGGCATGGAGTCTTCTCCGGCTACAATGCAATGCAACATCACCGATCCAGACCAACTTGTCCGGGTAGGCTTCACACATCATGTCTATGTCCGTACTACGATTCCGGACTCTAACAAGGGGGACTTTACATATCTACCCCAAGGAACACTGCAAACTCACTGCACACTCGCGGGAGCGGGTTTTCCCATGCAAAGGAAGAAGAGCTTAGCATGCTCAAGATGAAAATCGTTACCCTAGCATTTTTCCTTGGCGCCATGGAAATCTACGCGGATGAAAAGCACCGCAATCTCCTTTCCTCCGTAGATCTGAAGTCGGCTCGCGATTTGGAGCTCTTAAACTCCGCCGGTGACCAGATCTAGCCTTCATTCTTCCTCCTTGCTCTCTCCTCTCTCTAGATCTTAGAAAGAGAGTAACCCAGGGGAAATTGGGTTTTCTAAGCCGTAAACCTGGGTATATCCCTGGGGAAACAACCCCCAGCCGTCGGATCTCAAAATAAGGAAACGGACGACTGTGATCCGGACTTGAAATCTAAGATCTGGGCCGAACATGGCTTGCGACACGCCCGTGTCCAAGGCTGTGTCACTCATTCGCCGTCAAAACCATCGAGTCCCAAAATGAACACGAGCACTCGACACGCCCGTGTCTGGCTTGACACGGCCGTGTCACCCAGTATACACCCATATAGCTGGGCGTGTTCCTCCATCGACACAGGTCCAAAACATCCAGAGCACGACACGGCCATGTGATACGCCTGTGTCACATGCTATGTGCTAGACATGCCCTGGGACACGCCCGTGTCCCAGGCCGTATAACTGCCTTAGCATAACTCGCCAAACGACCCGAGTAGGACACGGGTATTCGACACGCCCATGTCGAATTTCACACACCCGTGTCAGACTCGAACATGTCTGGGCTCAGGTCGTGCGCCCTCACTTAACGATCGTTGAGTGGAAAGCTTTGAGTGACTGACACGCCCTGGGACACGCCCATGTCCCAGGCCATGTTCACCCCCCCCCCTCGACGACCGTTGACTCCAAAATAGTCGACCATGCGACCAATGCCGAACCCGAGCACGACACGCCCTGGGACACGCCCGTGTCCCAGGCCGTGTCACCTCTACCAAATCCCAGATTTGGCTCAAAATGCCACCTGTCACACTTTTGAGTTTCGGGGCGTTATAGTTGAACACGAATAGGCGTGTCTGGTCGTGGGCCGTGTCATCTAACACGAGTGCTGACACGGCTGTATGGTTCTTCATGTTCTTCGCACACGGGTGTGTTGGCAGCAGATCTTGAATTCATCCCGAAAAGGACATGGGTGGGCACACGGGCGTGTTCCCACCCGTGTGGTGCTCTATCTTTTTCTTCCAAATCTTCTGATCCATCCCGAATTGGACACGGGTAGGTATACCGGCGTGTTCCTACCTGTGTGAGCCCAATTCCTATCCTGTCATCAGCCATGGTTAATCCGTGAACTCTTCTGTTTGCTCCAAGACTTTTAGTTCCACTGGTTTGCAATACCTGCATTAAGAAAATGAAGAAATAAATGAATAGCTCAAAACATGAAATAATAGAAACTGGATACTATGCTCTTCTATTCATGATAATACCAATTCTTAACTATATTCTCGCGCAATTACTACATAGAGGGGTAGAAAATAGTGTACATGATTACAATTATGATAGTAAAAAGTCTATCATAATTGTACTCATCAAATACCCCCAGACTTAGATGTTTGCTTGTCTCTAAGCAAACTAATTCAAACGCTTGGGTTACCAATAAATAATTTTTCTTCCGCACACTGGTTGCTATGAATTCAAAGAGAAATTTGATGTTGTAATTGTATAAGAAATAGTATAGCAGACTTTTCTAAATATAACTTTATCTTAAAATTCCTCCAATATATCTGTTAACTATCTTGCACTCTTTCTTAAAAATAATATTATAGTCATCCATAATAATTGTGAGGAGAAGATAACAATCTCAATAAGATATGAATTAGTATTCCAAAACTTATAAGTACCAATATTGATAGTCATGAGTTTGCCTTTTCACACCCTCTCCACGACACTAGTTAGAATTAGAAAGGTTGGATCCTTAGGACTTGTATTGTTGTGTAACCTTTTGGCTTAGGATAGAAGATTATAGGTGGGGTAATCAAAGATAAATTCGATGGTTCATATCACACCTAGATAATGATTGAGCCTCTTGCTTTGTAAATACCTTAACATACATCAACGTTATAAAAGCACCCCCAGACTTTATAATTATTATACTTCCCATATTTTTGATGGATACTCTATATTTTTGTTAATTTTTCTTATCCAAGGGTCCATAGTAGGGATCATTCCAAGTGGGTGTAAGTGTACACGGACTCAGGAACATATCACTATGTTTTTTTCAAGGGTTCATAGTAGGGATCATTCCAAGTGAGTGTAAGTGTACACGCACTCAGGCTACATATCACTATGATCATACTCATTCCAAGAAGATCTCAATGATAGGTATGCTAATAGGTAAGGATTTGGCGGCCTTGGTGAATTTTAGTAGTATAGTATCAAAAGGCATAGGGAATAGGTCCAAATTGGGTGTGCAAGGGTATAATGTTTAAGGTTTTGGGATTGCAAGGCTCAAACTATCCAAATGGAGGCCTAAGTCATTTCCGCCCTCACTAATTCACCTATGCAAAAGTTTCGAGGATTGCTAGATGGTAAGTTCTAGACATCAATAGAGAGTATTCTTTATTTAGATTCCCTGATACCAAATTATCAAAATGTTACACTCATCGACTCAATTTATTATAGATAATTATATTTTCTAAAATAGAGTGATTGTTAGTTAATAATATAGATGACTAATCTTAAAAATAAATTATATAGAGAAAATTAAGCTAATGAATTTCTATACATAATTACTAATCAACAAATTTGAACACTCAATGAGTCTACATCAATTCATTTTAATCAGCGTGCGAAAGTAAATTAGCTAGTTATAATCTCAATTGAGTGAATTAATGAAAGCTTAAAGAAGTCAAAACAATTTAATTAGGGGTGTTTAACAACCTTGAGTACTATGATAGAAAAAATATAACCAATTGTAGTAATGTCCAGCAAAAATTTTTTGAAATTGAAGAACATCCACCCCCAAACTTAAAATTTGCAATGTCCTCATTACAATGTAAAGAACCGAGAGAGCAATTTCACCAACATATAAAGAACTGACTATCATGAAAATAAAAGAGCACACGAATTAAAAAGGAGCAAATATGATAACATATATAATATCTGATAGTACAAGTACAAAAAGAGGTTGTTGAAATACATGTCCAAATAAATAAATATACATGTCAAAAATATGCGGGAGGGTTGTCCTGATCGTCCTGGAAGTGAGGCGGGCGAGGAGCTGCCGGTGGTGGGCTGGAGATCCCCAAGTGAGTCCTGATCTGAATGATGGCATCCTCTGCCCGCTTCTGGGATTCCTCGATACACTGAAGTCGCGGCGAGAGCTGGGTCTCATAAAAGTGATGGAATTCCCGCGAGTACTGAGAACGCGCTCGAGGAGGAGCAGCAGAAGACTCACCCTGAGTGCAAGTGGACTGGGCTGAGGGGATCAGGGGCTCATTGAGATCAGGATCTACCTCGTCGTCATCATCGTCATACACCTGTGGTCCACGCCTCGCAATGGAATATATAATGCCACCCTGGCCCTGACGGGAGGTGACGAGGCAGAGGGATCGAAGTCTGGACATAGTGATAGGCACAGTCTTCGCGACCACGGTCATCGGGGGAAGGGAAGAGAATATGTGCATATTCTTCGCCAGGCGGGTAATGTAGGGTGCTACACAGATAGACCCTATGCGAGAGTTGTCAGCCTGGTGAAGGATGAACTGTGCTAGCATGAAACCCAAATGGATGGGGAAATGCGACGATATGTTGTAGAGATACAGCATATCCTGTCTACTAACGACTCTAGAGCTTTCGTCCCGGCAACTCAAGGTGTGACTAAGTAGGTGGTGAATGTAATGGAGGGCGACAGAACGTAACTTAGAGACCTTAGACCTCTTGGCCTCAGACAGAGATAGATCAAAAGTAAGGCGAGTCCAAATGTTGGCTGCATGGTCACGAGTGGGGATATCAAAATGAAGGTCGGAGTAGGCGACACTAAAGAGGAACGAGTCCTCATACACCCCTAAATGTTGGGTGAACTAGATAAGGGAGAGTGTATGAGTAGTGCCCGCTACTCGAAATGAGATGACCCCTCCTGCCCGTTTGCGTGCTCAGTGAAGGTAGGTCAAAGATTTAAATAAAAAGAAGACATGAACTCGAGCGTGAGTTCCTTAAATCCTAACTCCTCTATAGCAAAAAATTATTGCCACCCCACTATAGAGATCAACTCCCTAACATCTCCAGCTAAATTTATCTCCTCCAAGACGTTCCAGTCAAAGGTTTGAATGTCTTGGTACTTCTTTGACTGGAGGCGGTTATATCGGTTGATGTGCGCTGGATTTGTGAATTCCAGCGGCATAGCGGCGTCGTGCCGTTCCGTAAACAATGCCTGGAGATCTGGGCGATGACAGCGACTTCCTTGTGCACGTCCGGATGACATGATCTGTGGATAAATGTAAGGATTTTTTTTAAATGATGAAGAAGAAAAAGGAGAGGAAAAATAAGAGGATGAGAACAAGAAGAAGGATAAGAGATTGGAGAGGAAAAAGAAGTTGAATAAGAACATAAACCAAAAATTGTTACCTAGGAGGAGAGATCGCGACGAGAGGAGGCGAATCCACTAACTTTGAAGGCCAAAAGCTTAACCAGCCCTGGGATCAAGGGGTTTAGAAAATGAAGTTTGGAAACCAAGGGAGGAAGATGAAGAGGACCAGAACACGGCCATATGTAAAGAAGACGAACACGGGTTTACATACGGCCGTGTGTGCACCCGTGTTAAGGAATATTTTTCGCGTGGAATACGGTCTTCAACGAGACGTGTGGTCAATCTAACAGGATAGGGCAGCGAAAGGCGAACACGGTCAACAACATGGGTGTGTATCGACCTGTGTCCTGCTCGGGCACAGTGCATTAAAATGCACATGGGTATAGACACGACTGGGTAGGTAGCCATGTACTTCTCTGGATGAACTTCGTCGACCAGTGACATGGCGGATAACAAGGCCGGTTGGCTACCCGTGTGGCTCTCGGGAATATACTTGTTCAAAATCAGAATAGGCAAACGGGCACCAACACGGGTGTGTGTTTACCCGTGTCCTTCTATAGAACATACTTTGTAAAAATTAGAATACGCACACGAGCATCAACACGGGTGTGTGTATACACGTGTCCTTCTCTGGATGATTATGGGAAAAATGAGGTATTACGACACGGCAACACACACGGGTGTGTGTTAACCCATGTCGTGCTCAGGATAAAAGCTTCTACTCCAGGTTTCATTTTTAACACGGCTGGGTCAGAATATGTTTTATGAACACGGACGACCACACGGGTGTGTGTTCAGCCGTGTGGTGCTCGGGAAAAAAATGAGTACCACACATTTTTTAATAGAACACGGCTGGGTCCAAGGGTGCGTTATGGACACGGCAAGGCACACAGGCGTGTGGTTACCCGTGTGCCCCCCAAAATTTAAAAATCCTCCTAAGTGATTTTTATTAAAAAAATTTTGGATTAACATTTAACTAAAATTTTACTAAAAATTTTATAAACTTAAAAAAAAAATTACTACATTATACATTATACTAGTCTAGACGGAGGCATGTTTCTTGACGAGCGAAATCTTGAGGAAGCACAGCGTAGTAAAGTTTTAATCGATGCACATTGACTTTAAAATCGCCCTTCTCAGGGTGGGTTAGCTCGACGATGTCGTAGGGAAAGACTTCTTTGACTTGGAAGGGTTCGGACCACTTAGACCTTAACTTCCCTGGGAATAAACAAAGTCGGGAATTAAAAAGGAGGACTTGGTCACCTTTTTGGAATGTCTTAGGTTTGCGAAGGTGATGGTCATGGAATAGTTTAGTCTTCTCCTTATAAATCTGGGAGTTCTCATAAGTCATGGTTCTCCACTCATCTAATTCATTAAGCTAAAGTTTTTGTTTCTCCCCTATAGAATTAGTGTCAAAATTCAAAGAGCGTATTGCCCAATACGATTTGTGTTCTAATTCTATAGGCAAGTGACATGATTTATCATAGACTAATCTAAAGGGGGTGGTCCCTATAGGTGTTTTGAAGGCGGTCATATATGCCCACAAATAATCGTTTAGCTTATTAGATCATTGCTTCTTATTCCCTTCTATAGATTTTTCTATGATTCTCTTAAGTTCTCTATTTGAAACTTCAACTTGACCACTAGTTTGTGGATGATAAGGAGTGGCTAGCCTATGTGTAACTCCATATTTTTGTAATACCTTATCTAGTTGTAGATTACAAAAGTGTGAACCCCTATCGCTAATAAGTGCACGTGATGTGCCAAATCGTGTGAATAAGGATTTTAAAAACTGGATTACTACTCTATTATCATTAGTAGGCAAAGTTTGCGCCTCAACCCACTTTGATACATAATCTACAGCTACCAAAATATATTTATTCTCATAAGAAACTAGAAATGGTCTCATAAATTCAATTCCCCACACATCGAATACTTCACATTCAAGAATTAATTTTTGCGGCATTTCATGTAATTTAGAAATAGTACCTGATTTATGACAAGAATCACATGAAAGCACATACCTTTGGGCATCCCTGAATAGAAGGTGACAATAAAACCAGAATCAAGAACATTTTTTGTTAAGCGATTTGCTCCATAGTGACCACTTGTAGGGCCTGAATGACACTTCTCCAGGATTTTCCAACCCTCCTCCGCTGATACACACCTTCATATAACGGAATCTGCACATATCCGAAAAAGAAAAGGGTTCTCCCAGAAGTAATATTTCAAGTCAGAGAAAAATTTCTTTTTCTGCTGATATGAAAAGTATTTTGGAAGGACCTTAGCCACCAGGTAGTTTGCATAATCGGCAAACCATGGATAATCATGATTTATATTTGTAGATAAGGCAAATAATGACTCCTAAGGGAATGTATCAGAAATCTCAGATTCATCTAACATTGCTCGTACTGGATTTTCTAAATGTGAGAGAAGGTCTGGCACTAAGTTTTTTGCTCCTCGTTTATCCCTAATTTCCAAATCAAATTATTGTAATAAAAGAACCCAACGGATTAAACGAGGCTATGCTTCCGCTTTGGCTAGCAAATATCTAAGAGCAAAGTGATCTGTGTATCCTATCACCTTAGACAATGTTAAATAAGATCTAAATTTATCGAAGGCAAATACCACTGCTAGAAGTTCTTTTTCCGAAGTTATATAACTCTCCTGTGCATTATTAAGTGTTTTGCTAGCAAAATATATATGGTGAAAGTGTTTGTTTCGGCGTTGTCCTAAAACATCTCCTACTACAAAACTGCTAGCATCACATATGATCTCGAAAGGCTGAGTAAAATCAGGTGCGATCATAATAGGAGAATTAATTAATCTTTCTTTTAAGAACTCAAAGGCATGTAGACAAGCTTATTCAAAAATAAAAGGTGTGTCTTTTTCTAAATGCCTAGTAAGTGGTTTGGAGATTTTAGAGAAGTCTTTAATGAACCGGCAGTAAAATCCGGCGTGTCCTAAGAAGCTTCTCACTGCCTTAATGGAGGTTGGTGGTGTGAATAATTCATTCCAGGTCAGGATGAAATGGTGCTAGTTCAGAATTTCTCCCCCTAGTCATAGACTAACATACTACAAAATAGAGATTAAGCGATATAATTATACTATAAACTAATTTACAATTATACGTTAGTAATCAAAAATTGGTAGATTAATAGAGTTTAAGCTTTCAAAATATTGAAAACGAGTCCTCGACAACGGCGCAAAAAACTTGATGGTTTCAAAGTATACCCAATGCGGATTCTTTCTACACTCTAGTATAAACTATGTAGACTGGCATAAGCTAGTTTGATTTAACTTTCAGGCAAGTGCACCTATCAATCATAGTATAGGAAAAATCTACATCTCGTGTCGTATTCCACAGGGTCTTTTCAAATACTCGTACTCACCCTCACTCTATTATCATACATATAATTAGAATTGATTTTTAACCTAGATTAAGCTAACTCTGACTACTTCGATAAGGAAACCTTGGAGGATTAAAGATGATAAAAAGCAAAAAGTATAAGAGCATTCACATGAAAATAATTGCTCATTAATTTAATTCTATGTAATCATGTAATAATACGGTAATCAAATTCGTAGTATTGTAAGGGTTAAACATCTATCAAATTCTCTCTCGAGCAATTCAAAATCTAAACCTAAGTTGAGTAAATTTTCTCTCGAACAGTTTACAACACTCAAATTTATATTAAAATAAAGTACCCTATCTACTACATAAATTCATGAAATCTTATCTCTAAAATTTCACGAATCCATTTATCTGTATCATAATTATCCAAACGACATATCTCTCGATCATGCAATTTGAAATACAAAGAGAAATAACACCAAAAGATGAACATATAAACATCATCACAACCTTCCAATTTCTCAATCTAGAAGTTTGGAATTCAAGTAAAACAAAAACTAAATTCATAACTAGGATAAAATAAAAACTAAACTCATAACTAGGAAAAATCTCTTTATTTGAAAGCCTACATACGAATAGAATACAACAAATTTGATGAAAACAATAACATATATGATTACCGAATTGTTCAAATAAAAGTTTCATGCGAAATAAAAAAATGAAAAAAGTTAGATTACCAAGAGAAATGAAAGATTAAAAGAGATACATGAAAGATTAAAAGCATACGAAAATCTCCTTCAATTTTTCCTTCTCTTGGGTGCTCCACTTTTGTCCTCCATAAGTTCTCCAAATGAAATGATCCAAAAGTCCCTATTCTAATTTTTCTACAGGTTTTTATAGTCTCCTTGCAAACAGGGTCGGACACGGGTTCCAACACGGCCGTATCACAGGCCGTGTGGACGGTTCAAAGGCGGTTGAACACGAATAGGCATGTCTGGTCGTGGGCCATGTCATCTGACACGGGTGCTGACACGATCGTGTGGTTCTTCATGTTCTACGCACACGGGTGTGTTGGCAGTAGATCTTGAATTCATCCTGAAAAGGACACGGGTGGGCACACGGGGGTGTTCCCACCCGTATGGTGCTGTCTTTTTCTTCCAAATCTTCTGATCCATCCCGAATAGGACACGAGTAGGGACACAGGGCGTATTCCTACCCGTGTGCGCCCAATTCCTGTCCTGTCATCAGCCATGTTGGATCTGAGAACTCTTCTGTTTGCTCCAAGACTTTTAGTTCCACTAGTTTGCAATACCTACATTAAGAAAATGAAGAAATAAATGAATAACTTAAAACAGGAAATAATAGAAATTGGATAATGTGCTCTTCTATTCATGATAATACCAATTCTTAATTATTCTCACGCAATTACTACATAGAGGGGTAGAAAATAGTGGGCATGATTATAATTATTATAGTAAAAAGCCTATCATAATTGTACTCATCAGCCCACTTGATTGACCTTGCCTTGAGTCCATTGCTCGATTGCCTCTCTTTTAGGGTTAGGGAAGTGTTAGTGAGCTTACCTTGAGGTAGTGAGTTCATGTGAGTGTGAATTGACCTAGGTTGACTTGTGCACATTGGGGTGCACATAACAGTTTCCCTAAGTTCAAGCTGAGCTAGGGTCACACTAGGGCCTCCATGCACCACTCAAGGCTTAACCCTAACTTTAGGGGGCCAAGAAGTGTGGGAGATGTTACAGAAGTTTGCCTGGATGCTACAGCTAGAAGATGGCTCGGATGGCTCGAAGGTTGCTTGAAGATGGCTCGAAGATGGCTTGAAGATAGCTCGAAGATGGCTTTATAGGAGCATTTTAGCAGAGCTCTGGCCTTAGGAGGAATAAAGCTGCGGAGCCAAAAGGTTAGAAATAAGAAGACCTGGGGGCCTTTTTTTAGCCTCCAAGAGGTGGTTATAGTGGTTATGCGGCTATCCAAATTAAAAGAAGGCCTGGGGGCCTTTTTTTAGCCTCCAGGAGGTGGTTATTGTGGTTATCCGCACACCATAACTACCCAAATTAATATTTTTAGTATGGTTATGGGTGTGCATTTTGTCATTAAATCTGTTATATGTAGGCTGAATATTTTAATTAAAATATTCCCCCACTAACCATGATAGTTAGTGGGTGGTTACGCATGAAACGGTCGGCGATGATCACGCCGGAGAGATCGAACGGCGGGGAAGGGCCGCAATGGGAGAATGGACAAACCATTGGTGATGTTCGCAGGCGAAGAGGGTTGCGCCGCCCGAGCGGTGGCTCAAAGCCGCGAGAGGTGGCTGCAAGAGGAGCAGTGTCCGGGAGCGGCCGGCCACCCGAGGGTTGACTAGCGACCGCAGAAGGCGCCCACGAGAGGCGGGGTAGCCGGGTGTGCCTGGCAGCTTGAGCAGCGCCTCGCGACCGCGGGAGGAGGCCGTAAGGGCGGGGCGGGGGGCCACCCGAGCGGCGCCTCGGGACCACGTGAGGTGGCCGCGAGGGGCAGGATGGCCGTGCACGGCTGACCTTTCGGTCGGCGCCTCGCGACCGTAGGAGGTGGCCGCAAAGGGCAGGGCGGCCGGGCGCGGCTGTCCATCCGACCAGCGCTTCGCGGCAGCGTGGTGCGGCCATAGGATGCGGTTGTGAGCGAAGGGGCGGGGTTTTGCGGCCACGGAAGGTGGTCGAGGGTGGAGCGGTGGCTGGGCTCCGCCGGCCGGCGTGACGGCGTCTGTTGTCGGTGCGTGCGCGTAGCGGGATCGTATGTGTCGATCGGGTGTGTCGATCGTGCACGCGACATTCTAACCCATGATCTCCAATATTTTATTGAGATCCTGGAGGAGTGGGCTATGTGCACACCAACTTCTCCATAAAAAGGGGATCATCCTCATCTATTGCCCCTCGAAATTCTCTGTATCAGAAACCGATACGGGAGAAGAACGGGGATTTCTTCCCTTAAGAGATCTTGGCGAGTATTACGATGATGGCGAATGGTGAAAGGCTGGAGAAGGAAGACGGTGGCGCCTGGAAAATTAAGGTAAGATGTTAGAGTCGGGGGAGCATGGCGGGGAAGAATGGCGGTGCGCGCGGACGGAGGCGAGCTCGGTCGCGGGTGCGTGCGACTCTGTTGGTGCGCGCGGTTGTGTCTTTGCGAGCACCTGTTCGCATGCACGCTCTTGGGCATGCGGTTAGGTGACCGCGCTGACACCTTTGTGTGCGTGGGTATGGGTGCCCATGCCCCTGGGAGAGCGCGCGCACCTGGGCGCGTAAGTGCCAGACCGCGCGCGCAGACTTGCGTATACCGGGGTGCGCGCACAGTTGAGTGCACGACATATTCGCACGGACTAGTGCGCGCGCGAACCTGGTCGTGTGCTCCCTTGGGAGCGCGGGTACCAGGCCGGGAGTATGGAATTGTGCGCGCACCAGGGTGCGCGCACACCTGTTCACGCAGCCTAATGCATGTCCGCACCTGGTCTCGTGACTTGGTCGCGCGGACTAGTTTGCGCGCTTACCTGGCTGTGAGGAATGGGGCACGCGTGCACCTAGCCGTACGGCCTTGGGTGTGCATGCGCCTGGCCGCACACACACTTGGATGTGCGGGAACCTGTATTGGCCGCAGGCTGCGCGTGTGGACCCAGGTGTGTGTGTGCTTGGTTGCGATCGCACCTGTCCGCACAATGTAGGGTGCATGCACGCGTTCTTGGTTGTGCGTCTTGTTGGGTTCGTTCGAGTGCATGTTCATGCGTTTCCATGCGTGTGCTAATATTTTTGTTGTGTGGGACTTGATTTTTATTTTCTAACCACAATTTTTGCTCTCCTTTTATTTCAGGCTTCGAAGCGTACAGCGAGGCAAATGTGTTTTGTTTTGTCACTTACCGATGATCAAGTTGCAATTTGGAGGAATAAATACGGTTTACCTGCCGATCTTGAGGTCAGAATACCGCATACCAAGGAGAGGGTCCAAAACCCTCCAAGGGGCTGGCTGATGATTTGCGAGGTTACTCTGTGGTCAGGCTTCCGCCATGCGAGGAGGTGGTAGACATTTTGAAATTTTGTGGCCATCTTATGTCCCTGTTTACTCTTCTTGGGATGATGCGTTTGGTAGGACTGGTCGCGTTCTTCAGGGAGCATGGTTCGAGGTTCTCCTTGGACTTCTTTAGAGATTGGTGCGATGTTCACATTGATGTTGGTGGCCTAGTTGAGATTTTTAGCAACAAAAGCTAGCTTGATTTCGAGACCCGGACGAACCGTCATCACGGGAATACTTTGTTTAGTTATGTTAGAAATTCTTGGGGCTTACCGGAATTGTGGAATGCGCTGCTGGACCGTTGTCGTCGCCAGAAAGGAAGGAGCGAGAGTTTTCCTCGATGCTTGGATTTACAGAGCACCGCGAGTTGGCGAATCACCTTTTTAGTATTTCCTTATTCGTGGAGGAAAAGCATTTGCTGCGTTGTGGGATCTATTCTGGTTTAGTGAGGACAGTAGAGAATTCTCCAGTTCGTGATCGAAATAGGAAATCCATTACATTTGTCTGTGGTGAAGAGAGTGTTGAGCCTTGTATGGCTTCTCTAGATGAGGTTATTCCTTCTGGTCGTCGAACCGAGACTGCTTTTGTCGAGGTTAATGTTCAGTTGTTGGGATGCTCTGCCCCCAGGCCCCTCTTTTAGAGGTTTCTACTTCACGGGTGTCCTCTTATCTAAAGGCGATGAGCGAAGTAGTAAGTGAGCTTGTTTGTTTTGATTTTTTTATTGTTGTTGTGTTGTACTGACTTTTCTCTCTTTTTCCTTGTAGATCGAGTCTCAGGATCATATTGATGTCACTTGGAACGATCATTATGTAAGCTTAAAAGACGGATATTTTACTCTTCAGGAGAAGTTTCGGATGGTGACGAGCTCACTTGCTACTTTAAGAGATGATCATGATAGGGATATCTCTCGATTTCGCCGAATTAGGTCGGAGCTGAAGGAAGAATTGGAGGAGGCTCGACCGTCCTTGGAAGTGGAAAAATCTTTGGTGGATAAAATCGCACAGATGCTGAAGAATGCCCAAGTGGAGATTTCACATTTGAAGACGGAGCTTAGGGCGTCGAAGGACTAAGTGGAGACGCTTTCCTCTGAAATCCACGTGTTAGAGTTGAAGGATGCCTGTCTTGCTGAATATATGGATTATTTAATTTACATGTGTGACTGTTGCTTGATTAGCGAGGAGGTTCGTGAAGAGATTTGGACTAGAGAGCTGGAGCCTCAGTTGGAGGATGCTCGCGAGCTCTCACTCAGGCGCGAGGTGTTCAAGGCCTTTCGCCTAGTTGCCAGAAGTTTGAAGTGTAATGTATGTAGTCTTGGTTTTGATGATATCTCAAATGACAAGAGCTCGAGTCCCGATTCTGTTGTGGAAGTGGCTGATATATAACAACATGGATTCATTATGCTTGTATGTCTGTCTTCTTTGGTTGAGTCTGTTGTATGTTTGTCTTTTACTTTTGATGGTCATTGTCAGTGCGTCGTTTATGTGTTTTGGTATGCCATTATTGTAATAGGGTTGTTCTTCCCCCTTTTGCCCAAGTGCTACTTGTAAGATTGACTTACGGCGTTGCTTTGCATGGGTTGTGATCGCTGCTTAGTTTTTCTGGGGTTGGCTTGTAGCATAGTTTGCACGAGGGTTGCTCGCAGCTTAGTATGCATGAGGATCGCTCGCGACTTAGTTTGCATGAGGATCCCTTGCGTCTTAGTTTGCACGAGGATCGCTCGCGGCTTAGTTTGCACGAGTGTCTCTTGTGGCTTAGTTTGCACGAGGATCGCCCGTGGCTTAGTTTGCATGAGGATCGCTCGCAGCTTAGTTTGCACGAGAAACGGTCGCGGCTTAGTTTTGTACGAGGAACGCTTGCATCTTAGTTTGCACGAGAATCGCTCGCTACTTAGTTTGCACAAGGATCACTTGCGGCTTAGTTTTCTGCGAGGATTGCTCGCGACTTAGTCGATCGCGAGGGGGGCAGGCCCTAGCGAGGACGGGGCGTAGAAAGGAAGGGTCGGTGAAGGGCTTGCCCATTCAAGTCGCATACGCAGTCTTACCTAATTTGCGCGAGTGGTGCTCGCGGATTTGCTTATTTTGCGTAAGGGGCAGGCCCTGACGAGGACGTGGCGTAGAAAGGCAGGGTCGATGAAGGGCTTGTCATTCAAACCGCATGCATAGTCTTACCTAATTTGCGCGACTTGGGCTCGCGGCTTAATTTGCACGAGTATTGCTCATGACTTAGTTTGCACGAGAATCGCTCGCGGCTTAGTTTGCGCGAGGATCACTCGCGGCTTAGTTTGCACGAGGATCACTCATGGCTTAGTTTGCACAAGGATCACTCACGGTTTAGTTTGTACGAGGATCGCTCTCGGCTTAGTCTATCGCGAGGGGGGCAGGCCCTAGCGAGGACGGGGCGTGGAGAGGCAGAGTATGTGAAGGGCTTGCCCATTCAAACCGCATGCGCAGTCTTACCTAATTTCTGCGAGTGGGGCTCGCGTCTTTGCTTATTTTGCGTGAGGGGGAAAGCCCTGGCGAGGTCATTATGTAGAAAGGCAGGGTCGGTGATGGGGTGCCGATTCAAACCGCATGTGCAGTCTTACCTAATTTGTGCGAGTAGGGCTCGCAGCTTTGCATGAAATTGATCGGGCTCTATAGAAAAAACACAATACAATATTTAAATAAAAGATTGTTTGCGCGAGTCTGAGCTCGCGGATTTTACAATAATTAGTCGAAAAATTGCAGTTGAATGAGAACTGGGAGTAAAAAGTTATGATTCAGGGAAAAACGGCGGGAGCGGGTTTGAAAAACGTCGAAGATTGATTGTTGGAGTATTGCGGTGTAATCAGAATCGGCCTGAATGATAAAGAACTGCACATCATAGGTTGCTTTTTCAGGATCTTTCCCGAGAGTGACAGAAAGAATGATGGTGCCTATGATTGATACTTGAGTGTTCTCCAGGATGCGTGCGCTAGCTGACCTTAGCTTGAGGTCATCAGCTGTTAGCTTGAGCTGAAGTAGTGTTGATAGAAACAATACGTTCATTGTAGTCCCTTCGTCTACCAAGACTTGGTTTTGCTTGGTTGACAGCTCGCCGATATTGATGGTTATGCTTCTCATGTTCTGAATAGGAGGCTGCTTCTTTTTTGATAAGAATTGATCGACTGCTCCCAGATTGGCGAGTCGCTAAATTTCTCCTTTTATTTGATTGAATTTGTCGGTGTTATAGACAAGCCCCTGGTGATATTCGCAATACTTCGTTAGATTTCCTCGACCTTGGGCGAGCGGCCTGGGCTTATGCAATGCTGGGTGATTGTGAATTGCCCCGAAGATCTTGTCTTTGGGGCGTTAAGTAGCTTGAATTTTTGATATCGATGAGACTTTTTTGTTCGGCATGTATTTGTGCGTTGGTTGTAGTTCCTTTTAGGTTTCTGATACAAATTGCTCTCTTGTTTCCTCTTCTGAGCTTTATTTGGGCTTGTACTTCCTGGTTTGAGCTTTCTATCTTTTGATAAAGATATAGACCAGTTCAGTGCAGTTGTTTATCTTCTTTTCTTGTAGAGAGTGAAATCAAGCTCGGGCTTGCCCCTTCAGCGTTGTCGGAAATGTTTGGGCCATGAGTTGATCTGAGGCGTTGTGAGCATACATGATGGTTTTCAAACATCCGAGGCGCGCCAGTGGATTGTCGGTTCCACTTAAACTTTGGATTTCTAAGTTACCTTCTGGTGTAGGGCCTGCCCAGGAAACGATGAGTTGTAATTGGGTAATCGTTCATTTAGTCCTTGCTTCCTGACTTGCGTGTTATGATTCATCATGTTTCTGACATCCTCCTCATGTTGAGGATCATTGACGTAGCGATCACGCGTATCTCGGGTTAGCGTTGACGGAGTGGGGGAGCTACTTGTGCTTGAGAATTTTTTTCTATGTCATACTCCTGGTGCAGGGAAGGCTTGGTTGAGGCAGAGAGTTATCCTGATGGCAATGAATTAGCTTGCTTGAATGGCGTTGTGAATGATTGCTTTGCTTCTTCACAGATGGCGAGCATCAGGGCTTGAAACTTATTTATTTGTGTGGCGTGTTTTGCGGATCTGCCCTCAAGCTTGCCAATGGCCGTTACTTGATTGATTTTATTTATGTGGGAGGGTGCCGACTTGATGTGCCCCTCGGGGACAGGTCCTTTGGTGGTCGGGCATTTCTTCTTGCCATTCTCTAACCTCGAGTACCGTTATACAGGGGACACTATCTTTGGAAGAAGTTGGGAATTCGTGGTTCCGACAGACGGCGCCAAACTTTTGCGGTCTAACTCGGCGCTCCTAAACCGGTCTAAATTCGATGAAAGTCTTTATTTCAAGGATAACTAAATCATTTAGAGAGGGGGTGAATAGGTTTCTTAGTCCTTAGTGACTATCTTTGAATCTTTATTAGTTAATTGTTTTATTGGTAGATTAAGTTTTGCTTTCAATACAAGCTACCTACACAAAGAAAAGCAACACACAGAATACACCTAGATTTATAGTGGTTCCCCAATCTTTGGGTACATCCACTCTCCTCCCACCTAGCCAACTTCCTGTTGGTCAAGGCACTTCTCCAAAACAATGTTCAAAGAGCTTACATCTCAAATCTCTCAGGATCTCTCAGTCTCCTCCAATACCTACAGCTCATCCACAAGGGCCTACAACTCAGTGATACAAGTATCACCTACCTCAGGAAATTTAAACCTTATCACTCAGGCTATAGAGGATAGCCCTATCACAGATCTGCACCCAAAATCAGCCTCAGTAACAAGTGCCATACTTCTCAGTGAGTAAAACTCACCTACCTTAGATCCCAATAGGATTCTACACTCAGAGAGGAACCCTATCCAACAGCTCAGGCAAATTTGCCATACAACTCAGATCTACTTCTAGATCCTACCTCAGAGCAAGTTTGCTCCTACCACTCAGATCCACAAAGGATCCTACAAGGTGGAAGTGAGTTGGGGAGGCTCTTGATTGGACAAAAGAGAAATTTCTCTGTGCCAATCAACCTTTACTGAGTTAGACTCAGCTCAACTTTGACTCCAGAAATGATTTTCCTGAGTCTACTTTTCTAGACTAAAAACTCCTTAGTCTCAACTACTTCACAACAACAAGTATGTCTACTTTAACTGGAAGTGACTTGCAGAACACTGTTCTGCCCTTTTTGAACTGAACCAAGAGTTCAGCCCTATCTCCTTCTTCACAGCTCCCCAAAAGAATGATTTGTTGGATGGATCTGTGAAGCACCTGCAGCAAGGGTCGGCCCTAGCTGCTATCTTTTTCTCAATGAATCACCCTGAGCATGCTAGCTGGTGTAGATGAAGATGGCTCCAGCAATCTTGCTGTTGAAGATATAGATATCAACAGCTAACTTGATATGCCTCTAGACTTACTTGTCTTGGGCTCTCTATTTTTCAGCTTCAGCCACAACAATGGCGATTTTTAAGAACTATTGTAACAGTTTCTCTTTCTATAAAGAGCTTCTCCTTTTATTTATTGCAACCCAACGACTCTTTTAGTAGTGGGTCTCACACCATTAATGTTGGCTGCATCTTAGCTTTAACGCCTAACTGACGTACAGTAGGCCTGCGGTGCCTTTTGTCATGTACTGTGGCTTTGCGGCTCACAATTTGAATATGGTTGACTTTTTGACAAGTTGACATCAGCACCTGAGGACTTAGTCAAAATTCAAGCATTAGTAGTATAGGCGTTGAGTGAATGTGCTTCACTCAACGCCAAAATACTTAGAAAAAATTTTGTCTAATTAAGCGTTGATAGCATTGAGTGAGCAAGCTCCACTCAACGGTTTTTGCCTTAACCAAATCTGCAGCCTTTTCTGCATACCAGGCGTTAAGAGCGTTAAGTAAGCACACCTCACTCAACGCCTTTTGCCTTGGCCAAAATCTTCCTACTTCTCTAGCATTGAGAGCGTTGAGTGTGTCCTCATCACTCAATGTTTTTTGCCTTAGCCAATTTTCTGCCTCTAAAGCATCTTCGGTGTTGAGAGCGTTGAGTGAGCATCCCTCACTCAACGCTTTTTGCCTTAGCCAAATTTCTGAACTTAGTTCGACGAACTGAACTGAGTTCGACGAATGGCGAGCTCAGCTCGACAAACTCTGAACTTAGTTCGATGAATTTTGAACTAAGTTCGACTAACTCAGAATCTCAAACTCTGAGAGTAGCTCGACGAACGCTGAACTTAGCTCGGCGAATTATGAACTGAGTTCGACGAATTCTGAACTAAGTTCAACTAGTTCAATTTACAGTCTTTTTGTTGTATGGCGTTGAGTGTGTCTTCATCACTCAACGCCAAACTACTTAGACATATTTCTGCCTTTAACTGCATGGCATTGAGTGAGTTGACTTTACTCAACGTCTGTGGACTTAGCCACTTTTCAACTCATTTCAACTTAGGCTTTTACTGCTTTAGCCTGTCTCACAGCTTTTTATATTATGGCATTGAGTGAGTTGACTTCACTCAACGCATGTGGACGAGCCATTTTCTCAGCTTGCCACTGCTTTGACTTTGACTATATAGGCTTCACTCAGCGCTATAAGTCATCTAGCGTTGAGTGATTTACCTTTACTCAACACCTGTGGACTTGGACAGATTTCTGTCAGCCCACATCTTAGGTAAGAGTTTACCTGACTTGGCCATATAAGCAACTTGTCCATTCAATGCACAGTATTCATTCTATAATCACTCAACTTAAGCACAAGTTAGATTACCACATGTGTATACATTGTTTGTTAGGCCTTCTTCAAATCTAGGATATTAGGATCAATGGATCCAACATTCGTCTATCTTAGCCCGGGAACGGTCGAGCGCGCAATCAGTAAAAAAGTCAAAGAGCAGGTACATATGGCAATTTAGAAGTGAAAAAACCCCTCAACTGGATAAAAAAACCTCGTGATCTGGTCAGTGTTGATCGAACTTCACTATCAGCAGGCAGTTACAACTTTCAAGGAGAATCGAGAGTGATAGGTCACTTCTTGTTACACTTTGGAGATGAGAGAGAACTGTTGGCTCGCAGCGGGCACCGGGCTGCTCCACACGAGGCTTGTTCGTAGTTGGACGTTGATGGGTTGAACGTCGGTTGTAGCGGGATGCTTGTCGTAGCGGGATGCTTGTTGATGGCTTGTAGGTGACTTGGACGCGGCTTGATGACGGCTTGAAGTGTTCCTTGGTGCTACGGCTTGAAGATGGCTCGGATGGCTCGAAGGTGGCTTGAAGATGGCTCGAAGATGGCTTAAAGATGGCTTCGTAGGAGGATTCTGGCAGAGCTCTGGTCTGAGGTGGAAGAAAGTTGCGGAGCCAAAAGGTGAGAAATGAGGAGGTCTGGGGACCTTTTTAAAGCCTCTAGGAGGTGGTCGGCCTTAAGGGGCGGGGTGGCCGGACGTAAGGGGAGGGATGACGGTCGCAAGGGGTGGGACGAACGGGCCCGGTCGGACGCTCCCGCAAGGGGCGGGACGTCAGTTAGGAAGCAAGGTCTGGCGACCGCAAGGGGCGAGACGGCCATGCGTGGTCGCAGGAGACGGTCGCAAGGGTCGTGTAACATCCCACCAACAACCAAACCCCTGGAAATTTTTTTCATGACTAGGTCATGACAAAGCTTTAAGAAGACCAAGAAGACCATGGGTGCCTAGGTAAATAGGTGAAATCACCTTGGTCTGCAAATAGCAATTCCCGGTTACCTAGTCTCGGATTTGGCATGTGGCCCCTAACCTGACTACTTAACTCACTAAACCACTTCCAATCTCATAGGGATCCTTTAGAGCCCTTACAACCCATTTGGGGTCAACCAAAGGGGTCAGGTAAATTAGGGTCAACCCCAACCCTAGTTATGTCAAATTGCTTTAACATGACCCAAATTGATTGCACCTAGCCACAAATAGACTTGGGTGGTGGCAAGGGACTCAAGACACTTAGTTGACCAGTCAACCCATTCATTTGACCAAGTCAACACCTCCAACTCAAACTTGATCAAACCAAGCCCAAAATGGGAAAGGAAGTCAAAACCAACTTCAAAGCAATTGGGCTAGGCCCAATTGTGATGGCCCACTAACTATAACAAGTGGAAATTACCTAAAGAGCCACTCAAATTCTAGAAATGGTGACTAGGAGAGATAAAATGGAGGTTTCATTGAAGGGAGGAGAGAGAAAGAGAGGGGAATAATGGAGAATGCAAAGAGGCTTCCCCATTCCCCTTCCCTAAGCCTCCATTCATCTCCCCTGACCCTTGGGAGGAGTTTGCCATCAATTTCAGTCAGCCAAGCATAGGGGAGGGCACCCATTCACCATTGCCGAAAACCTCCCTCATGGCCATTAATGGTCATTCAAGGATTGCCTCTCCCACTCCACAAAACAACCCCTCAATCAGTTTTAAATCTCCCAAGCAATCAAAACGAATCTTTACATCACTGGTTTGGGTGGAGGATTGAGAAATCGGCAAGGAAAAAAGCCTGGGGTCGTCGGCCATGGCACACCACCACTACACTCGCCGCCAAGCCCGCTTGCAGTTCTAATCCTCTTCCTTCTCCTCTGTGCTAGATTTGTAGATCTTTAGGTGGATAAATTGGGATCAGTCAGGAGAAAATGAGAAATTTTTCCATGAAAACTCAACCCCTTGGGTTCGGCAGAAATGGCCCCTCTGGCGGTCGTGTCGCCGTCATGCGATAGTTACCATCTCAACGAAGATAGTGGTGGCGGTGGCCGGCCAGGGAGGCGGTCGGGTGGCCGGGAATTGGAGTTTGAAAAGCTCCAGGAAGCTTTGATCCTGGCCCTTAGCTCATCGGGGACGATGATCAGGAACCGTTGGATCGGCGTGATCAGATAAAAACGGGCCAAATATATATATATATATTCATTCTGTCACACTTTATCAGCTACATTATTTTAATTTTTAAAAATAGTCAGATGCATTTTCTGTAAATATGTTCAGCATAGAAAACCTAGTCCTTGGTGTTTAGTTTAATACAAAATTTGAATCAATTCATTTGGATTACTGGATTTCCCTAAGCACACTTTTTGGTGCAAGATGTCCAAAGGCTAACGAGAAATTAAAATGAGTTCCCTCAGTGGCCCACTTAGTCAAATAGTCGGAAATTTTGACCATAGGCTGGTCTGACAATGACCCACAACATATCCAAAAATCAAAATGTTTGGAGATGATTTTTCTATAATTTTTGTAAAAATTTAATAATCCATACATGTGATTAAATTAGGGTCTATGGATCTCAAATTTCCCCCAAAATCTGGTGGATGACCAGAGGGGTCATTATATACCTACAAAAAAAATATCAGCCCATTTTAAGTTGATTTGATGGAGTAACTTGATGAGCAAAGTTGGCCACTTAAAGGAAATAGGTCTAGTTCTTCAATAATGCACATGGTATTGTTGAGTGGTCAACCCCTCTACCAAACAAGGTGAAACCTTGGCCACTAACATATTATCACTTGAAACACCCCTTGAAGTAGTCTTAGAAGTATTTAGGGTTGGAATACCATGAAACCCTAGTTCAAGTCTTAGGGTTGCCAATTAAGGTTAACGAATGACATAGGGCCATACCTCTAAGCCTTAGCTTAAGACTTTGTAGGTAGCTTCATTGGGTGGAAAAACACCTTGGATAATTTAATTGAAATTTTATGGGCACTTCTCTCCGACAAATCACTTATTATTTAAAATATGAATCTTCCTATCAAGTACAAACTACCTGTCCATACAGTGTTGAATGGTCATGAAACTTGGGTAATGGGTCTTTACTAATGTTACTTATGTCTGCAAATTCTATTGTAATTTTTGGTTGAAAAATTATACTACTTTCTTTGTATTGCTAGAGATTATTGAATAGGGAAGTTAATTATTTCAGGACAAACTGAGTATTGAAAAATTATAAAACTTGGCCAGTAAATATTTCAAATTAAAATGATGCCTTGTTAGTTTTTTTGCAATTTTTAGAAGTCAATATGGAGAGGTTCCTTCACAAATTGCCCTAGGTGAATTTCTCTTCATTAATTTATTTATGTGGCTAAAAAATTTGGAAGACTATGAAATTTGAGCATTACCATTTTCTGATCATTATAGGCCTCTAGTAATTTATATTATAATTTTTGGATGATAAAAACTTATACTCTCTTTGTTAATTGTCATTTTGATCAAAAGATTTGTATTTTGTTTTATGATAGAAATCATTTTTAGGAAAATCATGAAATTCATACTGTGTTGTTATATAGTCAATAGAAAGCTGTGGAAATTTTGGTGAGATCATTGCATGTCAAAATCTTATACTTCATGTTCAAAGTCAAAGGAGGCATGATTTTAGGAAACTTAAGAAAAGGTTGATTTAACTAGGAAAATACCAAATTATGGAATTGGGCTCAACATATCATGGTTGATCCCCAGTAATAATTATAAAGTAGTTGACAAAGTAAATTAGGGTGTTCACTTTCATACACTTAAGCTAGTTCATTTGGTCTGCATTCAGCGAAATGAAGTATTCAGGGTAAAATTGTAGACTTCACATGTTTGGAAGTATAATGGGTGTACCTAGTTGGGTGGAGTCTTTATAAGGTCACCATTAGGGACAAATGTCAGGTAGTCAGGGTGACAAAGTGATAGAGTTGTGCTCGGGGCCGATGAAGTATCGTCTTCACCCTGAGGATGGTAATCTACTTAGAGTTAGCTAAAGAGCAATATGGGATAGGGTTGGTTAAAAAAAGTAGTTACCCATAAAAATAAGTGTCTTGAGAAAGGGAGCTTTGAGCTTCAGCCCATCATAGTTCTTAGTGCCCTCGAGAGCCCTTCACCTGGCATGCCCTGGGCAGTCAAAGGTTAACCATAAACTATAAGAATAAGCAGACTAAAAGATTAACCAATAATAAACCACCGTCACATACACTCACCCCGTCATTTCGTGAGGGTAGTTTGTTTATACCCACGAGCGGTGGACTCAGTGTTTGATAGGATTGCTGGCTTAGATTGGTGAACCGATGGCTCGGAAGCTCCTTATAGCATGTGTGCATGTGCATTCAGTGGAGGGTCCTCTTTATTTGATGATCGTTCACACCGACGTCGATACGTTGACTCGATAAGTGTAAGTATTCACTTAGCCCATAAAAGACTAGTGGTTTGGCCAACATTAGTATAAGAGACTCCGTAGTACCCGATTGTGGGTGTACCGAGTAGTACGAAGGGTTTAGGCTGGGTAGTGTAAATACCGACCTAGGAGTGGGGAGGCCCAACCCACTGCCTTAATTTGCCACTACGGAGGCACCTGAGAGTTTAGCTAACTCCAAATGGGTGAAATTAAGGTCCGTACGCATAGAGTCGGGTGGGTGTGTTGTACTTGTGTGAAACATATCATCAAGCATGCATAGTATTTCATGTCATACATAACTTGCATGAAACCTCTACCCCTAACGTATAAATTATTATGGGATCTTTTATACGTTAGGTCTTAAAAAATGATCCCTTAATTTATAAGTTTGTATGATCATTCTTATAAATTGAGGTTACCTTCTCTATCATGATTAGTCAGCTGCTTACCTTAACTTTAATTTGCTACTTCCATTATGCTACTACTTTTACTATCTGTTTGTTTATATATCTGTCATTGCTGTGATAGATACTTTTAGCATATGATAGTTAGGATCACTGTCACCTACTTTTTTTTACTCTTCACTTTCAGTACCTCCCATTTCATCCTCCCCTTGCACGATACCTAGGAGTCGTAGGGGAGGAGAAGGGGACCAAGACTTAGATTAAACTAATGGCCTGATGGGCATAACATCAGGGATTCTAGCTGAGAGATAGGGTGCAACACCAGGGGAACCAGTACATACAGGAGGAGGTGAATCAGCCTAGTCCAGGTGTGGCAGCAGCAGCAGTCATGGGATCAATGAGTGACAAGTAGCTTTACATCTGTAAGTGTTATGTAGTGAGGATTATATGTACTGGGCAGGAGCCCCTTTTATCCTTCCTTTCAGACTTACTACTTCATGTTGAACACCTATTGAGTTTATGTAGACTTATATATATTGCATGTGATGGTGGATTGGTTTATATCTATGGATATCATTTCTTTCCTTCTGCGTATATACTCGAGTATTTGCCGACAGAATCGACGATTTGTGGCGATGACCTCCTTGGGAGTTGGTGTCACCACAAAACGGCGGTTCTGGACATAAGATCCCAGAAAAAGAAAAAGGGGGGGGGGGTCTTACTGGGCGGGGCGGTCGGGCACGACCGGTCGTCTGACCGGCGCTTCGCGGTCGTGTGGTGCGACCATGAGGGGCGGGACGGTCGGGCGCGTCCGGTCGTCCGGGCGGATTTCCGCGGTCGTGAGCGGTGCGGCAGGGTTTTGCGGTCGCGGGTGGAAGCGGTGGTTGGGCGTCGCCGGCCGACGTGACGATATCGGTTGTCGGTGTGTGCGCGTAGCGGAATCGCGTGTGTCGATCGAGTGCGTCGATCGCGCGTGACGGTCAAACCCATGATCTCCACTATTTTATGGAGATCATGGAGGAGTGGGCTATGTGCACACCAACTTCTCCATAAAAAGAAGTCATACCCATAAAGTTGTAACAAGAATTAAGACCTAATTATATTGATAATAGATTGAAATTTTATTAAAGTTAATACAGTTCAGATTAGTTCGACATTTCAAACCAGGAACCGAATCAAAATGTAGGCTACTAAAACCGAACAGAACCGTGCGGTTCGGTTCGACGAATAGGGTTGAATTTAAGGGGGGCGTAGGGGTCCCCCCCCCCCCCCACAAGATTTTTTTTAAAAAACTTACTATATTTATAGGGCGTTGTTTTAGGTCTATGCGTACACAAAATTGAATCGGTTGCGGGTCGAAACTTCAATTGATGATTTACGATATTGTGTATTTCAAGGTATTACATTTAGAGGTCATGGTGAATGTCAAGAATCAATTAATCGCGGTGATCATCGGTTTTGAAATCCACGTGATATCGTTATAGTTGATCGTCATGTTCGAGTGTACATTTTCAATTCGACAATAAATTTGATGTTGCAGGAACTCAACTCAAGATCCAGTGAAAATTCTATGGAACTACTTCGTCTAAGTATAACTTTAGATCCAAGTGATGAATACAAATTTTTCAATAATAATGATAAATGTGTCATTGCAAAGAATTTATATCCTAAAGATTTCAGAGAACCTTAAATTTATGTGTTGGATACTCAATAGTAAGATCATCAGTTTGATTTTTCTTCTCACAATTAAGGACATCAAGAATTTGTTTAAAATTTTCAAGCTTTATCAGAAATTGATGGAAACGAAAAAAAATCAAAAAACTACTATCTTATTTACAAATTGATCAGACTCATTTTAACTCTTCCGATATCAACAACAATCACGGAAATGTCATTTTCTGCTATGAAACTCGTTAAAAAGAGATTTCGGAACAAGATGAAAGATGAATTTCTTTCAAATTGTATGACTTTATATAATGAGCGAAAATAGCGGAAAAAATTGACAAAGCTTGTATCATATATGAATTCTAGAAAGTGAAAAAATTATCCACAATTAAAGTAGTATGAATGTAGTGTTTTTTTTTTAACTTATTGGAGAAATATGATATATTTTATCGAAATTCTCTAGCCAAAATTTCTGAATCCTTCCCTGTTGTTCAGTTATGCAGTTTGGTTAAGTTACGGCTTACAAGTTACAACAGAGTGCACAGGTACAATCGGCCGAGTTTCAATCCTGATTGAGGGACTAGCTGCCGGCCACCTCTCAGTAATAAAAAAAATTATAAAATATACAAATTATGTATGTATATTGTATAGTATATAACTATATGTAATAATATAGAAAAGAGAAGATAATTATTTGTTTAGTATTATTATATTAATCATGTTGATATTATTCATTTATTAATACAGCATATATATGTATTAAGGTGTGTGGGAAATGGAATTGTGAATAAATTGACTAAGAAAACAGAGACCACTTGTTCTAAAGAAACCTACAGGGTCTGGTTTTAAATAGCCCTTCTTCACCCATCCTCCCTCTCACCACTTCCACTCCAAGCCTCCAATCAACCACACTACTTTAATTTCCCTACGACTTAGGCAGAGGGCTACTGAAGATTCAAGTTAGTTATGGACTTCGCCGGAGCCCACCGACCTCACATCGCCGTCCTACCTACCCCCGGCATGGGTCATCTTTTCCCCCTCGCCGAGCTCGCCAAGCTCCTCGTCAGCCGCCACCACTTCACCGTCACCTTCATCACCTTCGCCGCCGCCGACAACAGAGCCACCAAAAACTTCCTCTCCACCCTTCCCGCCGGCATCACCTCCGTCTCCCTCCCTCCCGTTCCCCTCGACGACGTTCCCGAAGACGCCACCATCGAGACCCGAATGTCAATCGTCACCGTCCGCTCCCTCCCCGCCCTCCGCTCCATCCTCATCGACCTCCGATCCTCCACCAACCTCGTCGCCTTCCTCGCCGACTTCTTCGCCGCCGACGGCTTCGAAATCGCCAGAGAACTGGGCATCTTCTACTACATGTTCGTCCCCACCAACCTCCAATTCCTCACCCTCATGCTCGAGCTCCCGGCGCTCGACGCCGCCGTGAAGTGCCCCTTCCCGGAGCTCGAAAACCCGGTCCGCCTCCCCGGCTGCCCGCCCATTCCCGGTCCGGATATACTCACCCCGCTAAGGGACCGGTCCAACGACTGCTACAAGTGGATGCTGCACCACGCGCGGCTGTACCGCCAGGCGCAGGGGATTCTGGTCAACAGCTTCTCGGCGATTGAACCGGGGGCGGCGAAGTTACTCACGGCGGAAGAGGAGGGTCGGCCGCCGGTGTACCCGGTTGGGCCGTTGATACAGTCACGATCTGCCGCCACCGCCGTCGCCTCCGCCGCCCCATGCTTAAAGTGGCTGGACGAGCAGCCGCGGGGCTCTGTTCTGTTCGTCTCGTTCGGCAGCGGCGGAACGCTGACGCGGATGCAGCTGGGAGAGCTCGCGCTGGGGCTCGAATCCAGCAAACACAGGTTTCTTTTAGTAGTTCGTAGCCCCAGCGACAAGGACTCGTCGTCCACCTACTTCACCGCGCATTCGAAAGAGGACCCGCTGTCCTACCTTCCCGGCGGCTTCCTCCGCCGGACTAAAGATGTCGGCTTTGTGGTTCCGTCGTGGGCGCCGCAGGTCGAAGTGCTGGCTCACCCCGCGACGGGCGGATTTCTGTCCCACTGCGGGTGGAACTCGACGCTGGAGAGCGTGAAGCAGGGCGTGCCGATGATAGCATGGCCGCTGTTCGCCGAGCAGACGATGAACGCCGTGATGCTCGTTGAGGAGGCGAAGATTGCAATCAGGCCGAAGGCCGGCGAGGACGGGGTGTTCGACCGGGAGGAGATTGCGAGGGTGGTGGGGGAGTTGATGGAAGGGGAGCAGGGTAAGGCGATGAGGAACAGAGTGAAGGGATTGAAGGAGGCGGCGGAGGCGGCGCTCAGTGAAGGCGGGTCGTCATATACTAAGCTTAATGAGGTTGCGGCAGAGTGGAGGAAGGACTTTGGAGTGTCTGCATAGACTCCTCATTTGTATATTATGCTCTGTTCTCTGTTTTAAGTTTTTAACACGCGCACAAACACACACGCAAAATAAGGCGCCTAATTACCGTAATGCTGCACTGATTTTGCCATGGGAACTGTTCTGGAATCTATTGAAAGGGGTGATGTGGATGTGTGTAGATGTTTAAGAAGAAGAAGAAAAAAATCCAACTTTGTTTTGATGACAATTGTGACATGGATGCACTCGGTCTCTGTTCTCACTTTTCTTAGAACTATTTTTGGGGAAAAATGCACTGAAACAGAGGAACTACTCTGCAATATAGGTGCACATAAAGCCCGGCGGGCCCGGGCTTGGCCCGGGCCTGCAGGGCCCGTGCTTTTCCAAACCGGGCCCGGGCCGGGCCTAAGTAGTAACCGGGCCGGGCCGGGCCGGGCAATGCCCCAGGGAGGGGGGCCTGGTAAGGCCCCCCAGGCCGGCCCGGGCCGGGCCCGAGCTTAGCCCGGGCCCGGTTATTATTTTATTATTTTATTTTTTTTATAATTTTATTGATTTAAATAATTAATTTTATATAAAAAGAATGGGGGGTTCATAGTTTTTAAAAATATATATATATATATATATTTAAAAAAAACAGCCACTTGGGCTGCAAATAGCAGCCCAAGTGGCTGCTAGCAGCCACCAACGGCTCTTGGAGCCGTTGGTGCTGGCCTGGCAGGCCTGCTGGCAACCAACGGCTCTAAGAGCCGTTGGTTCCAGGCCAGCTGGCAACCAACGGCTCTAAGAGCCGTTGGTTTCAGGCCAGCTAGTCCGGGCTTAGCCCGGGCTTTTCCAGGCCCGGGCTAAGCCCGGTGATCGGGCTTTGCCCGGCCCGGCCCGGCCCGGCCCGGCCCGGCCCGGGCACCGGCCCGGGCATTGGCCTTATACTGGGGCCCGGAAGGGCCCCATGGCCCGGCCTGGGCCTGAGCCGGGCTTGGCCCGGGACCGGGCCTACCGGGTTATTCACCGGGCCGGGCCGGCCCGGTGAGCCCGGTTTTTTTGGACACCTCTACTCTGCCACTACACTTGGTAGAGGTGAATGAGGTCAAGATCAAGTTGTTTTGTAAAGGGAGTTTATTATTATTGCATTTTTTTTGGGCGCTGCTATCCGCACCGCAGTTTTGGCTATTCGCACCGCAGTTTCTCCTAATTTTTCATGTCTTTTGAAAATATGTCTTGTACATGCATTTTTATGAAAAGTGTTCAACACGAAAGTTGTAGATCTTGACGAGATCTACAACTTTCGTGTTCAACACTTCCTAAAAATGCATGTACAAGACGTATTTCCAAAAGGTGCGAAATCTGAGCGTATTTCCAATGTACGCCTTGTACATGCATTTTTAGGAAAATTGTTCAACACGAAAGTTGTAGATCTCGTCGAGATCTACAACTTTCGTGTTGAACACTTTTCCGAAAAATGCATGTACAAGAAGTATTTCCAAAAGGGTCAAAAAATTACGAAAAAGTGCAATGCGAATAGCCAAAACTGCGGTGCGGATAGCAGCGCCCTTTTTTTTTGCTATCAAAAACTTGTTATTTTAGAAATCGATATTTGCAAAGCATGAAAGCTATTTGTGCTTGAAATTTGAAAGAAAAAAAAACTTTAAATATTTATTGAAAAAATTTCCACAATGCAGCTAACTAATGTGAATAACTCAATTGTTGGAGCCAAAATTGACCTCAACCAATGTTCAAAATAGGGGTGCAGCCAACACCTACTTCCCTCAAGCTCCGCCCCCTGACTGGTAGCTAACGACCTAGGACTGACCCAAAGCCTCAGCAGGGAGGTCTCACCTCACACCCGGAAGATCTCTGAGAGCTTCCCCTTCAAAGCCAAAAGCTGGGCTAGGAGCTCTTCAGGAAGCACTAGAGATTCAGAGAAAAATGAGAGTCTGTTTTCTAAGGAGTCCTTATGGATCTATTTATAACCTTTTGCTGACCTGAAATTACTGAAAAACCCCTGGCTGGTCTGCCAATAGCCAAATCCCGCCGTTTGTAAAGTACTAAAAGCAGCCCCTGAGGGTATAAGGGTAATTTTACCCGAGGTCAATTAAGACATTTTACCCTAAACCTGGGCCCCACTCGGCGAGAGCTCTATGCCGGGAACCCTCTCGCCTTTCTTTGGCGGGAGCTAAAAAGAAGTGTCAAAAGTCTCAAGCTGAGCCAACCCCCTCCTTCTCACCAGTTTAATCCTTCTCGCTGACTCTGCCGAGAGCGGATCCTGGCTGACCGAGGGTGAACGCTTTCGCCCCTCTCCAGACGGGAGCTCCTCTAACCTTGACGTTGTTGTTACTGACCATGGCGCTGAGTGGGTGAAGCTCACTTAACGCCCTTACTGCTGACCATGGCGCTGAGTGAGTGGAGCTCACTCAGTGCCCTTGCTGCTGATCATGGAGCTGAGTGAGTGGAGCTCACTCAGCGCCCTTGCTGCTGACCATGGCGCTGAGTGAGTGGAGCTCACTCAGCGCCCTTGCTGCTGACCATGGCGCTGAGTGAGTGGAGCTCACTCAGTGCCCTTGCTGCTGACCATGGCGCTGAGTGAGTGGAGCTCTCTCAGCGCGGCGCCTTCTCGCCCGCTTCTGGTCATGGGCGGGATCTCGCCTGCTCCTAGGCGGGAGCTCCTCCGGCGCGAGAGCTCTTCTGGTCTTCGGGCCCAAGCTAACCCGGGGCTGGTCCAACCCCGACCGTTGATGCCTCCGGGTCCCACCCAGCGAATATGGGTTGTACACAATTCCCGCTCTTTTTGAGCTAGCTATGCGCTCGAAAAGACACGTCCAACCCATAAATATTCGTTGGGCACGTGTCACTTCCTGCAAAGAGAACCTATCGGTGGACCCTGCCGCGGTTATATATACGCGATGGTAGATGGCCGAAAATCTGCTCCTGACCGTTGTTGCCCCCCCCCCCCCCGAGATCTCGCGCGACCTCATGATGCGCCCCAAACAAGCTTGTAAGTCACTCTCGCAGAACTTTCAGGACCGCATTAAGGTGGCGCGAGCGCGAGCCCTTGCAAATAGCGCGTTAGTGGCTCCTTGGCTGGCGAGAGAGGCACCCACTGTGGCGCCTCCGCCGCCGCCAAAAGAGAAGAAAAAGAAGGCGAAGAAGGTCCATCGTGGCCCCTCGCGAGAGCACCAAGCCTCTCCAACTTCAAACCCAAGCCGTGCGGCCGACCCTCTTCTGCTGTAGAGGGTATGTTTCGCCGATTATCGGACTGCTGTTTTTTGAGAATTGGTCACTGAACCTTTCCTGACAGGTGGTCCCGGAAGGTGATGTTGGTCTTCCGCCGGTGCCCCCGGACCCATCGACGTCTCGCCCACCTGAGGATCGGCCACAGGATCCGGAAGGGGCTCCTGCCGATGGTTTGGGACCCCTAGGTAGCCCCTTCTCTCTTTTGCCCGTTTTTCTTTTGGTCACTCTAACTGATAGTTTTACTTTCAAGACAACCTAAACACTTAGAGGGGGGGTGAATAGGTTCTAATGCTTGTTAACACTTTTTGGCAGAATTCAATTACAGAATTAAAACACACAGCACAGCAGTCACAGAAATTTAACCATCACAGATTGCACACTGTTTTATAGTGGTTCCCCAAGGTCTGGGTACATCCACTTCTCCCCTTCACCTATCTAGCAGTATGCTAGATTCAGCCAAACTTCCTCTTTACTCAGATCCACAGATCCTACAGCTCAGAACCTGAAAAGGTTCCTACAACTCAGGCTCAACAGCCATACCTCAGCCTTATCACAAAGCCTACAACTCAGAGAAGAACCTTCTCCTACACTCAGGCAAACAGCCCTACCTCAGCCTTATCACAAAGCCTACAACTCAGAGAAGAACCTTCTCCTACACTCAGGCAAATAGCCCTACCACTCAGAGATCAACTCTCCTACACTCAGCCTTTATAACACAGGCTTACAACTCAGATCTTTATTGACAGATCCTATAGAAATTAGAAAAGAAGTTTTTAATGTCTTGTCTTTGTTGAGAGAGAAAAGAACAAGACAATTCTTGATCAGCTGATGAAATCAACTGAATCTGAGCTTTCTTCAAAACTTCTTGAATCTGAACTTAGCTGAGTTGATTTCCAAACAGCTTCTTGAGAAACCAATGTTGGCTTCCTTCTTCTTCTTCAATTGGCTGGATCCCTCTCTATCCAACACCTTTGATGATACTTCTGAATTCTTGAAAGAACTCTACTTAGACTGATCCTGAGATCGTCTTCTTAGATCTTCTGATGAAGATCTTCTTTAATGCCTTGCACTTTCTTGAAGAGAGGACTAGTCTCTTAACTGATGTGTTGATGAAGAATTAATTTCCTCTTTTGTATGTTGTGTATTAGTATCTTTTTTCTTCTGAATCTGTCTATTTATAGATCTTCTTCATGGTAACCGGCTGATCCGGTTTCTAACTGACTTCTGATAAGTCTGATAGCTTCAGTTAACCTGTCATAACTCACAGCTGTCAAGTCTTCAAACAGATCCTGTGCCTTAGCTTGGACAGCAAAGTGTTGAGACAGACTGTCAGAAAGTGTCGAGACCAACTGTCTATATGTGTCGATACAAGTGACTTTGGTGTCGACACAGCCTTTGATGATGTCGACTAGTTTGCCTTTAAGTCGACACTGCTTCTTCAGAACTTCATCTTGAGAATGAGTCGACACAGAGAATTTGTGTCGACTCAACACTTCATCTTTCTTCAGAAAATAACTTGATCTTGACTTTGCAGTGTGTCGACACAAGTCCTGTGTGTCGACACAGTTGTTGTAGATTCAGAACTCAGTATGTGTCGACTCTGCCTTCAGGTGTCGACATTGTTGAGGTCGACTATCTTTCTGTGAGTCTACACTGCTTCCCAGTGTCGACACAAATGTGGTCGACTATCTTTCTGTGAGTCGACACTGCTTCCCAGTGTCGACACAAATGTGGTCGACTATCTTTCTGTGAGTCGACACTGCTTCCCAATGTCGACACAAATGTGGTCGACTATCTTTCTCTGTGTCGACACAGCTTTCTTCAAGTGTCGACACAATTATTCTAAAGTGTCGACACAATTTCTTCAGGTGTCGACACATGGACTTAGAATAATTTCCTATATTCTTTAATGCTTCTTCACCTGCACATGTCAACTTAAAACAATATTAAATACACCTTGATGTATATCATTAAGCTAAGTTAGGTTTCTTCAAATCAGGTACACATTTTCCAATGTACCCAACAATCTCCCCCTATTTGGAGAAGTCATAACCCTTTTAGTTAATGATATACACCATTTATAACAAATATAATATGATGATGTATGACATTACAGGAATACTTAATATAAACAAAATATTAACAATTCATCACAGAGTGAACATGAATATATGATTCCAAACAAAATTTTGTTTATAACTTGGTAATGTTTGATTACAGATGTTTACATTGAATGATTAAACAAAACATTACAAAAATTGAAAGTGAAGGGATAGATACAATTGCGGAATTAAAGATTATAGATAAGGATTTAACCCTAAAGCTTAACACAAGTGTTGTGCACAAACTCAAGCTAACTGTAATTACAGTTAAGCTTGGGTCCTAATCCAGGATAGATACAATTGCGGAATTAAAGATTATAGATAAGGATTTAACCCTAAAGCTTAACACAAGTGTTGTGCACAAACTCAAGCTAACTGTAATTACAGTTAAGCTTGGGTCCTAATCCACCAACTAGCAATCCTAGTTAATTCTAATCACAGCCACAATACAATTAACAAATTAAGCAACCAGACGACACAAGATATTATAGTGGTTCCCCAACCACCGGGTACATCCACTCTTCTACCCACACGGTAGGAATCCACTACAGGTTTTTGATCAGGTGCCCTGCCACCAACAGGATCTGCTTCAGGTAGATCCAGAAACCCTTTAGAATTTTGATCAGGTGTCTAAAAACCAAGCTTTACTTTTGAAGGGAGTAAACAACCCTTTACAGGAGGGGGGAAGAGGGTTAGAATATCTTCTCTATTTTAACATAGATTAGAGAAGCACAAGAGACTCTTCAGAACTCAAGACAGAATACTGTCTGGAAGTTCTGAAGGAAAAGCTTGAAGAAGACTAGAGATCTGGAATGGATGTTCTTCTTCAGCTTCCTTCTTCTTCTTCTTCTTCAATATCTCTGAGTGTATCTTCCTGGAACAGGAGCACTCAGGTTGAAGAAGAGCAGAAGAGATAACTTCTCAGTTGGATGAATATTGCTGAGAGCAGCTGTGCTGAGATATGGTTCTTTCTCTGTGTGTTGTACAGGATTCTTCTCACTTGTTCTACCGCTCCTCATATTGTTCTTTCAAAAGAACTCCTTTAAATAGGAGTAGCAGCAACGGCTCTAATATGAGCTTTTGTCTTCTTCTCAGATCTTGAATCTGGGCTGCAATTAACATAAAGATAAAACATATCTTGCAGATATATATTTCTATATAAAGAAATAAAGCTTCATAAGAAGCTGCAGCATAAAATCTGATAAAGAAAGATATCAGAAATAACTCTTTACAGCCAACGGCTATAAAGGACATCTGCATTAATAACACAGTCAGAAAGTCAACTAATAAGACAAAAGCACTTTATCTGATAGGAAAGACTTAAGCATAAGAATAGCAAGAATTGCTTTGAAGTATATGAAGTAAATCTATCAGATAATATCTATTAAGTATATCAGATAAAATAAGAAAATAAAACACAGAATAAAACGCATATAAAATTATATATGCAGACAGCCAATCGTCGAACGGCTGATCGACGATAGTCGAACGACCTTCGACTATAGTCGAACGACCTGCTGAGATCGTCGACCTATCAATAGATAGTCGACCGACTCAGATAGTCGAACTATCCAGGTGGATAGTCGACCGACTCAAGACTAGACAGAAAGCGTCGAACTATCAAGAGATAGTCGACCAGAGCTCGACGATCTAGCAGCAGATCGTCGAGCTGACTAGAGACAGACGATCGTCGACCGGCTGATCGACGATAGTCGATCGGCGTTCGACGATAGTCGAACCCGAAAATCCCTTAGCCAGATTTTTACTGGAAAAGCAAATACTCAACAACAGGACTTTGACCATAGATAAATCTTGGGTCAAGGACTAAAAGGGAAGACTTAACTCAAATCCAAACTAGGGTACCAACAATCTCCCCCTATTTGGGTTAAGTCTTTCAAAAACTAAAACTACTGAAAATAAGCTAAAACAACCTAATAGAGATCCTAACCCAAATCAGAACCATGGTTCCAACAATCTCCCCCTATTTGGGTGAGGATCCTATTAGCAAAAATAGATAAAGCAAAGCATAAAATATATAAAGAAAGACTTTGCTTAGCTGGCTGCTGTTGGCATTTGCAATCTCCCCCTATGTTGATGCAGTACATGTGATTTGGAGGAGGCTGAGATGACTTTGAATATTGATTGAGTCATCCAGCTAACTCTTGTGGATAGTACCTGCAGAAAGTTATGGTAGAGATTGCTCTCTCCTTGAAAAAGGGTATGTTAGCAGCAAAAATGATATTTTGTCTAGCAAATTTAATTAAGATTCTGGATCTGAAAAACAAAATCAGATATCTTCCTTCCTATAGAATTTCTTTTCATCAGACGAGATTCAAACTCAGCTGACCAATGCAACTAGAGTAGAGGACTCAATCTAAATGAAATTAGAAAAAGGATCTATAAGAAATAGAGTTATCTGACAGAGAATTTCTTTATACAGAAATTTGAATAAAATACTTGAACAACATATCAAACAGATATAATCAGCTATAAGAAAAGAAAATGCTTCCTAATAAATCTGTTCCAAATAATAAAAGGATTTGAAAATATTTTAAGTAATTTATCCTTTTGTTTATAAAACAAATTTATGAAAAAGCAAATAGAGTTCTCAAAACTGAACTCATTAAAATATAAAGAAAACATTTCTCTGAGAAGTGTTGGATCCATCTCAGGTATAGTTAAAACTTGGCAGCAATTTTGAATATCTAAATTTACTGAACTAATAACAGATTTTGATATTACCTGAACCTTTTCAGGTTTTGATTTTCCTTCTGTTAGTTCAGCTTCTGAATTGCTGCAGGAGGCATATATGGCCATGATGCAAAATGCTTTGACCCTTGCTTCCTCCTCTTCATCTTCAAATGATGAGTCATCATCTGAGACATCCCAGATAACATCTAGGGATGGTGATTCTCCTTCAGATGAGATGATGTGGCTTCCTTCTGATATTTCGTCCAAGGGTTCAGAAGCCATTTGATGAAGGTACAGCCAAATCTCCTTAGCTGATGAACATTCAGCAATCTCTTGAAAAATGTCATCAGACATTGATTCTGCAAGAATGTTCATTGCTCTGGCATCAGCTAGCCTGGCATTTTTTGTTATTGTTGCCGAAGTAGGGAGACCTGTCAAAATAGACAAGAAAATTTCTTCATCAAAAGAGTTCATATATAATTTGACTCTTATCTTCCAGATGCTAAACTCAGCTAAGTTGCAAGCTGGAGGTCTGGTGCTAAAATAATCATTGTACTGGGCCATGAAAGTGAGTGTGAATATCTATAATCCTTGGTATCTATCAGGATCTTGTGACTTAGGTGTTAGCCTATACAGTCAGTCAACCTCCCTCTGATACCAATTGAAAGTGAAGGGATAGATACAATTGCGGAATTAAAGATTATAGATAAGGATTTAACCCTAAAACTTAACACAAGTGTTGTGCACAAACTCAAGCTAACTGTAATTACAGTTAAGCTTGGGTCCTAATCCAGCAACTAGCAATCCTAGTTAATTCTAATCACAGCCACAATACAATTAACAAATTAAGCAACCAGACGACACAAGATATTATAGTGGTTCCCCAACCACCGGGTACATCCACTCTTCTACCCACACGGTAGGAATCCACTACAGGTTTTTGATCAGGTGCCCTGCCACCAACAGGATCTGCTTCAGGTAGATCCAGAAACCCTTTAGACTTTTGATCAGGTGTCTAAAAACCAAGCTTTACTTTTGAAGTGAGTAAACAACCCTTTACAGGAGGGGGGAAGAGGGTTAGAATGTCTTCTCTATTTTAACATAGATTAGAGAAGCACAAGAGACTCTTCAGAACTCAAGACAGAATACTGTCTGGAAGTTCTGAAGGAAAAGCTTGAAGAAGACTAGAGATCTGGAATGGATGTTCTTCTTCAGCTTCCTTCTTCTTCTTCTTCTTCAATATCTCTGAGTGTATCTTCCTGGAACAGGAGCACTCAGGTTGAAGAAGAGCAGAAGAGATAACTTCTCAGTTGGATGAATATTGCTGAGAGCAGCTGTGCTGAGATATGGTTCTTTCTCTGTGTGTTGTACAGGATTCTTCTCACTTGTTCTACCGCTCCTCACATTGTTCTTTCAAAAGAACTCCTTTAAATAGGAGTAGCAGCAACGGCTCTAATATGAGCTTTTGTCTTCTTCTCAGATCTTGAATCTGGGCTGCAATTAACATAAAGATAAAACATATCTTGCAGATATATATTTCTATATAAAGAAATAAAGCTTCATAAGAAGCTGCAGCATAAAATCTGATAAAGAAAGATATCAGAAATAACTCTTTACAGCCAACGGCTATAAAGGACATCTGCATTAATAACACAGTCAGAAAGTCAACTAATAAGACAAAAGCACTTTATCTGATAGGAAAGACTTAAGCATAAGAATAGCAAGAATTGCTTTGAAGTATATGAAGTAAATCTATCAGATAATATCTATTAAGTATATCAGATAAAATAAGAAAATAAAACACAGAATAAAACGCATATAAAATTATATATGCAAACAGCCGATCGTCGAACGGCTGATCGACGATAGTCGAACGACCTTCGACTATAGTCGAACGACCTGCTGAGATCGTCGACCTATCAATAGATAGTCGACCGACTCAGATAGTCGAACTATCCAGGTGGATAGTCGACCGACTCAAGACTAGACAGAAAGCGTCGAACTATCAAGAGATAGTCGACCAGAGCTCGAAGATCTAGCAGCAGATCGTCGAGCTGACTAGAGACAGACGATCGTCGACCGGCTGATCGACGATAGTCGATCGGCGTTCGACGATAGTCGAACCCGAAAATCCCTTAGCCAGATTTTTACTGGAAAAGCAAATACTCAACAACAGGACTTTGACCATAGATAAATCTTGGGTCAAGGACTAAAAGGGAAGACTTAACTCAAATCCAAACTAGGGTACCAACAAAAATACTTTTGAAAAAACTTAGAACTAAGACTGATCAGGCTCTTTTATGACAATTCCTTTGCCAGATTGGATTTGAGCCTTCACAGGAGCTTCAGCAACTTCAGGTGGCTTCTTGCCTTTTAGCTCAGCTTTCTTCTGTGCTTCTTCCTTGAGCCTTTGCCTTTCAAAGTAATTAAAGGGCTTTGGAAAGTACTTGCTCGGCTCCTGAGCATCTGGTGGCAGCCTTCCCAGCTTGGCTTTTCTCCTGAACTGTACTATAGCTTCTTGCCTAGCTTCATACTTTTGCCATTCCATTTCATTATACTACTTCCATCTATCATGTACTTGGTCCTTTACAGCCTTCTATGCAGTTAGTATAATATTTCTTGAAGTAGGGCTCCACTGCTCAAAATCAGGCTTAAGTTCAGCCTGCTCTCTAAATCTTTTCTTGGATAGTAAAGCATCTTGTTGTTCTTGCAAGTTGGCATCAGGCTTATCAACTTTTTCAATAACAACCTTGGTAACCTCCTTTGGAGGACTATACATATCCTGAACTTGCTGATCAATCATATCAAAATTAGGAGGAGGGTAAATGACTTGGGAAATCTCAGGTTGATTGCCTTCAAGTAGACCTGTTTGAATTCCTGACTCAGCCACCATAGCATCATCACACAAAGGTGGATATTCCAATGTGGCTCGAATACTATTTGTCACCCATTTGGTGTGCTCTGAGCCAGCATGAACTAACAACCTCTCCCCCTTTATGACTTCTCTGGTAATATGATCTCTTAGATCATTCTTTTGAAATCTGATCTGGCCATCTAGATAATTCACATCTTCTTTAAAATATGGTTTCAATTTTTGTAGTTTGTCAGATATGTCCTTCTGAGATATAGTGATGGCAGTCTTAACTGATTCAATGGCTTCTTGAAGTTTCTTATCAAACTCTTCCATCTCCTTTGCTCTTGCTTCAGTCATCCCTGCAGTAGCCTTTGTGAACTCTTCAAGAATTTCATGGTGAGATTCAGTCAAATTATCATTCATCCTCAGCTGATTCTCCAGAACATAACCTTGCTTTAAAGCAATATCATCCACTTTAGTGAGGATAGACTGCTGTTGTTTAGCCAAAAACACTACAGCATTACCTCCCTTATGGAAGCAATCTGTCATCTCCTTCTTATTCATATTTACTTCAAATCTAATAGATTTAATATCTTGAGCCAAGTCAAATTGAAGGGATTTATTGCTCTCATCAACATACTTTTCAACAGCCAATCTGTGTTCATCCAACTTAACTTGCAAGTCTACCATAAATTTGTTATAATTAAATTCAGAAGGAGATTGGAGTGTTGTAGTCTGTAGAGTCTGCTTATAGCTTTTGCTCCTTCTCTGAAAGACCATGAGCTTTTTCTTCTTAGCCAGTCTGGCTTCTTCATTCTCAGAATCAGATGAACTTTCAATTTGAACTCTGTCAGGAGAAGTAGGAGGAATATTAGTTTCAGTGACATGTTGCTCAGCCTCAACATTCACAGGCTCCCCCTCAACTACTTGCTCCTTCTCAGCTTCTTGCTCTATCTCCATGTCTAGTGCCTTTTCATTGTCTTGCTCCTCCTCTACTCTATCAGTAGCAATTTCAATATTAGGAAATAACTCATCTAGAGTGTATTCCTTCTGAGCTTGAATAGATGTTGAATCATCCAGATCTGCAATATTCAAATCTTTTGATAAATCAATTTGTTCTTCCTCTTGCACTTGTACAGACATCTTCTCCCCCTGCACTTGATCAGTATTTGGAATATCATGGGCAGGTGAATACACTTGTTCCCCCTGCACCTGTGCAGGAATAGAAATATTAGTAATGTCCTTGATAGGAAAAACTCACTTGCTCTCCCTTTACCTGTTCAGAAGTAGATACATTCTGGGCAGGAGAGTGAGCTTGCTCCCCCTGCATCTGTGCAGGAATGGTTTCTTTCTGAACTTGAGTAGACTCAGGCTGATCTTCAACCTGCTCTCTCACTTGCTCTTCTTGATGCTGGGCAGTGCCTAGATCATGTGTAGGGGATCTTACATGGGTGTCCTGCCTGCTCTCATCAGGCACATCTTTAGACAGCACCCTATCCCATCTTGAAAATAATCTCGTATCCATCTTCCTCATGTGATTAATCTTGGACCCAAGCAGTTGTTGCATAACCTCAGGAATCACTCCAGTCAGGTATAAACTAACAATTCTAGCCAGATTTGGCTTCTTGATTCCTTCCTTGATCTTATCAAATACTACTGCAGACCAGTCAGTTGGAATTGTAAACACAATTCTGGTCATTAGGCTAAACATATAGGCTGAAATCCTATCATGTCCACCTGGTTTGCACAAAATCACTTTGCCAACTACTCCAGACAAAAATTTTCCTTGTTGATTCATTCCTTTTCTGTTGAAAGCAGCTCCAATCTTCAGGGTTGGATCCAATCCACACCATTGGAGAGCCTCCCTTGACTTAGAAACAGGGACTTCTTCTTCATTCTCAATGATAGGTAATTGGAGAATCTTTCTTAAACTTCTTGGGGTAATTTTCACCTTTGACCCATGAACTGTGGATTTGATCTTGAGATCATCTGAATCCACTGATGCAGAGGTAAAGAATTCAAGCACCTCCTTCTTCCATATCTTTGAAGGTTCAGAAACTAGAAACTCTATTCCAGATTCGGAGATTAGAGTTATAACCCTTTGAATATCTGTCGGGGCATCCGCAAAGGCATTGCGTACCAACTCATATCCTTCATTGATGTTATCTTCAACCTTTGGTGCCATTGATCAGACGAGAAAGCTTGAGAGAAGAGAGAGAGAGAATGTCGACACAGGGTTTCAGTCTCGAAAACCTTGTAAGCGTGTCGACAGAATAAGTTCTTGACCTATTTATACCTTCTATTGAAAGAAGATCAAAAGGCGGGCAAAAACAGTCTATATGTGTCGACACAGATGGAGTGTGTCGACACAAACTTCAATTGTCTTGACAGCAAGTCTGTCTACTATGTGTCGACAGCAATTGTGGATATGTCGACACCTGAGAGACATAGTAGAGCATCAGAAATTCTGTGTCGACTCTTAGGATAAGTGTCGACACAAAATCTGTAAGTGTCGACACCAATATTCTGGTGAAGTCGACACTACATTCCTTGATGAGTCGACTATTTGATTCTTAAGTGTCGACACACATTCTCTGACTAGTCGACATGACTTCACTGAGTCGACACATTATCACTGAATGTGTCGACACTATTTTACTTAGCCAATTTCTGTTTTTGTCAATACCACTTGATAATCTAATATCACTTGTAAGTTTGTTGATAAACTAATCAATGGTCAGCATGACTATTTCAATTTTAAATTTATTGAATTTTGTTTCATTCAGTGGCTTAGTAAATACATCTGCTATTTGATAATCTGTTTTAACAAATTCCAATGAGATGTCTTCTCTTTCTACATGCTCTCTAAGAAAATGGTATTTAATTTCTATATGCTTAGTTCTACTGTGAGAAACAGGATTATTAGCAATAGAAATAGCACTTTTAGAATCACACAATAAAGGTGTTCTACTTACTTGAATACCATAGGCTTTCAACTGATGCTGTATCCACAATAGCTGTGCACAGCAGCTGCCAGCAGCAACATATCCTGACTCAGTTGTGGATATTGTCACACTGGTCTGCTTCTTACTACTCCATGATATCAATCTTCCTCCCAAGAATTGACAAGTACCTGTTGTACTCTTTCTATCCTCTCTACAGCCTGCAAAGTCTGCATCTGAATAACCTGTTAGTAGAAAATCTCTATTCCTAGGGTACCAAAGGCCTAGATTAGGTGTGCCCTTAAGATATCTCAGAATCTTTTTGACTGCAGTATAATGAGATTCTTTAGGGCAGGCTTGGTACCTAGCACAGACACATGTAGCATACATAATATCTGGTCTACTAGCAGTGAGATAAAGTAGAGAGCCAACTATTCCTCTATACAAAGATTCATCAATAGGTTTACCTGCATCATCTTTGCATATAGGCATACTTGTTCCCATAGGAGTTCTCATAGTGGAGGATGATTCCATACCATACTTCTTAATTAATTCTTTGGTGAACTTAGACTGGGATATGGACAGGCCATCATCAGTCTGTCTTACTTGGAGTCCCAAGAAGAACTTAAGTTCCCACATACTGCTCATCTCAAACTTCCCTTGTATAAGTTTGGCAAACTTTTTACAAAGGTTATTTTCAGTAGATCCAAAGATTATGTCATCAACATAGATCTGAACTAAGATGATCTTACCTTTGGATTCCCTAAGAAATAGAGTTTTGTCTATTTTTCCTCTTGAGAATTTATTCTCAATAAGGAAAGTAGACAGGGTTTCATACCAAGCCCTTGGGGCTTGCTTTAACCCATACAAAGCTTTCCTAAGCTTATAGACATAATCAGGTTTAAGAGGATCTACAAAATCTGATGGCTGCTCTACATAGACTTCCTCTTTTAAATCACCATTCAGGAATGCTGATTTCACATCCATCTGGTACACTTTGAAGTCTTGATAGGCTGCATAGGCAAGGAACATTCTGATTGCCTCCAGCCTTGCTACTGGGGCAAAGGTTTGATCAAAGTCAATCCCTTCTTCCTACATGTATCCTTTTGCAACCAATCTTGCTTTATTCTTCACTATTATTCCACTCTCATCCAATTTGTTCCTATAAATCCACTTTGTGCCAATTATGTTGTGGCCTCTTGGTTTAGGAACAAGCTCCCAGACATTGCACCTTCTGAATTGATTCAGCTCCTCTTGCATAGCATCAATCCATTGCTGGTCTTGGATGGCTTCTTCAAACTTCTTAGGCTCCCCTTGAGACAGGAAACTTGAATGCAGGTCTGTGCTTTGATTTCTGCTTCTAGTCTGCACTCCCTGTCTTGGATCACCTATAATCTGATCAGCTGGATGGTCTTTAAGATGTCTTACTGCTGGAGGTAGAATTCCTTCAGGTTGAACATCTTCAGCTCCTTCATTATGCTGAACCTCTTGGTTTTCATCAGCTTCTATTGAGTCTTGTACTCCCCCTGGACAATAGCCTTCATTTTCCAATGCTTCATCTTCCTTTGATGCTTCAGCAATGGAGAGCTTGTCCAATCTTTTGCTTATACCTGTTGAATCATTTGATCAAACCCTTTGATGATTCCTTTTTCAGATCCACCAAAGATCACTTTGGGTCCATCTTTGACAGATGTATACTCCTTCAACTGCCCCTTTGTTCCAGTCATGTGCTTGGAACAACCACTGTCCAAGTACCATATAGGGGCATGGCCACTTGGACTTTCCTGCAACACAGATTTACTTACCCTTAGAACCCAAGTAAGTCTTGGGTCCTTGGTTCAGGTTAGCATTAAAAAAGCTACCATTATCTCTTCTAACAGGTAGACTCTTGTTCTTTCTAATACTTGTGTTATGCCAGCAGTCTAATGCAAAATGGCCTCTCTTGCCACAGCACCAACATTCAAACTTATTGTATCTAATTCTAGATACACCCTTGACAGAAGAATTTCTGTCCATTGCTGGTGCTGCAGCAGCTTCACCCACTGATTTCTTATAACCATTGGGTTTATGAACATAGATAGGCCTGTTGGCATTTACACCCTTGTTTATCAGAACATTAGTCTTAAAATGACCATGAATATCTTCATGATCATATTGGTTAGAAGGCACTTGCACCTTTCTAAACTTAATAGGGACTGAAAAGTTCAGTGGCTTGACAGGAGCTTTGCCTTTCCCTTGAATTGGGCTGCCCTGGGGTTACCTTTGAATCCTAATCCTGTCTTACCCTTTTGAGTCACAAATTCATCTATCAAGGGTAAGACAGACTTTGGCTTAGAGTAACTAGCCACTAACTCCTTTTCTATTCTTAGTCTGGCCTCCAGACTCTTCACTTGATCATTGGTATAATTGATTGTGCCCATCTGAATAATAGTTATATTCTTTAGTTTGGCAATTTCATTTAACTTCTGATCAATTACTTTTTCAAACTCAGTTGCAGCTACCTTTAGATCAGCAATTTCCTGAGTCTGAGATTTAACCAGGTTCTTGCTTTTCTTAAGGGCCTGCAACAAGTCCTCATACTTATCAATCAATTGATAGACATCTCCTTCAGATTCAGATGCATCTACATCACTTGATGCAGATGTAGCTGATTCTGCCCTTGTACTACAAACAGATTTTATTGAAGGACATAGTATCTTACTAGGACCAGACTGATTCTGGTACATGTCTTCTTCTAATCCTGCCATCAGTCCCATGCACTGATGATCTTCTTGTTCATAGATGGAGTCTAGCAATTGCATGAACTCCTCTTCTTCAGTAGCAGCATACAGTCCAATATATGCTTCAGCTTCAGATTCTGATTCTGAAGTTGATTGATCTGTTAGGCTCTTTTCCTTCTTTGCAACTGTTGGAGTTAGAGACCGGGCGGTCTGTCGGTCTGGCTTGGCGGGTTAATGACCGGGCGGTCTGGCGGTTTGCCTTCAGCGGTTTAGTTGTTGTGTTGAGGTCTGATGTCCAAGCAGTCTAGCGGTCTGTTACTGGCGACCAGGAGACCGGGCGGTCTAACGGTCTCACATGGCGGCTTGTCTCTCACTCTGGCAGTGGCCGAGCGGTTAGCCCATCTGTCTAACCGCGCGGCTTGTTCCGGTCTGTTGTTCTAGCCGCCCAGATTTTTTGTATAGTTTTAGTCCCACATCTCTTATTTGTATTCTCTCTTCTCTCCTCCATTCTATATAAGGGAGGCCATACCTTTGTAATAGACACCTTTTTCTGATAATAAAATTTCAGTTATACCATTTCCGGCTTGTTTTTGTTCGCTTCTCACATGGTATCAGAGGCAACGATCCTTTCCTCCTGATTCTGTGCTTCTCTCTGTCCGCGCGGCTTGCTTCTCCGGCTTGCGCCCTGTCCGCGCGGTCTCCTTGTCGTTGCCCTCTGTGTGCGCGACCTGTTGCCTTGTTCACTGCGACCTATCGCCGTGTGCCTTGCCCTCTCTTGTGCTTTTGTTCGAGCGGACTGTCTGCTAGCCGCTCGACTTCTTCCCCTTTGCTTGTTACTGCGGCTTGGTCGTGGTCTTTCTGGCCGCTGGTGTTTGACATCCTGACCGCTGCAGTTCCTCTTCTGCCTATCCGCACGGCTTGTTTTCTAACCGCGCGGCTTCCTGTTGGTTTGCTCTTATGGCTCTTTCTGATGCTTCAACTGCCACCACTCCTGTAGCCAATCCGGCTCCGCCTCTACCTCCTACTCCTTCCGGGAATCTTGGCACCGTTTCCAAGCTTGTCGGCTCCAACTACCCGGATTGGAGCGTCTCTTTCACCTTTCTCCTTCGCTCGCAACGCAAACGCCACCATCTCGTTGATGACCCTCCTCCTACCACTTCACCTCTCTTTGATGACTGGGATGCGAGTGACGCTCTTGTGCGTACTTGGCTCGCTAACAGTCTATCCGATGAGTGCCTTCCCGTCATCCGTCATGATGAGACGGTGAAGGCCGCTTGGCTTCATCTTGCTGCTTTGTATTCCAAAGGGGCTCAGACGTCCCTCATCTATACGTTGTATGCGAACCTCTTTGCCCGGCCTACCTTGTCTCCTGCTGCTGCCTACCAACAAGTTCAAGCTCTTGGGGCTGAGATTCTTCAGAATCGCCCCTTTTCTGCGGATCTGACTCAACAACACAAGCACTTCCAGAAGCTTCTGGTTGTGTGTTATCTGCTCCGTCTTCCTGACACTTATGACATGATCCGCCAACAAATTCTGGGTGAGGCGGAATCTCCTACTTTAGATGCCACCGCTGCTCGCATCGCCGCTGTCACCTCTCTCCTTCAGCGCCCGCTTCTGCCCGCTCCTTCTCCTCCGGATAACTATGCTCATCAAACTCAGCGGAGTGGCTCTGGTAGCCGCAGTCATTAGTCTAGCGGACGTCCTTCTTCCCGCTATCTCTGCTCTCACTGCGGCCGCACCGGACACACTCTTGACCGCTGCTGGACAAAGCATCCCCATCTTCGCCCCTCGGGTGACTCTTCTGCCTCTTCTTCCAAGCCGTCTGCTTCCGTGGTCACATCATCAGGTAGTGCCCATGTAGTCACTCAAGGTAAATGGCTTATCGACTCCGGTGCTACTAATCATATGACGGGCAATCCTCAGTGCTTCTCTCTCCTCGAACAGCATGATCGGTTGCCCCCGGTCCTCATTGCAGACGGTTCTCCCTCCCCGGTTCATGGATCGGGAGTGGTTCATGTTACTCCGTCCCTTCGGCTAGAGGACACTCTCTATGTGCCCAAGTTTCCGTGCAATCTGCTGTCGGTTACTTCTTTGTGCAAGCAGCTTCAATGTTCTGTAACGTTTACTCCATCTTCTTGCTCTTTTCAGGATCCGAGCTCCCAGCGGACGATTGCTACTGGGACTGAGAGTGGCGGCCTCTACTTCCTCGACAACGTTTCCGCTTTGTCTGCCTTCTCCTCTTCTTGTACGGATCTTCTCTAGTGGCATCTCCGTCTCGGTCATCCTCCACCACGGCTTCTACATCAGCTTCTGCCCCACCTCCCTCCCTCCACTACTCCTCTCCACTGCGAAGCATGTCAACTTGGCAAGCATCATCGTTCCTCCTTCCCGCCGAAGCAAGGTCGGGGCTCTACCCGTCCGTTTGATCTAGTCCACTCTGATATCTGGGGACCTGCTCCTACCCTTACTATTGGTCGGGGTAGTTCTTATTTTGTAACCTTTATTGATGATTTTTCTAGATGTACTTGGGTGTATCTCTTACGAGATCGCTCTGAACTTTTTAATGTATGGACCTCCTTTTATCATTTAATCAAAAATCAGTTTGGTGTTAGTGTTAAAACTTTTCGCTCTGATAATGCAAAAGAGTACTTAAGTCATGCTTTTACCTCTTTCTGTATGCAACATGGCGTTATTCATCAGACAAGTTGTGTCTATACATCCCAACAAAATGGGGTGGCGGAACGCAAAAACCGTCACCTCCTCGATGTTGCTCGCACATTAATGACTCAAATGCATGTCCCTCGCTCATATTGGGGCTATGCTGTTCTTCTTGCCTGCTATCTCATCAATCGCATTCCCTCCTCCGTTCTTAAGGGCAAAACCCCTTTTTCCATCCTTTATCCAGGCAAGGAGCCCTTTCCTCTCCCTCTCCGAATCTTTGGGTGCACTGCTTTTGTGCATGTCCCGTCTGCGACCCGTGATAAGCTCTCCCCTCACTCCACCAAATGTGTCTTTCTGGGGTACTCGGCCACTCAGAAAGGCTACTGCTGCTTTGATCCTGTTCTTCGTCAGCAGTTCGTCTCCGCTGACGTTACCTTCTTCGAGAATGCATCCTACTTCTCGGATGCCTCCTCTTCTCTTCCCCCCACCTCTGATTCTCCTGTTATTCCGTTCGTTCCCTCGTTTCCTACTACGATATCCGCTCCTCCTCCGTCTCCACCCACGCCTCTCTCTCCGCCGCCATCTCCCTCATCTCCGCTGCCGTCGCTCTCTCCTCCCGGGCCAGCTCTCTCTGCCACGGATGCTCTGGATGCCGAGGAGCCCGCCGACCTGGATCTTCCTGTAGCTCTTCGCAAAGGGGTGCGGACGTGTACCCTACACCCCCTTGCTGCTGTTGTTTCATATGATCGTCTTACTCCTTCTCGCAGGGCCTTTGCACTGGCTATCTCTGCTACTACCACACCTCGTTCCTACCAGGAGGCCCTTGACATTCCTCACTGGAAGCTGGCCATGGATGAGGAAATGGCGACCCTCACAGAGCGGGGTACCTGGACTCTTGTCCCTCCTCCCCTTGATACAGATGTTGTTGGCTGTCGCTGGGTCTTTGTCGTCAAGTTTGGCCCAGATGGCACTGTGAACCGTTACAAAGCTCGTCTGGTGGCTAAGGGCTTTACTCAAACCTATGAGGTTGATTACTTTGACACCTTCTCTCCCGTGGCTCGTCTCAGCACTATACGGGTCCTTCTCTCTGTGGCGGTCAACAAAGACTGGCCACTTTCACAGCTGGATATCAAGAATGCCTTCCTTTATGGTGATCTTCAGGAGGCCGTCTACATGGAGCAACCTCCAGGGTATGTTGATCAGGGGGAGACACGAGTATGCCGGCTACAGAAGGCAATCTATGGCCTCAAGCAAAGCCCTCGAGCGTGGTTTGACAAGTTCAGCGGCATCGTGGCGGCCGTTGGTTTTGATCGCAGCGCTGCTGATCACTCTCTATTTATTCGCAAAACCTCTTCGGGACTGGTGGTTCTTGCAGTATATGTGGATGATATTCTTCTCACTGGTGATGACCAGGAAGGGGTAGCCTTGACAAAGCGGCATCTTCGCCAACATCTAGTCACGAAAGATATGGGTTCTCCGAAGTACTTTTTGGGGATCGAAATCTCTCGGAAGCCCAACTCTTTAGTCCTCTCTCAGCGTAAGTATGCTCTTGATATTTTAAAGGAAGCAGGATTGACTGGGGCCAAACCTGCCCGATGTCCCATGGCTGTTGGAGAAGACAAAACCTGGACAGATGGTTCGCCTCTTCTTTCAGATGCTTCGCGGTACAGGCGTCTAGTTGGTAAGCTCATATACCTCACCGTGACTAGGCTCGACATTTCCTATGCTGTGGGCAAGGTGTGTCAATTCATACAAGCTCCCAGGGAGTGTCATCTACAGTCCGCCCTGCGAATCTTGGAGTACGTCAAAGCAGCCCCTGGGAAAGGATTGCTCTTTCAGAAGAATGATCATCTGAGGGTTGAAGCTTACTTAGATGCGAGTTACGCTGATGACAAAGGGGACCGCAAGTCTACCTCCGGTTTCTGTACCTTTGTTGGGGGCAATCTGGTAAGCTGGAAGAGCAAGAAGCAATCTGTTGTCTCCAGGTCCAGTGCTGAAGCTGAGTATCGGAGTATGACATCGACCACTTGCGAGCTAAAGTGGCTACGGGCTCTCATGTTGGATTTAGGAGAGGTCTACAACCATCCTCTACCTATGTTCTGTGACAACAAGGCTGCTATATACATCTCCAAAAATCCAGTCTTCCATGAGAGAACCAAGCACATTGAGGTCGACTGTCATTTCATTCGTGAAGAGATTCTGAAGGAACAGATTTGCACTCCCTTCGTCACTTCTGAAAAAGAGCTGGCTGACATCTTCACCAAGCTAGTATCCACCTCGTTTCTTCATATATGTGACAAGCTGGGCATGATCGACATATATGCTCCAGCTTGAGGGGGAGTGTTGGAGTTAGAGACCGGGCGGTCTGTCGGTCTGGCTTGGCGGGTTAATGACCGGGCGGTCTGGCGGTTTGCCTTCAGCGGTTTAGTTGCTGTGTTGAGGTCTGATGTCCAAGCAGTCTAGCGGTCTGTTACTGGCGACCAGGAGACCGGGCGGTCTAACGGTCTCACATGGCGGCTTGTCTCTCACTCTGGCAGTGGCCGAGCGGTTAGCCCATCTGTCTAACCGCGCGGCTTGTTCCGGTCTGTTGTTCTAGCCGCCCAGATTTTTTGTATAGTTTTAGTCCCACATCTCTTATTTGTATTCTCTCTTCTCTCCTCCATTCTATATAAGAGAGGCCATACCTTTGTAATAGACACCTTTTTCTGATAATAAAATTTCAGTTATACCATTTTCGGCTTGTTTTTGTTCGCTTCTCACAGCAACAAAGGATTTTTCCTTCTTGCCCTTTTGATGAGTCTTCTTCTTGTCTGATGACTCCTTTCTCTTATCAGGACAGTCAGCCACTACATGTCCAGGCCTATTGCAACAATAGCAGACAATCTTTGAAGTAGTGGCCTTGCTGGGCATTGTTCTGCTCTTCTCTTTCCTTGATGACTTTTTCTTCTGATAATAGTCATCAACTTGCTGTGATGAGGAGGGCCTAGACTTCCACTACTTCTTCTTTAAAAATCTCTGGAATTGCCTTGTAAATGCAGCAAAATCTGCATCTGACTCACAGCTTTCTGAACCCTGATTATCTGAATTTTCAGAACTAACTTCTGTAACTTCCTTAGGAGGAGATGGTGATATCCTCCTATTCTTTCTAGTGGCTTCTGCCTTGAAGGTCACTGTCTTCTCTCTATGCTCTCCTTTTGAATTCTTTTCCTCCTCCTTCCTCACCATAAGTTGTATTTCATAGGATAACAACTTTCCAAATAAGGTTGGAGGAGAAATCTCTGCCAGTTTAGCCACTTCTCTTATGGCACAGATCTTTGTGTCCCAATCCTTTGTCAAGGATCTTAAGAATTTGTCATTCAGTTCATAGGTACTGAATACTCTTCCATAGGACTTTAACTCATTCACAATTCTATAGAATTTCTTATAGCATTCAGTTATGCTATCAGTTTTTCCTTGTCTAAAACTTTCATATTCCTGGTTGAGCATAGACTTCCTATCCTGTCTTACTTCTTCAGATCCCTCCATGTAGACAATCAAGGTGTCCCACATCTCTTTGGAGGTCTTGCAGTGAATCCGATTCTGAAATGTAGAATCATCTATGGCACTCACAATAATATTCTGAGCTCTCTTGTCCATGGTTGCCAAAATGGCAACGGCGGGTCCCAGGGCGTGTCAGAGGAGGAAATTTTCTGAGTATGCCCACGGGACATGATACGGGCACAGACACGGGCGTGTCACATATGACACGGGCGTGTCGGGTGTCGTGTCGCAGGCCGTGTCCTCCTCGGGAAATTATTGTTGGCAGTGCACACGGGCGTGACACGGGTCTTGACACGGCCGTGTCACGTGTGACACGGGCGTGTCGGAGGCCGTGTCAAAGGTCGTGTGCTGGTTCGAACGTCGGGCGAGACGGCGAATGGGCGACACGGCCCTAGACACGGGCGTGTCGCAGGCCGTGTTCGGCCCAGGTTTTCTTATTTTGAGTTCGGATCGTGGCCGTTCGTTTTCTCTTGATGAGATCTGACGGTGGGGGGTTGTTTCTGGCGGTTTAAACCCGAAAATAGGGTTACAAACCCTCATTCCCTTTGAGTTTTATCTCTCTAAAAAGTTAGAGAGAAGGGAGAGCAAGGAGGAGGAAGAAGGCCAAGATCCGGTCACCGGCGGAGCTTCGGAGCTCCAAATCGCGAGCCGTCTTCGAATCCGCGGAGGCAAGGAGATTGCAGTGCTTTTCATCTGGGTGGATTTCCATGGCGCCGAGGGAAAGCGCAAGGGTAACGATTCTCTTCTTGAGCATGTGAAGCTCTTCTTCCTTTGCATGGGAAAACCCTTCTCCCGCGAGTGTGCGGCGAGATTGCAGTATTCCTTGGGGTAGATATGTAAAGTCCCTCTTATTAGAGTCCGGAATCGTAGTACGGACATAGGCATGATGTGTGAAGCCTACTCGGACGTGTTGATCTGGATCGGTGATGATTTGCTGTGCATTTTTAGCCGTAGAAGACTCCGAGCGTTTTGATTGTTTTCGGGTTGCTATGAGGTAGAATGCATCAGGGAATCTTTGGGATTAACCCCGAGGTGCACCCGGAAATCTGGACGGAAACGCATTTCTGTCATATCGGTGGCCTGGGAGCCAACCGGGTACATAGCGGGGCTATGTACCGTGTTTGAATGATATTTGGGACTGGGGAAGCTTAGCCCGCGTCAAAGGCCAAATGGCAACGGCGGGGTGAGCAACGGGCTGGTGGACCCCTACTCGCTCCATCTGCTCGGTTAAAGCGACCTAAAGTTTTACGTGGGACTTACCGAGGTTTGGAGATCGAGTCTAGGCTACGGCTGAAAGGACTAAATGCTCACGAGGTTGCCACCCTGGGGGTGGTGGTGGAGTCAAGGACCGGACGGGGTTCGGACTGGCTCGCTGAGTAAGTGCCCTGATAGCATGGGGTGTACGGCCGTGTGAGCGTGCACCTGTGATGTGATGCTTATTTCACTATGTTTCTTGTTTTGCTAACAAGTGGAGGGAAGAAGCTTTGCCGCACCAGTTTGGGGGCGGAATCGTTATAATTTGGTCAGCATAGCTGACCGTTGCCTTTGTTTACCACCATGCGGTGGATTGTTATTTGCAGGTGCTGCGAAGCCGAGCGATAAATAGCGGGCTAAAGCCCAAGTTGTTGTGCCGGCCCTTGCAGGCCAATTGTTGAGTGTTTTTCTTTTTGTACTCATGTGTGACTTGTCTGCGTGCCGAGGTTTGGAAGACACTTTTATTAAGCAAACTCTTGTATGGCCATAAGGCCATTCCTGTTTAGTGTATTAAACATTCCTTCTTGGTTTGAGTAGTGGACATTTATGCTTGGCAGGGTTCTTTATTCTTTGTACAACTTAATAATTTACTTCCGATAGATGCTCTGTGTAGGACATTGTTATTGGTTTATTGGTTTTAATAAGTAACCAACCAGTCTGTCCGCAGTATATGGCGTCGGGCCCCGGCCGGACCTACTGTTATATACTATGTGACGGATAGGGGTGTTACAAATTGGTATCAGACTACTTGTTTCGGTCAAGCTTAAATGAATTCGTGGGCGAATTCACTTTAAGGGGTGGTGAGCACATGTGTGTGCGTCATCGTTATAACATGAAAAGAACCCATGAATGTCCACTTAGGAATGAAAATACACATGTTTGAGGAACCTGCGTGTTCCTATAGTTGCTTTTTGCAATTTTGTTCAGTCACTTATGGTGTTTTGAACGGCTATAGGTGTCCGGAAGTAGAGCGTGGCAGTCTGAACACACGTTTGCTGAGCAAAGTACTGCACCAAGTAACGTTCCTGAGACCCCTACGTCTTTGGAAACCATAAGAAGGGTGGTTGAAGCGGTGTTCGCTGTGACCAACGCACAACATAGGAGTAATGTGCAACCCTTTGTCCCTGAGATGGCCCCAACATCGGGCGGTATGTTGGAGCAAAGGGCATTTGGGGGTCAATTAGAGCAGCAGATGAGCATGACTGTGGTGCAGGGAGCGCATTCAGTTGACGCATATTTGCAGACGTTCCTTATGTTAAGGCGCTACCCATGCTTTGAATGGGAAAGCGAGCAATCTATAGTTGATAGATTTTATAACGGTCTGCGCAGCGAGTTGCGTATCCTACTGCTAGGACCAAAGTTTTTGGGATTCCGTGCTTTGGTGGAATCGGCCAGAGCTTTGGAGGTGGAGTTGGGGAAAACTCACCAAGTACCAGTGAATAGGGGACCAAACCCTATAGATCCTATAAAGACTGTCTACTGAAAGACGCTGAGTAAAGAGGCTATATCATCTACTAGCCAAACCACTTACAAATGTTATTCTTGTGGCAAGAAAGGGCACTTTGCTAGAGAGTGTTGGGTGAATGTTCAGAAGACAACGAAAGTTGTGGCAGGAGCAGTTGAAGCCTCTGGTGTAAAGGAAACGATGTTCAAAATGCCAACCTCAAAATCTGGGTACCGTAGGTGGTATAAGAAGGCTAGGAGGTAGGGTCTAGTCCCTTCCTCTAGCACATCCAGAGCGAATACAGTCCAAACCCCGGATGCATGCTTTGCTTGTGGAAAGTCGGGGCACTATGCCCGGGATTGTCGAAGTGGACGCCTAATGTCCGAAAAGAAGCTGGGGGAGATATCTGTAGAGAAAGGCAAGGCGGTGGCGTCCACCGCATCGCTGTTTACTCCGGCCCAATCGGGAGTGAACATCCTTGGCCAGCAGGAGGCCATGTGGCCGACCGTCGGGATGTCAGGTATGGTTTTTCTTGTTAGCAAATTAGTTCCTTATGCCGGATACCTTATGCATGGTAACTTAGAACTGGAAGTTCTAGGCTTTGTTTTGGAATATTGATAATCCGGAGAGAACATAGTTTCGATACGGGAACTTTGCATTCCTGTTATCCGATGAATCTGTATCGCGCATCGGAGTTTTCCCTTCAATGGTAAAGGAACAATTCGGATGGGTTATTGCCCAGTAGTCGTCCAATGCGCGCGGAGATACAGTCTGGGCAGTAAGAGTCTTATTGAAAGTCAAGGATTCGACTTGCTAGCGCCGCTGTTGCCGCTAGTAGAGTTCGACGTCATCTTTGGTATGGACTGGCTTCCGGAGCAGAAGGCTTTTATCGTTTGCAACCGTAAAGAGACCTAGCTGGGTGTTGGGCAGGATACAACGTTTGCGGAACTGAAGGGATCGAGCAGGACGCTGACGTCTGCCCTCCCGGTGGTCAAGACAGTTCGTGCGGGCGCAGAGCATTTCTTCACGTTAGTGGAGGTTGTAACGCCTAAGTCCACTCTATGTAGTATCCCAATGGTTTGTGAGTATCCCAATGTGTTCCCGAACAATTTCCTTGGAGCCCCACCGTAGCGAGAGATCGATTTTACGATTGAGTTGTGCCAGGTGCCAAACCTGTGTCGCGCTCTCCCTATAGGTTGATGCCTAAGGTGATAGCGGAGTTAAAGGTTCAACTAGAAAAGTTGATGGAGCAAGGGTATGTGCGTCCAAGCTCGTTGCCTTGGAGTGCACCGGTCCTTTTTACTCAGAAGAAGGACGGGAGCTTGCAATTTTGTATCTGTTGCAGAGAGCTGTATAAGTTTACAGAAATAGAACAAGTACTCGATCCAAATGATCGATGATCTTTTGATCAGTTAGTCGGGTCTTCGGTGGACTCAGTAGTGGGTCGTAAGTCCGGTTACCCTCATCTGAGAATAAGGGTAAGTGTTATCGCAAAGACGGTGTTAAGCACGAGGAATGAGCAATCCGAGTCTACGATCGTGCCATTTTGGCAATCAAATGTGGCATCAGTGTTCATAGACCAGATGAACGAAACGTTCATGGAGTACCTAGTCCATTTTGTGATCGTCTTCATCGACGACACATTGGGGTAATTGAAGTGCGAAGGGTATCGCTTTTGAATATCTACTTTTGGTTTTGTGGACGCTAAGGAGGAACCATGTATACACCAAGTTCTCCGAACACAAGTCTTGGGTTATCCTCGTAGCGCTCCTCGGTCCTATAGTTGATAGAGTGAGAGTGTGTGGGTCCAGCGTTGTTAGTCGTAATACGAGGGTGGCCTGTTTTGTCTCGGTAGCAGAAGTCCAGAGTTTCTAGTGTGGTCGGCTACCACAGGCGCATCGTATAGGACTTCTCGCGGATAGAATTACCCCTCACGTCGCTATCAAGGAAAAGCTTAAAAGGTTGTTTTGATGCGCGAGTGCACCCAAACTTTGAAGGGTTAAAGAGTTGGTCAACCACGGCGCCAGTGTTAAGTTCGCCGAGTGGAACCAAAAGCTTTGAGATCTACGGTACTGCCTTGGGTAGTGGATTGGAATGCGTGCTGCTGCAGCGTGGTAATGTTATGGCTTATGGCTCGCATTAGCTGAAAGAGCACGAGGGGAATTGCCCGGTCCGCCATCTTTAGTTAGCGGCCGTGTGTTTTGCGCTTAAGCTGTGGAGGCATTGTTCGTACTGCGCATAAGTCGATGTTTGTACCGATCATAAGAGTCTGATATATCGGTTGGATCAAAAGGGTCAGAAATTGAGGCAGCAGAAATGGATGGAGTTCCTGGGGGACTATACGTTCGAAAGTTATTTTGTGCCGTTGTAAGGCAATATAGTTGTGGATGCGTTGAGACGCAGGGCTCCCGCCCAAGCCAACTAGTTATAGGTTCATGTTGAGAGTTTGACCCAGGAGTTGGAGATGTTAGATATCTCTTGCGTTGACAAGCAGACTAGCGTCAATGCGTAATTGAACAGGTCGGAAGTCCAGTATGACCTGGCTGATCGTATTTGGCAGACTATGGTTTGGGAAGCAGCATGAAGGAAATCATGGGTGCGGCTCGGTGGGTCAAAGTCCCAAATTGACGATTGAAGGTGGACTGCCAAGGAAAGACAACCGTTTGTGCGGCCTAAGCGTGGGCAATTGATGGGTGGAGTTGTGGTATGTTATACCCAGTACTCAATTAACTTAGGAAGCACGAAGTTGTGTCGATATCTGAAGAAGTGCTATGGTGGCCAGGACTCTAGAAGGTTATGGCACTATGCGTGACAAAATGCCAGCCTTGCTCCTTAGTGAAGACAGAGTGCCAAGAGTCGGGGGATTCTTGAAATCCTTGCCTAGTTCGGAATCGAAGTTCGACTGGACTGTGTGCATGGTTTACCAAAGTCACAGTGGGGAAGTGACGTCGTGTGGGTGATCGTAGTTGTGTTGACTTTAGTGTCGCACTTCATTCCGCATAGAAAGGATAATTCGGCGGAGTAACTGACAAATGGTTATGGATAACATAGTTAGACTGCACGGTGTGCCCCGCAACATCATGAGCAATCGAGGTGGGCGTTCTACGTCCAATGATTGGAGGTGGTTACAGAAAGTGCTGGAGACTAAGTTGTAGTTTAGTCCAATCTTACATCCGCGGACGGATGAGCAGACCGAGTGGGTCAATAGGATGTTGGAGGACGTGCTTCGCATGTGTGTCCTGGACTTCGGGAAGCAGTGGGAAGGCCATCGGTTTTTGGTAAAGTTTGCGTACAACATTAGCTACCAAGAGGGCATACAAATGGCGCCCTTCGAGGCCCTTTATGGTAGAAGTCATCGCATGCCGTTGTCGAGGCTAGAAACGGATGACACGAAGTTGTATTTAAAGCAAGAGGTGTTAAACACTACCCCTTTGGTGCGAACTATATGAGAACTTTTGTTAATCGCTCAGGAGAGGTAGACTAAGTACTTTAATGCCACGTATCGAAATGTGGAGTTATCGGATGGCGTATTGGAAGTTATAGTCATTCAAGAGCGTTTCATGGGAGAGACGCTTGGGGAAGCTGAGCCCGGTATACCTTGGACCACTTGAGATTTCTAGAGCGGTTTGGTGAGGCGGCGCAAGAGCCTTCGAACTTGATCTTGAGTGATCAAGTTTTGGTGGACGAAAGGTTGACGACTAGGGTCAAACCTGTTCGTTTTGGAGACCGTGAAGTCGAGCGACTTTGTCTCAAGGAGATCAGGATAGTCGTGGTCCGGTGGGACAATTGCGATAGCAAGGAGCTCTCTTAGGAGTGAGAGCAATCTATGCTGGAAGTGTACCCGGAGTTATTCCGCCTGGGTACCGCTGAGAGTTTCTATTTTCTCTCCTTTAGTAATTTCGTGGACGAAATTCTTTTAAGAGGGGGAGAGTTGTAACACCCCGAAACTCAAAAGAGGGACGGGTGACGTTTTAAGCCAAATCTGGGTTTTGGAGCAGGTGTCACGGGCGTGACACGGGCATGTCACGGGAATGACACGGGCGTGTCACGGGCGTGTCATGGGCGTGATCGACCTCGGGTCGTGGGGTCAACGTTTTGGCGGTCGGCGGTCGTCGAGTTGAGGCACACGGCCTGGGACACAGGCGTGTCCCAGGGCGTGTCACGCTGGGAATTTTCTGAGTATGAACACGGGCCATGACACGGGCACAGACACGGGCGTGTCGGGTGCCGTGTCTCAGGCCGTGTCCTCCTCGGGAAATTATTGTTGGCAGTGCACACGGGCGTGACACGGGTCTTGACACGGCCGTGTCAAGTGTGACACGGGCATGTCAGAGGCCGTGTCAAAGGCCGTGTGCTGGTTCGAACGTCGGGCGAGACGGGGAATGGGCGACACGGCCCTGGACATGGGCGTGTCGCAGGCCGTGTTCGGCCCAGGTTTTCTTATTTTTAGTTCAGATCGTGGCCGTTCGTTTTCTCTTGATCGGATCTGACGGTGGGGGGTTGGTTCTGGCGGTTTAAACCCGAAAATAGGGTTACAAACCCTCATTCCCTTTGAGTTTTATCTCTCTAAAAAGTTAGAGAGAAGGGAGAGTAAGGAGGAGGAAGAAGGCCAAGATCCGGTCACCGGCGGAGCTTCGGAGCTCCAAATCGCGAGCCGTCTTCGGATCCGCGGAGGCAAGGAGATTGCGGTGCTTTTCATCTAGGTGGATTTCCATGACGCCGAGGGAAAGCGCATGGGTAACGATTCTCTTCTTGAGCATGTGAAGCTCTTCTTCCTTTGCATGGGAAAACCCTTCTCCCGCGAGTGTGCGGCGAGATTGCGGTATTCCTTGGGGTAGATATGTAAAGTTCCCTTTGTTAGAGTCCGGAATCGTAGTACGGACATAGGCATGATGTGTGAAGCCTACCCGGACATGTTGGTCTGGATCGGTGATGATTTGCTGTGCATTTTTAGCTGGATAAGACTCCGAGCATTTTGATTGTTTTCTGGTTGCTATGCGGTAGAATGCATCAAGGAATCTTGGGGATTAACCCTGAGGTGCACTCGGAAATCTGGACGGAAACGCATTTCTGTCATATCGATGACCTGGGAGCCAACTGGGTACATAGCGGGGCTATGTACCGTGTTTGAATGATATTTGGGACTTGGGAAGCTTAGCCCGCGTCAAAGGCCAAATGGCAACGGCGGGGTGAGCAATGGGCTGGTAAACCCCTACCCGCTCCATCTGCTCGGTTAAAGCGACCTAAAGTTTTACGTGGGACTTAACGAGGTTTGGAGATCGAGTCTAGGCTACGTCTGAAAGGACTAAATGCTCACGAGGTTGCCACCCTAGGGGTGGTGGTGGAGTCAAGGACTGGACGGGGTTCGGACTGGCTCGCTGAGTAAGTGCCCTGGGAGCACGGGGTGTACGGACGTGTGAGCGTGCACCTGTGATGTGATGCTTATTTCGCTATGTTGCTTGTTTTGCTAACAAGTGCAGGGAAGAAGCTTTGCCGCCCCGGTTTGGGGGCGGAATCATTATAATTTGGTCAGCGTAGCTGACCGTTGCCTTTATTTACCACCGTGCGGTGGATTGTTGCTTGCAGGTGCTGCGGAGCCGAGCGATAAATAGCGGGCTACAACCCAAGTTGTTGTGTCGGCCCTCGCAAGCCAATTATTGAGTGTTTTCCTTTTTGTACTAATGTGTGACCGGCCTGCATACCGAGGTTTGGAAGACACTTTTATTAAGCAAACTCTTGTAAGGCCATAAGGTCATTCCTGTTTAGTGTATTAAACATTCCTTCTTGGTTTGAGTAGTGGACATTCATGCTTGGCAGGGTTCTTTATTCTTTGTACAACTTAATAATTTACTTCCGCTAGATGCTCTGTGTAGGACGTTGTGATTGGTTGAATGGTTTCAATAAGTAACCAACCAGTCTGTCCGCAGTATATGGCGTCGGGCCCCGGCCGAACCTACTGTTATATACTATGTGACGGATAGGGGTGTTACATCCGGAACCTTCACCCTTCTTCTTTTCGCTTTCGCGTTCTGCCGAGAGCATCCTGCTTTCGCCTCCCTTCCATTGCTTCTCGGTTGGTCTCACCTCTCGCCTCCTCTCTGGTGATTCCGCCCTCGAGTTCGTTAGACATAATGTCGGGCGAGAACGAGGGACGTTCTAACTGCGCGGAAGCTTTCCGGAAGCATCGATTTCCGTCATGCCGCCTGACTCTGGAGGAGTATCAGCTGATTAACTCCCGATACGTTCCCGCCGGCTTCGCCGTGAGAAACCCAGAAAACAACGATAGGGTGAACACTGTACGAGAGGGGGAGCTCGTGATCCCCCTCGAACACTTCGAGGTGGGCTTTCGCCTCCCTCTTTGGTCGGAGATGCGCCTCGCCCTTCTATATTATGGAGTCGTTCCCGCGCAGTTGAATCCGAATTCGGTCGCCATCCTTGTAGCATTCGTTTGCTACATGCGATCCGAGAGGATAGAGTTCAACCTCTCGGTCTTACGGAAGCTGTTTGTCTTCCGCGCAAAGGGAGGAGTCGTCTTCTTCTCCGGGCAACTTCTCAAGACAACTGGTCTCGCCAACAAGCACCATCACTGGGGCGAGAAGTTTGTCTTCATCTCCGGTGACTTTGGGAACGTCCCGCTTGCGCCGATCCAGTATGAAGATGCCTCCTACAAGCCGCCATCCCTGGGGTCCCGCGAGAGCGCGCTCCTTGAATTCTTCGGGACCAAGGAGTTCGACGTCCCCTTCTTTATGCGAGACGTCAACTCTCTTCCCCCCGTTCTTCCTGGCGAAGGTGAGATCTCGCCTTTTCTTTCTCTTTCCCAGTAATCACGTTTCTCCTCCATGCAGAATGTTACCGTGTTGTTGTCCTTACAGGAGAGCGGGATATCCCCTTGCGCCAGCCTTTCCCCGAGACGCAAGCTGCTGAAGGCCAGACTGCGGGAGATCCGTTGGCTCTCGCGAGATTTGCGGCCCACGCTTGCCGGGACGAGCCTGCTCCGCCTCCGCTGTCTGGTTCCGGGAAGCGGAAACCCAGCGGCTTTTCGTCTCAGTGGATGAAGAGGACTAAGCCGTCCGCTGCCAAGAAGGGGAAGTCCAAGGTGCCCTCGCCCGCCCGATCTCTCCTGCCGGGCCGATCCTTCGCTGAGGTTTTAGCGGCGGTCAGCGAGATAAGGGACGTCTCCAGGAGCCGTGCTGGGGCCTCTACCGAGAACCCTCCGGCCGCGATCGAGGCGGGTGGCGAGATGGGCGCTGAGACAGCGGCCGCTGGGAGCTCTGCCCTGCTCCCGCCCAAGCCTTTGCCGAAGGGGCACATGAACTTTGGCTTAGGCGTGAAGAGCCTTGATGCGAAAGGGAAACCCTTGCTGCAATGGGACCCAGAGGCACACTGGTTATCCCTCTCGACGCTGCTCCCGAGCTGGTAAGAGGGTGACGAGGTTACCGGCGATGCCTTCACGCTGGGCTACGGCCTCTACAGTCGGGAGTTCGCGGGCCTGTACGACCAACTGCCCACTCGCCTCCTCACTTTCGACTCCATCCGGGCCCTGATGCGTGGGTTCGAGCTTGCGCACATGTGTGCTCGCCGAAGCATCACCATCGACCGGAACTTCCTCGATATGTACAAGAAGAGGGAGGAAGCGGTGGCTCAGACGGCGGCCCTAAAGACCGAGCTAGAGGATGCTCGATGCCTGCTGTCCATGCGCCCGACGGAGGAGGTAAGCGAGACCCTTTCGGACCTTCGTTCTCACCTATTAGGTCCACACCTACGTTCTTGTCGCTGATAAAATGCTTTTACGCAGGACTCCCCGCAGGTCATGGTGCTTCGCGCGCAGCTGTCCGGGGTGGAGTGCGAGAACGCCATGCTGAAGGGACAAGTCAAGCGCCTGGAGACGGCGGCAGCTGCGGTCCCTCCCCCTCCTACGCTCGATGAAAGGCTGAAGAGCCGAAATTATTCCGAGTATGGCATCGACAAGCTCTTGCAGGTCAATGCCCAAGCGAAGGCCCGATTGATGATCGAGACGTTGCGGGACGTAGGATGCCTGGACGAGGGTGGCGAGACTCTGACCACTCACCAACTCGTCCCCTGGCTCTTCGATCCTATCCCGAAGCCCCCAGGCGCGCCTGACTCTCCGCCCCCAGACGTCCCGAGATCTCCCGCGGCTGTTGGCGAGACCTCTGGGGAGAGCTCGGGCGAGAGCTCCCGCGGAAGCCCAAGTGGGAACCCGAGCGGGAGCTCGAGCGGGAGCTCGAGTGGATATAGCGCTTTCCCCTGAGGATTTTCTTTTTCTTCTACCTCTATAATGAGCGAGACGCTCCGATTTTTGTAATATTGTGAGCAGTTTATAATATAAATGTAACTTTGCTCCTCTCTTTTTTCTAACTGTTAAAAAACGAATGCTGTTCAAGAGTGTTTTCACTTGGGGCCCCTGACCCCCTCTAGGATAGTCTCTCTTAGCGGCCGATAGGTGAGAATCAGCCGAGAGCTCAAGGCTCGAATGCATCGTTCCCGCGCTCCGCCGAGAACCATCTGTCGAGAGCGTTGTTCATAGGCTAAGGGAAGACCGCCCCTCCTTGCCTTGCACGATCGATCGGTTCTCTTTGCCTAGACCCGCCGGGAACTTCGTATGGCAAGATCCCCCAGCAACGATCTTCTGGCCGAGACCTCCCTTGGCCGAGACCTCTCCTGGCCGGGACCTCTCTTGGCCAAGACCCTTTTGGGTTTGTCTTCAGGGTGTCTTTTGCCTAGCCTGGAGCATCCGTGTCGAAACATTTCTAAACACTAAACCTATCCCCCATAAGCTAGCCTTCGGACCTGCCGTCTAGATGAGAGCCTGAGCAGCAGATCTACCTGGGGCCGAGCCGAGCTCGGGGTATTGATGAAGATTTCTCAAACCAAACCTCTCTCCCATAAACGAGCCTTCGGACCTGCTAGCTAGATGAGAGCCTGCGCAGCGGGTCTACCTGGGGCCGAGCTGAGCTCGGGTGTTGATGAAGATTTCTCAAACCAAACCTTTCCCCCACAGGCGAGCCTTCTGACCTGCCAGCTAGATGAGAGCCTGTGCAGCGGGTCTACCTGGGGCCGAGCCGAGCTCGGGGTGTTGATGAATATTTATCAAATCAAACCTCTCCCCCACAGGCGAGCCTTCAGACCTACCAGCTAGATGAGAGCTTGCGCAGCGGGTCTACCTGGGGCCGAGCCGACCTCGGGGTGTTGATGAAGATTTCTCAAACCAAACCTCTCCCCCACAGGCTAGCCTTCGGACCTGCCAGCTAGATGAGAGCCTGCGCAGCGGGTCTACCTGGGGACGAGCCAAGCCGGGGTGTTGATGAAGATTTCTCAAACCAAACCTCTCCCCCACAGGCGAGCCTTCGGACCTGCCAGCTAGATGAGAGCCTGCGCAGTGGGTCTACCTGGGGCCGAGCCGAGCTCAGGGTGTTGATGAAGATTTCTCAAACCAAACCTCTCCCCTACAGGCGAGCCTTCGGACCTGCCAGCTGGATGAGAGCCTGCGCAGCAGGTCTACCTTGGGCCGAGCCGAGCTCGGGGTGTTGATGAAGATTTCTCAAACCAAACCTCTCCCCCACTAGCGAGCCTTCGGACCTGCCAGCTAGATGAGAGCCTGTGCAGCGGGTCTACCTGGGGCCGAGCCGAGCTCGGGGTGTTGATGAAGATTTCTCAAACCAAACCTCTCCCCCACAGGCGAGCCTTCGGACCTGCCAGCTAGATGAGAGTCTGCACAGCGGGTCTACCTGGGGCCGAGCCGAGCTCGGGGTGTTGATGAAGATTTCTCAAACCAAACCTCTCCACCACAGGCGAGCCTTCGGACCTGTCAGCTAGATGAGAGCCTGCGCAGCGGGTCTACCTGGGGCCGAGCCGAACTTTGGGTGTTGATGAAGATTTCTCAAACCAAACCTATTCTATCATTAAGATGAGAAAGCAGATATCAGATCAAATCAAGAAGAATACCCTGATAGCATTTTGGTATTACAATGTTTCGAAATGATAATATTTGACTACAACAGTACAATCCCCTTTTTCCCTTACGGGTAAAAGCACTTTAGATCATCACCGCTCCAGGTGTGGCTCAAGGTCCTTCCCTCCACATCCTGGAGGTAGTAACCTCCGTTTGCCAGAACCTCCTTTACTATGTAAGGTCCTTCCCAGCTAGGGTTGAGCTTGCCAACAGGGGCCGACCTCCCTGCCGCGTCGACCTTTTTCAGCACTAGGTCCCCTTCAGTGAATTGCTTGATTCTAACACGTTTATCGAAGTACTCAGCCATTCGCCGCTTGATCTCTTCCTGCCTGATGGCCGCAACATCCCGCAGCTCCTCTACCATGTCTAGCGAGAGGCGCAACTCTTCTTCGTTTCCCAATCTCCAAGCCTCCTCTCCTTCGCCCGCGGTCGTGACACGCGGGGACCGAACCTCGAACTCTACTGGGAGGACAGCCTCATACCCATGAGAGAGCTTCAAGGGGGTCTCACCGGTGGCGGTGTTTAGGGTCGTTCGCAAGGCCCACAGGGCGGAGGGGAGCTGCTCTACCCAGTTCCCCCTCAGGTTCTCCACCTTTTTCTTGAGCAAGTTCACAATAATCTTATTCGCCGCTTCCACCTGGCCATTGCTCCGGGGGTGATGGACAGAGGAAAACCTGAGGTCTATCCCCAGCTGGGTGCAGAAGCTGATGAACTCCTCACTAGCAAACTGAGGACCATTGTCTATTACTACTGCTCAGGGTAGCCCGTGCCTGCATACGATTTCTCCCCAAATGAAGTTCCTGATGACCTGGGAGGTGACCTTGGCTAGAGTCTTGATCTCCAGCCACTTAGAGAAGTAATCGATCATGACTAGGAAGAACCTCCTCTGACCGCTAGCTGGGGGAAAGGTCCAACTAGATCCATCCCCCAGATGGCGAAGGGCCACGGCGTCGTGATGCTATGAAGCCTTTGAGCGGGCAGGAGCTGGAGGGGTGCATATACTTGACATTTTAGGCATATCTTCGCAAACTCAACCGCATCCTTCCTCAAGGACTGCCAGAAATATCCTTGCCTTACCACCCTTGCCTCCAACGTCCTTCCCCCGAGTGGCTACCGCACTCTCCCGAATATACCTCTTCCAGAATCCTCAGGATTTCCTCCTCTATCACACATCTCGCAAGGAGCCCTGACAACATCTTGCGATGCAGACCCCCTTCCAGCATCAGATAGTGGGCTGCCTTTCGCCTGAAGCTCTTTGCGTCCTTAACCTCCTCCGACAGCTCGCTAGTGGTCAGGAAGGTCACCAATGGGTCTACCCAGGAGGATCGTCGTCCTACATTTATCAACTCCCCTTCCTCAATTGTCGGTCGGAACAGTTCAGTTACGGCTCCTCCTCCCCGAGGCCCAAACTTTGTCAATCGATCAGCCCCTGCACTTTCTTCCCTGGGAACATGCTGGATGGAGAAGGATCGGAATCCTCCGATGATTGCCCTTACCTTGGATAGATATTTCACGAGGGTAGGCTCCCGAGCCTCAAACTGCCCTCGGATCTGCGATGCCACCACTATTGAATCTGTGAAGGCCTCTATGTCCTGGATCTCTAGATCCCTTGCCAAACGAAGACTATCACGGCTTCGTACTCTGCCTGATTGTTGGTCACCGGAAAGTGGTAGGCCACCGCCTGTTCTATAGCCACCCCCTGGGAGCTTACAAACACCACTCCTCCCCCATGGAATGCTTTCCCGAGGCCCCATCAACCATTACCTTCCACGCCCCCTTCTGTCGCGGCTCTTCTTCCCCGACTTCAACAACATAGTCTGCCAGGAAGTCTACCACTGCTTGCGCCTTAATGGAGAGCCTTGGGACAAAAAGAGATGTTGAATTCGCTCAGCACAATGGACCACTTGGCCAGCCTCCCCGAGTGCTCCACCCCTTCAAAGATCTTGCGAAGAGGATGGTCGGTTACCACCCTAATTGTGTGTGCTTGGAAATATGGCCGAAGCTTTCTTGCCGAAACGATCAGAGCATATGCTAGCTTTTCGAGGATGGGGTAACGGAGCTCCGCCTTCCTCAAGATCCGGCTTACGTAGTAGATGGGTAGCTGCTTCTTCCCCTCTTACCTGACTAGAACAGAGCTCATGGCTTCCGCTCCCACCCCGAGATACAGGGCTAGGTCCTCCCCTTCTTTTGGGCTTTGAAGTAGGGGAGCCCGGGAGAGCTGTCTCTTCAGTACTTGGAAGGCTTCCTCATACTCGGCTGTCCATTCAAACCTCTAGTTACCCCTCAACACTTTGAAGAACGATGAACATTTGTCTCCTGACCGTGAAAGGAATCTACTTAGTCCAGACAGCTTGCATGCCAAGCGTTGGACCTCATTGGCATTGCGAGGTGACTCCAAGTCTAGGATGACCTTTACCTTATCCGGGTTTGGCTCCACCCCTGCCGGAGTCAAGAGATGTCCGAGGAACTTCCCGCGGCTGGCCCCGAAGACACACTTCAAGGGATTCAGCCTCATCTTGAACCTTCTGAGGGTGGCAAAGGTCTCTTATAGGTCCCGCAGGTGTGAGCTTACACAGTTGCTTTTCACCATCAGGTCATCGACATCGACTTCTAAGTTTCTCCCTCTCTGCCCCTGGAAGACTCGATCCATCATGCGCTGGTATGTGGCTCCTGCATTTTTCAGCCCAAAGGGCATCATCTTATTGCTGAAGCACCCTTCCCTGGTGATGAAGGAGACGTCTTTGACGTCGGGGGGGGGGGGGGGGGGGGTTCATGCGAATCTGGTGATAACCTGAAAAAGCATCAAGAAAACTCATAACAGAAAAACCGACGGCTGAGTCAACCAGCGCGTCGATTCGAGGCAGAGGGTAGCAATCCTTGGGGCACAATTTATTTAATAAAGAGAAGTCAATACACATGCGTCACTTCCCTCCCCCTTTCTTAACCAATACCACGTTGGAGATCCAGCCTGGGTACTGTACCTCCGAGATGAAGCCTGCCTCCAAGAGCTTTCTGACCTCCTCGCGGATGGGCTCCTCCGACTTGGTGGTGATGGCCCTCATCTTTTGGCATATGGGATGAGTCTGGGGGTCCAGGTTCAGGCGATGACAAGCCACATCCGCTTCAATGCCCGGCATGTCCGCCGCGCTCCAGGCAAAGATGTCGACATTGCTCTGGACGCAATCTCTCATCTGCTCCTGGTCCTCGGGGCTTAGGCCCCCACTGATCTGCACCCTCTGCACATGCCCTGCTTTGGTGGAGACCTCCATCTCCACCACTTCTTCGGCCGGCTCCAACCGCGATTGCTCCCAGCCTACCCTTGCTTCTTCCCCAAACTCCAACTCCTCCCCTCCTTCAGCCTCCATTGCCTCCCCCGGTTTCTCCTCCTGGAGCTGACGAATCTCCACATCCCTCGGGGCCTCTTGCTCAACTCTTGCCACTTGGCCCACCTCTTAATCCATCACTTCCTCCAAACCCTCGTGCTCGATTCCAGCGGCTAGCTCCTCCCCTACCTCCATCGCCTCCTCCAGGCTCTCCTCCTGCTGCTGCTCGACTTCCTCCCCCCTTCGGGCCTCCTTCTCAGCTTCTCCTCCCACTTGCTCCTCTACCTCCGAACTCGCCTCCTTTTGCGTTGCTAGCTCTCTCTCCAGTTCTTCTGCCTCCGCCATCCAAGACACAGTGTTAACTGCCGTCACGTGGCATTGTCTTGCCACCTTTGAATCCCCCCTAATCCTGACATGCACCCCTCCGTTATTGAACTTGAGACATTGATAAAATGAGGAGGGGACGCAACGAAAGGCGCTGATGAGGGGATGCCCAAAGATGGCGTTGTAACTACTTGGGGCGTCCACTATCACGAACCTACAGTTCCGTGACACGCCACCCAGCTTTACATGCAGTCCTACTCCTCCCTCTACTTCTTTCCTTTCTCCAGAAAACCCGAACAGTGGTCCATCTGAGGCTAGGACCCTCTTCCCTTCAACCTTCATCTCATCGAAGGCTCTCTTGAAGATGACGTTCACCGAGCTCCCATTGTCCACCAGTATCCTGGAGACTGTGAAGTTCTCCACCGCAGTCTGAATCACCAGGGCGTCGCAGAACAGATCTTCGTAGTCCGGCATATCCGCGGATGAAAAGATGATTTTTTTTTCTTCCGGAGGGGGAGCTAAGGAGGTCGAGGCGACCCCTCTGCGGAACATGGTTTGAAGGCTCCCCTTGCGGGTTGCCTCAATCCCCACCCCTCCGTGGATCACTCCAATCCCTCCTCGGGTCCCCACGTCTACCCGGTCCTCGCATCTATCTTCCTCCCCTCCCTGCTGCACTTCCACGATCCTTACCGGCGGATCCTGTCTCCCCCTTCATCTGGCTTCTCGCATCTCCAAGAACTCCGGGCAGGTGGCCATCGCGTGGCCTTCCTCCTGATGGAAGTCACAAAAGGGTAACGCCACCCTGCCCCCCCTTCCTTCTCCTCCTCCTCTTCTCCCAACTCCCTGGACTCTTCTTCCTCCTCCTCCTCCTCTGAATCTACCGACATCCATCGCTTCTTGCGGTGGTGGGAAGTGACCCCTCGGCCCCTGCCTCCATGCCTGCTGGTCAAACCTTCTTTGTTCTCAAAGATTATCTCTTCCCTGAAAACCTCCTCCTTGGCCCTGGGGGCGACCCTCCTGAGGCCTCCAACCCAATCGGTTGTTCGGCTCCCGGGCCCCTATCCCTGCTGCTGTCCCTGCCCTTGGGGTTCTTCTCTCCTTCTTTCTTCCCTTTGCTCCCTCTGCTCTCTCTGCTCCCTCTGCTCCCTCTGCTTCCCCGACGCTGGTTCCTTCACATTGTCCTCCGCCAACCGAGCCAACTTCCTAGCAAAAGCCGGGTTGGCTCTTTCGAAATTGATCTCTTTTGCCGCCCTCTCCATTAGCTCTTTGAACGAGAGAGGGGGAACTCTCTTCAGCTTCATGCTAAAGAAACCCGGTCTTAGCCCAAGGGTAAAGGCGAGCATCAACGTATACCCCGGGACTTCCTGGACTAGGAGGATCTCTTCCTGAAACCGGTCGACGTAATGACCCAGCGTCTCGTCCTGCTTCTGCCTTACCGCAAACAGGCACTCCGCCTCCTTCTTCCGCTTCTTCGACGTTGAGAACCTCAACAGAAACCCCCTGCGTAGATCTTCAAAGCTGTATATGGAACTAGCCGGCAACTAGTGGAACCAGTCCCGGGCCTTTTCTTTCAACGTGATGGAAAACAGCCGACACTTGAATGCATCTGTCATCTGCCAGATCGAGACTATATCCTCGAACAACTAAACGTGATGCACCGGATCTTCCTTCCCTGAGTAGTAAGACATATCGGGCTTGCGGAACCCTTACGGCACTGGAGTCGAGATGATAAGCTCGCAGAAGGGGCTCTCGCCTCCTGCTTGGCGAGAGGGCACGTCTCGCGGCCTCGGCTGGCTTGCCCGATCCGCGGTACCGTGCCTAGGGAAGAGATCTCGCACTGCTTCCTCCCTTTCGCCAACTTCTGTCGGAACCTCCCTTCCGGGGCGCTGGCCTGGGAAGAGTTCCCGCGCCGCCACATCTCTCTCGCCAACTTCTGCCAGAACCTCCTTTCCGGGGCGCTGCCCAGGGGCGTTCTTGCCAAGAAGCGGAACCGCCTCCACCGGAACCTGAGGCGTCTCCCACTCACTCCCTTCCGAGAAGGCTAGGCTGATGGTCTGTAGGACCTCTCGCCTAAAGTCTTCCAACATATTCCTTATCGCTTCCTCCCCCGGGGTGGGGATACCCCCTGAGCCAGACGCTTCACCATCACCTCTAGTCATGGGACCAAACTCAAGGCTTTCGTGTACCAGCTGCATTCCACGCTCACCGCACCAGAACTATTGGAGCCAAAATTGACCTCAACCAATGTTCAAAACAAGGGTGCAGCCAACACCTACTTCTCTCAAGCCTCGCCCCCTGACAGGTAGCTATCGACCTAGGACTGACCCAAAGCCTCAGCAGGGAGGTCCCACCTCACACCCGGAAGATCTCTGAGAGCTTCTCCTCCAAAGCCAAAAGCTGGGCTAGGAGCTTCTCAGAAAGCACTAGAGATTCAGAGAAAATGAGAGTCTGCTTTCTAAGGAGCCCTTATAGGTCTATTTATAACCTTTTGCTGACCTGAAATTATTGAAAAACCCCTGGCTGGTCTGCCAATAGCCAAATCCCGCCGTTTGTAAAGTACTAAAAGCAGCCCCTGAGGGTATACGGGTAATTTTACCCGAGGTCAATTAATATATTTTACCCTGAACCTGGGCCCCATTCGGCGAGAGCTCTATGTCGGGAACCCTCTCGCCTTCCTTTGGCGGGAGCTAAAAAGAAGTGTCAAAAGTCTCAAGCTGAGCCAGCCCCCTCCTTCTCACCAATTTAATCCTTCTCGCTGACACTGCCGAGAGCGGATCCTGGCTGACCGAGGGTGAACGCTTTCGCCCCTCTCCAGGCAGGAGCTCCTCTAACCTTGACGTTGTTGCTGCTGACCATGGCACTGAGTGAGTGAAGCTCACTCAGCGCCCTTGCTGCTGACCATGGCACTGAGTGAGTGGAGCTCACTCAGCGCCCTTGATGCTGACCATGGCGCTGAGTGAGTGGAGCTCACTCAGCGCCCTTGCTACTGACCATGGCGCTGAGTGAGTGGAGCTCACTTAGCGCCCTTGTTGCTGACCATGGCACTGAGTGAGTGGAGCTCACTCAGCGCCCTTGCTGCTGACCATGGCGCTGAGTGAGTGGAGCTCACTCAGCGTCCTTGCTGCTGACCATGGCGCTGAGTGAGTGGAGCTCATTCAGTGCCCTTGCTGCTGACCATGGCGCTGAGCGAGTGGAGCTCACTCAGCGCCCTTGTTGCTGACCATGGCGCTGAGTGAGTGGAGCTCTCTCAGCGCGGCACCTTCTCGCCCGCTTCTGGTCATGGGCGGGATCTCGCCTGCTCCTAGGCGGGAGCTCCTCCGGCGCGAGAGCTCTTCTGGTCTTCGGGCCCAAGCTAACCCGGACCTGGTCCAACCCCGACCGTTGATGCCTCCAGGTCCCACCCAGCGAATATGGGTTGTACATCAATGGAATTCCACAATGCATCTGCCTCGTGAAGGATAGTACGCTATCAACAATGAAAGGATGCCTTCTTACATTCCGTCCAAACCAGCACCTTCCAAAATGTGTGTGGTGGTGAGGGGTTGTGCGAGTAGTGTTCCATCTTCTAAGAACGTATTTAAATAAGTATTTCAAATAACGTCTTGCCCACCCGCGCCTACTTCCCCCGACTGTTTTCGATTTTCGCCGCCTCTGCTTCCCCCGACTGATTTTGATTTTCGCCCTCTTCATTCCTTCCTTAACCTAGGCGGCGACGGAAGACCTGCGTTCTCCTGTGGTGACCTTCTTGCCTGCTACTCCTCCATTCTCAGCAAGCTTTTAGGTCCGACAATATCCACCGGTAACCTAGGTTGGGCCGTCGACCTCATCTCTCTGCAGAATGGATATCGGGCTTGAGAAGAAACTAAGAACAGGAGGTGTGTTTTCTGCCTCAGAAACTAGTTCTAGGTTTTCATTATTTTGAATATTTGTATTATGGTTGTAGATTTGGTTAACTTTCATGTTCATTGTATGTCAAGTTTTTATTGGGTAAATGTATTTCGAGTTCAAAGTGGAATAGTATGTCTAATTAGTGATTGAGCTAGAGTTTTTTCAAGTATTTTAATGTAGTAATTAGTCAACTGTATTTCAAGTTTATTATACAACTGTATTACACTTTTAGTAATAGTTCAACTGTATTTTAGGTTCAATGTACAACTGTTTTTTCTTTTGTCCAACTGTATGTACATTAACTTGAACAACTGTATTGCTTTTGGTTTGCTCAGATGTCTGACAACAAATATTTGAGTTGTTTTTGTGCGGTCTCTACATTCGTGGAAAACGTATGTCCCCTCCTCGATGTCATTTCTGATGACTCGAAGCGTGTTCTAAGAGAATCAAATGTTTTGCCCTTATTCTCCTTGCCAACATTGCCACAAAACATCCCTCTACTTTATGTCCTTGTGAAGCTATACAAAAGGGATAAGTGGTCTTTCCTATTAGGAAATCATTACCTCAAAATTACAGTTAATGAAGTGTCCATGATTTTTGGGCTACCAAACTGTGGTCAGGTTTTCCGTTTTTTCTAGAAGCTCTTGTATGGAGCTATCTCACAAGCACTTGCTCAATGAAATGCGTCTTCTTGTGAATGAGGAATGGTCCCCCGACCTCGAGCACAGACGAATAAATACACTCATTAGGTATTTGTTTATTGTACTTTTCTTCCACATGACACTAAAGATCTCAATGTGTCTGGGCATGTTGGAGGATGGTATAGGTTATTTGAGAGAGTACAATTGGCCCAAGGTCATTCATGCATTCACAGCTAGCCTGCCTGAGTTGTGCCAATGTAGATCGAGATGATGAAACATGTTTAGGCTACTTTGAAGGCTACTTGACTGTTTTATTGGTAAAAAATGTGTTTATATTTGGGTTAATTATTTATTAATTATCCAAACTAGCATGTGTTTTTGGTGTGATTCTTTGAGCACATCAATGTATATAGAGTAGTACATTCCCTGACTCGGCCTCGAATTTGTCGATAGTCGGACAAATTGAGCTATCATGCAAGTTTTGTTTGGATTTGTCGAGTGAGCTCATGAAATTCAATCAAGTATATTTAAGTAAGTTTTTTTCACACCAAGTTTGGTGACTCTATAACTATACTACGTTTGTTATATCTTGTAGGTTAGATACAAGTTTGGAAGTGTAGTGGAGGTTGAGAAGCAGCTCCTAGGATCAGAGGAGGAGTCCAATTTTGAAGAGGCAAAGCCAACTAAGAGAAAGGCAAGAGGGGTGAAGGATGCTAGAAAGAAGATGGAGGTTGAGTTGGACTCAGATTTCGAGGATATTGAGAAAGAGCAGGAGAAAATGAAGTTCAAGGAAGCCATGAGAAAGGTTCCTAGGAAAAGCGAAAAGAGATTGCTTATGAGGATGGCGATGGAAAGAAGAAAGTACAAATGACACTTGCCACTTTTTAAGCCCTTCACCTATTTTATGGTTGAGTGGGAAACATAATTTTGTTGCCCTCTCTACCACCGAGCAGAATATATTACACTAGGTAGTTGTTGTCCACAAGCCCTCTGAATGGAACAAACATTATAAGATTTTGGGATAGTTCAACAAACAATAGAATTAAAATATGATAATAAGAGTGCAATAAATCTAGCATGCAATCTAGTACATCATTTACGGTCTAAACACATAGACGTCTGACATCATTTTATTAGAGATCATATCAAAAAGAATAATGTGAAAATAAGCTTTATAGGAATCGATTCACAAATAGCCGATATTTTTTACTAAGCCACTTCCTGATTCACACCTTTCTATGTTAAGATTAGAGTTAGAAATTTTTGATATTGCAAACTGAATTAATTAATTTATAATAATAATAATGTATAACCCGTAATTCGTCGAGATCAGAAGTACTCAAGCAGACGACTATTCGCAGACCACTGGGCGAGCAGAGGCGAGCTGTGACGAGCGTAGGCGAGCTTGGGCGAGCAGAGGCGAGCTTGGGCGAGCAGAGGCGAGCTTGGGCGAGCAGAGGTGAGCTGTGACGAGCAGAAGCGAGCTTGGGCGAGCAGAGGCAAGCTGTGACGAGCAGAGGCGAGCTTGGGTGAGTAGAGGCGAGCTGTGGCGAGCTGTGGCGAGCAGAGGCGAGCTTGGGCGAGTATGGGTGAGTAACTCGCGAGTATGGGCGAGTAGCCCTTGATACTCGCTCGCAGAGGCTGGATACTCGCTTATACCCCCTCCCCCCAGGATTTCTCTATAAATAGCCCCTCAGGGGTACTATAAATGACACTTTTGGAAGAGGCTGAGCCCCCCCCCCCCCCCCCAAGTTGATACTTGCCAAGTCCATGCCTGCTTACTACCTCTCCCAGCCTTTTGGTTACGGAGGGGAAGCTTCTTCTAAGCTTCCGGGTACGTGGTGGGACCTCCCTGCTGGAGCACTTGGGGTGTGCTTATATATAATTTCCTCTCTCACTCTCGCTAGTCATTTAAATTGTTATGTCGGATCGTAGAATCAGTAACCTTAGGCTGCCTTGATCCTATTTCTGAGGTTAAGAATTTTCCTAGCATCAACAAATAAAATAAATAATTAAAAAACAAACAAATTAAAAAAAATTAAAATTAATTAATTAAAATCACAAAACGCTAACTCATTATCACCAATCTAAACTCTAATTAAACATCCAGATAAGTTTTAAAAACATGATGATCCAAACATAATTGTTATAGTTTGGCAGTTTGACCTTCTAGTCGGGCGGCTAGTTGTTTGGGCGATCTGGCGATTTGGACCAGCGGCCTGTCTGGTCAGTGACCTGGCGGTTTGGACCAGCAGCCTGTCTGGTCAGCGACCTGGTGATTTGGACCAGCGGCCTGTCTGGTCAGCGACCTGACGGTTTGGACCAGCGGCCTGTCTGGTCAGTGACCTGGTGATTTGGACCAGTTGTCTGTCTGGTCAGCGACCTGGTGATTTGAACCAGCGGTCTGTCTGGTCAGCGACCTGGTGATTTGGACCAGCGGCCTGTCTGGTCAGCGACCTGGCGATTTGGACCAGTAGCCTGTCTGGTCAGCAACCTGGGGGTTTGGATTTGCGGTCGGTTTGTCAGCATTTCCATCGGCTTGATGTTAGCCGCAGCATGGGTCCGGATGATTAGCCGCAGCGGCCTGTAGGTTGACCGCGACGGTTTTATGCTAGCTAGAGTGGTCTTGGTGTTAGCCACCCCCGGTTCAGAGGTTTTGTTGTTATGTATTGCGTAGCCTAACGGTTTGGCTATGTCAAACCGCCCAGCCCGCGCGGCTTGTATTTAGTCTCACATTGCTTATTATATTGTCTCTTCTTCCCCATTTTCTATAAATAAGGGGGAATACCTATGTAATAATTATCTTTTTGGAGCAATAAAATTTTCTTTATTTAGCTCTTTTTTACAATAATTAAACATCACAAAGGTCTTAACACAAATAAAACAGCAATATTAAAAATCACGCTATCGCCGACAGTAGTGACTGTTGTCGGGCGATATCTGAAAGACTTGATTTCAAGAGCCTAGACACCTAGAGGGAGTGAATATGTTCTAATTTTCTTTAAGAATTTTAGGCGATTAGCTAGTTCCAACTCAGCACAGAAAATTCAATACACAACACAATAATCACAGCACAGCATACACCAGATTTATAGTGGTTCCCCAAGGTATGGGTATATCCACTTTCCCCCTTCGTCTATCCAGTAGAGAACTAGATTCAACTCAACTTCCTTCCACTTACTCAGATCCACAGATCTTACAACTCAGAACCAGATTGGTTCCTACAGCTCAAACTTATACAAGTCTTACCTCAGATTCTTCCCAAGAACCCTACCTCAGGCCTCAGCCCTACCTCAGCTTTTATGACTAGTCTTACAACTCATACTTTCACAAGTCCTACACCTCAGGCACTCAGCCCTACCTCAGCCTTTATAATTACAGGCTTACAACTCAGATCTTACAAAAGATCCTACAAGAAAATGAATGTTTTAAAAGATACAGAAATTTCACCAGATAGAACTCTCTATTTTGTGAGCTTCTTGATCAGTTCTTGAATAAACTGAATCTTCAGATCCAACCTGACTTAGTTATTTTAAAGCTTCTTGATTGAATAAAATAAGGTTGATCTTCACTTGATGTAGAAGTTGATCTTCAGATAGCTCCCTCCTTAAATTCAGAATTAGATCTGAATCTTTCTTACAGACTGTTCTGGATCTGCCTTCTTAAGGGTTTACCCTTTTCTTGTTGTCAAACACTATTTCCCGTAATTGCTTGATTACTTCCTTCATTATCTCTGGTTGTCAAGGATCAGTCCCTTATATAGAGTTTCCTCATGATTACCGGCTAATCCGGTTTGTAACAACCTTCTGACAATTTTGACAAAGGTGTCAGACCTATTGGTTATGACAGTTGTCGAGTCACCAGTCATGACAGTTGATTCCTCAAAGACTTTACAACTCAGCATGAACCACTCAGCAAACTGCTTAACATGTGTCGACACAAATAGACTAAGTGTCGACACAAGTCTTGATGATGTCGACACAACACTCCATGTGTTGACATAGTCATTCTTCTGCAAATCGACACAGCTTCTGTTTGTATGTGTCGACACAAGTCCTGTGTGTCGACACAACTGCTCCTAGTCTCAACATAACTGATGCTGACAGATGGTGTTGAGTGTATGTACAGCTGTCGTTGAGTGTGTGTCGAGACGTCGTTGAGTGTGTGTAGAGACGTCATTGAGTGTGTGTCGACACAAGTCCTGTGTGTCGACACAAGCCTTCAGACTCAGTATAGATGTTGCTGTTAGATAGCGTTGAGTGTCGTCCAGTTGTCGTTGAGTGTGTGTGTCGACACAATCTCTTCAGACTCAGTATAGCTGTTGCTGATAGATGGCGATGAGTGTGTGTCGACACAAGTCTTGTGTGTCGACATAGCTTCTGCTTCAGGTGTCGACACAATTCCTGCCTCAGGTGTCGACACAATTCTGGGTGTCGACCCAACTTCTTCGTCAGGTGTCAACACAATGCCTGGGTGTCGACACAAGCCTTGCTTCTAGTGTCGACACAACTTCTGGGTTTCGACACAATTCTTCACAAGTGTCGACACTTGTACTTAGAGAATTTTCTTGCAAACCTTACACCTGCACAATGAAACTCAAACATTCCATCAAATACAAATTGATGTGTATCAATGAGTGAGAGGAGGCTTCTCCAAATCTGGTACATATTTTTCAGTGTACCTAACAATCTCTCCTTATTTGGAGAAATCATAACCCTTAGTCAAAAATATACATCACTCAAAATAAAACACAAAAAATAGATATACATACATTTTACTGCAGGATAACAACTAAAATCAATACTGAGACTGATTTCATTCATTAATCAGAAAATTCTTGGTTTACATGTTTTTCTTAAGAACAACAATAACCTAAAGATTACATTGTTCTAGACATTAGCCTATTTATCCTAAGATAGACTAGGCTCCTTAATTACAATTCCTTTCCCAGATCTGATCTTAGCCTGCACAGTAGGTTCAGTATCATCAGCTGGTTTCTTTCCTTTCAGATCCTTCTTCTTCAGTTCTTCAGCCTTTATTCTTTGCCTTTCAAAATAGTGAAAAGGCTTTGGGAAGTACCTGCTAGGTGCCAGAGCATTAGCAGGTAACTTCCCAGCTTTTGCACTCCTCCTGTATTGAAGAATGGCTTCTTGTCTGGCTTGATACTTGTTCCACTCTTGCTCAGAGTACCATTTACCCCTATCATAGGTCTTGTCCTTCACAGCTTTCCAGGCAGTCAAAATAATATTCCTGGAAGTAGGGCTCCACTGCTCAAAATCAGGCTTCAATTCATCCTGCTCTCTAAACCTTTTCTTGGACAGCTGTGCTTCCTTCTGAGCCTCCTTGGCAGCCTCTGACATGTCTACTTTTTCAATGATAATATTATGTGTCTCATGTGGAGGGCTATACATTGTTTGAACTTCTTGTTGGACTATGTCAAAATCAGCTGGAGGGTAAATGACATGTGCAACCTCTGGCTGATCCCTTTTAATGTAGGCAGGTTGCACTCCAGACTCAGCAATATTATCATCCTCACATAGGGGTGGAAATCCAAGTGTTGCTCTGATGGTGTTAGATACCCATTTTGTATAGTCAGAGCTGGCTTTGACTAACATTCTCTCCCCCTTTATGACTTCTCTAGCTATATGATCCCTCAGATCATTCTTTTGAAACCTTATTTGATCAGCTAGATATTCTGTACCTTCTCGATAGTAGCTTTGAATTTAGTCAGGTAATCAGAAATAGTCTTTTGAGAGGCTCCAATGGCTGTTTGGACAGCAGCTAGATCTTCTTGTATTTGCTTTGATATTTCAGTTTTCAAATCAGTGGAAATACTTCCCAATTTTTTTGAGAATTTCTTCATGGGAGTCTTTGAGATTTTCATTAGACCTGAATTGATTTTCTAAAACATATCCTTGCTTGGTGGCAATATTCTCAACCTCAGTCTTCAACAGCTGTTGTTGCTCAGCCAAATATACTACAGCATTGCCTCCCTTATGGAAGCAATCTGTCATCTCTTTTTTATGATGATTGACTTCAAATCTGATGCATTTAATGTCTTGAGCCAGCTGAAACTGCAGTTCTTTATTTAACTCATCCATATATTTCTCTAAGGACTGCATTTGTTCATCCAATTTGACTTACAGTTGGACCAGTAATGAACTGAAGTCCATGCTTGGAGCATGTGGTTGAGTGACTGTTTGTAAGGCCTTTTTATAGCCCGTGCTCTTTTTCCTGATTGCAACCATATTCCTCTTCTTAGCCATAGAGGCTTCCTCATCATTAGAGGGTTGTGATGAGCTTTCTATATTAACTGTTTCTTTATGAGAAGGGGCATTCAGTAGCTCCTCCCCCTCACTTCTTGGAAGTTCCTTTTCTACCTGCGATTGCTCCCCCTCAGACCTTGCAGCTGGTAAATTAGGAAACAGCTTTTCCATAGTTACCTCTTGTTGCATCTGTACAGAAGGAACAAGATTAGTTTGGAAAACAAAAGTTTCTCCCTGGACATCCAGATTTTTGTCCAGAGCCTTCTCTATAAAAGAGATACTTACTTGCTCATCTTGAGCTGTATCTTTTATCTGCACATCTTGTGCTTCCTTCTCAGCAATTTCCAGTGCTTCTTTGTTTAAGTCTGATATAATGTCCTTTACTGTATTAGCAGCATACTCACTCTCCAGAGTAGCTTCAGCAATGCCTCCCCCTTGGGCAGGCAGCACAGATAGTTCAGTGTCTTGTTCTGCTGGTTCGGGATGTTCTCCCCTTGAAGTGGAGGCTATCTAATGCTTTGGGTGTTGACTGCTTAGTATTAATACTTGTCGATATAGTTGTACATTTGTCGACATAAAAGACTTAGGTCTCGACAAAACTTATTTTTAGTCGACATGTCTAAGGGTCGACATATCTATGTGTTGGCATACTTGTGTTAGTGTCAACACGGGCTGGTCATGTCTCGACATAGTTGTGTCGACACCTATTCTTCTGTCGACACAGATACTGTTTCTGTGTCGACACATCCTTTTTCTTTGTCGACATACCTAAATCAATTTTAAAATAATTGAATTTAGTTTCATCCAGAGGTTTTGTAAAAATATCAGCAATTTGATCATTTGTGTTTACAAATTCTAGACTAATATCATACTTCTCCACATGTTCTCTTATGAAATGAAACTTAATCTCTATATGTTTGGTTCTACTGTGTGATACAGGATTCTTATCAATAGAAATAGCATTAGTAGAATCACAAAACAGTAGAATTCTACTTACCTTGATGTCATAGTCTTCAAGTTGATGCTTTATCCACATCAACTGTGCACAGCAGCTTCCTGCAGCTATATATTCAGACTCAGCTATTGATATTGCTACATTTGTTTGCTTCTTGCTACACCATGACACCAGCCTTCCACCTAGAAATTGACAAGTTCTTGTAGTACCTATCCTGTCTTCTTTGCATCCTGCAAAGTCTGCATCTGAGAAGCCTGTTAGTAAGAAATCTCTATTCTTAGGGTACCAAAGACCTAGATTATGTATGCCCTTAAGATATCTCAAAATTCTCTTAACTGCAGTATAATGAGATTCCTTTGGGCAAGCTTGGTACCTAGCACAGACACGTGTAGCATACATGATGCCAGGTCCACTAGCAGTCAAGTAGAGTAGGGAGCCAATTATCCCTCTATACAAAGACTCATCAACAGGTTTTCCTGTCTCATCTTTGCCTATATGCATACTTGTTCCCATTGGAGTTTTCATGGTGTAGGCTGAGTCTATTCCATATTTATTAATCATCTCCTTGGTGAACTTAGACTGGGATATGGACAATCCATCATCAGTCTGTCTTACTGGAAGTCCCAAGAAGAACTTCTGCTCACTCATACTGCTCATCTCAAACTTTCCTTGTATAAGTTTGGCAAACTTTCTACAAAGGTTGTTTTCAGTAGATCCAAAGATAATATCATCAACATATATCTGGACTATGATTATCTTGTCTTTAGATTCTCTAAAGAATAGAGTTTTGTCTATCTTTCCTCTAGAGAATTTATTCTCAATAAGAAAAGCAGACAATGTTTCATACCAAGCTCTAGGGGCTTGTTTCAAACCATATAGAGTTTTCCTAAGCCTATATACATAATCATGATAATGAGAATCTACAAAACCTGAGGGTTGTTCAACATAGACTTCCTCTTTTAAGTCACCAATCAGAAATGCTAACTTTACATCCATCTGATATACCTTGAACCCTTGATAGGCAGCATAGGCCAAAAATAACCTTATAGCCTCCAGCCTTGCCACTGTGGCAAAGGTTTGATCAAAGTCAATCCCTTCTTCTTGCCTATAGCCTTTTGCTACAAGTTTGTCCTTGTTCATGATTATAGTGTCATTCTCATCAAGTTTGTTTCTGTAGATCCACTTGGTTCCTATAATGTTGTGATCCTTTGGTTTAGGAACCAGTTCCCAGACTTAACATCATCTGAATTAATTCAGCTCTTCTTGCATAGCATCAATCCAGTTTGTGTCTAGCATGGCTTCTTCAAACTTCCTCGGTACTATTTGTGATGAGAAGCTAGAACATAGAACTATGTTCATGCTCTTGCTCCTTGTTAGAATACCTTGACTTACATCACCAATGATTTGGTGAACTGGATGATCCTTCAAGTGTCTTCTTGCTGGGGGAAATCTGTCAATCTCATGCCCTTCTTCATTTTCCTCAACCTGATGTTCATCATTGTCTTCTTCATCCAGTGAGTCTTGTTCTCCCTCTGGACAGCATGCATCTTTTTCTTCATCCAGCCTAGCAAGAACTTCTTCATTAATGGTCAGCTTGTCCAGCCTGTCTGTTAGACCTGTAGAACCAACTGAAGAGCTAGACAATTCATTGTTAATCAACTTAGACTCATCAAATACAACATGGACAGATTCTTCTACAACTTGAGTAGTCAAGTTGTAGATCCTGTATGCCCTACTATTATTGTTGTACCCAACAAATATCCTTTCTAGGGATTTGGCAGCAAACTTTATTTGGTAGTGCTTACCATTAAATAGGACATAACACTTGCTACCAAAGATTCTGAGGTAGGAAATGTTTGGTTTTCTGCCTTTCAAAATCTGATAGGGAGTCATCTTATGTTTCTTATTGATGGAGGCTCTATTGAGTACATTACATGCAATATTTACTGCCTCTGCCCAGAAGTACTCAGGGAGAGTAGTGTCACTAAGTAGTGTTCTACTTGCCTCAATTAGAGTACTATTCTTTCTTTCAGCAACTCTATTTTGCTGGGGTGTTCAATGTGAGGAAAACTTCTGATGAATCACAAGTTCTTCACAGAACTTTGTCATACACTCAGATTGAAATTCAGTTCCATGGCCACTTCTAATTTTGACCACTAAATTGTTAAATTCATTATGAGTTTGTCTAACAAAAGTTTGGAAAACAGTAGGGGTTTCAGATTTCTACCTCAAGAAGAAAACTCATGTGAATCTAGAATAGTCATCCACAATAACTAATGTGTATACTTTCCTACCAATACTATGAACTGGTTTAGGACCAAACAAATCCATATGCAAGAGATATAAACATCTCATTGAATCTTTGGTATCAAGTGCATGGAAAGAGGACTTAGTCTGTTTGCCCTTTTGGCAAGCTGAACACACATCCTCTTTAATGCACTTGACTTGAGGACCATTCCTCACTAACCCTATGTTGAATTGTTATCCTATTGACTTATAGTTTAGATGAGCTAGCCTCTTGTGCCATTTGACACATAGTGAAGCTTTCTCTCGTGTAACTAGACAAATGGGTGAGATGTTAAACTCATAATCTAGGTTAAGACAATATACATTCCCTTTCCTTGTGCTAATCAAAATGATCTCTTGATCACTTGACCTCCTTATTTGGCACTCCCCTTTGAGGAAAGAGATGTCATAAACTAGATCACTAAGTTGACTTATGCTAATCTGGTTATGTTTTAGACCCTTCACATAAGCCACTTTATTGATAGTAATTGAATCACTAGAAATGTTACCAAATCCTTTGATGATTCCTTTTTCTGATCCACCAAAGATTACTTTGGGTCCATTCTCTATGGGTACATAGTCCCTCAACATTCTTCTTGTTCCAGTCATATGTCTGAAATATCCACTATCCAAATACCATATACGGGTATGGCCACTTGAATTCACCTGCATCAAATAAAGAATCACTTATCCTTAGAACCAAAATTATTATTGGGTCCTAGGTCCTTGTTAGTTTGAAATCCTGCAGCTGTTCTGATAGGTAAACTATTCTTGGTTTTAACACTTGTGTTGAACCAGCAATCCATGGCAAAGTGGTCTACCTTACCACAACACTAACACTCAAATCTATTGTACCTTCTTTTAGGTACAGACTTCACAACTTTGTTGTCAGCAGTCCTGTTAAGTGTAGGTGCTGGAGCAGCAAACCCCAAGAATTCCTTTTGAACCGGATGGGCTTGCCTATAGAGTGACCTATTGGCATTTGCACCCTTGCCCATGAGATCTCCATACTCACAGTGACCATGAGTAATATCGTGATCATACATGTTTGTAGGTTGCATCACTTTCCTAAAGAAAATAGGGTGCTTTTTAGCTAGTGGCTGAACTGGGGCCTTACTTTTTCTATGAGAATTGGTGGCCCTAGTTTTTTCCTTAAAACATAGACCAGTCTTTCCTTTATGAGAAATGAAATTGTCTATTAAGGGCAAGACAGATTATGGCTTAGAGAATTTAGCCACTAACTCTCTTTCTTGCTGAAATTTTGTCTCCAGTTTCTTGATATGATTTTCCTTGAAAAAGATTGTGTCCATCTTAATAACAGTGATGTTTTTCATTTTGGCAACCTCCTTCATTTTTAAATCTATCAACATGGCTGAGTCTGATGCAGCCTGCTTAAGAGACTCAATTTCCTTGGTCTACTCCTTGATAAGAAACTTGCTCCTCTTCAGAGCTTGCAACAGCCCACCATACTCATTAATGAGTTGATGTGCATCCCCCTCAGAATCAGAACCATCCACTTCTCTTGAAGTTAATGCTATTGATTCTGATCCAGTAAAATAATCAGAAGCTAAGGGAGAATTGTATACCTTGCTTGGATCAGGCTGATCCTGGCACTGATCATTTTCTAACAGAGCCATCAACCCTCTATAGCAATAGTCTTCCACTCCATTTATGGAGTCCAGTATTTGTAGGAATTCTAGTTCCCTAGAATCCTCTTCTGTTGAGAACAGCCCAACATATGCTTCTGCATCATCTTCTTCTCCTGATCCTGAAGATGAAGAGTCTGTCCAACTCTTCTGCTTTTGAGCAACAAAGGATTTCTCCTTCTTGCCTTTCACTTGATGCTTCTTCTTTTCCTTAGATTCAGTCCTCTTGTCTGGACAGTCAGCTATGACATGTCAAGGCCTGTTGCAACAATTGCAAACAATCTTAGAATTAGTTTATTTACTAGGTTTTGAGTCATACCTGTCCTCCTTGAGAGTCTTTGTTTTCTTGTAATACTCATCCTTGGAGAAGGATGTAGATGGCCTGGTTCTCCATTTTTTTCTTTTTCATGAACCTTTGAAACTGCCTTATAAATGCAGCAAAGTCCTCATCAGAGGTGTAGCTATCTGATGTGTTGTTGTCAGGATTTTCTTATTCTGCCTCATCACTCCTTCTGGGTAGAGAATGAGACTTTCTCCTACCCTTTCTTGTGCCTTCAGCCTTGAAGACTACTAACTTCTCTTTGTACTCAGACCTACTGCTTTTTTCCTCCTCTTTTCTAGCAGTGAGCTGCATTTCATAGGATAGCAGCTTTCCAAATAGTTTGGGTGGAGGTGTTTCAGCATTCCTGGACACCTCTCTGATGACACATATCTTTGTGTCACAGTCCTTTGTTAGTGATCGGAGAAACTTGTCATTCAGTTCATATGTACTGAAGACTCTTCCATAGGTCATCAGCTCATTTTCTATCCTGAAGAACTTCTTGTAACATTCAGTTATGTTGTTAGTCTTGGCTTGTCTAAAGCTCTCATATTCTTGATTCAGCATAGATTTCCTGTCCTCTCTAACTTCTTATGTTCCCTCCATGTAGACAATCAGGGTGTCCCATATTTCCTTAGAGGTTTTACAGCGCACCAGATTCTGAAATGTGGCATCATCTATAGCACTTACAATAATATTTTGTGCTCTTTTGTCTAGTGTTGTCAGGATGATCTCATCCTTAGTCATTTCAGAATAACTCTTTGGGGTTTTAACATTTACATCCAGAACTGATACCTTCATTGGAATGAAGGGACCTTCTTGTACTGTGATGTAGATTCTTGGATCAGATGCTTCCATGAACAACCTGACCCTTTTCGTCAATATGCCAAAGCATTCTTTCCTGTAGATAGGCAATTTCATAGATCCAAATTCCTTCTGATTCTCATTTGAACCCATTCTTGAAATCTGTTAATTGCCTTGGAGATTTACTCAGACTGTTAGGTCAATCTTTGAGTAACCTCCCTCTGATACCACTTGAAAGACTTGATTTCAAGAGACTAGACACCTAGAGGGGGGTGAATAGGTTCTAATTTTTTTTTAGAATTTTTAGACAATTAGCTAGTTCTAACTCAGTACAGAAAATTCAATACACAGCACAATAATCACAGTACAGCATACACCAGATTTATAGTGGTTCCCCAAGGTATGGGTACATCCACTTTCCCCTTTCGCCTATTCAGTAGAGAACTGGATTCAGCCCAACTTCCTTCCACTTACTCAGATCCACAGATCTTATAACTCAGAACCAGATTGGTTCCTACAGCTCAGACTTATATAAGTCTTACCTCAGATTCTTCCCAAGAACCGTACCTCAGGCCTCAGCCCTACCTCAGCCTTTATCACTAGGCTTACCACTCAGACTTTCACAAGTCCTACACCTCAGGCACTCAGCCTTACTTCAGCCTTTATAATTACAGGCTTACAACTCAGATCTTACAAAAGATCCTACAAAAAAATGAATGTTTTAAAAGGTACAGAAATTTCACCAGATAGAACTCTCTATTGGTGTCAGCTTCTTGATCAGTTCTTGAATAAATTGAATCTTCAAATCCAACCTAACTTAGCTATTTCAAAGCTTCTTGATTGAACAAAATAAGGTATCTTCACTTGATGTAGAAGTTGATCTTCAGATAGCTCTCTCCTTAAATTCAGAATTAGATCTGAATCTTTCTTACAGACTGTTCTGGATCTTCCTTCTTAAGGGTTTCCCCTTTTGTTGTTGTCAAACTCTCTTTCCCATAAATGTTTGATTACTTCTTTCGTTATCTCTGGTTGTCAAGGATCAGTCCCTTATATAGAGTTTCCTCATGATTACCGGCTAATCTGGTTTGTAACAACCTTCTGACAGTTTTGACAAAGGTATCAGACCTGTTGGTTATGATAGCTATCGAGTCACCAGTCATGATAGTTGATTCCTCAAAGACTTTACAACTCAGCATGAACCACTCAGCAAACTGCTTCACATGTGTCGACACAAATAGACTAAGTGTCGACACAAGTCTTGATGATGTCGACACAACACTCCATGTGTTGACATAGTCATTCTTCTGCAACTCGACACAGCTTCTGTTTGTATGTGTCGACACAAGTCCTGTGTGTCGACACAACTGCTCCTTGTCTCGACATAACTGATGCTGACAGATGGCGTTGAGTGTATGTCCAGCTGTCGTTGAGTGTGTGTCGAGACGTCGTTGAGTGTGTGTCGAGACGTCCTTGAGTGTGTGTCGACACAAGTCCTGTGTGTCGACACAAGCCTTCAGACTCAGTATAGCTGTTGTTGTTAGATGGAGTTGAGTGTCGTCCAGATGTCGTTGAGTGTGTGTCGACACAAGTCCTGTGTGTCGACACAAGCCCTTCAGACTCAGTATAGTTGTTGCTGATAGATGGCGATGAGTTTGTGTCGACACAAGTCCTGTGTGTCGACACAGCTTTTGCTTCAGGTGTCGCCACAATTCCTGCCTCAGGTGTCGACACAATTCTGGGTGTCGACACAACTTCTTCTTCAGGTGTCGACACAATGCATGGGTGTCGACACAGGCCTTGCTTCTAGTGTCGACACAACTTCTGGGTATCGACACAATTCTTCACAAGTGTCGACTGTCGACATTTGTACTTAGAGAATTTTCTTGGAAACCTTACATGCACCTGCACAATGAAACTCAAACACTCCATCAAATACAAATTGATGTATATCAATGGGTGAGATGAGGCTTCTCCAAATCTGGTACATATTTTTCAGTGTACCCAACAATATCTCTAGGAAATCTTCACTTGCATGCACCTCCAAATCAGGACTCCTAATCTTCACTGGTAGCACGTTGGTCTTCACTTGAGCTCTGACCACGATCTCGCGGTCGTCTCATACGTCGAATTGAATGGCGTGGAGGATCCACTACTGGACTCTCTCATTCCTTCTCTTCTACAGCGGTTGGTTTTAGATTCAATGCTCTAGCTATAAAATTCATAAACTTCTTCATTCCAATCAGCCTCGCCTTCATGCCAGCTTTGTGCTCTTCCAATGATTCTTATGTCCTCCATCATTTCTCGAAGAGATCCTCCTCGAGAAAGTGACAGTCTATTAGTAGTAGAGGCTTCCTCTCGAGTCGTTCTCGCTAAAGAAGAAGTTTCACCTCGACCATATGAAAATCGTGTCGAATCTGTATTAAATTGGAGGCATGCAGCCGTCCATATAGTAATTTTGATCATTCCATCTATACTTCAGATATAAGAATCTTTTGATGATTCCTCCAAATGGGAGTGTATTGATTTTCTTCCTCATTAGGTTTATCATCTTGTATGTGTACCGAATCATGGACAAAACTAAATAAGTCGAGTCAAACGGTGCTCCTTCTAAGATTATATACGTAAAAAAAACTTAATTGTGCGGTGATCTTCTTAGTATCTCCCGCCTATCTTGGACTAGGAAGGCGTTGGGAGTGAGAATAGAGGTTGATTGAATTAGTGCTTAGAAGTTATTTCCACAAAGAACTTGGTTCAAAATTGCCAAATTTGATTCTTTTTATAGTTTTCTACTACATCCAGCTGTTCGTACAAGAGATAAGTCCAATTTCATTCCTTAGATCATTATGGGTGATCTCAACTAATCCTCTTTGTATTTTTGATCTTATACCTCAGTTCAATTCACTAAACATTGAAACTTTCAAATGATTGTAGAATTCTCTCACCAACACGAAACAGAACATATCCGGAATACAAAGAGATATTATACATGACTGAGCAAGCTTATCATAAATCTAAACATCGCATGTCACATTGAACTCCACAATGTTCGACACACAGATTGTTGCCCTTTCAATACCCGGATATGTTTAATATGACGAATGAGGATTGCTGGACGAGCTCTTACGTGCTCTGGAACCTGAAGCCATCTTTCCTGGAAGAAAACGGAAACAAAAAATATCACAAACTTGATTAAAAAATTATTGTTGGCTATAGTGACTGTAGTCGGCGATAGCCAGAATTCTTCTAACACCCAAAAAAAATTTTCACAAAAACTATTTTTTATGACATTCTCAGACATAATGTGAACTACATTAACCACTGTCAGAAGATTTCCTTTACAAAATTAACAATCTTAAATTTGAAGTATGTTACTATTCATCATCTTCATATTAACATGGAAAACTATGAATCTCAACTAAAATTTCAGATTTCCTAATTTTTTTCACGATTTCTCTAAAAATTTGACAAAACTTCACTACATTCTTATTGGGGATCGCTCAAGGCTCTGGTAGATCAGATTAAATTGGACCGTCTTAGTCCGGGAGCAGTCGAGCGCCCCAACAGTCACAATAAGTAAAAAGCTGGAAAAAATAATTTTTTTAATGTGAAAAACCCATCAACTAGGTGAAAAACAATGTGGTCGGGTCTGTGCTGGTAAAACCTCCACTATTTGCTAGCTGTTGTACATGACTTTCTTGAAAACTCGAGGGCGACAGGCCGCCTCTCGTTACAATTGTTGAGAGATGGTGGAGGGAGAGCTCAGAGGGTGACATATCATCACTCGCGGAGCTAATTGTTTCTTTGTAAGTTGTGGGCAGCGATGCACTAGCCGCGCTTTGAAGTCATTTGTTGATGCTCGGAAGTAGGGACGACTTGTGACGCTCGTCCTGGTGTCTGGGTTTTGTCTCCTGTCGCACTTGAATGAATCTGGAATGACTGACTTGTCGCCACCCGATGAGATTGCTGTTGAGTCGAGGGTGTTGGGAATGTTGAGTGTTCTGTACCCAGCAAGATTGTTGTTAGCCAAAAACTAAGTGCTAATATAAATGTCTGATGGGGTTCCCCTAAAATTCATTTGAGTCATGTGGCTTTCAAGATCATGACCTCGACTGGATCGGCTCGATAACACAAAGCCTCTCCCCGAACATAGTAGTCCCAACAACTGAAAACCCGTGCACATGCGCCCCTGGGTGTGTCCTTGTGTTTGTTAAAACCGCTCGCCGCCCCCTTCAACCGCCAACAAACCTTCCTGGGCTGCCCGGGGTGGGGGGAGGGGTTTACTTGTCATTTTCCAAAAAAAATGGTGATTTAGGTGATTGTGATCGTGCAAACCTCATTCTTCAATTCAAACTCCAAGACGGCGCAATTACAATGGCGCCCCTTTGAAGAACTATAAAAAGGTCTCTATACATTTATTGGAAAACGAACAACTAAGAAGAGAAGAGAAAACTCTGAAGTTTTTCGGGGAAGACTTGAAACTCTTCTTGTTGTCTGGCTCAAGCGTTCACTTCTGCTCAAATGTTCACTTTGCTCGTTTTCCCTCTCAAGTGTGAACTTATCTTCCATGGAGGCATCTCCAGGGCCTTCTCAAATGTGGACTTTGCTCTCTATAGTGTCTTCTCCAATGCTTTCTCCAGTGTCTTCTCAAATGTGTACTTTGCTCTCCACAATGTCTTCTCAAGTGTGGACTTTACTCTCTAAAGTGTCCGCTCTATTGCCCGATCCTGTGCATGCTTCAATGTTGACGCCAATGTCAACTCCAATCCTTGCTCTATAAGCCGCTCTTGCTAGCACCAAGAAGGATTTAATTTTTTTATATTATCAAGTACTCGTAAATGGAGCGGTGACCTATCACCCTCATGAATTTTCTAACACTTGTAATGTCAAACAAACTAGTGGATTTGGTCAGCGTCGAATCGGCCCCGTGACTTTTTCCCCTTTCTGAATTTTTCCATGTATAAAGTCTTGTGTTCTCATTGTTGATTCTCTTTTGACTGTTTACAAGCTTAATTCACTCTCGAGTAAAGACAGTTCGATTCTGCGGACTGAGAGAATGTCAAGCGACCCACAAAAATGTCATTTTTAAAAATTCTTATGAGTGATTATTTGGATGATATTAAAAAATAACTTCTTTTAAATCAAATCAAATTGAATAAAAAAATATCGAGTAATTAATAAATTGAATGATAAAGTTTTAAAACTATTGAGTTTTGTTTTTTAAACCTGACAGTAGAATTTCTCACAAGCCACAGCAATTCACCGATATTGTTTAGGATCTTTTTTTGTTATGTTTACAAATCAAATTTTTAAGGTGCATGAAAAGATTTGGCCGTAAGAGTTGATGGCGTGACTGTTAATTAACGGCGTAGAATTCCAAACAGAAATACGGCCGTATTTCTCGAATCCGATCATATCTCAAAACAACCTTATTACTACGGTTCATATTAATCTGTGTCGTTTATATGCTGTCTTAAGCTGGATCTACTCGCACAATTTACCAAATAGAAAATCTATTGTTTATTACTTTTAATAGAATCCAGAAAAGTGCAGTTATTATTGTTAGGCGCAGTAACTGCACTTTTCTGGGCTTGACGATAAAGCCAGCACATGCCTGGCCGCTCCTAATTCATGCAGTACTTCCCGTTTCTCGTGGCCTTGGATTTCAGTATATCTTTGAATACTAAAATGTCTCAGGACGATAATAAAAAAACAGCAGATTAACAAAACCAAAATGAATTAAATCTTAAAATCAAAGAGTGTAATTTATCTGTGTAGGATGGAGCCAGTGAAGAGTTGTAATGGGGGGAAGGTGTTGATGGAGATGGAGAGCAGTTCGGGAGGTGATGTAGTCTAGGGCACCGACGACGGAAATGGAAAGGACTAGAAATGACGAATCGAGTCGTCATCCTGTATTTCCACTGTCTGGTGCTCACTCATTGTCTTCTCATCGAGGAAGCTAGGATACGTCAAAATAATAAAACTACGGCGCTTGTAGACTCGAAATGGCTTATCTTCGTCGCAGTGGAGGAAGCCGAAAAGGGAAAGGAGTTAGGGCATGCACGCGCTTTGTTTTTGAGAAAGAAAGATGAAATCGCAGGCTCTCCTTTCCATTTTTGAAATTCATATCCGGGCACATGCTAGAGTAAGTCTATACATGGCTGGAAATGATGCAAGTGTTGTTGTGTTCATCTATTGGCGTAAGGTCATTGCACGCTTGACAAATCAAAGAGGCAGAACAGGTCAAAATGACATCGACTTCGTACATGGGGGGGGGGGCAGACATCGTCCTCCGCTCGTAAAAAATAAATTTGAAGATCTTCATCTTATCAGAGTCATTTCTCCATCATCTGGTCACCGTTTTTGACATGTAAGTAGTCAAAATTCATTGGTTCGACGAGAGCAATCCAAATCTACTAATAATTTTGAAAAATTCTTGGGGGGGCCCGGGCCCCCGTCGGCCCCCCCTTAGATCCGCCCCTGCTGAATAGGATATTCTTTTACATTTTTTTTACTCTTTGTTTTGTGTGTGCGTTGTGATGTAACAAGGGAGATATTTGGTTACAATTTTAGTTGGAATTTAGGTCAATTATGTAAAAAAAATGTTTCCTTCTAATTGTATTTTACCATAGAAAATTTCAATTAAATTTTTCATGTAATAGGCGCACTAAAAAAATGCAAGTGATAATTCAACGGTGAGATTGATATTGTGCACGAGAAAGAATCGTTCGCCGAGCATAATTTTTTTGGTGTTATTGTATAACCCATAATTCCTCGAGATCAAATGCGATCAATGATGGCCTAGAGGATCTCGCCCACCTAGGATGAGTGTAGAAATAGTCACCTCCCAGGGACGAGATCCAGACTCTCTGGGAAGAGTGTAGCCCCCCAGGGGCGAAAGCCAGGCTCCCTGAGGCGAGTGCAGCCCCCAGGGGAGAAATCCAAGCTCATTGCGGCGAGTGCAGCCCCTCAGGGGCGAGTGCGGCCCCCGAGGGGCGAGATTCGGGTTCGGGACGAGTGGAGAGTCCCAGCTTCACCGGGCACTCGCCAACCCCAGGATTCCTCTTTAAGTCTGCTAATAACCTCTTCAAACAGCTGAGTTATGTTGTTAGCAGATCGTGTTGGGCTGCCTATAGTAAAATCAGGGATTTCGTTATTTGCAGGCTAAACTTGGAAAACTATAAATAGACTCTCATAGAAGGGTTTTTCTTCTTGCTTCCCCTCCCCCAAGGTTGACTCCGGTCGGCGAGTGCTCTCAAGGCCCTTCAAGGAGCCTAGCTCAGTATTGGTGAGAGAGAGGAAGCTCTCTTTGATCTTCAGAGTGTATGGCGGGACCTACTTACTGCAACTCGGGGTTTGTCTCTTAGTTCCAACCAGCTCGCCAGGTGTCTAGCTCAGTATTGGTGAGAGAAGGGAAGATCTCTTTGATCTCCAAGATGTGTGGTGGGACCTCTTCGCTGTAGTTCGGGGTCTGTCTCTTTGTTCGAACTAGTTCGGAGTTTTGATTACAACAATTATAAAGAGTTCTAATATGATTAGAACTCGTTACCCTCATCTTTCGCATTTATTTCTTCTCTGTGGGAGATTCTCTTAACAAAGAGTTAATTATACGGTTGTTATTCGCAAATCATATTTTTCATGTGTATAAATGTTTATTCGTAGATCAACTTTAAAATTTAGCAATCAATCTTTTCTTCTCATGAGTAGTGTCCAACAATGAAAATTTCATTTTCGTCAACATTTTGAGCTAATATCGGTGACAAAATGATGAAATTTACGTCAGAATGGTAAAATTCATGACAAAATGTTGAAATTCACGTCAGAATGGTGAAATCCAAGTCAAATTGTTGGGATGGAGTCGTTGACATAGGATCAAAAGTCCTTCATTGTCAGGTTTTGCTGGGAAGAAAAAGACGTCAATTGTTGAAATTTAAAATTGATCTGCAAATAAACATGAAAATTTTGATTTGTGAATAACAACCGCTTTAATTAATGAAATTTTTATAAATTATTTGCTATGCATTAAAGACTCATGAATGAGAGGAAAGAAGCCATGTTAGAGATTATAATTAGCTTTTTTTGTGCGAATAGTTACATAAGGTTGTATTTAGGGATCGTTAGGTTTTCAAGAATTGGCTTTAGAATAAAAAAAAATCAATTTTTTGATAAGTGCTCATTTTCGCTGAGTGAGCTTTTTCCTTCCGATCATGGGTTTTTTTGCCTGGCCGTGCGCTATTATCATCCGGGTGCCCTTTTTCACCCAGAAGCTCATTTTTTTTACCCTGACACCCTTTTTCGCCTGGGCGCCCAATTTTACCTTGGCACCCTTTTTTGCCCTGACACACTTTTTTCGCATGGGCGCCCTTTTTTCACCCGGGCCTCCATGTTCGCCCGGGCAAACTTTTTTCGCCCGGAAACCCTTTTTTCCCGTGCACCCTTTTTTAACCAAGGCGTCTTTTTTCGACCTTTTTCGCCTGGCGCCTTTTCTCACTTGGGCAAGATTTTTCCCCGGGAGTGTTTTTTTTGTCTGGGTATGTTTTTTTCTCCTTGGTGCGCGTTTTACCTCGAACCCGTTTTTTTCGCCCAGCCACGCGTTTTTGGCCTGCCCACACAATTTGTCTGGTCGCGCATTTTTTCTATTGTCCGCGCATTTTTCGCTCAATCGTGCACCTTTTTTCCGAACGTACATTTTTTGTCGGGCACATGCTTTTCACCCAAGAGCATGTTTTGGTTCGGCTTGCGCTTTCGCCCGACGCGCGCTTTTGTTTGTCACACATTTTGGCCCGATCACCTATTTTTCATTCGGACACTCGTTTTTCTCTCGGAGTTCATTTTTAGCCTTGGCGTGAGTGTTCGTCTTGCACATTTTTCTACAGTGCACGTTTTCCCTCGGGCCCTGCACATTTTTTTCTTGAGCGCAAGTTTTCCTTCTGGACACACATTTTTTCTCCTAAACGCGTGTTTTCCAGTCTTCCTTTCCCATTCACAATAACACATGGTTTTGTTTTTTGCTTTTGTTATCAGGAATTTAATTATTATTAATTCTTAAAAGTCATTGTATTAAATTTGAATAAGAAAATGACTAGTCTCAATTCCTATGAGGCTCCATTCTTTTCGATAGAATTGGGGTTTTGAAATTGGCATTCAATTGTCACTTACAATTGTGACTATTCGGCGGCCATAAAATTACCTTGGAATTGGAATTCCTTTTAATTCACATGGGAATTGATTATAGAAGAAACACGACTCCCTCAATTCTTTTCTCACGAAATCTTCATTCGTGATTCTCATCCCTACCAGCACGTCCCCGACTTTCTCAAAAAAACATCAACACAAATTTTTTTATTCGCGCAGGACCGCATTGTTCGTCGATGAGCAAATTTTTCGACGGGGCGCACATTTTTCTGCTTTGGATCGCATTTATCGCCCGGGCGCATTTTTCGTCCGGACGCTCATTTTTCCGCCCGGGCGACCATTTTTCGACTTGTCACACATTTTTAGCCCGGGCGCGAATATTTTGCCCGTGCGCAAATTTTTCGCGCGGGCACGCATTTTTCGTCCGGACACGAATTTTTCGCTCGGCAGCGCATTTTTCATTCGGGCGCGCATTTTCCGCCCGGGCGTCATTTCCCGCTCGGGTACGCAATTTCTGCCAGAGCAAGTATTTTTCCCCCTGGCGCGCATTTTTCGCCAGTGCACGAATTTTCTGCCCGGGAGCTAATTATTCGTCCGGCTGCGAATTTTTCTGCCCGGACGCCCATTTTTAGCCCGAGAGCGAATTTTTCTCCCAGACGCGAATTTTTTGCCCGGTCGCAAATTTTTCTGCCTGGGCGCGCATTTTTCGCCCGTCCCAAATTTTTCTGCCCGAGCCCGCATTTTTCGCTCGAGATTGCAATTTTCGACTGGGATCGTATTTTTCGTCCGGGGGCTCATTTTTCGGCTCAGGTCACATTTTTCAGTTGGGGCTTATTTTTCGCTTGGGAGCGTATTTTTCTCCCGAACGTGCATTTTTCGCCCGGGAGCGCATTTCTTGCCCGGGCGCAAATTTTCGACCGGAAGCGAATTTTTCGAACGGGTGCGCATTTTTCGGGTCGTGCACGTATTTTTCTCCCGACCGTGAATTTTTCGCCTAGGAGCGAATTTTTCGTCCGGGCGCGCATTTTTCGCTCGGGCGCACATTTTTCGGCCCTACGCGCATTTTTTGATTGGACGCACATTTATCGCTCGGGCGCACATTTTTCGGCCCTACGCGCATTTCCCCGGGCGCCAATTTTTCGGCGGGGCACGAATTTTTAGCCCGGACGCTAATTATTAGCACGAGCACACATTTTCCGGCCAGCCGCGCATTTTCTAGCCGGGCGCGGGTTTTTCGCTCGTGCGCGTATTTTTCGCGCGGTCCCGAATTTTTTGTTCGGACGCACATTTTTCGGCCGGCATGCGCGAATTTTTCGCAGTGGCGCGCATTTTTGCATAACGGTATAATTGCGCGCCTGGACGAAAAAATGTTCACTCTGGCGAAAAATGCGCGTCAGGACGAAAAAAAGCGCGGTCAGGCGAAAACTGCACGCCCTGCGAAAAATGCGCACACGGGCAAAAATTGCTCTCCCTGGCGAAAATATAAACGCCCGGGCGAAATATATGCGTGCCCGGACGAAAAATGCGCGCTCAGACGGAAAAATTCTCATATGGAACGGAACAATGGAATTACTAATTCCAATTTCCGTGACAGAATTTATGCATTTAGCCAAACGACAGAATTGAAATTGATTTCAATTCCAATTTATGTGAGAAATGGAATTGAAGTCAATTTTACTTCTCGGATCAACGAAGCCTATCATTGGGCGAATAACAAAATTGAAATTAAACTCAATATCCATTTCTGCGTGTATTCATAAAATTAAAGCTAATTTTTAAAATTCAATATTTTCCAAATAAGGAGATAAATATTTGGCGAAATATTATAACTTCTTATAATATTATTCTCTTTTTTTGTGTAATTTCAATTTTTTATTATTTATCAGTTATCACTCATCAGTCTAGTCGTGCACGAAAAGACCCCGGTCCCGGTCCGGGACCGGTCCTGGGCAGGACCGGTCTTTTGGGGCACCGGTCCCGGACCGGTCCTGCCCAAACCGGTCCCGGTCCGGGACCGGTTTTCCCTCTGAAAACCGGGACCGGCTGGGACCGGAAAAACCGGTCCTAACCGGTCCCAGACCGGGACCGGTTTTTAAATAAAAATTATTTTTAAAAATAAAAATTAATTTTATTTTTAAGTTTTAATATTAATTAAAAAAAACTAAAAAAACTTGTACATGTACACAAAATGTCAAAATCACAAATACAAAATTTTAAAATTGCAATTTGCAAAATAAATAAAAATTTTTATTAAATATGAAATAAAATTACAAAATTAAAATATAATTACAAATGAAATAAAAAATACAATTTATAATTAAAAATCCAAATACAAACATTTGCAATTTAAATTTGAAATCAAAAAACTAAATACAATTTGAAATCATTCTGCGACGCTCCCCAGATTTAAGTTAGTAAGCTCGTCTTCAACTTCAGACTCGCTATCTTCAATTGACGAGACGTATTGTCTCCTCCTCAAAGCGTCCAAATGATCCTTGTAGCAAATGCAAATCTCCAAAGATTCTTCGGTCAAACGGCTCCTTCGCTCGTTCAGAATCCTGTCACTCAAAGAAAATGCAGACTCCGAAGCTACTGTACTAGCTTGGATGGTTAGTAAATCGCGGACCATTAAGGCCAAAATAGGATAATTGTTAGATTTATTTTTCCACCAATTTAAAATGTCAAAATTTTCTATTTCGTGCGCGGTCATAAATTCTTGAAATTGTGTTTTGCTATATAAACCTAATTCGTTTAAAGTGTTCGAAGTTCGTTGTTTTTTCTTCGAAGCTAATTCTAAAAATTTATGTTTTAAAATATCTTTTGTTTGCGGGGCGGCGGATTTCTCGCGAGGTCGCAATCCATATATTTGATCGTAATAATTGTATAGATTAGTAAAATCGGAATTAAATTTTGTTACACTAACGTTGTGGTAATCATTAGAAGATTCGTTTAAATCTAAATTATTATTAATTTCTTCTATAAAATTTTCCACGCCGTCTATACCCATTAAAGGGTTTAACGCCGCCGCACAAGAAAACATAGGTGGCATATGCGTATAATATTTTAAAAATTTTGCCTCCATTAAAAAAATTAACGGACGCCACATTGGGTTAATTTTGTAAGTTTTAAATGTTTCTGTAATTAATAAAAAATTTTCAATGGCGAGCGAGCTTGTAGGATAGTAAACTCCTGATAAAACAGTTGTCGCCCTATAAAAACTCTCTAATAAATTAACGTAATCTTCGATTACAGCCCAATCTGACGCATTTAAATCGTGTGCTTCTTCTACGCTATTATAAAATTCGGTTAATAGTGATTTTTGTGACAAAGCCCGTTTTAACGTTTTGTACGTGGAATTTCATCGTACGGGCATATCATAAGATGGACCCAAAAATTTTTTACCTTATGCAATAACAAATTTTTTGAAATCTTGTTTTCTTCGTTTTGAACTATAAATAACATGTAACATAGTACGTATTTTAATAACGTAATCGTTCATAAAATTTAAACTATCTTGCACAATTAAATTCAACACGTGACAAACGCAACGTGTATGAAAAAAAATACCATCTAACATAGGTTCTAGATCATTAATTAAATATTTAATAGCCATATTATTATTAGAGGCGTTATCAAATGAAATACTTAAAATTTTATCTTTTATTTTGAAATCTCGAATACACTTAATAATCACCTGGTAAATTGTTTTACCGGTGTGCGGATATTCAAAACCTTCAAAACAAATAATACGTTTATTTAATTCCCAACTATCGGGATCGACCCAATGACAAGTTATGCAAATATAAGAAAGCCCGTCAACTAAACCGCTAGTCCAAACATCGCTCGTTAAACTAACTCGTCACTCGAATGTTTCAAAATAATTTTGTAAAAAAATTTTGGATTGCATGTAGGCGTGTAAAGCATCACGCCGAGTTGTAGTACGACTTACCTGTTGATATTTTGGTTGGAGTGCTTCGTGTATGTACGACGTCATTTCGTCGTTGTCGTAGTGGTTGAACGAGAAACCGCTTTTGATGACATTCTCCATTTGTCGCTCCCGTTGCCGAGCTTGGTCATACGTCCAAATCTGCCCGGTCGTTGAAATCTGAGCTTGGTTGGTCTCCGACGGAGCTTGTTTGGATAGACACGATTTGTTGTGTCGGGCGAGAGTTGTGTTGCTGCTGTTAGCCTCCATAAGCTTGCCGCAAAGTTTGCACTTCGCCTTAATTTTGCCGCCGATCTGCACCTTCTCGAAGTTATCCCATACCGCCGCTTTATGTCGGTGCTCGACAATCTCATGTCCGACGGACGCTGAGGAGGACGCCGGCATGGAGGAGGAGGAAGCCATTTGAATGAGTGAGAGAGGTGAGAGAGAGAGTAAGAGAGAGTGAGAGAGAGTGAAAGAGAGTGAAAGAGAGAGGGGGGGTTTATAGATTTTTTTAAAAAAAATCAAAAAGTTTAAAAATATAAATATATATTATTAAATATTATTTTATAATATTATTAATAATATATATTAATATATTATATAATAATTAATATTAATATATATTATATATAAAATAAAATAAAAAAAAAGAGCCAAACGGCTCTTTAGAAAGAGCCGTTTGGCTCTTGTTATGAGAGCCTAACGCTCATTAAATGAGAGCCGTTGGGCTCTCATAACAAGAGCCTAACGGCTCTTGTGAGCCAGGGACCGGTCCCGGATCGGGACCGGTAAAAGACCGGTCTTTTACCGGTCCCGGTCGGTTTTGGTCCCTAAAACAGAGACCGTTCGGGACCTGTGGACCGGTCCGGGACCAGACCAGTCCTATCCGGGACCGGTCTCTGACCGGTCCCGACCGGTCCGGTCCCGATCGGTCTTTTTGTGCATGCCTACTCATCACTCATCAGCCAATATTGGGCGAAATATTAATTAGGATAAAAGTTTTTAAATAATAAAAGTATTTTATATACACTTTTGTGTATATAAATACAGCTCTGTTACTTGCACATCACTTTTGATTATGTGCATATTTTTGATTTGTGCATATCATAAATTTTATTTGCAGATCAAAATGTCAAGTAAACGTCATAAATTTTTTTTGCATGTCAAATTGTTAAATAAACACCAAAATAAAGTAATGAGTTTTTTTACTTCAAATATAAAAGATTTCTTCTCTTTTACATCTCAAATCATTTTCACCGCTATAACTAAAAATTTGCATAGTCCATTTTTAAGTTCATGTAGACATGCAGAAACATAAAGATATGAATATTAGTTGTCTTAAATAAATAAAATATTTGCAAGTTACTTAAAATCAAATATTTTTACCTGCACGGTCATTTTCCTTGTTCAAGCTTCCTTTTGGACGCCCCTTTAAGCGAATCGGAACCAAAGGTTCTACAGTTTGGCTTGCTGTTGTCTGTAGATCCAATAGCTCCAGTAATTTTCGTTTCAATTCAGTTTTTTGAATAGCCGGTGATATATTGTATTTTTGGAGTATCCCATCCAACTCTACTTGTATGTCATGTGAAGCGAGCCTGAAGCTAGGGCGAGGGTAGGGTTTCGGCTTTTGGGTGTTCACTTAGATTTAATATGGGTGGGATTGGAAAAAAGTAATGGTATTGTTTACTTTAAGAATTTGATGTGCACATAGTCAAAAGTGTTGGGGTTGTGGAACACTTCCGGTCCTTTTGTTTCTCACACCGGGTTTGCCCACGTGAGTTTAGAGGAATCGAAGTGTGATCCCCCTTCGACATCTCTGGGACCGACGACAGCGGGGGTCCGGGGGCGGCCGCACCCGGCGGAGGTCCCGCTGACCGGAAAGCGGGCAGGGGTCCAGTGGACAGCATCCCCGGTGGGGGGCTCGGGGGCAACGCCCCCGGACCAAATTTTTCTGAAGGTTGTTCAGTGGTCGAACGGGGTTCAGAGATCGTCGATCGGCCTTGGTCGTTTTACGTCGACCGGTCTTGCTCGTTCGACGATCGCCGATCGTCGACCCCAGCGATCGTTCGACGATCGCCGATCGTCGATGTCCACGGATCGGTCGACCATCGTCGTTCGACGATCGCGGTTGCCGATCGTCGAACGAACTTTCCTCGTTCGACGATCGCGGATGCGGAAGTCTATTTATATATGTTTATCCCCCATTTAGGGATATGGACGAAACGATCTTTTACAGACTTGCGGCGGCGTATTCTTTTGGAGGCGTGTACGAGATTTTCCGTCGGCGTCGATCCAGAAGGTTTTCTTCTACGGTTTTTTCTTGTCCAGAAGAAGAAGAAGGTAGGATCGGGTTTAGATCCTTGTAACCTTTGGTGTAATCTGTAACTTTCTGATGAATACAAGAAGGGAGAAGAAGGGGAGAGAGGACGTAACCCGTTTTGGGTGAACCTCTGTATGTCGCTGTGTTTGTGATTGTTCTGTTTTTGTGTTTTGTGATTTGTTATTCGTTTTCGGATTTCTACTTCTCGGCGTTCCGGATTTCCTACAAAAAGTGGTGTCCACGTAACATCTCCCTTTATTTTAAGAATTTGGTGTACACATAGCCAAAAGTTACGTGCAAATAACAGCGCCCTATAAATATTTTACTTGGCACAGAAATGTTATCTTTTGTAGCACTGTTGCTCCTCTTGAAATTTAAAGAAGAAATTTGTTTTTATAGGTAATGGTTATGACAGGCTGACAACCGCCATAAAAAGAACTAGTGTTGAATGATTTAATTTGTCTTTTGGCTCTATAACTCTAGAAGGTTCAAGGCAGTTAAGGAATAGAAGAAATTAAGTTTGGCAGTTGGTACTATCACTATTATTTTATATCTCATATTAAATATATAAAATATAGGCACGGGCTCCGTCGTTATGATCAATCGCGATAGTATTCCGATCGTAATAGTATCCCGATCAATTGGCCTGAGTCTAGCACTGGAGTTCTTAGCCAGATCTGCACTCTAGATTTTAGCCCAGATGCAGAAAACTTTTCACAGCAAAACCGGTTTGAAGCGACGTGATCTTGTGCATCATTCAAACGAGCTTTCTCAATTTCTTCGTGCGAGTGACTTCCTCCCTGCGGGCGGCGGCGCGGAGGAATTCCGAGGAGCAACAGAACAGCGAGCGGAATAGATCGATCGGTGATTTCTCCCTTTTTTCCCGGCGATGGGATTCACACACATCAGAGGATTTTTGATACAAGTATTCATACGAGGCAGCAAGAGCAACGTGATTTAGTCATGCGAGCGATGTGAGGCGCACAAATGTACTTTATTTCTAGAGAATGATCTCGCTAGCTACACACATTATATAAATGAAAAAGATACTCACGCACAATAAATATTAAAAAAAATTAAAAAGAAAATTTTGAGTTATCTTCTTTAACACGCGTGTAAATAGGTTCATCAACCAGCACCATGGTCGGAACCCTAGTATACATCTGTGACTGTGAACTCCCTCACACACTCAAAGAAAACAAAGACTTAAATTAAGAATAAACACTTGCCCAAAGTCTCAAAAGTACATGAAACTCCACCCCATTTTCAAGCCTTGTATTCACACCTTCCTCACTCAAATACCCATTAGTGAGAAAAAAAATAGAAGATATTGCCCTAACAAAACGATTTTATTGTGAAATAGGAGACTAACCACCAAAGGTAGCCATAATCTCATTATGTAAATGAAAGATAATTGTGCTAAATAAATATAACTTAAAAAAAATAAATTTAATGAAAATAAAATAAAATTGCTCAAAAAATTAGCATCAATCTCCAAGTTAATATTTTCTTTGTGATCATGTTTCTCGTGTCCATGCTCATTGTGTTGGGTGTGGCCCGCCATCCAGGTGTTGGATGAGGTGCCTCCCGGGCACACCCGGGTTGGCTCCTGGCATGGGTGCAGAGGAACTCCATGATACGATTTAATGCAAGGGAGTCGGGTTGGCTCCGGGCATGAGTACAGGAGAGTTCCGGACACGGTTTAAGTGCGAGGGAGCCATGTGCACAGTTTGACCGGTCCTGCTAAAATAATATAAAGGAATTGGTAGCGCCCTTCTTAACACTCCGGGATTTTGGGAGAGTTGGTAGGCGTCATTCCTAACACATTGCTCACTGAGTTTTTTTGTTTAAGAGCCTTCCCTCTGAATTCTTGAATGTCCTTATCTTATAGCTTTGAATGAACAAGATTAGCATGTATGTTCTAAATATATAAACAATGTCCTTGCTCAATGGTAAACTTCATGCCCTCAAAATTTTTTAATGATAGAATCTCAGAAAATCCTCAAATTAAGCTTGAGAAGTAGATACACAGACAGGTATCATTTAGGCTGCGTTTGGCGCGGCTTATCGCGATTTATTTGTTCCGGTGAGGTTGGACAAAAATGTCATTGTCATACCAAAATCTTATGTCTCAAACTAATTTTTTTATAACATTTGTGATACCAAACATACGTTCTATGACAATAATGTTTTTGTTTAACCTCACCGGAACAAATAAATTGTGATAAATCACGCCAAACGCAGCCTTAAGTATGTCAGCCTATTATCTAACAAAATTTAGCTTGGATAAGGGTGTAAGAATGTTTGCCGGAAGCCATAAGTTACATCTTGCGGGAGATATTTTATCGGATAATGTGAGTTATATCAATATATATGTTTGTTGGAGATTGCACTTAAGTTATGCCGCATGAGAGATATTTCTCTGAACGATCGATCGTGTTAGTGTATATGGTAAGCTTTTGCGAGAGTTAATTGAGTGAGATCCATGACCGTAAGTTCTTCACTTTGATTATAAATTAGTCAAAATATAACATTTATTTATGAAAATTTTCATCATTAAAAATCAATTTTTTTTTTAAGTGCTTCTTAAATTTGTCACACCGGATCAACTAAGATTGTCCCGAAAGTCAATATGATCACATCATTATTACCATGAATCATCAAAATTTACATTAGGCAAAATTTTCAAATAATAGCCTACCATATTAATTATTAGAAAATAAAATATACACAAGTATCCGCAATAAAGACATCAATTGCGTAACGCCAATACAACTTTGACAACGTATGACAGAAAACATACACTTTAATTAATTACATAAATAAATCGTATTGAAAATACCATCCCTACAACAAACATTTGGCACCACCACATGCAATCAAGAGTAAATTAACATCATTCAAGTTGTGCTAAAACATAGCAATGCAACATCAATGTTTTGCCTATTAGGTGTCTCTAATGGTCTCCTTTATACGTGAGGCATCTGTTAGGTGTTGCGAGAGTGTAGTCACTAGGCATGTTAAACGAGGGAGAGGTAGGCCAATAAAAACTTGGAATGAAACTATAAGGAAAGACATGGATGTACTTGAGCATTACTGAGATTATGACAAAAAATATGGCACAATGGCGCGATAAGAGATCCATATAGCCAACGCCACTATATTGAGATAAATGCTTGACTGAGTGAGAGAGTTTTTACTTTTTAGACTCGTGACAGCTGGATATTTTTGTAACATTATTTCACACTTTCTTCATAGGATATTATATTTGGCATGACATCATTTATGAAGAAAAAAAATCTAGTTCTGATTTGGAACATTAAGGCTGTGTTTGACGAGGCTTGTCGTAGTTTATTTGTTCCGGTGAGGTAGCACAAAAATGTCATTGTCATAAAATGTATGTTTTGTATAACAAATGTTACTACCGTTATCAAAAATAATAATTTGGAGCATAAAATTTTGGTATGGCAATGAAATTTTTGTCCAAAATAATAATTTGGAGCATAAACCGGGATAAGCCACACCAAACGCAACATAAAGCCGATGGAGGTCCCCTTATGTGAGGTTCATATCCACTCCCAAATAGACAAACGTTGGAGGAAGCCGTTGTATCATTAAAAAAAATCAAATTTACTATTGAATAGAGCGAATAATTTGGTGGTGATGAAAAAAAAAGTCTTTTGATTAGTAACGAAAATATGGAAGATAAGTGAATCACATCTCATTAAAAAGTTAGATATTCAAATTTTGGGTCACCTTGGATCTCCTTTCCAACCCAGCTCCTCCGCCATGGACGCCGACCAAACATGAAAGCCCCACCCCATCTCCTCGAGCACCATGGACGATGCCGGCGCTGCCATGGACAGGTGATATAAGTCCTATTATGATTATATTATAATCATAATATAATGATTATTATTATGATGATTATTTAATAATATTATTATTAATATGATTATAATTCATTTTATTATCATCGGATTAGTATTATTATTAATAAATTAAATTTATAATAAATATTACTTTTAATTCATTATAATTAATGTAATTGAAATTTTTTTGATAATTAAATTTAACAGAAATGTCACCGTTGTTTACCAAACTGTTTATTCATTTTGAATAGTTGAGTCATTTTTGTTTTACCAAACTGTTTCTCCATTCTGAACAGTTTCTTTCTTACAACTTTATACTCACCGCTCCATACATTCCCACAACTATTTTAATTACTGTGACCGCCCAAACAAAACAGATCCTTTATAAAAATCAAAGCTCTTGAGAATATAATATTTATTTAAGTCTGTACTTTTGGAAGAGATTGGTTTGAAAGAGTTTACTTTCAATTAAATACAAATATATATGTAGGAATTGTTGACATTGCTTTTAAATCTAATTTTGTTGTTTGATTGTATGATGATATTCTATCACCGAAATTAATATTGGTTATTATTATTTGTTCGCATGAAAGACATTGTTTTTCAAGAATTAACAGAAAAGATTTTTTTTTCACCCAGGGGCAGATTGTTCATCCGTTCGGGTAATTTTTGACCACAAGCAAATTTTTAGCCCGGGAATGCATTTTTTGCCCAGACGCGTATTTTTCAGTCGAGTGCATGTTTTTCGTTCGGACATTTTTAGCATTTTTCTCTCGGCCATCCTTTTTTTGCCAAGACACGCGTTTTTTCATGGGTGCACGTTTTTTGCCCGGGCACAAGTTTTTCGGTCCCGAACACATCCTCAGGCGAAATACCCTGCCTAGGCAAAAAAAGAAAGCCCATGTCAAAAACATGCCCCGAGATTTAACTCGCCATGTCGAAAACACATACACTCGTGCGGGATTGCCTGCCCGCTCGAAAATGTTGACGGACTCGAAATCACTTAATTCTGCGAAAAACCCATGATCGGAGATAAGATTATAAGAATTTCCGATTTTATTTTTTAATTCAAAATAAAAGTCATAAATTTTTGCTTCAAAGCTAATATTCACATAAATTTAATTAGAACCGAAGAACGTGAAAATTGTATTTCTAATATAATTTTGAGAAAGTCAGTTCCGTTCAAACAAACATATCGGTTTGAATTTAATGATTTTTTATTAATTTCATTGAATATATGGTTGACTCAGCTGAGGCGAAAATCTCCTTGCGGGGTTAATAATGCATAAACTGCTCTCTCATCCATAATATTTACCGGCCTTTAATAATAGTAATAATAATATTATTGCATGCATTATAGTAGTATTCTCTTATTTTAATTAATATTTTTTTGCAGCGGAAGGATTGTCCAGGAAGAGGATAAGGCTCATGAGTGAATGTGGCGCGAGATGGCCGGTTGAAGGCTTGTGGTGGAGCTGAGTCCGAAGGTTTCTTTCTATGTTGGGTGTCCTTGAATTTTTTTGCTCTAAGGATTCGTTTGGGGGAACTTATTTTCACCAGTCAAGCGGTTACGATCGCATGAATCGGACCTTATTTATGGTCCGATTGCGATCGTATCCGCATGACCGGTGAAAATAAGTCCCCCCAAACAGAGCCTAAATCAAAATTTTAAGGCTCCGTTTGGCACGGTGGTGGCAGTCATGAACATGAGGGTTAAATTATCATTCGTTAACGCCCACCCAAAGAACATCATCCCCTTTATTTTCAAACGGATGATGCTTGTTAGGTGATCCTTAACAAATGACGGTTTAACCCATGCATTTATGACCGCCGCCACCCTAATTCCGATAAATGACTCTTTCAATAATTATTATTTCTTCGTCAACTCTAAGTGAACAACATAAAGTAGCCTTCTTTTATATATACCCCCAAATAATAATAAGAGCCGGAACAAATGCATTGGAAGCTTAAGAATCCTATACTCCAAATATATATATATATATGCAAGACTTGCTTTCTTATCGCGGAAGAATGCTTTGTGAGCACTTCTCTTTCTCTAGTAATATATCCACCAATGTCATTAATATTCGAATTAATATGCGAATTTATGTTTGCTATTATATCAACTAATATTCGAATTAATCTTACTTTGTGAGCACATTTTGATTTCCTCTTTCAATTAATTCTATCATCTTCATATTCTTTTTGGAAGAGGTGGGGCCAGTGTTAAATTTTTGAGTTCAATTCCAACGATTTGGTTGGAATGCTCAGACTATTCCGCCTGTCAAATATTTAACATACGATTGGCTCTAGAATATTGCTTGTTTAAGGCTCCGTTTGGCACGGGGCGGCGGTCAAAAACACGGGAGTTAAATTGTCATTTGTTAACGCACATAATTACTTTCCAACACAGAAAATGTGTTTGCTTATATATAAAGAAAATTGAATGCGAAGCAAATTACAAAAAAATAAAAAAAATATATTTTATTAAACAAATTTGTGGGATATAGTTAGAGGTGCAAATAAAGCACGGGCTCGATTGCCGGACACTGATTTGTTGGGGTTTGATCGCTGTTAGGCTCAACCCAGCCCTACAGGGACTTACAAGACCACCTCTTTAGCTGCAGGCCCCGGAACATGGCTGAGCACCGGGCATCCGGGGCAAGGCTTGGGCCTGACCCATTTTTGGCAACACAGGAGCTGTCAAAGTGATAGCTACTACTAAACTTAATTTAACAAGCGAAATTAATAGGACTTGATAATCCTTCCTAATTAACATCAAATTTAGCAAGAAAAAATCTTTTTCATTTTAACTACAAAAATAGCAAGGATTTTCTTGTTGCAAAAATATCAACACTTTTTTTTATTGCAAATTTTTTGTTCCTAAAATAACAATAAATTTTTCTGGCCACACAACTTTTATTGCAAAATAGGAACAAATTTTTTTTTTTGCAAGATATTTATGAAGGTGAAATTTTATTTTCTTCAAAAAAAATTATCTCTCTTAGGATTCGTTGGGACAGCGGCGGCTCGCAACAGAGGGCTGCTACCGAAGGTGGGGGCGGGGGTTAGACACGGAGCGGTACGGGGCTTTTACCGTTTCGTTGTGGCAGCAAATGTCATAAACGCCGCCGCCTTCTTATAAATAATAATATTTTTATTTCTCTATCCCCTCTCATAAAACATAATTGTTGTCAATATATATTTATAAAATAGTATTAATTATTTATATTTAACAAAATAAGTAATAATATATGTAATTATTTATATAATTTATATTTTTATAAATTATTTAAGAACTTATATATATTTATAAATTATTAGTTGTTGAGGCCTAACTCGACGTCTCGGTCGGATCGGAATAACCTGAACCGCATTAGCTCTCGGAACGGTCGAGCGCACACTGTCAATGAAGTTGATCGATCGTACACACGAAGTTTTAACATGGAGAAACCCCTCAATCGGGTAAAAAATCACGTGATCGGATCTATGTCGGTCAAAGTCCACTATTTTCTTGTTGTTACAGCTTGTTCGTCGAATCGAGAGCGACAGACCGCCTCTCGTTGTAATTTTGGGGTGAGAGAACACTTAGCACACGACGGACGACAGACTGTCGCATCTGGAGTTGGTTACAAATTGCACTTTGCGACGGAGGGCTTCACTGGGCATTCTACTAACACTGAACGTGGGAGCGGAGTGCTTGAATTTGTGGTTGCGAATGTCACTTGGAAACTGAGCGCGGGATTCGTCGGGTGGTTTGAGCGTGGCTCGTACGTGGCTCGGGTGCGGTTTGAGTGCGGCTCGAATGCTGCTTGTAGAAGAAATTTGGCAGAGCTCTGACCTGAGAAAAATAGAAGACTTGGACGAAAAAAAGTCAGAAATGAGAAGACCTGAGGCTCCTTTTATAGCCTCAGGGAGGTGGTTATGGTGGTTACGCGGCTATCCGCACACCATAACAACCCTTATAAATATAACCGCGTTACACGTGAATCGGAAGGCGGAGAATGACCTCAAACAATAGGACGGCAGGTACGGGCTCCTGGGGGCAGCCGGCGAACTTGCCGCCAATCTCGCCGGCGAGAGGGTGACCGTCGGCGACGGCGGAGGAGCGGTCGGCTCTCCCGCTTCCTCGGTCGCGCACCGGCGGACGAGAGGAGCGGTCCGCTCGGTCGCGGCCCGCTAGGCCGCGGCTGGCAGCCGAGGAGGAGCGGCTCGTGCAGCCGCTCTTTCGGCCGCGGCCGGTGGCCGGGGGGGAGAAGCCACTGTGGCCGCTCCCTCGGCCGTGCGCCGGCGGCCGAGGGGGATCGGCCGGCGCGGCTTCACCCTCGGCCGCGCGCCGGCGACCGAGGGGCCGGCTGGTGGCGGATAGAGGTGGGGGCGGCCTGCGTCTGGGGATGAGGTCAGCCACCCGACTCCGGTGAGGCGGCATCCGCGGCAGTTTTGTCATTACATGTGATGGGATAGGTACACGGGGGGATCGGACGTAGTGATCGCTCGTGTAGTCAAGCTCATGATCCCACTTCTTCTGAGTGGAGATCATGAGGGTGTGGTTATGTGCACACCCATCCTTTTAAATATGGATTTCATCCCTAACAATTCCCCCAGATTCTTATTGAAAGAGACCGATTCAAGCGAATAAAAACAAGGATCTTCCCTTTGTTCATTCTCCATAGTTACGACAGTGACGAACGATGAAAGGTTTGAGACAGCGGATGGCGGCGTATGCGTTCTTCTCTTACTGACGATTAGGTTGTGATATGGAGGAGAAGGTTCGGTCTGCCCGCCGATTTTGAGGTGAAGATACCACGTGTTGAAGAGAGTGTTCAAAATCCTCCTCGAGGTTTGTTGACGATCCGTGAGACTACTTCGAGATCGGGTTTCTGATTCCCTTCATGTGAGAAAGTGATGGAGATTATGAAATTTTGCGGTATGTTGATTTCCTAGTTTACTCAATTGAGTGTAGTGCGCCTCATGGGGTTGGTTGTCTTCTTTCGTGAGCATGGCGGGAAACTCTCTTTGGACTGCTTCCGAGATTGGTATGACATTTGCTCTGATGGTGGTGAGCGTATAGAAATTCATAGCAACAAGAGTTGGCTTGATTTTGAGACTCGGACAGACCGACATCATGGAAATACTCTCTTTGGCTATGTCAAGGATTCTTGGGGTTTGCCGGAGCTGTGGAATGTGTTGCTAGATCGTTATCGTCGCCAAAAGGGGAAGGAGCGAGAGTTTTCCCCAATGCTAGGATTTTCAGAGCCCCGTGAGTTGGCGAACTAGTTGTTCAGTATTTCCTCATTCGTGGAAGAGAAATGCTTGTTGCGGTGCGGTCTTTCTTCGGATTTTGGGCAAATTACAGAGACATCTTCGGATTGCGGTAGGAAGAGGAAGGCCATTGCATCCCCTCGTGGTGGCGATGGTACCGTGCTTTGTTCTGTTTCTCACGGTAAGACTACTCCTTCTAATGGTCGAGGCGGGCCTACCCCCGAGGTACAGGTGCTCGAATGTTCTGCCCCCCAGGCTCCCCCTGCGGAGGCAGCTAATCCGAGGTTGTCTTCTTCTTTGAAGGCGATGAATTAAGTGGTAAACAAGTTTAATTGTTTTTTGCTCCCCTTCGTTGTTGCGTTTGTACTAATTTTTCTCCATCATTTTCTTGTAGATCGAGGCCCAGACTCAGATTGTCGTTACTTGGAATGATCATTATGTGAGCTTGAAGGATGAGTATCTGGCTCTTCATGAGAAGTTTCGGACGGCGGCGAGCCCACTTGCTACTTTGAGGGATGATCATGATCGGGAAATTTCTCGATTTCACCGGATCGGGTCGGAGCTGAAAGCGGAATTGGAGGAGAATCGAGTATCTTTGGAGGTGGAGAAATCTCTGGTGGAGAGAACCGCACAAATGCTGAAGTGTTTCCAAGAGGATACTTCTTGTTTAGAGACAGAGCTCCATATGACAAAGGCCAAAGTGGAGACGTTATCTTCTGATAGCCGCGTGTTGGAATTTAAGGCCCCCGAACTTGCAAAGTACATGGAGTCTTTAGATTATATGCAGGATCGGTTCTTGATTAGCGAGGAGGTTCGTGATGAGATCTGGATCATGGAGGTGGAGCCTCAGATGGAGGATGTTCGTGAACTGGCGCTTATGCGTGGAGTTTCGAAGGCCTTTCGTCTTGTCTACGGGAGCTTGGGATACGACGTATCTGGCTTTAGTTTTGATGATATCTCAGGTGATGAGAGTTCTGATGTTAACGCTACTGATATGTAGCAACGTTATATTCCTGTATTAGTGTGTTTGCATTTTTCTTCTTTTAGTCTGATACTTGCATGTTGCCCTTGTTGTTTGAAGGTTCTGATTAGCGCATTTGCGCTTGCATTTATACGTTGCTGTGATGACAACGTTCTCTTTCTTCTTTTTGCCCGGATGCTGTTTGACTCGCGGTGTTGTTTTTGTGGGCTGTGATTGCGGCTTCGTTGGTCCGCGGCTAGTTTGTGACCTATTTTGCACAAGAATCGCTCGCGGATTAATTTGCACGAGGATCGCTCGTGGCTTAGTTTGCGCGATGATCGATCGTGGCTTAATTTGCATGAGGATCGCTCGCGGCTTAATTGTATGAGGATCGCTCGCGACTTAATCGTGAGGGGGCATGCCCTAACGATGTTCTGACGTAGAAAGGCAGGTTCGGTGAATAACTTTTGTATTCAAACCGCACGCGCAGTCTTATCGATTTTACACGAGGATTGCTCGCGGCTTAGTTTGCATGAGGATCACTCGCGGCTTAATTTGCACTAGGATCACTCACAGCTTAAATTGCAGTAGGATCACCCGCGACTTAATTTGCACGAGGATCACTCGTGTATTAATTTGCACAAGGATCACTCGCGGCTTTATTTGCACGAGAATCACTCGCGACTTAGTTTGGAATTAATGGGGCTCTGTTGAAAGAAGCACAATTCTATATAAAAAAATAGTTTACACAAGTTCAGGCTTGCGGTTTCTACAATAGTTAGTTGAGGAACAATCATTGAATGAAAAATTGTGAGTGAAAGGTTATGATTTAGGGAAAAAAGCGGTGGGAGCGGGTTTGGAATACGTCCAAGAATGATTGTTGAAGTATCGCAGTGTGATCAAAGTCAGCCTGAATGACAAGAAACTGCACATCATAGGTTGCTTGCTCTGGATATTTTCCTAAAGTGACGGGAGGATGATGGTGTATGACTGGTACTGAAGTGCCCCCCGGGATGTGCGCGTTAGCAAATTATAGCTTGAGCAGCCAGCGATTAGTTTGAGGTGAAGTAGTGTTGATAGAAAAAAAATACATTCACGATAATCCCTTCATCCACCAAGACTTGGTTCTTGGTTGGCGGCTTGCCGATACCGATGGTTATGCTTCTCGTGTTCTGAACAGAAGGCTACTTCTCTTTTGATAGAAATTGATTGACTGCCCCCAGGATGGCGAGTCGTTGAATTTTTTCCTTCAGTTGATTGCATTTGTCAGTGTTGTGGTCAGGCCCCTGGTGGTATTGGCAGTACTTCGATGAATTTCCTCGACCTCGGGCAAGCGACCTGGGCTTAAGTAGTGCTGGGTGATTGCGAATTGCAGTGCTGGGCATTTCTTATTGCCATTGTCTTTAATCTCAAGTACCGATGTGCGATGGGTACGGTCTTCGGAACCTTAGAAGATGATAAGAACTCGCTTCCCATAGACGGCGTCAAACTGTTACGGCTTAACTCGGCGTTCCGGTCGGACCAGAATAATCTGGACCGCCTTAGATCTCGGAACGGTCGAGCGCGCACGCAGTAAATGAAGTAGATCGATCGTACACACAAAGTTTTAACATGAAAAAATCCATCAATTGGGTAAAAAATCACATGACCGAATCTGTGTCGGTCAAAGTCCATTATTTCCTTGTTGTTACAGCTTGTTCGTCGAATCGAAGACGACAAGCCGCCTCTCGTTATAATTTTGGGGTGAGAGAACACTTAGCACACGACAGACGACAGACCGTCGCGTCTAGAGTTTGTTACAAATTGCACTTTGCGACGGAGGTCTTCACTGGGTGTTCTGCTGGCACTGAACGTGGGAGCGGAGCGCTTGAGTTTCTGATTGCGAAGGTCACTTGGAAACTAAGCAATTGAGCATCGTCAGGTGGCTTGAACATGACTCGTACGTGGCTCGGGTGCGGCTTGAGTGCGGCTCGATGCTGCTCGTAGGAGAAATTTGATAGAGCTCCGACCTGGGGAAGAAGAAGACTCGGATGAAAAAAGGTCAGAAATGTGGAGGTCCGAGGCTCCTTTTATAGCCTCCAGAAGATAGTTATGGTGGTTACGCAGCTATCCGAACATCATTACCACCCTTATAAATATTTTTGTTATGATTTAGGAGTGCGTATTATGATAATTAATCTCATTATTTGCACCATAATTAAATTAATAATAGGATTTCCCCACTAACCCGGCAGTTAGTGGGTGGTTACACGCGAATCGAACGACGGAGAACGACCTCAAACGATCGGACGGCGGGGACGGACTCCCACGGGCGGCCGACGAACTTGTTGCTGATCTCGCCAGAAAGAGGGTTACCGTTGGCGACGGCCGAGGAGTGACCGTTGGTGACGGCCGAGGAGGAGCGGCCGGCTCGGCGGCTCCCTTGGCCGCGCGCCGGCGGCCAAGGAGGAGAGGCCCGCGCAGTCGCTCTCTCGGCCGTGGCCGGCACGACCGGTTCCTCAACCGCGCGTCGGCGGTCGAGGAGGAGCGGCTCGCGCAACCGCTCTCTCGGGCGCGGTAGGGGGCCGAGGAAGCACGGCCCGCGTGGCCGCTCTTTCGGTCGCGGCCGGTGGCCGATGGGGAGCGGCCGCTCCCTCGACCGTGCGCCGACGCCCGAGGGCGGTCGCTCCCTCGGTCGTCGGCGGCCGAGGAGGAGCGTCTGGCTCGGCTTCTCCCTCAGCCGCATGTTGGCGGCTGAGGGGCCGACTGGTGGCGACGAGAGGAGGGGGCGGCCGGCGCCCAGGGATGAGGCCGGCCACCCGACTCCGGCGTGGCGGCGTCCGCGGCGGTTCTGTCATTACGTGTGATGGGATCGGTGCATGGGGGGATCGGACGCGGTGATCGTGCGTGCGATCAGGCCCATGATCTCACTTATTTTAGGTGTAGATCATGGGGGATGTGATTATGTGCACACTCATTCTTATAAATATGGATCTCATCCCTAACAATAGTTTGAACAAAATAATTATAAATATATATAGAGAGAGAGTAATTATACAGAGAGAACCAATTCTCTGAACGTTATATAGAAAATCAGCAAATTGACCCTCAAATGTTTGTTTTTTCAAAAAGTGATCAACATTAAAGTTGTAGATCTCATCGAAATCTACAACTTTTATGTTGATCACTTTTTGAAAAAACACTGTTTAGACTCCCCGATTTGAGCCCCGAAAAAAGTCAAACCGAACTATATATATTTACATATGTTCGTGTTGACTTTTTTCGGAGCTCAAATCGGGGGTCTAAACAGTGTTTTTTCAAAAAGTGATTAACATAAAAGTTGTAGATTTCGATGAGATCTACAACTTTCATGTTGATCACTTTTTGAAAAAACAAACATTTGAGGATCAATTTGCTGATTTTCTATATAAGGTTCAGTGAACTGGTTCTCTCTGTATAATTACTCTATATATATATATATTTAAATCCTAAATTTGATTGTTGTTGCTCCCTCCTTCTGAGCAACCGGTAGCATCCTCGAATGTATTGCGGATTAGCGCTGTTAGATTGTGACACCTCTTTTCGTCTGGGCCGTTAGGATTGCGCCATGTCAGCGATCCGTGTGCCATCTGGATTCCTAATCCGGACAAAGCTTTATTAGGAATGCTATTTTAGGAGATCTCTGATGGCCGGTTATTGTTATTCCAAATCTGGGATTATCTCCTAATTAAGAGGTGCTTAATTGCTATATTTTTCTGGGAGATTCTTTCTTGGCCGATCCCTTCCTTTTATGTCATCCCAAATTTGTGCTTATCTCCTTATTTGGGGATGATCCATGAAACTATTTAAAGGGGGGGCTGCCTTGGCCGATTGTTGCATCCAGAGGAGTGAAAATTGTGAGATCCAAAATTGTGAAATCGGTGAGAGAGTAATAAAAGAGAGAGAGCATCGCAGCGGAGACTCCAGACGGAGTATACGGAGGCGGCATCCGGTCGGATCCAGTCGGATCGACATCTGGCCGGCCTCCTGCAGTGTTCCAAGCGACGCGGCGGTGGCGATTCCAAGCGACGCGGCGGTGGCGATTCCAAGCAGCGGCTCTCATTTTCAGTTTGTTAATTCTCTATTTATTGCTCGACCTTTGTGGTCTCAGTTGTAACCTGTAACTTTCTGACTTATAGTGGATCTTTCCGGCGCGCTCTCCCCGTGGATGTAGGAGCTTCTCTCCGAACCACGTAATCTTTTGTGTCGTCTGTGTATGCTAGAATCTCGTTCCGTATTTTATTTTGCGCGATATTGGTTGTTGCTCATTCGTGAAATTCCGTTGCGCTACCGCGGCTTAACTCGATCCGATTTCACAACAATTGGTATCAGAGCCAGGTTGCGCGGGGGTGATCGTCTGGACGTTCCGGTTTTCTGATTTGGGTCAACGGTGGGTGACGACATTGGTCCGCTCCCTATCTTCCCAGATCGGTTCCGCGAATATCATCTTGATCGCCTAGTAGCTCTGCGAGCAAGATAATGTCGGCAAAATTCGAGATTTCTAGGTACGACGGCAAGATTGATTTTGGCCTTTGGCAGAAGCGCATAAAGGCCGTTCTCGTCCAGCAAGGTCTTCACAAGGCTCTCCTCGGCAAGGAGAAGTCCGGGAAGAAGGACGACGAATGGGAGGAGCTCGATCTGAAGGCCATCAGCACGATTCAGCTGTGTTTGGCCGATGAGGTGATGTACAATGTGGTGGATGCTGAGACGACGGCGGACTTGTGGAAGAAGCTCGAGGAGCTATATATGTCCAAGTCACTGACGAATAAGCTGTATGTGAAGAAGCAGCTATACAGCCTGAGAATGTCGGAGGGCTCGCAACTGCTAGATCACATGAACGTGTTCAACAAGCTCGTCTCACAGTTGCGGAGTATGGACGTTAAGGTCGAGGAGGAAGACCAGGCTCTGCTCTTCTTGTCTTCATTGTCAAGGTCCTTCGATCATCTAGTCACCACTATCCTCTACGGGAAGGATACCTTGAAGATGGAAGAAGTGATGACGACGCTGCTCTCGAACGAAACAAGGAGCAAGTCGGGCCCTAGGGCCGACGAAGGCTTATTCGTGAAGAGCAAGGACACATTGAGTGGTAGATCGAGAGGGAAAGGAAAGCGGGAAAACCGACCTATGGAAAAGTCCGCAGGCAGGAACACGTGTCACTACTGTAAATAGCAAGGGCACTGGAAGGACAAGTGTCCAAAGCTGAAGCTCAAGGAGCAGGCGCATGAGCCAGATTTGGCTGCGGTGGCATCTGAGGATGAGAGCGATGCCGACGCTCTTCATGCTGCACCCAGCATTGAGACCACAGGCTCCTGGATCTTGGATACAGGATGCACGTTCCACATGTGCCCGTACAGAGAGTGGTTCTCCAGCTTTAGGCAATATGAGGGTGGTCGAGTTGGGATGGGGAACGTTTCAGAGTGCGAGATATTGGGAGTCGGTAACATCAGGATCAGGATGTTTGACGGAGTGGTTAGGACCCTCACCGACGTTCGATATGTGCCCGATTTGAGGAAGAGTTTGATTTCGTTAGGCACTCTGGAGGCCGCCGGGTATTCTTTTACCAGTAACGGCGGATATTTGGAGGTCAGAAGAGGCGCGCAGACAATCTTGAGAGGAGAGCGTTTCGGGTCGCTCTATAGACTGATTGGCACCACGACTGCCAGGGGAGATGCGAGGAGAGAGGTCAAACCGTCTCTCGAGCTACAGGGCACAGTAGCATATGCATTTCATGCGATCTCCCCAGATTGCGGTTCCTTCGATAGAGCTATAGAGAGCAGGATCCGCTCTCAGCAGAAAGCTAGGAAGGACCGGCGGAGGAGCAGGGCAGGTTTCGTGGCGAGGGCGTGTGCGCAAAGAGAGGACCTTGATGGAGGTAAATTGTTCGCATCCGTGGGCGGAGAGTCATCTCAGGAGAGCCCAGACGCCGTAAAGGGAGCCATCCGGCTCAAGGGTCCCACCAGGGAACTCGTGATCACTCAGGAGAAGGTGGAGTCGCACAGTGATAGGTTGAGTGCGAGTCGTTTTACAAAAGACTCGGTCTATAGGGCAAGGGCGAAGCACGTCGGGGTGCGCCACCGGGAGTTGAGGGAGTTCGGTAGAGGTAGAGGCAGGGAGTTGCAGGAGATATCCTGGAGGGATATTAGTACGGACTTGCGAGGAAGTCCAGTGACTGGAGTCAAGTTCAAGAGCGGTTTTGACTTGACTCATTCTGATGCGCGTTGATCGCGGTTAGGCCCCAGGGAGAGGGGGCTCGTAGTCGCCGGTAGTAGAGATTTAAGCTGAAGGTGGAGTTTCGTTTGTGTGAGGCGTCAAGGTGGAGACTGTTAGATTGTGACACCTCTTTTCGTCTGGGTCGTTAGGATTGCGCCATGTCAGCGATCCGTGTGCCATCTGGATTCCTAATCCGGACAAAGCTTTATTAGGAATGCTATTTTAGGAGATCTCTGATGGCCGGTTATTGTTATTCCAAATCTGAGATTATCTCCTAATTAAGAGGTGCTTAATTGCTATATTTTTCTGGGAGATTCTTTCTTGGCCGATTCCTTCCTTTTATGTCATCCCAAATTTGTGATTATCTCCTTATTTGGGGATGATCCATGAAGCTATTTAAAGAGGGGGCTGCCTTGGCCGATTGTTGCATCCAGAGGAGTGGAAATTGTGAGATCCAAAATTGTGAAACCGGTGAGAGAGTAATAAAAGAGAGAGAGCATCGCAGCGGAGACTCCAGACGGAGTATACAGAGGCGGCATCCGGTCGGATCCAGTCGGATCGACATCTGGCCGGCCTCCTGCAGTGTTCCAAGCGACGCGACGGTGGCGATTCCAAGCGACGCGGCGGTGGCGATTCCAAGCAGCGGCTCTCATTTTCAGTTTGTCAATTCTCTATTTATTGCTCGACCTTTGCGGTCTCAGTTGTAACCTGTAACTTTCTGACTTATAGTGGATCTTTTCGGCGCGCTCTCCCCGTGGATGTAGGAGCTTCTCTCCGAACCACGTAATCTTTTGTGTCGTCTGTGTATGCTAGAATCTCGTTCCGTATTTTATTTTGCGCGATATTGGTTCTTGCTCATTCGTGAAATTCCGTTGCGCTACCGCGGCTTAACTCGATCCGATTTCACAACATAGCGCCACATCAGTAAATTTATATTCTCATTCCTGTCACATTTTTTGTTTATTGCATACAAATTGGCATGGTGTTTAGAGCCTGCCTCCATATTTGGCATTCCTTGCTTTATCTTGTGCTAAAAACTCATGGAGATGCTAGTCTACTTCACGCTTCTTTCTGAAGAGTTGGTTTTCGGAGCTCATGCTCTGTTTAAATTATGTTTATCTCTTTGTGGTTTTTGATTTTAATACTTTCTAGTTTTTCGAATATGTTTTATTATTTATAGAACCAGAATGTCAGAAAATGTTTTCAACTTAAATTCTTTTTCGCCATTTCACGGAGAAGCTGAGCTTATTTATTTATTTTCTTGTTGATTTTTTCTAGGTGTTTTTAGGAATTTAATTGATGGGATCGTACTCAATTTATGGGCTCCCAGCAAACCCGTCGGGAGTCTTCGGTCAGGCTGCCGGCGTAGATGACCGAGACTTGCGAGAAGAAAAAAATTCCGGGATTTGAATTCATCAGGTATTAGGAGAGAGAGTATTGGAGATTTTTGAGTTTTTTTTATATGCAAATCAAAATCGATATTTGGAGGTCAAGATCCAACGGTTCATGATCAAAACACTCAAATCCGACGGCCCTTGTTTTTTTTCTTTATTTTCAAACTCACGCTATTGGCAGAGCATCATATATCTTTTTAGAATAGTATTGATATTATAAAAATAATATATATTATAAAAGAACATTCATGTATTATATAATGATATATGTATTTATATAAGGAAATGTAAATATATAAAAGAATAGTCATAGTCAATAAATTGTTTTTAAATAACACAACGGTCCATGCCCGGAGCTTAATTTCTCCAAAATTAATCACCCAATACGGTCTCCAAGATCGAATGGCTGCAGGACACCCTCTCCTAGAAATATTTTTTGGGAAAGCTGAGAGGAAGGAGCTCGGGTACGCAATCTAATTGTGCTTCAAAATGTGTGTTTTTTTTCTTTTTTTATTTCGGCGAGATCGCTAACATTGGATATGCAAAATCAACGACTTAAATTTCACCCGTTTTCAAAGAAGTGCTACCCATATATCTCTTAGAATTCTCTTTTTGAGTGATTGAATGGATAGCATTCATTTAATGGTAAAAATTCTTTCACATTTTTTTAATATTTTTTATATATACAAAAAAAATATTATACCTTTAGATAAGTAAGAAGGTGATGTTGACCATTAGAATCAATTCATATTAATCAAAAGGAGTAATACAAATTTTTTCGGTCCGACGTTTGGACCGTGAAAACCGTTCGTCGATAAATACCGCTTAATTTACGGGACTCACCTCATTCTCTCCTTTTCGAAATTCAAACTCCAGCAAACCCTCGTCCCCGAAATTTCTTGCTAAAGCGGAGAAAATTTCATCCGGAGCAAGGATTCTCCATTCGGCCGCTTTATTCGTCACCGGCAAGGACGTTTGGTGCCAGTGATTTAGGGCGAACGTATCGCCGGCAAGGACATTTGGTGCCAGTGGTTTAGGGCAAACGTATCACCCACGAAGCATCGTCGGAGACTTGGATTCTCCTATCGCCCGCTTTTCCTGTCGCCGTTTCGATTATAGGTTTGCTGGAGTATTCTCGCGCCTTCCCGACAAACCCTAAAGCATCAGGTATGATGAAAGTGAACGAATTCGAAATTTGGAGTTGCCGTTTGGATTATAGATTCCTCGTTTGGATATGTTTTTTGTGTTGTTTGGAATGTGCTCACAGAAAATCTCCTAAATACATTTGACTTGTGATTTCGGAATTTCTTTATTGTTTATTGTAATTTCACAATGTTTTTTATGTTTGCAATCTCATTTCTCCCCGTTTCTGTACTGTTTGGAATGTGCTCACATTTGTTTAGGTTTAGTTTTTTTACTATAAAATCTTGATGATCTGGTCGGATGTAGGCCGTATGGTCAGCACTGCATTTTTTTATATATGATGTATTTGAAATCCGACCGGATCACTCCCGGATCACATCTTTGAATTTTTTTTACGTGTAGATGGAAGGTCATCCAGCCGGCACATTTCTTAATAGTAGATGCGCAATATCGACCTTCAAGAAACAAGCAGAGTCATTGCTTGATGTAATTTCTGATGACTCAAGGCAAATGCTGACCGATGCCTCACTGATGCATTTTTTCAATTTGCCTGATCTACCCCAGAACATCCCCCTTTTGTACCGACTCATTCTGTTGTACAGGCCGGATAAATCTGTCTTTCTAAGGGCAATATTATGTTAAACTGACAGTGAAAGAGGTGGTTGTTATACTTGGTCTACCCAATAGGGGTCAAGAATTCAATTTCAGAAGATTACCACTATCTAATGTCACACAGTCCGTGCTTTTGAACCATATTAATGAACTAGCAAACCTTGAGGATGATTCGGATGTAGTTGAAAAGCAAAGGGTTGATGCTTTAGTTAAATACATACTATGCCGTTTTTTATTTCCGTTAAAATCTCTTAGAATTCTCATGTGCCTAGAAAATTTTGATGGATTAGAACAATTTAGGAGATATAACTGGCCCAAGGCCGTCCACGCATTTCTGCACCAACAATTTGATGATCTGCATGCACTCAGCTCCTCCCAAAAACAGCCGGCCAGTCTAGGTTACCTCGAAGGGTGCTCAATTATACTTGTGGTAAGTGTTTTGTTGGTTTTATAGTGTTATTGTTGTGGAACCATTGTTATTTTTTTTAAAAAAAATTACCAATCTTAATAGTATATGTTGTATTTTGTTAAACAGTTAGAAACTATAGCATTTGGGACATACGATTGTTTTATAAATCAACCAGTTAGAACAGTTAGAAACTATAGTATAATGTATGTATGTCACCAAGCCTTAAGAAGACTTCCCTGAATTTTGTTAAAAAGTTTGAAACTTGCTGAGATCTCGTCATGCTGTATTTTGTTAAACAGTTAGAAACTTCCAAAATATTATTGGGGTGATACCCTTCTCACCGTGGCTTACTATTGTTTTATAAATCTTTGTACGTACATCAGGGACACCACAAAATTTTATAATATAGGTGTTATGCCATCATATATATGTGTTGTGCCAATTCACAATTACACAGTACCATAATGTATGTATATTTACCAAAGAAGCACATCAGGGACACCACTAAAATTATAAGGTTTGGACGCAGACACAGCCTCAATTTCTTCTCTAAACAAAGACTGAGAAACATTGTCAGTGCTTTTGTCGAAGTTTCCACTTCCAAGAAAGTCAAACTCCTTTGGTTCTTCAGCTCCTCATTCAGTCATAGATTTAGGATCTTTTTTCTTCCCTGCAAAATTTGCACCTTACGTTAAAGGTTGTTGCAAGCATATGGAAGGTCAATTTTCAAAAAAAATATAGAAATGCAAATTTACTTTGCTTCTTTGCTGGTCTTTCGAAAAAAAACTCTTTAATTGAGCATTCGAGACACTTTTGGGACGTACTCCTTTTGGATCCTTTAACGTGCTATTACTATGAAAAATTTGTTTGTTAAATCCTTTCTGACCACACTGTTCGTTTTCTACAATATCTTCCGTGCTCCTCCGCAAATCGGTTAAGGCAGCCAAGACATGTTGCTGAGCCGGATGACATGTACCGACTATTTGGGTTAGGTCGTAAGTGAACCGTAAAAGATGATTTATAAACACCAAGTTGGGTTGGACCTCTTTTAAGGAAGTGCTCTTCGAAAGGCATAATTCTTTTTTGACAGCTAGTGTGAATCTCCTTAGTAGGTAAGAAGAACTTATTTCTTTCACATTCTTGGCTTTGTACACACTTAAAATGTGTTTGCACAACAATCCTCTTGTTTCAAAACCTTTGCACGAGCACATAACATCTAATGTGTTAGGGTTAAATTTAACCACCCATTGCTTGTCGTCCGCGGTTGCATCACAATGTCTAGTAACATATAAAATATGATCATCCTCGGATGTAACTGTTTCACTTATGAACACGCTAATAACTTCATCCATAAAAATATGTTCGAAAACGGAGAACATTTTTCTTGTGTACACTTTCGCTACTTGCTTTAATAAAGGGCAATTTTTATATCGTAAAGTGATGCTTCCATGCTTGCACTTGAAATCTTCATCGTGTTCGGACCTACGCCACGAAGAAACCATCTTCTCCATCCCGGTATAACACTCAACAAGGGAACTTGTTGGTTTTGCGCACCCATGTAAAATATTATTCGCAGATTCGCTTCTCTGAGTAGACAGAATGCCAAGGTCTAGAATATTTTTATTAAACGCTGTAGACCATCTATTTCTAATTTTATGCAAATCATAAAGCCATTTGTTGTCCTTCAAATTGCCTCTTGAAATCATCTCACTCCAATAAAAATAAAACTCGGCCTCATCGTCGCATTTGCTCATGCAATGATAGAATGAACCTCTAACACTCTTATTGGTGTTGAATGTTGAAACCTTCGACGGAGCTTTCTTTGAAATATGCCACTGACAAAGGCGGTGTCGAGTCCTAGTGAAAACTCTCGCAATTGCAACGGCCATCGCCTGATCCTGGTCTGTATAAATAATGTCCGGTTGTTTCTCCCCTCCAAACTCAAAAATGTATCAAAAACCCAACAGAATGACTCGATTGTTTCCTCTGCAACGAAGGCCCCGCCGATAAAGACATTTTGTCAGTGATGGTTAATCCCAATAAAAGGAGCACAAGCAAGATTATATTTATTCAACCGATACGTGGTGTCAAATATAATAACATCACCAAATGAATCATAATCAATTTTGCTATGACCATCCATCCAGCAAAAACTAGTCAAACGTCATAACTCGTCCGTTTGGACATCGTACGAGAACATGATATCTTCTCTTTGCATTTCCTTAAATATTTTCAGCAAATTCGTGGCATCACCGCTTTCTATAAGAGCTCTCCGTTCCCGTTGAACATAATTATAAGTATCTGTTTTACAAAAACCTACATTTTCGTTTCCCCCCACCTCATCAGACATAAAGTTGTATGCTTGAATTGTTTTGATCTCAACACCGGTCATGCACTTAAGAAGACTTCCCTGAACTTCGGATATATCTCGATGAGATCTCAACAAATGACTGTCATTCTCTTGAGCGAGGGGGTGATTGTGCTTCTCTACGAATTTTACCACCTCCCAATTCCTGCCCGCTTCATCAGCAGCAAAATGCAAGCAAGTCAAGCACCCTGTACGAGTATCAAGTTTGCGGAATTTTTTTTGGGCATCCTTCTCGTCATTCACTCGTTTATAACCTACTTTTGCGCATACAAACTGTCTCCCCTTAACAATCCGAGTATGGGTCCAGTGTACAATATGTTCTTTGCGTACACTAAATCCAACTTTTCGGGCGTACTCCCTGTACATATTTTAGGCTTCCGCATCAGAATGCACGGTCGGGAAGACAACAACGTCAATCTCCTCCTGTGAAACGTGTCCAGTGACCGTTACACCTTAAAACTATGCAACATAACAATTCACATGAAATCCGACCGGAGAAATATCAATTCACATGAAATCCGGTCGGAGAAATAACGATTCACATGAAATCTGACCGGAGAAACATCCAGTTTACTTACAGATTAATAAATTACGGCCGGATGAATCCTAACCAAAAAAAACCATACAATAAGGAAAGGTTTTTTCTGCAGTACTTGTGGAGACAGACAATGAAAGGTTTTTTCTTTATTATCTTAACTGGAATGTTGTCCAAAGTTTCTCCAGCTACCTCCATGGTAGCGGGATTGTGTGAACTGTTCTGAGATAAAAGGGGACGAGGATGACGGGATCTCCAAGGATGACAGGAGTTATTCTGTAGTACTTGTGGAGGCAGACAACTGTTCCGCGCTAACTGGAACGTTGGCCGAATTATCCTCGCTAGGGGAACACGGCGAGAATGGCCACCGGGGCTTTGGAGCTTCTCGGCGAAGGGAAATATCTTCAGGCAAGCTTCGCACAATGAAGAAGAAACCCACCGGAAACCTTAGGCGCGTGGAAAAAAGAGCTTCAGCCAAAAAAATGGCGCCTGAGCAGAAATTTTGCGATAAAAACTTTTCAGGAAAGGAGGGAAGGAGGAAGGACTCACGGTATTTATCGGCGGACGGTTTTCACGGTCCAAACATCGGACTGAAAATTTTTCCTTCAAAATCTAGAACCGTATCGAAGCAATAAAAGTTCGATTCTCTTGTATTTAATCAAGAAGTTATAACTAAAAAATACTTATGAAATTTATGAAAAATCTTATTTTCTTAATTTTTTTTTTTACACAAATCTTATTTATTTTATATGTTGTCCAACATAAAATAAATCAATAGAAATTTATCATATACATAAATAATGTAACACTGTATAATATTAAGCAAATAAGAGTATCTTATTTTCCTTTTAATTAAGGCTCTGTTTGGGACAGCTTATACTAATGAATAATCTCTATTTAGAACGCAAACGCAGTTTTATAGCTGTTCGTTAGTGCAGCTTATAGAAAATCACTTATTTTAAAATTGATTATAAGTTGATTTTTCATAAGCTACTGGGGTTCAGCTTATAGCTTCTCATAAGCGAATATCTCTTTAAGTCATTTTTTTTATTTTTTTTATTTGGAAGCGATTTTTTCATCCGGGCGCGAATTTCTTATCCGCGAGAGAATTTCTCAACCGGCCCGATTTCTTCGATCGGGTGAAATTTTTTCTCAAGGGAGCGACTTTTTCGACCGGACGCGATTTTTTCGCCCGTGCGAGATGATTTCACTCGGGCGGGATCATTTCGCCCGGGTTATTTTTTCGCCAGGGCGTGTTATTTTTCGCCCGAGCGCAATATTTTTGGCTCGAGCGAGATTTTTTCGCCCAGGTGCGGTTTTTTTCGCCCGGGCGTGATTTTTTCGTTTGGGTGCATTTTTTCGCCCGGACACGTTTTTAGTGCCCCGACTAGAGCTATCACTTAAAATCGAAAACCGTAAACCGAACCGGAACCGAACTGGAACCGCAAAGAACCGGACCGAACCGTTTGCAAATCATTCGGGTTCTGGTTTGAATTTTGGAATAGTTAACAACTTTTGTTCGGGTGTGGTTCTTACATTTTATTATCCGGATCGGAACCGGAACCGGAACCGCAACATACAAGTCTCAAGCGGTTTCAAGATTTTTGGACCCGATCCGAACCGGACCGAAATAGAACCGAACCGCAACCCATTTATTATTATTAATTTTATTATAATATTATTATAATTTTATAATCTATCTATAATATTTATGTTTAAAAAATTAAGATGCGTTGCTACGCAATTGTATTATCAAAAATTTAGGATAATTACAAAACGCTGAATGTAGCGATGACGGATGAAAGATCGTCTTATTTAAAATCTAATAATCTCTATTGGAGTAATATGTAAGATTAACTTTTCTAATTAGTCAAATTAATTTAAGAACACACAAATGAAATAGAGCTCGAATAAACGGTAACTGAAGTGCCAAAAATTTATACTGTCGTTTGTTCTGAGCTCATACTTCGTGATAGCGGATGTTCGCAACAGTTGACATGTATTTTCTTTATGAACTCTGCGGCGCTATCATATCCAGTTAGTATACAAAATTATATGTTGTTTAGATTACTACAACAAGAGATAATTACTATAATGTATGCATATAAAATAATCTCTCCACCCGAGCCAGTAATTTATGAATATGCTAATAAAACTCTTGATCAAACATTAATAGTTGTAATTTAATGAATGATAATATTCAGAGCTTGTACACCCTTAATTAGGAATTTATTAAGAAAAATTAAATAACAGTGAACATAATGTCTGGAATTTCGAATCATTGCGATCTGTAGTTTTCTGCTACTGTGTATATATATCCATATCAATTCAAATCCTATATTTTGGTCAAAAATTGAAGACGTGTATACCGGTATAGGTGTGCATACCTTTTTATGATCAAAAACCTCCACCAATGAAAAGGCGACATTTACTAGCTCTCCGATCGTGGAAGAGACCGTCGAGGAGTATGCAACTTAATTATTTCTATTTTGAAGATGTTTTGAGTTTTTTGCAGACCGCTTTTATTTCATTCTGTCAAATTTGGTTTTAGTTTTAGTTGGAACCGATTGGAACCGGGCCAAACCGCATAGCATCGGACCGAACCGCATAGAACCGGACCGAACCGTTACTGACCGGTTTGATTTTGGATCTCGTTAAACCGGAACCAGAACCGTTGACACGACGGTTCCAAAAATTATGATGAAACCAGAACCGGAACCGGTCAAACCAAATACGGTTTTGGTTCTAACTTGAAGAACCGTTACCTTAGCGGTTCGGTTCATGGTTTTAGTAGAACCGGAACCGAACCGGAACCGTGACAGCTCTAGCCCCGGCGCTAATTTTTCACTCTGGCGCGATTTTTTCTCCCGGGCGCGTTTTTTTCACCCGGACGCAATTTTTTTTCACCCCGGCGCGATTTTTTTACCCTAAAGCGATTTTTTTCATGAATGTGGTTTTTTCTTCCAGGATCAACCGAGAGCGATGTTTTCGCTCGGGCGCGTATTTTTTGACCGGACGTGTTTTTTTTTGCGTAGGCATGATATTTTCACCCGAACGCGTTTTTTTCGTTTTCTCCCTGGCAAAAAAAATAGCACCGCGATGAATAAAATTTTGTTAGGAGAAGAAATTGCGGCGTGGTGAAAAAATTACGCCCGAGAGAAAAATCAAATTGGGGCGAAAAAATCGCGTCCGACCGAAAAAAACGCGCCTGAGCGAAAAAAACGCGACAGGGCAAAACAAACCGCGACCCGGCGAAAAAAACCGTGACAGAGCGAAAAAAGCGCTACCGAGCGAAAAAAATTGTGTCTGGACGAAAAAAATTCTTTCGGGCAAAAAAAACCGCTCGGGCAAAAAACCGGGCGAAAAACTGTGATCAGGCAAAAAAAATCACGACCAGGCGAAAAAAAACGCGTCCAAACGAGCAGTCTCTTATGAATGAATGAAATTTTAGATTAGCACTTATGAATAAACAATTCAAACAGTCGACTACTTATTCATCTTTGATTTTATAAAATCTCTATGCAATCATCAATTTTCAATTAACGACTTATTCATCATCATAAGCTTGTTCAGTGGTCGAACGGGGTTCGGAGATCGTCGAGCGGCCTTGGTTGTTTTTCGTCGACCGGTCTTGCTCGTTCGACGATCGCCGATCGTCGACCCCAGCGATTGTTCGACGATCGCCGATCGTCGATGTCCACGGATCGGTCGACCATCGTCGTTCGACGATCGCGGTTGCCGATCGTCGAACGAACTTTGCTCGTTCGACGATCGCGGATGCGGAAGTCTATTTATATATTTATCCCTCATTTAGGGATATTGATTTTTACAGACTTGCGGCGGCCTATTCTTTTGGAGGCGTGTACGAGGTTTTCCGTCGGCGTCGATCCAGAAGGTATTCTTCTACGGTTTTCTTGTCCATAAGAGGAAGAAGGTAGGATCGGGTTTAGATCCTTGTAACCTTTGGTGTAATCTGTAACTTTCTGGTGAATACAAGAAGGGAGAAGAAGAGGAGAGAGGACGTAACCCGATTTTGGGTAAACCTCTGTATATCGCTGTGTTTGTGATTGTAATGTTTTGTGCTTTGTGATTTGTTATTCGTATTCGGATTTCTACTTCTCGCCGCTCCGGATTTCTTACAAAGCTGTCCCAAATAGAGCCTAATATTGATGCAATAAGCATTGGATATTCGATTATCAAATTGCAAGAACCGGTCCAAAAGATAGGTTATTATCTTTTGTTAATCATATTTGAACCGAGAATCATTATAACTTTCTTTCTTTATCAATTCGACCATTCATATTTATTTTTCACATAAAATAATAATAATTTAATAAAATGCTCAAATAAAATAATGCTATCACATGCATGGTCTGCAATTAAGTTATTTATTTTTCTTAAACCGAAAGAGTTGAATTTGCTAAGATCATAGGCATGGTTTGATTTGTCAATAATCGTTTAAAATTTGCCTATAACTTGCTTTCAACGATCCACATGCTCGAATAAAATTAAAAATCGCCTTACAATTTTATTTATAAAATTAAATTGAATATTTAATTGAAGTCAAATAATCATAGAATACAAAATGAGTGTACTTATTTCTAATTTAAAATACCTAAAATACTCAAATTCGTACTTAATTTTGGGCCTACTTTCAAATTGATCCTTTATGATTCATTTTCATTTTCAAATTGGCTGCTTAATTTTATGCATAGTGTCAAATAAATCGTTTAATTTTCATTTACTTCAAATTGATTATTTAATTTTATATTTTATTTCTAATAAGTACCTAAAATACCGTTCGGTTTACCACCCCTTTTCTGGGTTTTTCATGCTAAATAAATCGTCTTGCTGGCCATCGGGTTCTTTTCATTCTACAATGACTGGTTGTGCGCTTGACCGATGCAGAGTTAAGACGGACCAATTTAAACTGATCTACTGGGAGCCACGAGTTGACCACGTCAATTAGTATAAATAATTATCAATGTGAATGCAACTTTTTAGATTTCTTTTTGATATTTCAAAAGCACAAAGACTTTCATAATCAATAAATTTTTGTTAGTTATTTTGAATAGAGGAATATAAATTGGAAGTGTGATAAAAATTAATAAATATTTTTATTAGATAATTACAAAATAAAATTATTGCTATGCAAATAATTTGTCAGTGACACGTCAATGCTCAGTAATCTGAATAATGATGGTTTATAAACGGTTGAAGCCGGAAATCCCCTACTCAAAAAATTCGGGTCAAGGCAGCCTAAGCTTACCGGTTCAGCAATTGAGCTCGACGGCTAACGGGCTAGGACGCGGAAACTGTCAAACGACTAAAAGGACCCTAAACGCTGTAGCAGGGAGGCCCCACCACGTACTCAGAAGCTTAGAAGAAGCAACCCCTCCACAATCAAAAATGTCCGAGCTGGGTACGAGGTAAACTCTAGTTGGCGAAAAAGCCAAGGCGGCGACCAATAAGGATGGTCTCTAGCTCGCAACTTGTCTCTCTGAATAAAGGATTCAAAGGCTCAGTTCGAAGTCTGGGAAAAAGGTGGTTGAGATATTTTGCGAGATTCCGAAGTCCGTCTTATCGTAACCCTGGGGTCCTATTTATAGACAAATCCAAAGAGAAGGGGGTCTTATTTATAGCCTCACCCTTGACGACTAGGCAACTTTTTGGGAGAGCTCGCTCGGCTGGGCGAGTAGCTGGCCTAGTTGCTTACCTAGCGAATATGAAAGTGGAGCTCGTCATACTCGTTCAGGCCTTCTATCGCCTCGAGCGTTGACTCTGACTTCTGTCTTGACTTGCTGGTTTTGACTTTTACTGACCTTGTTTTGGATTGGTCAACCCTCGATGAATATGGGTTATACATAATTCTCGCTCTTTTCGAGCGACGTAGAAACTCGGAAAGAAACATCCAACACTTATTCGGTGAGTTGTTTGAGCGAGTATCTGAGTTACTCGCAACTGATGGATGCCTGTTGAACTCTATAAATAGGGGGTGGCTAGTCTTTGAGACACGCCTTCTAAACTCGCACGCGATGTCTAAATCTGTCGAGGAAGTTTACCAAGAGAGCTTTGCCGCCTTGTCCGAATTCCTTGAGCCAATCAGGCCAAAAAGGCCGCGAAAAGACGAGGTTGTTGCTGACCTCCCTCTCCTTAAGAAGAAAAAACTGAAGAAGAAGTTGAAGAAGTCGATCACTTCCAAAACTGATAACCCGCTTTCGCCCATCGAGAATGTCGCCTTCTCGGCCGTCCACCCCGAATCTTCAACAAGTACCAAGAAGCTTCTTGACAACCTCGGGCTGAGCGACATTCCTGAGCTATCCGTCTCTGACTTCTCTCTCCGTCATCTTCTCCTCCTGCCCCGGAACTCGTCGGGTCCCAAGCACAGCTGCATACAGTTCTCGCTGCCTCGCAAGGTTGTCATCTTGTCGAAGACTATAAGCTGTGGTTCAATCTGCATTCTTCTTTCTTGACTTGTTTTTATACCCGCAGCTCCTCCGCCGACTGCTGCAGGCGAGCCTCTTGACATCGCTCCTCTGCGAGCAACTCCACTAGTCGCCCTCAAATCTTGGCACCGACCTCGATTCGGGCATACCGTCCGGATCAATGTCGGTTCTAAGAAGGGGCCAAAAACACAAGTTTCAAAGGCGAGGAAAAATGATCTTCAAGCGACTAAGACCTCGCATCCTGGGGCGAGCAAAGCTCCCCCCTCTGCGACACCCTCGTCGCAACCGATGGCGAGCACTCCTTTGTCGCAGCCTCCTCCTCCTCTGGCTAGCTCGCAACAACCGAGGGCGAGCACTCCACTGCCGTCACCTCCTCCTTTGCCGCCGAGCAACGAAGCTCGTCCTGAATTCTGTCCTGAAGCCACGGCACCCAGCACTCTCCTCTCGCGTGGAACCACGTCTCTTCGCCACCCCAGTCCAAAACCGAGCCCCTTAATCCTTCTAGCCACCCCTTCCCCCTCACTCGTGCAACCACCCTCCAGTATTCTCCCTCCCTAAAAACTGGACCCGACAGCCCACACACATCCATCCAAAATTTTGTACAAGGGATGGAATTCAATCCCCGACGCAGGAATCTACATTCCAAAAGCTATTTGTTGATGCCACAACCCTTCTACCTCAAGCCGGCCATCATTTAGCAGTAGCCCCATATACATGCTACCTAATCTGAAGTCCTTTCCAGAACCAACCAGTGTTGTCCAGCAACATGGGCTACATCCGGACGTGAAATCCCATCCCCGCTCCTCATTCCTGGCTTCTAAAAGGCCTCCAAATAACCATCCAACCCTTGACAATTTCAGATTTGTGTGAGTTTTTAATTTAAAGTCAATATTTGATTATTGAATTAAATAAGAGTGGATATATTATTTGTAATCCTTAGTACAAGCTTTTGAATCTTTGGGAGTTTCATTTACTTATTTGATTTCGAGTATCCTTACATATATATATACAACTCCACATGTTAACTTACTTGCAAGCTCTAACTAATTTGACTATCTTATGTTTTTTTTTATTTATAAATAAATTTATTACAAGTTAAATTCATTGAAATTGCGTTTGCATTTAAGTGATCATTCATTATCTCTTAATCATAGGACCGTCCTGAGCGAACCTACGAGTTGAGCTTGCCTAGCTTCCTGCGAGTTGAGCTCTCCTTGCATCCAACGAGTTGAGCTCGCCTAGCTTTCTACGAGTTGAGCTCGCCTAGCTTGCTTCTAGTTGAGCGCGTCCAGCTTGCCACCCAACCGGCCGCCACCGCCACGCCTCTCGGCCGCGCAACGACACGGGCGACCTCCTAGCCGGCTGCGTGGTCGCTCATGGCCGAGCGCTCGGCCGGCCCCACCACCGACTGGCCCTCGCCGGCCATCCCCTTCACCACTACCGGCCGGCTCTCATCGGATCGGCCCCTTGGTCACTGTTGAATCTCCACCGTTCGATCGCCGCTCAACCATCTCGGCCTAACCACCTGAATAATACAGTGGGTGCGAGCATAGTAAATCTCTTAAAATATGTGTCATAAAATATAAGAAATCGTTCTGTGTATAGCACACAAATCGGTTATGGTGTACGAATAACTGCGTAACCATCATAATCATCCCAAAAAACTATAAATAGGACCCCCAAGGCTCTCTTTTCATCCATCTTTTCCTACTCCCACTTCGCCCCCTACGCACGAGCGTAATCCTCCGGAAATGCCTTGAAGATCTCTTTGCAACTTCGAAAAACCCTTCGAAGTTCTTCGAGCGTCTTCGAAGACCCCTTGAAGATCTTCGATCTCCGTCGAGTGCCCCTGCGCACGTTCCACCCTGCGCACGTTCGTCTTGGTGCACTTTGCTTTGCACCTTACACACCCCACACACATTACGTCCTCCATTCACCAGCGAGCCTTGCAATCAACAAGCAAGCCCCCCGCTCCAGACTCTCCCACGCGTAACAGAAGACATGCCGCAAATTAGAAGACGTGTAGAACGCGCCCCTCCGGTCTCCGAACAACAACAATAGACTCCCGAAGTGCGCAGTACTCCCCTATGCACAAAAAGAAATATTTAGCTCTGTGGGTGGTGACCTGTCACCCTCGGAGCCCTTCTCTCTCTTCCCCAACAACTGTAACGAGAGGCAGCCTTTCACACTCGCATTCTTTACAAAACCCTGTAACAACACCAAAGAATAGTGGAGGTTTGATCAACACAGCCCGGTCATGTGATTTTTTACCCTTTCAGGATTTTTCACGTTAAAAAATTTGTCCTGCTAACTATCCCGCCGTCTCACTTTACATTGACTGTTTGCACGCTCGACCGTTATAGAACTAAGACGATTCAATTTAGACCAGTTTACGCTAGAGGTGGGCATAAAGACCGGGCCTTCCGGCCCGGCCTGGGCCCGACCTGGAAAAAGCCTGAAAAGCCTAGGCCCGGGCAGGCCCGGTCCAGGCCAGGGCCGGGCTTTTCAGGCCCAGCCATGCCCAGAATTTAACAAGTAGCCCGGCCTGGGACCAGGCCGGGCAAAGCCTGGGACCAGACCGGGCAAAGCCTGGTCCAGGCTTGAAAAGCCTGGCCCAGGCTTGAAAAGCCTGGCCCAGGCTTGAAGCTCTACCGAAAGAGCCGTTAAGAGCCCTTAACGGCTCTTAAAGAGCTAACGGCTCTTAAAGAGCCGTTAGGCTCTTTATTCCTGGCACCTTGCGAGGAATTGTCATTTCCTAGCAAGGTGCCAGAAAACGGCAGCCTAGGCTAGCCTAAAAGGCTGCCTAGGCTGCCTTTTTTAAATATAATATAATATTTTAAATTTAATATTTTAATAATTTAATATTTAAATTATATAAGTTTAATAATTTATAATTTATATAATATATATAATCTATAATTCTATATATAACCCCTCCCCCTCAATCCTCATCCCCTTCTCTACTTCTCTCTCTCACTTACTCTCTCTCTCTCTCTCTTATTTCCAAACACTTCGTCCTCTTCGATGGCGTCTTCCTCTTCGATGACGTCTTCCTCTTTGATGTCAGTGTCGTCGACATCCATCGCGCATGAAATTGTGGAGCACAAGCATACGGCTCCAGTCTGGGAGCACTTTGAAAAAGTGCGTGTGGGCGAAGAATTTAAGGCGAAGTGCAAACACTGCTCCAAACTCTTGACCGTTAGCGGAAATTCAACGCTCGCACGACATATCAAATCGTGTATGGCTAAACAAGCCCCGGAGACAGGTCAAGCACAAATTGCGGCAGACGGGCAAATTTGGACGTACAATCAAATGCATCAACGAGAGCTGCAAATGGAGAACGTCATCAAACGTGGATTACCGCTCGGACACTACGACAATGAGGACGAGACATACTACATACATGCAGGACTTCAGCCAAAATATCAGCAGATAAGTAGATCTACACTTAAGCGTGATGCCTATAAAGCTTATTTACAATCAAAACAATATTTAATTAATTATTTTGAAACTTTCGACGGTAGAGTTAGTCTAACGAGTGATGTCTGGACTAGCAATATTAAATCAGGATTATCGTATATGTGTATTACGTGTCATTGGATCGATTCCGACTCGTGGGAGTTAAATAAACGCATTATTTGTTTTGAATGTTTTGAATATCCACATACAGGTCAAACTATTTATCACGTAATTAGTAAATGTATCCGTGAATTTAAAATTAAAGATAAAATTATTAGTATTTTTTTTGATAATGCTACGAATAATACGGTAGCAATCGAGTATTTAAAACGAGATTTGAAACCAATATTAAATGGAATTTTTTTTCATACTCGTTGTGTATGTCATGTTTTAAATCTAGTTGTTCAGGATAGTTTAGCATATATGGAACCTTATATTAATAAAATTCGTATTATGTTAAAATACATTTACAGTTCTAAAAAACGAAAGCAAGATTTTAAAAAATTTGTAACTGCACAAGGTCATAAATTTTTAAAACCTGAATTTGATATGCCGATAAGATGGAATTCAACCTATAAAATGTTAAAACGAGTCGTGCGTCAAAAAACACAACTAATGGAATTTTATAGTATGTCTGAAATGCATGATCTTCAAGATTCTGATTGGGATGTGATTAAAAATTACATGGATTTGCTAGAAGTTTTTTATAGATCAACAACTATTTTATCCGGCGTTTATTATCCGACGAGTCCACTAGTTATCAAAAATTTTGTATTAATTGCAGAAAAATTGAGTGTTCATAAAAAATATGAAAGTTGGCGTCCCTTAATTAAAATAATGGAAGAAAATTTTTTAAAATATTATAGAGAAATGCCTGCTATGTTTTCATGCGTCGCGGCTTTAAATCCTTTAATAGGTGTAGATGGCGTAGAAAATCTTATAGAAGAAATAAATAATAATTTAAATTTAAATCAAACATATACGTATTATGATAATGTAAGCGTTTCAAAATTTAATAAAGATTTTACCGAATTTTATAATTATTACGATCAACTATATGAATCGCGACCTAGAGAAGAAAGCACACAACCTAAAACAAAAGATAATTTTAAAAATAAAATTTTAGAATTAGCTGTCCGCAAAAAACAAAGAACGTCAAGTACTTTAAATGAATTAGGATTATATACGAAAACACAATTTCAAGATTTTATGAGTACAAATGAAATAGAAAATTTTGATATTTTAGAATGGTGGAAAAATAAAGTTAATACGTATCCTGTTATGGCCTTCATGGCCAGAGATTTACTAACAATCCAAGCAAGTACAGTTGCTTCTGAGTCCGCGTTTTCTTTAAGTGGCAGGATTCTGAACGAGCGAAGGAGCCGCCTGAGCGACGAGTCTTTGAAAATGTGCATATGTTATAAGGACCACCTGGATGCTATGAAGAGGAGACAACATGTCGCATCAATCGAAGATAGCTCGTCCGAGGTTGAAGACGAGCTAAGCGGCCTAAATTTGGCCGGGGAAGATCAAACCTAAACGGCACCTTCGAGTTTCGAGAAATAGAGTCATCAAGTATTGTATTTTTTTTAAGTGCACTTTTTTGTATTTTTAGATTTGTAATGACTTTTTTTAAATTTGAGCGGTAAAATTGTAATAACTTTTTTAATTTTTGAAATAATAATGCAATTGTTTTTTAAAAATTTTGATTTATAAATAATAATAATTTTTTAAAAAAATATTTTTTTATTTATTTTTAGCCGGGCCAGACCCAGGCCCGACCTGGGCCTGGCCCGGCCTACAGGGCCTAGGCAGGCCTCGTCCTGAGGACGAGGCCTGAGCCCGGCCCGGGCCTGGCAAAAACCAGGCCCGGGCCCGGGCTTTTTTGTAAAGGCCCGGGCCCGGGCTTTTTTGTAAAGGCCCGGGCCCGGCCTGGGTCTGCCAGGCCTTATGCCCACCCCTAGTTTACGCATTGAGTTTTGCCTCAACACATATATTCCCTCTCAATATTATAACTCTTCCAAAGACAAAAACAATTGCATAAATTGGGTGAAAATAAAGTTTTAAAGAAATGAAACATAGATAATTAATAAAAATCATCAAAATTAACATTAAAATTTAAAACGCCATTAATAATTTCGAGGCCACAACCTGCAAAGAAGCAATTTGGGCTTTATACTGTGGGCCGATAAATTGATTTCAACTTCTGATTGCCATATATATTCTACTCCATGATTTGACCTTAGTTTAAACGGCCCACTTATTCGGCCCATTATAAAAATATTTGGTCCATATTTTTTACTCATAGGATGTTTTATTTAGATTATAAATTAGGTAAATTTTTAAAAAACCATGATTATTCATTTGCCTTAGAATGAATAATCATTCTAGCCGTGGCTCATTGTCCTTCCTAAAGTATGTTCCCCAATAAATGCAGTAGCATGCCTCCAAATTATCACACGTCCACAGAGGAGCCCTCTTGTGATCTGTTTTTCATTCCGCCTCTGAACGGAACAGAACTCGCCAAAAATCAGCCCACGTGACCAGCCCAACTGCAGAGCCCACGTGACCAGCCCAACTGTAGAGCCCACGTGACCAACCCATACATTTACGACCGCCCACGGCCCGACACGATAACCATAATTAACATTATCTTTTGCAATGCCTATCATAGTAATAATATTATTTTGAATTTACACCTAACTTATTAATAATATATATTATTTAGATAAGTGTATTGGGAATTGGGATGAACCAACGCCGTGAGAAATATAGATATTTCTCGATCTGGTTAGTGAAATAATTAATCTTTAATTTGTCAATAAATAGTTAATAGTTTTGATTTTAATTACTAAATTATCTCATTGAAAGTTATCAAAATTAAGTGTTGATAATAAGTAATATATTATTAATCAATCACAACTTAATCTAGTTAATATATTTACTTTGATTAATCAAAACAATTATAAGAGTTCCAAAAGTTTTGATCTGGCTACAAACTACACCAAAGTTTATTCTAGGATGACAGTGTTTAAATCTTTAACGACGATTTAGAAGTTTTTGGAAAAACTCCAAGGATCCGTTCGTTTCACAGACATTGATATAAAAGTATTGAGTTTGAGAATATGGATGTCATTTCTCTTATTCGCACCAACAATTTTAAAGTGGAATAGACTTTCTGATGAAAAGTCGTTGATATTCACCCTAACCTAAAAACTCATAAATCCAATGTCTATCTCCAGTGACGGATATTGAGACCACCAACTTCGGTTTTTCAAAAGGAGAGCATTTTTTTTGGCCTGAACGCGGTTTTTTTTACCCTAGCGAAATTTTTTGCTGAGACGCAAATTTTTTTTGCCTGGACGCCTTTTATACGCATCGGCGCGATTTATTCGCCTGCAATTTTTTTTTTACCCAGTCGCGTTTTTTTTGCACGAACGGATTTTTTTGCCCAAATGCGATTTTTCTGCTCAGGTGTGATTTTTTTTCGCTACGAAGCAGTTTTTCGCCCGGACGCCCAGCCGAGAATTTTTCACCGCGACTAAATTTTTTGATTGGACGCGTTTTTTTGCGTGGGTCTAATTATTCACCAGGACGCAATTTTATCACCTACATGCGATTTTTTTCGCCCGAACACGAAATTTTCGCCCTGATGAAATTTTTCTGCCCGGAAGTGATTTTTTTTCGTCGGGAACTCGTTTTTTTCACACAGCCGCAATATTTTTCCTCATACGCGATTTTTTCATCCGGACGCGATTTTTTAACCATGACACAATATTTCCCCCGGTAACGATTTTTTGGCCCGAATAAAAAAATTCGCAGCTGGTCGAAAAATTTGCGTCCGGCCGAAAAAATTGCACTCAAGAAAAAATTTTGCGTCCGGACAAAAAGTTTGCGTATGGGAGAAAAAAATTCGTTTGGGTGAAAAAAATCACGTCTAAACGAAAAAAATGTGCTTGAGCGAAAAGTTGCGTCTGGGTGAAAAGCGTGTTCGGACTAAAACACTGTGCCCGGGCAAAAAATTTGCGTATGGGCAAAAATAAATGTGTTCGGGCAAAAAAAACACGTTCGGGCGAAAAAAAGCGTCTGGGCAAAAAAATTGCGCCCGAGCGAAAAAAATCACGTCTTGGCATAAATTTCGCGTACGGGCAAAAAATTTTCATTCGGGCCGAAAGAATCGAGTCCGGGCAAAAAATCGCGTTCAGGGGAAAAATCGCATCTGGGCGAAAAAATCGTTTTCGGATGAAAATTTCATGTTCGGGAAGAAAATATCGCATCCGGATGAAAAAAAACACATATGAACGAAAAATATCACGGCTGGGCAAAAAAATTGCGTTCAGACTTAAAAATTACATCCAGGGGAAAACATCGCGCTCAGGCTAAAAAAACCGATTTTGGGCGAAAAAATCGCGTTAGGGCAAAAGAATCACGTTCGGGCAAAAATTTCACGTCCGCTCAAAAATTTTGCGTTCAGGCCGAAAAAAATGAGTCCGGCAAAAAATCACGCCTTGATGACAAAATCACGACCGGCCAAAAAAATCGCGTGCAAGCGAAAAATTGTGGTCGGGCGAAAAAATCAGGTTCGAGATTTTTAATTGTGATCATTAAGAGCATTGATCAATGTCAATTTCTATGACAGGAAGTTTTTCTGCAAACGAACAGTAACAAGTGATCAATGTCAATTCCTATGACAGAAAGTCATCATGCGGCCGAACAAAAGAATTGGATTTAAACCCAATGTCATTTCCCATGTGTATTGATATTGAATTAAAATTCAATACTTCAATATCAATGTCATTGAAACGAACGGAACCTAAGGGTTTGTTCGGCGCACATGTATTGGATTTCTGGAATTGACTTTGGTCAGAAAACCAATATCTGCAGGAATTGGTTTTGTGTAAAAAAAATCAATTATGTTGTTCGGTTGCCGGAAGATATTTAGTAAACAGAATTGATATTGATACTTAAATGCTTTTCGGCTGCGCAAAGGAATTGATTTTCTGGAATTGTAATTTTTAGAAACTATTTTTAAAAAAATTTAAGCATTGCCTAGCATATAAGTGTGTTAATATAATATTACAGAGGGCATCTTTTTCTGTAACAAAAGTAGGTTGTCTAGGAATAGAATTCATTACAACTATAGTCGCCCCTATAGTTGGTGCGACTGATGATGATATGATGATATCTCTCCTACGTTTCTTTCGTAACTCACTATTGTTCATTGCCCTAAATTCAAAATAAACAAATAAATTTGAAACCAATAGGAGATTAATGTCAAAAGCAACCTCAAGAGAAAAGAGGAGTGTGAAAAAATAGGCATCATTAGTTCATTACTAAGCAAAAAAGCCAAGGCAATCCTAATGACTATGACTACAAAAAAAAACCCGAAACTAAGCATCATTACTCTAGATCAAAGTGTTTCATCTTCAATTTTACATTTTGTGTAATCTTTATATACACACAAAAAAACTAGATCTCAAATAAACACACAAAATATCTAGATCTGAATAAGAACACACAAAATAACCCTAGATCTGAAAATCATGAGTGTAAAACCCTAGATTTGAAGCTTATTACCTGAAATGGGAAGAACCAGTGGCGTGAAGCGATGCGTGAAATAGAGAGGAAATCGGTCGTGGGAAGAACCAGTGGCGTGAACCTGAAATGGGAAGAACCAGTCGTCGAGTCGATCGGGCGTCGTCGCGCGAGAGAAGGAGGGTGGTCGGGAGTAGTCGCGCAGGAATCGGCGGTCGAGTGTCGTCGCGCGGGAGAAGGGGAAAGGTCGGGCGTCGAAAAAAAGAGGAAATTGGGGGAAAACGGCGGATGGGGTAGGTTTTGTTGGACCGGGTTTGTAGGTTTAAAGGAATACACATGGTTTTCTAATTGAAAACCAAAGTATGAGAAATTATATTGCACCGAACAAGGGAATTGATTTTCTAGAAGTCAAAATCAATTCCAGAAAATCAATTATGGCGCGCCGAACGGACCCATAAAACAACTCATTCTCCAAAAAAACACCGCAAAGTCATGTATTTTTGAAAAAATGCAAATAAACTGTGGATATGCTTATCAAATAATCTAAATACTAATTGTTGTGGGTCGCCCGATCTTTCACCGACCTGGATAAATCGGACCGTCTTAGGTCGGGATCAGACCGGGCAAACAAACAATCAAAGTGAACCGCAGCAAATTACATGAAATTTTTTTTACGTGGAATAACTCGGAAAGGGTGAAAAATCATGTGGCTAGAACTGTGTCAAGCTAAAATCCACTAGTTTCTCAGAGTTTTGCAAAGTTTGATTTGATCTTGGAGAATGGCATGCCGCTACTCCGTTATAAGTGCAGAATATAGAAAATAAGGAAAGACAGCTAAGTCATCGGAGCCTCGATGGAAGCGCCCCGGCCTTGAAATGTTGCTGAGCACGCGAATCCTGGGTGGGAACGTTCCGGCGGGAAAATTCTCCAAGTCCACGGAGCTTCTGGAGGGAGCGCTCTCGTGAATGCGTAGCCTTGATGGGAGCGCTCTCGCGAAGGCGGTTGACATGACTTAGAGCACGTTGAAGCCTTAGCGCAAGGAGAAAAGCTGAGAGAATTCCTAAGTGGAGAATTTGTCTAAGTCCATGATCTCGCCGGAAAATCTCAGAGCTCTCTCTAACCTCGGGAGTTGCTTATCTTCAAATGAAAGTCTGGGGGCCCATTTATAGTTTCTGGAGTGTCATGGTGGTAATTACATTGGGAAGTGATTTGTGTTGGCAAATGACGTCACTTCGTTTCGATCACCTACACCACCAATTTTGTCGAAATGACGGGAGTGCCCCCCAAGCAGTTCGGGCGGCCCGGTCAAGGTGCCCGGAGGCGGCCAACAGAGGAGGAAGCGTCTGATGGCGGCGGGGGTTCGACTTTCTCTTTGGGTGTTTGGGCGTTTTTCGGGTTTTCTACGTGGTAGATTGCATCAGGGAGCCTTGGAGATTAACTCCAAGGTGCACCCGGAAAACTGGGCAAAAGCGTGTTTTGCCAACACGGTGGCCGGGGAGCCAACGTGAACATAACCGGGTTATGTGATTGTTGTGGTGGAAACGGAACTCGGTGAGTCTTGACCTGCGCATATGGATTAAATTGTCGTTGCGGTGTGAGCACGGGTCAGGCGGAACCGTACCCGGTCTATGTCGTTCGGTAGGACCGTTGACATGGATGAGGGTGTTCGGCGGTCTATGGCTTAAATTGCCGTGACCAAGGCCAGGAAGACAAAATGCTCATATGGATGACCGTCCAAGAGGCGGTGGTGGATTGGGAACGTCTATGGCTTGAATTGACGTGACGTTGGCCGGTTCGCCGAGAATGTGCCCTGAGAGCACGGGGTGTGTGGCCGTGCGAGCCCACGCCTGTGGTGAAGTGCAAATACTTTATATAATTGCCTATGCTAATAAAGTACAGGGAAAGAGCATCGCCGCCCCGAATGTGGGGGCGGGATTGTTATAATTTGGTCAGCATTGCTGACCGTTGCTATTGTTTGCCACCGGGCGGTGGTTTGTGGCTTGCAGGTGCTGCAGAGCAGAGTGGGAAATAGCGGGCTAAAGCCCTTGTTGCTGTGCCGGCCCTCGAAGGCCTAATTGCTTATGTTTCTTTCCCGTTTTTCATGTATGGTCGGCCTGCGTGCCAAAGTTTGGAAAACACTTTTTTTGTTAAGTGAACAGTGTAAGGCCTTAAGACCATTTCTCTTTTGGTGTATGTTTACATTCCTGAGTTTGTAGTGGACATTCATGCTGTTGTGGCTGGGTTCTTATTTCTTTTGCAACCTAATAAATTACTTCCGCTAGGTGTTGTGTAGGACGACATGATTGGTTGAATGGTTTCAACGCGTAACCAACCGGTCTGTCCGTAGTATATGGCATCGGGCCCCGGCCGGACCTACTGTTATATGCTATGCGACGGATAGGGGTGTTACAAATTGGTATCAGTCTTCTGGTTTCGGTCAAGCTTAAATGAATTCGTGGACGAATTCACTTTAAGGGGTGGTGAGCACATGTGTGCGTCATCGTTATAATATTAAAAGAACCCATGAATGTCCACTTAGGAATGAAAATACACATGTTTGAGGAACCTGCGTGTTCCTATAGTTGCTGTCTGCAGTAATTTTTTGATCGTTTATCGGTGTTTTGCACGATTATAGGTGACCAGAAGTAGTGCTGGGCCGTCTGAACGGCCAGGTTCTGAGGCGAGCAGTGCGCCAAGCGATGCGCCTGCAACACCTCCGTATGCCGAGACCATTAGGTTGGTGGCAGAAGCGGTCATGACAATGATCAATGCGCAGCCTGCAAGGCAGGTGCAGCAGCCTGCTCCTGCTGTGGAGCAAGTACCGCTTCAGACGGCAGAGCAAAGGAGGGTTGAGCAAGTAGTTTTGGAGCCAGAGTTGCCTTGGAGAGCAACTGAAAGACAACTGAAGCACGTGATGGGCTTTCATCCACCGGTATTCACGGGGGCAGAAACCCCGACCCAAGCAGAGGATTGGCTCTCAAGGGTCAACAGGGTGATGACTGCGACGGAAACGGAAGAGTGGCAGAAAACCACTATAGCGACGTTCCTTTTGGATAGGGACGCAAGACTATGGTGGGAAGGCCTAGAGCTACATCAGTTGCGGGGAAGGCCGTTGGCCGAAGTTTCGATGGAGGAGTTTGCGAGACTATTCATGGCTCGATACCTCCCCTCTGCGCAGAGAATTGCGCTAGAAAGCGAATTTCAGAAGTTAGTGCAAGGGGATTGCACCGTTGATGAGTACCTCCACGAGTTTACTCGGTTGGGGAGATATGTCGGTGCTACCTTCGCAGACGAGGAGCGCAAGACGAGCCGCTTCTATAAAGGGCTAAGAGACGATTTAAGGTTACTACTGTCGGGGCCCAAGGCGCAGGGTTTCATGACCCTAGTCAATTCGGCCCGGTCCTTGGAGAAGGACATGAAGAATGTCCAAGCGAAGAAGGAATCCGGTAGTAAGAAAGCGGAGTTCAAGGCACCAACTACGTCGAAGTCGGGCTACCGCAAATTCTATAAGAAAGCTAAGACGTCGGGTCCAGCTTCTTCAGGTGCCTCGGGGGCAACTACCAATCGAACCCCGGGCGCTTGTTTCACGTGTGGAAAGACGGGGCACTTTGCCCGTGATTGCTGGAGTGGACGCTCAAAGTCCGAAAGGAAACAAGAAGCTACCTACGAGGAGAAGGGCAAAGCGGTGGAGTCGACCGCGTCCCACTATGCTCCGACTCAGCCTAGAGTCTATAACTTGGGCCAGCAGGAGGCCATCAAGCAAGCGGATGTGGTGACAGGTATGAGTTAATTTATAGCAAGTTAGCTTTAATACCGTTATCTATTGCTTGTTAGCCTAATATTGTTTGTATAGGCTTTGTTGTGATTAGTGATAGTCCGGCACGGGCACTGTTCGACACGGGTGCTTCACATTCCTTCTTGTCCGAAAGTTTCATATCGCGCATCGGAGTCCCTTCTTCGATGGCGAAGGACAAGTTGGATGTGCTACTACCGAATGGGTGCTCGATGCGTGCGGACAGGGTGTGCGCCGTAAAGGTTCACATTGGGAGCCAAGAGTTCGACTTGCTAGCGTCATTGCTGCCGCTAGTAGAGTTCGACATGATCTTTGGGATGGATTGGCTTTCGGAGCAGAAAGCTTGGATTGACTGTGACCGGAAGGAGGTCAAGCTGGGTGTTGGGCGGGAGACAACATTCGAGGGACTCAAGGGGTTGAGCAAGACGCTGATGTCTGCTCTTCAGGTGGTAAAGGCAGTTCGTGCTGGAGCGGAGCTGTTCTTCGCAATAGTGGGGGCGGTGGAGCCAAAGTCCACGTTGGATAGCATTCCCGTGGTTTGCGAATACCCTGATGTGTTCCCGGATAGTCTTCCCGGGGCCCCACCGCAGCGGGAGATTGATTTCACCATCGAGCTCGTGCCGGGGGCCAAACCGGTGTCACGTGCTCCGTATAGGTTAGCGCCTAAGGAGATGGCAGAGTTGAAAGTTCAGCTAGAGGAGCTGATGGAGCAAGGGTATGTGCGTCCAAGCTCGTCGCCTTGGAGCGTACCGGTCCTCTTCGTTAAGAAGAAGGACGAGAGTATGCGGCTGTGTATCGACTACAGAGAGTTGAACAAGCTGACGGAGAAGAATAAGTACCCGATCCCGAGGATTGATGATCTCTTTGATCAGTTAGTCGGATCGTCGGTATACTCCAAGTTGGACTTGAAGTCGGGGTACTATCAGCTGAGGATCATGGAGTGTGATATCCCGAAGACGGCGTTCAGTACGAGGTATGGGCATTTCGAGTTCACGGTCATGCCATTTGGACTGACGAATGCGCCATCGGTATTTATGGACTTGATGAACAGGATGTTCCGAGATTTCCTGGATCGCTTTGTGATCGTCTTTATTGACGATATATTGGTGTACTCGCAGTGCGAAGAAGATTACTTCAAGCACTTGCATCTGGTGTTGGAGACTCTGAGAAGGAATGAGTTATACGCAAAGTTCTCCAAGTGCGAGTTCTGGCTACCCTCGGTAGCGTTCCTTGGTCATATAGTGAGTGGGGAAGGTATAGCGGTAGATCCGGCAAAGATTGTTGCGATACGGGAGTGGCCTGCGTTGTCTTCTGTCGCGGAAGTCCGTAGTTTTCTCGGGCTCGCCGGATATTACAGGAGCTTCGTAGAGAACTTCTCGCGGTTAGCATTACCTCTCACGAAGTTGACAAGGAAGGATCAGAAATTCTTGTGGACGCAAGAGTGCGTGCAAGCTTTTGAGGAGCTGAAGAGACGGTTGACCACGGCACCAGTGCTTAGTTCGCCGAGTGGGACCGAGGGCTTCGAGGTGTATAGCGACGCTTCGGGTAGTGGCTTGGGCTGCGTGTTGTTGCAGCATGGGAGCATGATAGCGTATGGATCGCGTCAGTTGAAGGTGCATGAAAGAAATTATCCGGTGCACGACTTGGAGTTGGCGGCCTTGATATTTGCACTCAAGTTGTGGAGGCACTACCTTTACGGTGTAAGGGTCGATATATACACCGATCACAAGAGCCTAAAATACTTGTTGGACCAAAAGGACCTTAATATGAGGCAGAGGAGGTGGATGGAGTTCCTGGGGGACTACACCTTCAAAATACATTATGTACCCGGGAAGGGCAACGCAGTTGCGGATGCGCTGAGCCGCAGGGCTCCCGCCCAAGCCAACTGGTTGTCGGTGCATGATGAGCGGCTAGTACGGGAGTTGGAGGAGCTTGAGATCTGTTGCGTTGACAGGCAGACGAGCGCCAAAGCAATGTTAAACTGGACAGAAGTTCAGTATGACCTGGCTGACCGGGTTCGGCAGGCATTGGAGTTAGATGACTCCATGAAGGAGCTTATGGAGGCCGCTCTGGATGGGTCAAATTCCCAGTTCTCGGTGGAAGATGGTTTATTAAGGAAGGATCATCGGTTGTGCGTCCCGAGTGGGGGTAACCTCCGGGCGGAGTTGATGTACGAGGCTCATCATACCAAGTACTCAATCCACCCAGGGAGCACGAAGATGTATCGTGACCTCAAGAAGTTGTTTTGGTGGTCGGGGCTTAAGAAAGATGTGGCGTTGTTTGTGGCTAAGTGCCAAACGTGCGCCTTGGTGAAGGCGGAGTGCCAAAAGCCGGGAGGATTTCTGAAGTCCTTGCCTATACCAGAGTGGAAGTTTGACGACATATCTATGGACGTTGTGCATGGGTTGCCAAGGTCGCAGAAAGGGAACGACGTCATCTGGGTGATCGTAGATCGGTTAACTAAAGTGTCGCATTTCATTCCACATAGGAAGGATGATCCAGTGGAGAAATTGGCAAAGTTGTATGTTGACAATATAGTTAGACTGCATGGTGTGCCCCGTAGCATTGTGAGTGATCGCGATGGGCAGTTCACGTCAAATGATTGGAGGTTGGTGCAGCAGATGCTGGGAACAAAGTTAAAGTTCAGCACAGCTTTCCATCCGCAGACGGATGGGCAGACCGAGAGGGTCAATATAACGATGGAGTACATGCTCCGCATGTGTGTTCTAGACTTCGGGAAGCATTGGGAGGACCACCTATATTTGGTGGAGTTTGCGTACAACAACAGCTACCAAGCAAGTATACAAATGACGCCCTTCGAGGGCCTGTATGGTAGGAAGTGTCGCACGCCGTTATCGTGGCTTGAAACGGGTGAGGCAAGGTTGTACAAGAAGCATGAGGTGGAGAGTGCTACCTCGTTAGTGTGGATCATTCGGGAGCGCTTGTTGATCGCTCAGGACCGGCAGGCGAAGTATTACAATGCCAAGCACCGGAATGTGGAGTTCACGGTAGGCGATTGGGTATATCTTAAAGTGAAGCCGTTCAAGGGGGTTTCGCGGGTGAGACGCTTGAAGAAGCTGAGCCCAAGATACCTTGGACCTTTTGAGGTTCTGGAGCGAGTCGGCGAAGCGGCATACCGTTTGAGGCTATCGGTGGAATTAAGTGGATTACATGATGTGTTCCACATTTCTGTGTTACGGAAGGCGGTGCAAGAGCTTTCGCAGGTGATCGCGGTTGACCAAGTGCCGGTGGACGAAGGGTTGACGACTAGGGTCAGGCCCATTCGTATCGAAGATGTTGAGGTCAAGAGACTCCGTAACAAGGAGATCCGGATGGTTAAGGTCCAGTGGGATAATTGCGGGCGAGAGGAGCTCTCTTGGGAACGGGAGCAGACTATGCTGGAGGAGTACCCGGAATTGTTCCGCTCAGGTACTGATTTTACGTTAAGTCATGTTTTTCCTTTATTAATTTCGTGGGCAAAATTCTTTAAGGAGGGTAGAATTGTAACACCCCGAAATGTTGTGGGAGCGACAGGGGTCACATTTGGCCAAGACAAGGTTTTGGTGCAGGTGACACGGGCCCCGACACGGGCGTGTCGGAGGCCGTGTCGGGCGTGTCGAGCTCGGGCCGTCGAGCTGGCCGTGTAGTCGACCAGTTCAGGTCGACGATGGTCGTGTGGAGGAACACGGCCTAGGACACGGACGTGTCCCAGGCCGTGTCACACCTGGGTTGTACGGTGGGGTACACGGGCAATGACACGGGCACGAACACGGGCGTGTCTGATGCCGTGTCACCAAGCCGTGTACCTCTCTGACTGCGAATTGTTGCCCGATTGCACACGGGGGGCGTGAAACGGGTCCCGACACGGGCGTGTCGCAGGTGACACGGGCGTGTCGGAGGCCGTGTCACATGCCGTGTTGCTGGTTTTCAATTTTGGTCGAGACGGCGAATGAGCTACACGGCCAGGCACACGGCCGTGTGTGAACCCGTGTTCGGCCCAGTTTTTGTGATTTCAGATCTAATCCTGGCCGTTCGTTTCCTTGGCTTTGGATCCGACGGTGGGGGGCTGCTCATGGGTGGTTTTAGCCGGGAATAGGATTTTGAAACCCTTATTTCACTTGGGTACTCTCTCTCTAAAATCTAGAGAGAAGGGAGAGCTTGGAGGAGGAAGAAGGAGGTCAACTCCGGCGGCCGGTGGAGATTCGGAGCTCCAAATCGCGAGCCGTCTTCGGATCCGCGGAGGCAAGGAGATTGCGGTGCTTTTCATCCGCATAGATTTTCATGGCGCCGCGGAAGAACGCAAGGGTAACGATTTCTCATCCTTGGGCATGTGAAGCCCTTTTTCCCTTGCATAGGAAGCACTCTCTCGCGAGTGAGCGAAGAGTTGGAGCGTTCCTTGGGGTAGATATGTAAAGTCCCCCTTGTGTAGAGTCCGTATGCGAAAACGGACATAGGCATTGTGTGTGAAGCCTATCCGGACATGTAGAGCCGGATCGGTGATGTTGCATTGCATATGAACCGGGGAAGACTCCGGGTGTTTGGGCGTTTTTCGGGTTTTCTACGTGGTAGATTGCATCAGGGAGCCTTGGAGATTAACTCCAAGGTGCACCCGGAAAACTGGGCAAAAGTGTGTTTTGCCAACACGGTGGCCGGGGAGCCAACGTGAACATAACCGGGTTATGTGATTGTTGTGGTGGAAATGGAACTCGGTGAGTCTTGACCTGCGCATATGGCTTAAATTGTCGTTGCGGTGTGAGCACAGGTCAGGCAAAACCGTACCCGGTCTATGTCGTTCGGTAGGACCGTTGGCATGGATGAGGGTCTTCGGCGGTCTATGGCTTAAATTGTCGTGACCAAGGCCAGGAAGACAAAATGCTCATATGGATGACCGTCCAAGAGGCGGTGGTGGATTGGGAACGTCTATGGCTTGAATTGACGTGACGTTGGCCGGTTTGCCGAGAATGTGCCCTGAGAGCACGGGGTTTGTGGTCGTGCGAGCCCACGCCTGTGGTGAAGTGCAAATACTTTATATAATTGCCTATGCTAATAAAGTGCAGGGAAAGAGCATCGCCGCCCCGAATGTGGGGGCGGGATCGTTATAATTTGGTCAGTATTGCTGACCGTTGCTATTGTTTGCCACCGGGCGGTGGTTTGTGGCTTGCAGGTGCTGCAGAGCAGAGCAGAAAATAGCGGGCTAAATCCCTTGTTGCTGTGCCGGCCCTCGAAGGACTAATTGCTTATGTTTCTTTCCCATTTTTCATGTATGGCCGGCCTGCGTGCCGAAGTTTGGAAAACACTTCTTTTGTTAAGTGAACAGTGTAAGGCCTTAAGGCCATTTCTCTTTTGGTGTATGTTTACATTCCTGAGTTTGTAGTGGACATTCATGCTGTTGTGGCTGGGTTCTTATTTCTTTTGCAACCTAATAAATTGCTTCCGCTAGGTGTTGTGTAGGACGACATGATTGGTTGAATGGTTTCAACACGTAACCAACCGGTCTGTCCGTAGTATATGGCGTCGGGCCCCGGCCGGACCTACTGCTATATGCTATGCGACGGATAGGGGTGTTACATTTCTAAGTCTCATTCGTCGAATATTGCTTGTCATAGCGTCGAGGGCGTTGAGTCATTCAGCCGATACTCGACGAATTCGTCGAGTATACTTGCTGATACTCGACGAATTCGTCGAGTATGATTCTTCGCTTTGGCGTTGAGTGTATTGTCGGCCTGAGTTGTTTTGACCAAGTCTAATTCGTCGTATATCATAGACCCATTCGGCGAGTATACTAATGATACTAGGTGATACTCGACGAATTTGACTTAGGACTTTTTTCCAAAAAAAACAAAACTCTGGTTCGGGTTTTTGGTCGGCCATGCACAGTAGCTTCTTTATTTTGTTTTTGGAAAATTTCTTATAACCGTTGGAAGGGAAATCTCTATAAATACCTAGAGTATATTTCCTTTCAACCCAATCGTGATTTTGCTCTGAATTTCAAAATTAGAAAATTACCAAAATCGGAATTCATCCGTCCGCCGCCGACGCACTGTGCGATTCGTGAATTTTCCCGATCAGTCGTCGACTACTGTGCACGATTCATCTTCATTGACCTCTACGGTTGGATTGCTGCCATCTAAAGATCTATACTCCTCCATATAGTGTCGATTGAAGGTTCACAATGCAAGGTCTTCCAGATTTCATTTCTCTAAGTCCTCTAAGATTCAAGATCTACCTTTTCAAAGAACGTTGGGGTGAAGACTTGTAGTCGTTTGTGCTTTGTAATATTCATTTATTATTGTAAGAGATTATTCCTCCGAGTTTGTAGATCCGTTTGTGGATCGAGTTTGTAGATCCGTTTGTGGATCGAGTGTTTAGATCCATTTGTGGATCGAGTGGTAGGAGCGTCGTCTCCGAGTTGAAGGAGTTACGGCTCCGGGGTGTAAGATTTGAAGAAATCTGAGATCGGTGAAGTAGCCGAATCTAGCATTTTGTGGTAGATAGGCGAGGCGGGAAAGTGGACATACCCAACTCGGGGAACCACTATAAATCTTTGTGTTTGTGTGCTTGTTTTTAAAGTAATTTTTATTCTGTGAAAAGTCACAAGCATCACCTATTCACCCCCCCCCTCTAGGTTATTTAGGTAGACGTTAGATACTTTCACTCCCCGTACTTTTGGCTTTGATGCGCGTAGCTGGTCCTGTCGGGCTCACATGTACTCGGTCTGAGTCTTGCCGGTTTGACTTAGAAACTTCAGGGGGGCCCCATCAAATGCCCCAAAATTTTCACGAGTCGTGATCCGTAAAGCGATGAGTGCGGAATTTTTTTGCTTCTTCTGGTGCGCCCTAATTGTTAGGAAATTATCTGTCATATGTTGCAAGATATCAGTCAAAGAATTATGCTTATTCGTTGCTTGTTTTGAGACAGGAAAATTTGGCAAGAAATATCTTATATATTTGGTGGTTTTCCATTATGAGTCTTTCTTTAATGCCTATAAATTAGATAGGGTTTTTCCGCTCTTTCCTCGGGCTATCGTAGGGATTTTGGAGTTTCTGGAGCTTCTGTGACCATCATGTCTCCCTCAAAGAATGTTAGTATTTTTCTTTACTCGGGAGTGAGGAGCAAGGCAAGCGGGAGAGGGCCCCGACGAGAGTTCAGCGCAGAAAGGGTATCGATGTGGAGGTGAAAAACGAGGCGGCGAGCATGGACGTGGTGGCGTGCAGAGGGGGACGTGCGCTAGAAGTTGGCCACGCATGGGGGTACCCTCCCACGTGGTCGGTTGCACGCGTGAGGCGGCCCACGCTCGAGCTCGCGTGCGCACGGGGCTATCCGCACCCGAGTGCGGCCGCGCGTGCGGGGCGGCCCACACGTGAGTGTGTGCGTGGGGGGGGGGGTCGCGCGTATGCATGTGGATGGGGCCGACAATGCATACGGATGGCCAAAACCATCCACGGGATTTTGCACGGAGGCAGCCCACAGGCGAGCGTGTGGGACTATTCATGCGCTTGCCTGCGTGTGCGCTAGTTTGCCTATGCCCGTGTCCGAGACCGCTTTTATGGTCGCGGAGTCCTCTATACGTGCTGATCTTCTTTCCTTGTCTTGCTTCGGTACTAACGCCTATTTATTTTGAAAGTGTCAAAAGGTGGTGTCCCGCAGCGATCGATGCGCCTTCCATCGTCCTTGACCTCTACCCATGTAAGCAGTTGGAGGACGGGCTTTGGGATTTTGGAGGACGTCGAGATTGTAATTCAATCTCCGTCGGAGCGCGTTCAACAATCTTCTGTTGACCACTTTGCGATTATGGATGGGTTCTTGAAGGAGGGCTTTTGGATCCCTCCTCCGTATGAGGCAATCGTTGTACTTTTGTTATGCGGCATTCTGATGACGCAGTTTTCTCTTATAGGGCTATCGAGGATTATGAGGCTTCTTTGCTTCTTTTGGGAGCACAGCTCTCGAATGTCGGTACGCCTCTTTCGTGAGTGTTGTGAGGTCTGTCTTGGCTCAGGCGACCGGGTCGAAGTTCGGAGCAATAGGAGGTGGATTTCGTTTGAGGATAAGGCCGACTATCTTCATGGAGGGATGTTGTATGGGTTCGTAAAAAACTCGTGGGAGCTGCCCGAGACTTAGCGGGATCCTCCTGACCGTTATCGTCGTCTCACGGGGAAGGAGTATGACTTTACTCAGTTATTGGGCTTTGAGAATTCGCGCGAGCTGGGGGTTGTTCTTTATAAGATTAGCACCTTCGTTATCGAGAAGCGGCTAGTTCTTGCAGGCCTTTTAACGGATGTGGAGCAGAGCCGCATCGTGTCGCCGGAGCGTGGAAAAATGAGGAAGCTAGACTTTTTGCAGCGGCATGGAGGAAGCAGGTCATCCTCTGCTGCTCCCGAGGTCGTTATTTATGTTGCCGATGATTATCAAGATGATCTTGTTATTGATTCGCCGCCCGTGGAGACTGAGGATGTACCATAGCTCCTCGCGCTTGTGCCAGCTTCTCGGGCGATCTCTGAGCTGTCGCTGGTGACGGGAAGGGGGACGGAGCAAGAATGCTCTACTTTCCAAGCGCTTCTACGGAAGATACGGTTGTTGCCCCTAGTATTTTCCCTCTTTTGTCATGTATTGTTCATTGGAATCATTGGTTTTTTTGTGCTTTGCAACTTGACGAGGCTCGTAATATTGGGCTCTCGTGAAACGGTACCTACGTAACCATGAAGGATGATTTTGCAGGTGAAACTAGCTGCATCTGAGCACTTGTTGGCGGAGGCCCGAAGGAAGAAGAAGGTCGTTTCTTGGTTGGTTAATGCGAAATCTCAATTTTCCACTTCTTAGTCTGAGGTAAAGGCTATTTAGGCCAAGCTGAGTGTTGGTGACTCTGCGATCAAGCCTCTTTGTAGGAGGCTGTTTCTGCTGAGGTGATTCTCGCGGAGGTAATATATTGTACCAAGGCAGCTGACGATGTGATGTGCCAGTGGGAGGGGGAATTCGAGCAGCTGAAGAAAGAGAAAGTTTACCTGATTTCTGAGCGGGAGGAGGTCAAGGCCGTGCGCGTGGCTACGGTGGCTGAGTACAGAGCCTCTCACGACTTTAAGGTGGAGCGGTCTCATATTGCGGAGGAGGAATTTTCTGATATGATGGCGACGAAGATTGATCCACTTATAGTGGATGGATGTGAAAACATGTACTTCTTGGGTTTCCACAAGGGATTTCGAGCAGCTCAGAGGTTTCTAGAGTGCAATGCCCGGGCATGGAGGATGCCTCAGACGAGGATGTCGATGCTGTCATGGAGGGATGATTCTGGGGACCTCCTCTTCCCTAGTTTTTTTTATTTGCATGTTTTTGTGTTGTAGACGTATTTTGGCGTTGTTGCATGCTTTTTCTTTTAATGATAATGTAGCCCATGTGGCACCTTCATTTGAGTGGAGACCCTTTTTATTTATGGATATATTATATTTTAGTTGCGCTTTTGTATGCATATTCTTTTTTGGTAGAGTGGCACTTAGCTTGAGCATTGTCTGTTTACTCGCGCTTCTGAGAGAGCCATAGACTACTGAGGGTTTGAAGGTGATGTGCCCCTGCTTGCTTATACCTTGAGCTGGGATGGTGTAGAGCCTTTGTCTATGCCTTTAGGAGAATCAAGGTTCATCCATGTGGAGGTGGCGAGTAACCTTTGTTTGCTCGTATCTCAGGGAGACCAGAGTCTGTCCGAGCGGAAGTGGCGACGAACCTTTGTTCGTTTGCGCCTCAGAAGAACCGGGATTCATCCAAGTGGATTTGTCAGACAGTTCGTAGAACCGAACGTCTATAATCATGTTGCGAGCATCGTTTATGCAAAAATATTTTGAAAAACTCTTGAGACATTGTATGCCAAGAGTACTGGCATCAATAAACAATATCTACTGAAGAAGCTGGGGGAATTCAGATACAAATAAGTATCCCCTAACCTGGATCATGTGAACGAGTTCTAGGGTATCATTGACCGTCTCACAACAATGAAGGTGACCTTTGAGGATGAGTTCAATGTTTTGTGGCTACTGAAGTCTCTTCCAGACTCTTGGGAGATGGTTAGAGTTTTTCTAATCAACTCCTCTTCCGTAGGCACCATTACTATGGAGATTGTCAAGAGTGGCATCCTGAATGAAGAAGTGAGAAGGAAGTCTCAAGGAATATCAGACTCTTCTTCACGAGCTGATATCCTCTTTACTAAGTCTATGAGGAAAGGGACGAGCAAAAGCAGGGGAAGGAATATTGAGAAGAGCCAAAGCAGAGGGAAGTCAAGATCCCACCATCAGAATATGGAGTGTCACTACTGCCACAATAAGGGTCATATTCAGAAGTTTTGTTATGCTCTGAAGAATGACTAGAAGAAAAAGGGAGAGTCCTCAAATGAGAAGACAGATACGCATATGGCTGTCATTGTCTCTACAAAAGAGGACGATGTCATCATTGTTGGAGATGACATCACAGCTACATTCTCATGTGATGATAGAAGTTGGATTATGCACTCAGGTGCTTCTGCACATGTCTCCCACAATAGAGAGTTATTTTCCACTTACACGACTCACAATTGTAGAGTGCTTAGAATGGGAAACGGTGATATGTCTAAAGTCATCAGGAGGGGAGACATGCATCTGAAGACTAACACGGCAGGTTTGCTGATTTTGATGGACGTACGGCATGTACCTGACATCCGCTTCAACCTTATTTCAGTCGGAAAGCTAGGTGATGAGGGAAACTTAAGTGTCTTTGGTAGAGATTTTTGGAAGCTTATCAAGGGGTTGCTAGTAGTGGCTAGAGGCTATAGAGAGACTGGTCTATACTACATGGAGGGAAGGCCTGAAACTGCTCAGGCCAACACTATTAGAGATTGTGCATCCACATCCCTATGACATAGGAGACCGAGTCATATTAGCTAGAAGGGCCTGAGATGTCTCGCCAAGAGGAAGATGATATCTAATTTATATGTGGATCAGTTGGAGAGATGCGACCACTACATGGCCGGGAAGCAGAATAGAGTGTCTTTTCATAGCCACACTTTCACCAAGAGATCTGATCCACTAGAGCTCATACATACTGATGTTTGTGGACCACTGAAGGTCTATACGAGGGGAGGAGCATCTTACTTCATGACGTTCATTAATGATTATTTAAGAAAACTTTGGGTCTATGTTATTAAGACCAAAGATGAGGTCTGCGATGCCTTTCAGAGATTCTATGCTGAAGTGGAAAGAAAATATGGGAGGAAACTGAAGTGCACCAAGTCTGATAACGGGAGAGAGTATATTGGTCTCTTTGATGAATACTATATAGAGCAAGAGATCATACATGAAAAGACTCCGTCCAAGACGCTGCAGCTGAATGGAGTAGCTGAAAGAATGAATATGATCAGACATTAATTGAGAGGATTAGGTGATTGTTGTTTGAGTCAAAACTTCCCTAGTATGTTTTGGGTGAAGCTTTATACACAGCTGCACACATCATCAACCTCTCACCTAGCTATGCATTACAAGAGGATGTTCCTGATAGGGTCTGGTATGGGAAGGACCCTTCATATAGTCATTCGAGGGTCTTTGGCTGCAAGGCATTTGTGCACGTCCCTCGGGACGAAAGATCAAAGTTGGATTCCAAGACCCGACAATGCATATTTCTGGGATATGGTCGGAGCGATGATTTTGGTTGCAGGTTCTTTGATCTAGTTGAGAAGAAACTTGTACATAGTCGTGATGCTATATTTTGTGAGGATCAGACTATAGTTGTTCCTAAGAAGATTAAGAAAGCGAACTCTTACACGGATGTTGAGTCTCCCATAATTGGATGTGATGATACTGAGGATGCTACAGAACTTGAGCCAATACTGGGCACTGAGCCACTTTCAGATCATGAGGATGATATTAATGGAGAGCTTATAGAGGAAATTATTGATGATGTGCCTTTACCAGTAGCTGAGCACACTCCACGAAGGTCTGATAAAGTTAGACACCCATCTTTGAGATACTCTACTAATGAGTATATTTTATTGATTGATGTCGGGGTGCCTGAGTGCTATGATGAAGTAGTGCAGAGCTCAGAGAAGAAAGAATGGATGGTTTCTATGTAGGAGGAGATGTAGTCTCTATAGGAAAATTATACATATGATTTGGTGAGATTACCTAAGGACAAGAAGGCTCTGAATGATCGGTGGATTTTTATAATAAAACATGGAGACCCCTCAACACCACTCGGATACAATGCCAGATTAGTGGTGAAGGGTTTCAGTCAAAAATAAGGAGTTGATTTCGATGAAATCTTCTCTCCTGTTGTGAAGATGTATTCTATTCGGGTTATTCTTGGCCTTACTGTGAGGGTAGACCTGAAGATCGAACAAATGGATATCAAGACTGCTTTCCTACATGGTGATCTTGAGGAGGAGCTTTATATGGAGTAACCTGAAGGTTTTAGGGTGAAAGGGAAGGAAAACCTTGTATGTCGCTTGAAGAAGAGTTTGTATGGCCTGAAGCAGGCCTCACGATAGTGGTATAAGAAGTTTGATGCTTTTATGGAGAGATCGACTTCAGAAGGACCACCCTTGATCACTACGTGTTTATAAAGCAGTATGCTCCAGAGGATTTCATCATCTTACTCCTCTATGTTGACGACATGCTGATAGTTGGGAGAAGCACTGCGCGCATTGTCGAACTGAAGCGCTAGTTGAGCTCTACATTTGCAATAAAGGATTTGGGAGCTGCGAAGACCATCCTAGGGATGTATATTCGGAGAGATAGAGGCTTCAAGTTATTTTGGTTATCGCAAGAGAGATATATCAGGAATGTACTACAGAGATTCTGTATGGATCAAGCGAAGAAGGTGAGCACATCGCTTGCATCTCATTTCAAACTTACTGCTGACCAATGCCCAAGCACACCTGAGGAGAAGAGGAGATGCAGAAGGTCCTTTATGCTTTTACAATTGGTAGAATTATGTACGCGATGGTGTGCACCTACCAAGATATAGCACATGTTGTTGGCATTGTTAGTAGGTTTCTCTCCAACCCTAGGAGAGAGCATTGGAACGTTGTAAAATGGGTTTTAAGGTACCTACATGGAATCTTAGACTTGATGTTAAGATTCAGAGATAGTGAGCCAGAGCTACTGGGCTATACATATGCTAATATAGTTGGAGATTAGGACTCCAGAAGATCTACTTCTGGGTGCCTGATCTTGTTTGTAGGGGGAGTTGTAGTACCCCCCCCCCCCCACAACCTTTGCCTGGGTCAGGTCGGAGGGGTACTACTGGCTCAAGACGTCCACCCAGTGCTCCTTAGGGGAAACGATCCACCTTATCTAAGCACTAGTTGGTCGGCTTGCTCGACTCGAATCATAACATTCACAACCCATCAAAGTATAGCGGAAGCATTAACAGGAAACTACTGCAGATATATATAACATATCATATAATAATACAGAGGTTCTAGGGCCGAAGCCTAAGTATTTATATAAGCCCGTGGACTTTACAAGTACTACATATAATCCTCACGCTCTCTCTCCCAATGCTGCTCGACGGTACTCACGTCTCTAAACTACGAGGATGTCGGGGGTGCATCTGCTCGAGTAGTCCTAGCCGCTGGCATAATCTCCTGTAGCGACGGGTCACTACGATGCTCCATTTCCTGTAAATGGTTATTTAGATAAGCGTTAGTCACAGAACTAAGTAGAAACAAATCTCCTCCTCAGATCCATATCCTGGAAACGAGCACATACCCACCCAACAGAAGTAAATAGTTGAAGCAAGAGAGGGTTATCAAAACATTTCATATACGTATAGCTAGGAGCAACTATAAAAGAGTGCAAAATAGTATAACTGGAAAAAGTACCAGCAATATAAAACAGTTATAACAAGGCTCCACTATCACATCAGCACACCAGGTTTTCACATCCTTTATTCCATCGCAGGCATTCACAGCCGCGCACACAAACCCTATGTCGACATAGCTTGGACCGCTTCTGTTCTAGCAGGGTAGCGAGCCCCGCGGGCCCCACCGATGTGGTCGTCGATGATAGTGGCCAGTCCTGCCACTTTTGGGGGTGGTCGTACCGCACAACCTCAGGCCCTAACGTAGAACCTTATGTACTCTTGGATGTGAGCGACATCCGGCAAATCGTTTTGGCCGACCAGCGGAGGAAAACCCGACGTGGAAAATATAATGGTTGGTCACCCATGGTACCCATCTCCCTGTCGCCTTAAGTCATCGACCTTCCCGCACCGGTACGAACGGTCTGCGGGAGAGACTGACCTGCTACTATTTCACCGCAAGCAATTTACAAACAATCAAACAAATGTTAATCATAATACACACCGGGTCTACGTCGGCCTGCCCTACTAGGCTTAAACTTCGGGCGGCGGCACTTAGCTCTACTTTCGACCAGGAGCGTGGGAGCACATTATTTGGGGTTAGGCCTGGAGGATTACTTCAACTCCGGTTATTCCCAACTAAGCCTCAACATTAACAACGACTGCTCGTCAGAGCAGGACCCGGGATTATAATAGTAAATTACGATAAGGACAAGTGCGGTGATTATGATGCTTATTTTAAGTGCTGGAATGAAACGTGACCAATACGAAACTAGAGTAGTACTGAATTGAAAGTACTTGACCAGTACGAGACTGGAGTAGAACTGAATTGAAAGTACTTGACCAGTATAAGACTGGAGTTGAACTGAATTGAAAGTACTGGAGTAGAACTGAATTGAAAGTACTTGACCAGTACGAGACTAGAGTAGAGCTGAATTAAAAGTACTTGACCAGCACTGGCGGAACTAGGATTTTGAAGTCGCACGGGCACAATCTAAGTACTGTCAATTCGGAGGGTTCGGGGGGCAGCGCCCCCTGATGGGGGTTCGGGGGTAGCGTCCCGAAATTATTATTTTTTGCAAAGATATTTTTGTAAGAACATTCCCATTAGCACTAACTAAAACATTGCATAAAATTGACGGGACATTCCCGTTAGCGCGACTAGATCTAATCGATATGCACATCACAAACATCACCGATCTGGGCTTACCGCCACGGGTAGGCTTCACATAACATGTCTAAATCCAGACTCGCACGTCGGATCACTAATGCATAAAAATATGCCGGGGACGAACACAATCGACCCGGAGATTTGAAATGAACCGAGGGAAACACACACCGCGTCCAATTGAAGGCGGGTGGCCCTCCAAAGCAAAGTAAAAGGAGAAAATTACACCCCGGTCGCAATCCCACGCCCTGGCGGAGTCCCCGCTCTCCACCGCGTAGTGGGAGAGGGATTCTTCGTGCAGCTCACACATCAAAATACGTCGCAATCCCACGCCCTGACGGAGTCCTCATCCTCAATCGAAATGGCGTGAGGGGACTCTCATTGCACAAAAATAATTACAAACAAAGAGAGGAAGAGATCGTTACCCTTGGTGCTTGTTTTCCTCTGCGATTGGAGCTCCAAATTGATAGTATTTCAGGAATCGAAAACAAATGAGCCGGAGTTCAACAATTGCTTTTGAAATCTTCATTGTGGCATTTTCACAAACACATGGAGTGCACAAATTTTTATCGATCAGCTGCTTGGGGCAAGATTTGAGTTTTTGGACTGTAGATTTTCTCCAAACAGCACAAAAATAATGAAGAAATCTGGACTTGTCCCTCCAAACAGCACAAACTGATGAAGAAAACTGGACTGGTAAAACTGCTTCCTGGGTTGGTCTTCTTTCAGAAGTCTGATGACTCAGCAGAGTCTGTTGAGAGACCAAAAGGAGCGTTGGTGGAAGAGCTCTTTCCTCCGGTCGGCAAAGCAATGTTACCGTCGACTCCTTCCACGAGAAACGAAGAACGAAAACCAGATCTAGTTCCCCCTTTGCGACCAGCGACGGGAACGACAAACAACGGAGGGCCAGCAGCAACCGTCGATCGGCTTCAACAGCGACTTGGAATTTATGCCATGTATGAGCTGATCGGCTTCAGCAGCGACGAAGAACGAAAACCGTCGATCGGCTTCATAGATATTAGCTCCATGCCCTATGTTATATCGCGAAAAACACGCTCGAGCACTTGCCCGAGCGTGCGTGGTAGTGGGTCCGCTCCTGTTGACCAGTACAAGACTGGAGTAGAACTGAATTAAAAGTACTTGACCAATACAAGACTAGAGTAGAACTAAATTGAAAGTACTTAGCAAGTAGGAGACAGGAGTAGAGTTGAATTAGAAGTACTTGACCAGTACAAGACTTGAGTAGAACTAAATTGAAAGTACTTGATCAGTACAATACTGGAGTAGAACTGAATTGAAAGTACTTGACCAGTACAAGACTGGAGCAGAACTGAATTAAAAGTACTTGACCAGTACTAGACTAGAGTAAAACATAAAAAAAGGTTAGTAGTCTCATCACTCCTTTCAGGAGGCTTCAGACTCATCTCCGTTCTCAGGAGGTTTCCTTGCGTTTCACCCATTATTAAGGTCCGATTATGATTTGGTTGCGCCATATTAATCATGACTTAATTGGATTAGGGCTTGTTTGGTGTTGCACCTTTATTATTCGTCAAGAATAATTCCTAACTCATTACTCGTACTCGCACCTTCCGAGCATTTCCAAATTACCCGAGAGTCGAGGCGCTCGATGGTTTTCACGAAGTCTCGGGATACCCGGAGCTTGGTCACTTACCTCGGCCACTCTCGTCGATAAAGCAACTTGAATTCATTATTGAAATTAGAAGGATCGCCGCATGCTCCAATTTTTACTTTCGGAGAAAAACAAGCGTAATAATTACCAAGCGCGACCCTAGGTTTCTATAATTTGGGAAAAATATCAAAACTTATCACCATGATCCCAAATTTTGATACAACCTTTAAAAGGACCTAAAAAGAGCCTAGTAATTTTTTTATAATTTTCCCAAGTATTTTAGGCTTTTAATTTGGCTAAATATATTTTATTTTGGCTTTTAAAAACACTAAATCAACTTCAAAAATTCTCAAAATTTTTGTGGAGGAAGCCCTCATCATGGGGAACATTTTTCTTGTTGATCATTTTTCCCCTAGGAGCCTAGGTTTGGCCCAGAAAGTTTTACAAATTTATGTTATTAGAATGGTCTGCAATTAGCAGATCAAGAGGGAATCATGTGGCTGAGATTGAGCCGAACAGTGCAACCGGCCAGCGCTTCCCCACAGCGAATTGACCATGGATCTACTATGGTTGGCACAGAAGAGGAGGCGGGGGCGGGGATTAAGAAAATCTCAGCCGCCCGATCTTCATCACTAGATCGGGCCGCTGCTGCTCCTCGTCGGCGGTGCAGAGTATGAGAGGTCTCTACCGCCGCCGACAGGCTGCCGCAGGATGCCATCTCCAGCCCCGATCAACTCGTCGGGGGCTGGCTACTCTCTAGGCGGTGGTCCGGCGGCCTGCCGCCGCCGGAAAAGTCCATCCCGAGAGCTCGGGGTGGCGGTAGCTCTGCTCCTGGCGCCACCGCGCCACCCCCGCTCCTCGGGTGGTTGTCCGCCTTCCGCACCACCCTCAGCCGGCGCGTCGAGGGTCGGGCTTCTCACCGGCAGTTGCTTGGCGGCCTTACTCCGTCGGTCGCCACCGCCAGCTTTAAACAGAGCCTTGACCTGTTTTGCGGGTGCCGTCGGAGCTGCGTTTTACGGCGGCACCGCCGCTCTCCGCCGTTGGGGGTCACCGCCCCCAGTGGTCTAACATTCCCCCAGCGCCACCAGCGGCACTAGGGGAGGAGTTTTCCTCCTTGGGCACCACCCGGCCTGGAGCATGGCTCAGGTGGCACCGGCGGCGCTCCGGCCGCCGGGGGGTGCATGCAGCACGTCAAAAGGGTGAGGAAGGAGGAGGGGAAGTTTCTACCTGTGTTGGGGGTGCTTGGAGGTGGTTGGGTTAGGTGGCCATGGAGGGTGGTGAGTTGGTGGAGCTCGGGCTTGCCTTTTCCGGCGACCTGAGCTTCGGCCGACCTTGGGGAGGGGCGGTGCAGTTTCCCTCTGGGCTTGTGAGGAGAACATCAGGGAGGGGGGCTTTATATAGGCTGGAGGGGGAGGGTTTCTTCTCCCCTCCATGATGTGGGATTAATCCCTCCTTAGGGAGGGATTATTCTCCACCCTCCAGCCGTCCAAGGACAGCTGGAGGCTCAAACTTATTTCCACATGTGGGAAATGAGGTTAGCTCCTCATGGGCTTGGGCTTTTGTAGGTGGGAGAGGGAAAAGAGAGGAGAGGAGGGGTAGTGGTGGGCCTCCACTTTCCCTAGGGTGGGTTGTTTGTTGGTTGGGGGGCCCAAAGTGGGTGAGGGGCAAGACCCTAAGTGGTCATGAAGAGGGGGGTGGGGTCCTCTTTAGGAAAATTTACCAAAAATGGAAAAAAAGAAGGTTTTGACAAAAGTCAACCCCGGGGGTGGTCAACCCATGAGGGTCAAAGTCAAAATATGTCCAAGTCATCGGGGTTGGGTCAAAGTTCGGGTGTTGTGTCATAATTGGTGTGCGCACGCTTTTCGGTGCACGACTATGCTTGATTTGATCACGAGTTGACCAATTGTCGTCGAAATTGACCGGAACGACTTCTGTGGACTTCTTATTGACCATACAAGTCCAACGTCACTGACTGGGGTTAAATCAGAGTCCGTTTGGCGAAAGTCTGAAATTTGCGCGTCGTAGCGCACTAAAACGGTCAAAATGTCTAAATCTGTCGTTAGATCTCGGATTGTGACGCGACGGGTCCCGATACACCCGTCTAGGTTATATGAGGTCACAGGAATTGACAGAACTCGATTCCAAGTTCTTTAGGTTGATATCCAAAATCTTGCTCTCGTTGCATTTTTTGAGGAATGGTCACATTAACTGTATGACCTCGGGGTCCAAATGAATGAGTTTCGATGCACTCGTATTGACTATACGAGGCCACAGGAACTTACAGAACTTAATTCGGAGTTCTCTATCTCTATTTTCTACCTAGGGTTACCTCCCACCGGGCCATAGGAGGGCCAGGGCCACTTTTATTGGGCCCACTAGGGCTCTGGTGGCCCAAAAAAAGTCGGGATGTTACAATCTAATAAAAATAAAAGGATTTTCGTCCCCAAATATTTTGCTCAAAATTGGGGGAAAAAGTAACATGCCTGGGGAAAGAGCTATGAGTGCTTCTCTCGGAGGAGTGCTTCAGGTTCCCATGTGAACTCTTCTCGTCTGCAGTTTGACCATAGTATCTTAACCATTGAGATGGTCTTATTACGTAGTGTCTTCACCTTGTAATATACTATTCTGATGGGTTCGAGCTGGACGGACCTATCTGTAACGACCCTAGCCGATCCAACGTGGCAGTGCCACGGCTCCGCTCTAGGCGTCGTTACAATAAAAAGTGCACTTTTTATAACGGTCCAGGCCCGCCAACCCGCGGGACCCAGCTGGCACCGCCGGCCTACCAGAGTCCAGACCCGGGCCCACTACTGGTAGTCAGCCTATCACATCAAGCCTGCAGGCCAATGCACCCCAACCCCTCTCCATCCAGGCGGGTTGTTGGTGGCTGCAGCTCAATTGGTGATGAGGGTTGAAAGAACTCCATAGTTAAGCGTGCTCGGGCTGGAGTAGTACTGGGATGGGTGACCTCCTGGGAAGTCCCCGTAGTGCGGGCTTGACTATCGAGTTTGACTCATCAAAGGGGGCTACGGCCACCAACAACCCGCCTGGATGGAGAGGGGTTGGGGTGCATTGGCCTGCAGGCTTGATGTGATAGGCTGACTACCAGTAGTGGGCCCGGGTCTGGACTCTGGTAGGCCGGCGGTGCCAGCTGGGTCCCGCGGGTTGGCGGGCCTGGACCGTTATAAACTATGGAGTTCTTTCAACCTTCATCACCAATTGAGCTGCAGCTCAACCTTCATCACCAATTGAGCGTGCTTGGGCGAGAGTAGTACTGGGATGGGTGACCTCCTGGGAAGTCCCCGTACGGCCCAACTTCACTGTCGAGTTCGCTCATCAAAGGGAGGCTGTGGCCACCAACAACCCGCCCGTGGGCTGGAGAGGGGTTGGGGTGCTTGGGCTGCAGCCCGGTAGCGTCGCCTAGAGCGGAGCCGTGACGCTGTCACGTTGGATCGGCTAGGGGCGTTACACTATCTGACTGTAGTTGCACCGATGGGGTTGGAAGTTGCTGCTTTGGTTGCTGGAGGACTCGTCTCAAGGAAGATACATGAAATACATCGTGAAGATTCCCAACTCTGGCGGCAAGGCTAAACGATAGGCGACGGGGCCAACACGCTCTATCACCGGATAGGGGCCCAAGTAGCGGGGATCTAACTTTTTCTCCTTTCTCAACTGGGAGACACAATGCATGGGCTTTAACCTTCTGATAGGTCTGACACTAAGCCACGAAGTTGGTGACGTCTCTTTTCATTCCAGGCCAATAAATGGTCCTGCGCAGGTCCACGTACATTTTAACTACACTAGGATGAATCGAGTACCTGGACTGATGGGCCTCTTGCAGAATTTCTTCACGAATTCCTCCGGTAGTGGGAACGAATATGCGATGTTTTAATTGCAGAATCCCGTCATGCAGATTATAATCCTCCCGTGCCCCTCCTTGCAGAGATCGGATGATCGGCACTACCTCTGGGTCGATCTTCTGAGCTTCACGTATCCGGTCTCGGATGTCGCATTGGACCTCCATCCAATACAGCTGAGCATGGTACTCTTCCGGATCTCTTCGGGCAACCAAGGTAATTTCCAAGTCTATCAAGGACTAGAATAGCTCCTTAGGGATTTGCTCCTTTTAACTCCCAACTATCGCAGGCTGGCGGCTCAAGGCATCAGCGACTCTGTTACCTTTCCCGGGATGATATTAGAGAGCGAAGTCGCAATCGCATAGGAATTCTAGCCATCGGCACTGTCGGAGATTCAGCTCTTTCTGCGTGAAGATATATTTGAGGCTCTTGTGGTCGGAGAAGATCTCACATCTTACTCCGTACAGATAATGCCTCCAGATTTTAAGGGCGAAGATGACGGCGCACAACTCTAAATCGTGTGCTGCATAATTTAATTTGTGCGGCTTTAATTGTCGAGATGCATAGGCCACTACCTTGTCATACTGCATTAAAACAGCTCACAATCCCTTCAGGGAGGCATCAGTGTAGATTTGGAATCCCTCGGTCCCTGTGGGGATCGTAAGGATTGGCGCAGAAGTCAGCCGCTTCTTCAGTTCGACAAATACAGCTTCGCACTCCGGCGTCCATCGGAATGCGACGTCTTTTTTAGTGAGAGCAGTTAGGGGTAGGTCAATCTTGTAAAAACCTTCAATGAATTTCCTGTAGTATCCGGCAAGACCGAGAAAACTTCGGATATCCGCAGCTATCCTGAGTGGTGGCCAATTTTGTACTGCCTGGATCTTGGCTTGGTCCACTGCTACTCCTTCATTATTTATCGTGTGGCCCAAGAATCCAACTTTTTCTAGCCAAAACTCGCACTTACTGAATTTGATGAAGAGAGAGTGCTCCTGGAGTTTTAATAGTACCATCTGCAGATACCGAGTATGGTCTGTTTTGGTCTTTGAGTAGATTAAGATGCCGTCTATGAAAATGATGACAAAGTGGTCCAAGAAGAGTTCGAAGACTATATTCATCAGAGCCATAAAGGCGGATGGTGCATTAGTGAGCCTGAAGGGCATCACTAGGAACTCATAAAGGCCGTAACAGGAGCTGAAGGCAGTCTTGGGAATGTCTTCCTCCCGGACTCGAAGCTGGTAATAGACGGATCTCAGGTCCATTTTGGAAAATACTGATGCACCTTGCAACTTATCGAACAGTTTGTCGATCCTAGGGAGGGGGAATGTGTTGTGTATAGTAAGCTTATTTAGTTCTCTGTAGTCGATGCACAGGCGCAATGTTTCGTCTTTCTTCTTGACGAATAGCACCGGGGCTCCCCAGGGCGAGGAACTCGGACGGACGAATCCAGCATCTATGAGTTCCTGTAGTTGGATTTTCAATTCAGTCAGTTCTCTTGGATCCATCTGGTAGGGGGCTCGTGCTGCTGGCCGTGCTCCGGACACGAGCTCAATCTGAAAATCGACCTCTCGCTGGGGTGGCAATCCCGGGAGGGACTCGGGGAAAATATCTGGGAAGTCGCGGACTACTGGGACTTTGGCGAGCACCTGGGTTTTATCTTCCATCTCAAAGTAGATAAGGTATACTTCGTCCTTCTGTCACATTAATTTCACAATCTGCGTAGAAGTCAGAATAATGCGTGAGACAAAGGGCACACATGTCAACGTGACGCTCTGGCCATTTGGGTTCTGTAGCCGGACTTCTCGTGTGGAACAGTTTATCTGTGTCTGGTGCTCGGCCAGCCAGTCCATCCCCAGAATAACGTCAAATCTGGTTATGGTTGCGTAGATCTCAAATTCTACTTCTCCCAGCACAGCCTGGAATGAGCACTTTTCCGTAGATGTCATATCCGACCCATCCGGTAATCGGATTCGTATAGATAGTCTGGTTGAACGAACAACGTTCTCTTTTGTTGCGATGAATTCATGGGAAACGAAAGAATGTGTCGCTTCTGTGTCGAAAATGGTCTTGGTAGTGTGTCCTTCTATCAACAAGATTACTGACGATATGTGAAGTATATATATATTATTTAACTAATACAGAAGATGTTAGCACATATATATAAGTAATATACAACATCAGTAGTAAGATATGGTATATCCCTATTGCCTAAAGTATATACCTATAACTACGTCAGGAGCCCATCCGTGCTGCAAGTCCAGTGCGCAGGCCTTCAGGGGCGCTGCTCGGCCCTGCTGGCCTCTCCTGGTAGCTCTGCCTCTGCGGCCTCTCTGACCCTGTTCCTGTGTTGGCTGTCCACCCTGAACTGCTCCTAATCCTAGTCTCCCTGTCGCCTGTGGGCAGAAAGCTCTCATATGTCCCGGATGTTGACATAAGAAGCAGTTCCCTGTGAAGGGGACATCTTGTCGGGCCACTAGTGCGGGCTATGGTGTTGGAGATTGTCTGATGTCTGGCTGCGCGGCTGTGGGTGCTGGGGGTACTTGTGGGCGCCTATAGGGATGTCTACGGCGTCGCTGTCTGCGCTCTCTATCCTATCTGTGGGGAGCGACTCCTCTGTCTCGCCTCTGGTCTTGAGGAATCTCTACCTGGCCTCTGCGCTGCTGAGCCATTGTCCGCTGGTCCAACTCTAATGCTATCGCATGAGTAGCTATGGTGTGAAAGGTGGCCTGAGAGAGCATGATCAGGGCCTGCCTCAGGTCGTCTCGTAGTCCTCGGTAGAATCGAGAAGCTCTATCTCTGTCGGAGGCAGTCAGATTCCCGGCGAAGCGTGCTAGGTGTATAAACTCTCTCTCATACTTTGCCACTGTGTGATTGCCCTGTCGAATGAGCAAGAACCTCTCCTACAGTGCGGCTCAGTCTGTATCCGTGATGAAGAACTCTAGTAGAGCCTCGAAGAACTCCCCCAAAGTATCGCGCTCAATGGCCGACCTCGAAAACTAGAGCGACTAGCCACTCTCCACCAATCCCTCGTGTATCCCTCCAAAAGGGTCACCATTAAAGAGACTGCAGCCACAGCTGGGCACATCATTCCCACTAATAGCTCCTCCACACGCTCCACCCACTCCTCTGCCTGGATGACAATCTTTATACCTCTAAAAACGGGCGGCCTCAGTCCTCGAAAAATCTTCAGTAAATCGGTAGGTGCCTCCATCTCTCGTGGTGGCTGTGTCAAGGCTGTTCGAAAAGTGTCCAGAATGGCTGTCAATGTCTGCCCCAAGTCTGTCTCGGAAAACGGTACAGCCGCGGGAGCGACCAGGTCTGGAGGTGGGGTAGCTGGAACATATCCTCTGGACGAGGATCCCCCGTTACTGTACTCCGGTATCTGGAGAAGTAACAGGAAAGAGTGTCAGTATTTTGCAAAAGGAGGGGCAATTTGAAAAAACGACAGACAAAGCAGAAATTACAGTGTATGGGTATACTATCGTACAGTCTAGAATCCCTAAGCATCTACACTATGGTCTACCAGGCTTCCGCTGCAAGGTTCGTCCTGAACCCAGAACGAAGCGAGGGACGGAGGGATCTTGAGATTGCTCCACAAGGACGAATTGTGATCGATCTGATCCATTTGTAATACCCCCCACCCCACCCACCTTTGCCCGGGTCGGGCCGGAGGGGTACTACTGGCCCAATACGTCTACTCAGTGCTCCTTAGAGGAAACGATCCACCCTATCTAAGCACTAGTTTTCCGCCTTGCTCGGCTCGAATTATAACATTCACAACCCATCAGAGTATAGCGGAAGCATTAATAAGAAACCACTACAGATATATATAACACATCATATAATAATACAATGTTCTATGGCCGAAGCCTAAGTATTTATATAAGCCCGTGGGCTTTACAAGTACTGCATATAATCCTCACACTCGCTCTCCCTATGCTGCTCGGCGGTACTCACATCTCTAAACACTGAGGACGTCAATGGTGCATCTGCTCGAGTAGTCCTAGCCGGTGGCATAATCTCTTGTGGCGGCGGGTCACTACGATGCTCCATTTTCTGTGAATGGTTATTTAGATAACTATTAGTCACAGAACTAAGTGGAAACAAATCTCCTCTCCGGATCCATATCCTGGGAACGAGCACACACTCACCCAACAAAAGTAAATAGCCAAAGCAAGAGAGGGTTAGCACAACATTTCATATACGTATAGCTAGGAGCAACTATAAAAGAGTGCAGAATAGTATAACTGGAAAAAGTAGCAGCAATATAAATCAGTTATAACAAGATTCCACTAGCACATCAGCATATCAGGTTTTCACATCCTATATTCCATCGCAGGCATTCACAGCCGCGCACACAAACCCTATGTCGACATAGCTTGGACCGCTTCTGTTCTAGCAGGGTAGCGAGCCCCGCGGGCCCCACCGATGTGGCCGTAGGTGACAGTGGCCAGTCCTGCCATTTCTGGGGGTGGTCATACCACACAACCCCAAGCCCTAACGTACAACCTTGTGTACTCTTGGATGTGAGTGACATTTGACGAATCGTTTTGGCCGACCAGCGGAGGAAAACCTGACGGGGAAAAATATAAAGGTCGGTCACCCGTGGTACCCATCTCCCTATCGCCTTGAGTCGTCGACCTTCCCGCATCGGTACGAACGGTCTGTGGGAGGGACTGATCCGTCATTATTTCATCGCAAGCAATTTACAAACAATCAAACAAATGTTAATCATAATACACATCGTATCTACGTCGGCCTGCCCTACTAGGATTAAACTTCGAGCGGCGACACTTAGCTCTACTTTCGACAAGGAGCGTGGGAGCGCATTATTTAGGGCTAGGTCTGGAGAATTACTTCAACTCCGGTTATTCCCAACTAAGGCTCAACATTAAAGACGACTGCTCGTCAGAGCAGGACCCGGGATTATATAGTAAATTGTGATAAGGACAAGTGCGGTGATTATGCTGCTTATTTTAAGTGCTGGAATGAAACGTGACCAGTACGAAACTGGAGTATTACTGAATTTAAAGTACCTGACCAATACAAGACTGGAGTAGAATTGAATTGAAATTACTTGACCAGTACAAGACTGGAGTAGAACTGAATTGAAAGTACTGGAGTAGAACTGAATTGAAAGTACTTGACCATTACGAGACTGGAGTAGAGCTGAATTAAAAGTACTTGACCAGTACAAGACTGGAGTAGAACTGAATTGAAAGTACTTGACCAGTACAAGACTAGAGTAGAACTGAATTGAAAGTACTTGACCAGTATGAGACAGGAGTAGAGCTGAAATAAAAGTACTTGACTAGTACAAGACTGGAGTAGAATTGAATTGAAAGTACTTGACCAGTACAATACTGGAGTAGAACTGAATTGAAAGTACTTGACCAGTACAATACTAGAGTAGAACTGAATTGAAAGTACTTGACCAGTATGAGACTGGAGAAAAACATAAAGAAAAGGTTAGTAGTCTCATCACTCCTTTTAGGAGGCTTCAGACCCATCTCCGTTCTCAAGAGGTTTCCTTGCGTTTCACCCATTATTAAGGTCTGATTATGATTTGGTTGCGCTATATTAATCACGACTTAATTGGATTAGGGCTTGTTAGGTGTTACACCTTTATTATTCATCGAAAATAATTCCTAACTCATCACTTGTACTCGCACCTTTCGAGCGTTTCAAAATTACCCGAGAGTCGAGGCGCTCGATGGTTTTCACGAAGTCTCGGAATACCCGGAGCTTGGTCACTTGCCTCGGCCACTCTCGTCGATAAAGCGATTTGAATTCATTATTTAAATTATAAGGATCGTCGTGTGCTCCAATTTTTACTTTCGGAGAAAAAACGAGCATAATAATTACCGAGCGCGACCCTAGATTTCTATAATTTGGGAAAAATATCAAAACTTATCACCATGATTCCAAATTTTTGCACAACCTTTAAAAAGACCTAAAAAGTGCTTAGTAATTTTTTTATAATTTTCCCAAGTATTTTGGGCTTTTAATTTGGCTAAACAAATTTTATTTTGACTTTTAAAAATACTAAATCAACCTCAAAAAATTCTCAAAATTTTTGTGGAGGAAGCACTCATCATGGGGAACATTTGTCATGTTGATCACTTTTCCCCTAGGAGCCTAGGTTTGGCCCAGAAAGTTTTACAAATTTCTGTTATTAGAATGGTCTGCAATTAGCAGATTAAGAGGGAATCCTGTGGCTGAGATTGAGCCGAACAGTGCAACCGGCCAGCGCTTCCCCACAGCGAATTGACCATGGATCTACTGTGGGTGGCACAGAAGAGGAGACGGGGGCGGGGATTAAGAAAATCTCAGCCGCCCGATCTTCATCACTAGATCGGGCGGCTGCTGCTCCTCGTCGGCGGTGCAGAGTATGAGAGGTCTCTACCGCCGCCGACAGGCTGCCGCAGGATGCCATCGCCAGCCCCGATCAACTCGTCGGGGGCTGGCGACTCTCTAGGCGGTGGTCCGGCGCAGGCCGCTGCCATAAAAGTCCATCCCGAGAGCTCGGGGTGGCAGTGGCTCTGCTCCCGGCGCCACCGCGCCACCCCCGCTCCCCGGGTGGTTGGCCGCCTACCGCACCACCCCCGGCCAGCGCACCGGGTGTCGGGCTTCTCGCCGGCGGTGGCTCGGAGGCCTTACGCCGCCGGCCGCCGCCAGCATTAAACAGAGCCTTGCCTTATTTTGCGGGTGTCGTCGGAGCTGCGTGTTACGGCGGCACCGCCGCTCTCCTCCGTTGGGGGTCGCCGCCCCCAGTGGTCTAGTATTCCCCCAGCGCCACCACCGGCGCTGGGGGAGGAGCTTTCCTCCTTGGGAGGGAAAAGAGCTTCATTGGATGAAATGTTTCATTAAGGAGCTGGGTTTCACTCAGACGTGCTACACTCTCCTATGCAACAGTCAGAGTGCAATTCACTTGAGGAAGAATCCCACCTTCCACTCGAGGTCCAAGAATATTGACACGCAGTTTCATTGGATATATAATACTCTAGATCAGAAAGAGCGGATTTCTAGAAGGTGCACACATATGACAATAGAGCATATATGCTTACAAATATCGTATCAAAAGGGAAGTTCGAGCAGTACGTAAGGATCGTTGGCATGGCGATTCTCTCCACATAAAATAAATGAGAGATTAAGTTGTTGGGTACAATTCTCGTCCTTTATGGAGAAAACTGTTGAGTTCGAGTATAATTAACTCGAATTTATTGTTGCTGATCGAATGTGGAGACATGTTGATGAAGGACCTGGAGGGAGACAGATTGAAGACTTTGGGGAAGATTTTTAGAATGACAGGTTTTCTTCACTTAGTCGAAAAGGGGGATGTACAACCCCATATTCGCTGGGTGGGACCTAAATGCCCGATGAGTCGAGATTGGGCTAGCATTGGGATAGCGTTAGGCTGAACGGATCAGAAGAGTAGGTAGGCGAGAGGGTTCCCGCTCAGGTCATGCGGGAAGACTTGCGCTCGGGCAAGCGAGAGGCCCTGGAAGAGGCGTTGAGTGACGCTTCTCCACTCAATTCCCTTTGGTTCTTGGCATTGAGTGACGCTTCTCCACTCAACGCACTTTGGTTCTTGGCGTTGAGTGATGTTTCTCCAATCAATGCCCTTTGGTTCTTGGCGTTGAGTGACGCTTCTCCACTCAACGCCCTTTGGTTCTTGGCGTTGAGTAATGTTTCTCCACTCAACGCCCTTTGGTTCTTGGCGTTGAGGGATGTTTCTCCACTCAGCTCCCTTTGGTCATTTTGCTCCCGCCTGCAGTAGGCGGGAAGGCTAAGGATCGAAAGGGTTCCCGCCCAGGGCCACCAAGAGGGCTAGCAGGCGGGAAGGCTCTCGCTCGTGTAATTCGTCGAGCTGAGCTCTGCGTTCGTCGAGCTGAGCTCTGCGTTCGTCGAGCTGAGCTCTACGTTCGTCGAACTGAGATATGCGTTCGTCGAGCTGAGCTCAGAGTTAACCCACTGGCTCCCGCCCAGGGTGGGCAGAAAGGCTCTCGCTCGTCGTAAGCAAGAGGCCAGTAGGGATTAGTGGAAAAGGCTTCCGCCCGGTAGGGTCCAGCCAAGTAGAGTCCAGTGGTGAAATTACTTGGATGCCCCTAGGTCTATATTTGGCTCCTAAGAACAACGGAGTCTGGATGTTGGCAGACTAGCTCAGGGTATTTTGGTAATTTTACAACAGCAAAATACGCTTTTGGCAGACCAAATACTGAAAACCTATAAATAGACCCATTTAGTTCCTAAAAAAACTTTCATCATTTCTGAAATTCCCTTATGCTTTTTGAGGTACTTCAAGTCCAGCTATTAGCTTTGGAGGGAAAGCGCTCAGAGATCTTCCGGGTTAGTGGAGGGATCTCCCAGCTGAGGCTAAGGGTCAGTTCCAGGTTCTTTATTACTAGTCAGAGGTCAAGGTTTGGGAGAAGTAGGTGCTAGCTACATCCCACAGTCTGAACTCTCGTTGAGGCCAGTTTTTGGCTTCAACATGGGAGATTTGTTAAGATAATTTCCTCCTAAGTGTGAAAGAGGCTAGCCAACTTTGAACATGCTTTTCAAGCATGTATTTCATGACAAGTATGAAAAGGATTAACCATTTTTGACCTAGAATTCAACATATGCTCTGAAAAGAAGCTTCTAAAAAAATATCCAAATGAAGCTTCATGTCAAATGACATGTGTTTTTTGACCGAAAGAAGTTTCATGGAAGCTTCATTCATATGTCATCTACCACCTCTATCTCCTTGGTTTTGGCCCTATAAATAGGGATGAAGGAGAAGAGGTAAAGTATTCTCTCCAAACCCAAGCATTTAAAGATTTCTAGAGAGGCATTTGCGACATTCTTCTTAGTTTGGGAGAGCTTTCGGATGTCGTTGTACAATGTTGACGAGGTGTACTTCGCCTACACGGATTGGATCTGGAGCGGATTTGGGCAATGATTCAAAGAGACGTCTTGGAGAGGATTTGTGTAATTCATCTCGTCCGCGGCTGTCGGTAACTTGCAGTTTTTCTGTTATTATTTATTGTATTGTGTAGTGTGAAGCTTGTGAAAATCCTATAAGGATCAAGTAGGGAGAGTCTTGTAATTGTCTATTATTTCATACATTTTAGTGGTGGCTTTCTGGGTTGGACTCTGATCGTCCCATGATTTTCACCATATTAGGTTTCCACATTAAATTCCCGTGTCACTTTTATTATTCTTGTTTTGTGTTATGTTTGTGTATTGGCATACCGTTTAAGCGGTCGTGCGGGTACTTGCTCGAACTAATTTGCAGGTGCTTTGGTCGGGCTTGCGTGCTCTCTAGCCCAACACTGTTGTGTATGTTTGGCCTCGTAGATGGGCATATCAAGAGATGGTGGAATAACTGCCAATTGGGAATCATCCCATGTTTTTATATTTTACGACTTCTGCATGCTAGAGATAGATTTAGGGAATAAACCAGCCACACATTTCAATAAAGAGGGTTGGGTCAATTTGATGAAAAACTTTAAGTAGAGAACAAGTTTAAGAAACAAAAACTTTGTTCATGCAGACGTACGAGCTACGACCAAACAATCATTCAAGAACAATCGATCCAAATTTGAATATTACACCTAGTACATTTGAAGGATCAAAGCTACTGAAATCAGTGGCGGAACTGGGATTTTGAAGTCGCACGGGCACAATCTAAATATTGGCAATTTGGGGGGTTCGGGGGGCTGTGCCCCCTGAGCGGGGGTTCGGGGGCAGCACCCCCGATTTTTTTTTTTTACAAAGATATTTATTTAAGGAAAATATTGAACACAATATTACAATCAAAAATTGAACACAATATTATAAAGGAAAAGTTTAGATCTGAAAAACTTACAATTCAACAAGATACTTTCCGTTGACACATGCTCCGAAAACGTGAAATAATAGTTTCTGTTGTAATTGTATCGGCAACTTCTTTTTCAATGTAAGCAACCAAGCAATCATTCATCCATTCATCCCCCATTCTATTTCGTAACCGATTCTTTATGATCTTCATTGCAGAAAACGTTCTTTCAACAGTAGCTGTAGAACCTGGTAAGAGGCAAGCCAACTTCAACAATCTAAAAACTAAATGAAAGTGATTATCTTTTCTTAATTCAACCACTTTTTTCAGAAGGTCACTAATTCCTTTAACATCAGAAAATGTGTCCGTTGATGTAGATCGCATATCAAAAATATATATGTCAAGTTGTCCTTCAAGTAACTGCAACTCTATTGGCGTAAAATCATACGGATATAATGCAGCAAGATATAGTAATTTTTGTTTATCATAAGAATTAAAATGATCCTTTGGGTCTAGACAAGCAATACATAAGAGTAATTCTATGTTTACTTCATCAAAACGATCATTTAACTCATTTAGCATCCAATCAAGCACTGCATTAAAAATTTCAATCCTGAAATAATGTTTATTTGTAATCTCACATGCATTGCGTCTTGATCTACCTTGCTGAACAAACTTTTCTTCCATATTAACAACTTCTATGTCATGTTTTCTACAGAAAGTTGAGACTTCGGCCATAAATATTTCTCACTCGGCTTCATCATTTCTCATCTTCAATAATAATAGTTTTGACAATTTTACGAAATGCATTGCATTTACAATATCTTGATCTTTTCTCTGCAATGCTTGAGATAGTTCATTGGTTTTTGACAAAATATTTTTCATTAAATGCATAACAAATGCAAATTTGAAAGTCAAGATAACTTGGACAAGTGCGCTTGTCATTCCTCTTTGATTTCCATCTGCCCCATCAACTATGATAATCTCCAGCACATCAACAATAGAAGAGAACATGCGAATAAAATTTAAAGTTGTGTCATAATGTGACCCTCACCTCGTGTCACCAGTGTGTTTGAGCTCTAAAGGTTGATTTAACCCTCGTCCACTTTCCAAGTCCCCACATCCAAGCTCTGTAGCAACTCGATCAACTTCCAAGGCTCTAAGAGAATCACGGCGTTTACAAGAGCCACCAACAACATTCATTACTGTGTTAATAAGTGTGAAAAGCTCAGCAATATCAGAATTTTTTTCTGCAACAGCTACCAGTATCAATTGCAGTTGATGTGCAAAACAGTGAACATAGAAAGCGCAACTGTTCTCATTCAAAATTAAAGCTTTTAACCCCCTGAACTCTCCTTTCATATTGCTAGCACCATCATATCCCTACACACGTAATTTAGAAATACTAAGACCATGTCTCATAAATAAATGACTTATAGCTGTTTTAAGTGATAACGCGGAAGTATCTGCGACATGAACAAACCCAAGAAGACGTTCTGTGATCGTGCCATTGGAATTAACATATCGTAAAACAACAGACATCTGCCCTTTTGTAGATACATCACGTGATTCATCCACTAAAATTATATAACAGTCTTCTCCAATTTCTTGAATAATTTTATTTGTTGTCTCTATTGCAATTGCTGATACTATTTCTTTTTGAATCTTAGGCGATGTAAGTTGACAGTTTTGAGGAGCATTTTATAACACAACTGAGTTGATGTCATTATTATGTGATGCAAGAAACTTCAAAAGCTCAAGGAAATTTCCTCTGTTGGTAGACTCTTTAGTCTCATCATGACCACGAAAGGATAATCCTTGTCGTAAAAGAAATCTAACACAATCAATTGAAGCATTTAAACGAGCGCGATAATCCAAACTTTGTTGTTCATCTTGTCTTGCAAAAGCAATTTGAATACTCTGTTTTTGATTCATCAAAGACTCGCAGAGTTTTCTAGAAGCATTGTGTGGAGTAGTATGACTTCCGACATGTCTGTCCAATACTGATTTATCTTTCCAATTTCTGAAACCTCTCGTGGTAAAAGTAGGCTCACAACCCCTTTGAGGAAAAATATAACAGTAAAGGCAAAATGCTGCATCTTTTTCTTTGCTGTATTCTAACCAGCCCTTAAACTCGTTAAACCAATTCTTATTAAAGCGTCGAGCTTTGTTTCCGATTTCTATTCGGGGAAAACTTTCTAGATGAGGTTGACAAGGACCCTTTTGCAAATAATATTTTCGTATAAACTCTTGAATATTTGCATCGTAGGAGTTAATAGAAAGTCTTAAGCCCGGGTCTGAAGGTAAATCTTCAATTTTGAACTCGTCTACGCGGCTTCTTTTACCAATTGCGACTATCTCCTGAGAATCTAACGAACTTTGACATGTTCCTTTTTTAGAAAAAAATTTCTCCATTGCACTAACTAAAATGCTGCATAAAATCGACGGGACATTACCGTTAGCGCCTGACAAAAAAAAATATCTAATTTGATTGTGTGACCATAACAATTTAGCCTGTACTGAATTCAAAACGGTGGCAAATCCTGACGGTACACGGGGCAATGCCCCTACGACCAAGCGCGACCGTACCAGGCCCGCGAGGGAAATTCCTAAGGTTCTAAAGGATTCTCTTAGATTGTTGACTTAGTTAGACCGAGAGATCATATTTAGACATGTATATGGAACGTAGTACATGCAGGTTATATAGACAAAATTAATTATTAGGAGGAAAGAGGAGTTAGAAAAAAGATAACATTGCTAGAAGTTGTGCAAAAAATACTTTAATAAGGAAGAGTTAACCTGTAATGTAGCATTGAAGGTAAATAAATTTAGAATAGGGATGGAGCAATCAATGAGAGAGGATGGAGAATGTGGATTAACAAACTCAAACAGATGGGATAAAGTTAGGCAATGATGTTGGTGGTAAATACATAACTGCAAAAAAAGATTTAAGTTAATGATGAATATAATGGAGGGCATTCTACTGAATAAATGCTGAGCACAATTCTATTGAACAAATGTTGAACATTAGAGGGCATTCTACTGAACAGATGCTGAGCAAAAAAAGAGGGCATGCTGTGATAAAAAAGAGGACATTCTACCAAACAAACCATCAACATATAAGTTTCAATCTGCAAAACAGAGCAAAAAAACTGAGCACAAAAACTGAGCACAGAACAGAGCACAAAAACTGAGCGCACAAAAACTGAGCACAAAAACTTAAAATCATTTTTGTTTGGGTTATTTTGTGTTCAACAATTTCAGTTTGGCATCTCTCTGTGCTCTGTTCAGGCCATCGATACTGCAGAACTGAGCACAGAACAATTTCTGTTTCAAGAGCACAGAGAGACTGCAAAATCTGAGCATAGAACAAATGCTGAGCATGAAGAAATTACCGGCAAGAGTTGTAAAGGAGGAGATGAGCTGTTGATGGAGGAGCACCGTGCTCTGTTGAAACACAAAGTCAGATTTAGTATGAAACAGTTAACAAGCTTGTTATTCCTATCAAAAAACAGTCTCATTAACCCCGAGAACATAAAAACAGTCTCATTAACCCCGAGAACATGAGGCGCATTGTTGATTTTACAGCAAAAAATAAACATCAAAAAACCAAACTCATACAAATGTAAAAATTGTTGAAACTAAAGTTTGAACAAAAATGCAAAACAGGACAAAGATCATATAATTAATGGAAATCAAAGAACAATGAAAAATTTCTACAACTTCTCTAATTTTAGAAATCCATGAAAAAAAATCAGAAAGAATCTGGACAGAAGAAGAAGAAGAAGAAGAAGAAACTGGCGAGATCAGCGGAGCAGCGGGATTTCGGCTAGGACACGGAGCAGCGGGGAAGAAGAAGAAGAAGAAACCTGGCGAGATCAGCGGAGCAGCGGGATTTCGACTAGGGCACGGAGCAGCGGGATGGAGCAGCGGGATTTCTTCTCCGGAAAATGGCGGGATCAGCGGGAGCAGGCTAGGGCACGGGAGCAGCGGGATTTCCTCTCCCCGTGAAAATGGCGGAAAAAGTCGCTCGGGCGCGTGCCCTAGCGTGCCCAGCAATAGTTCCACCTTTGACTGAAATGACCAATTTTAGATACTACATTGCAGATCAACTCATGAAATATCATATGTATATTACATTATGATGTTTAAAATTATAAACAAAAAATATTAAATTCAGTAACTATATTTATTTTTACTTTGCAGTTAATGTTCGATGACCGGAAGATATGTTTCATAGGTAGGACGACTAGACACTTTTATCATTTTTTTTTTGGAATTTTTTTAAAAAGTGTCAGTTATTTTTTTTTTTAATATTGTGACACTTAAAAATAATTTAGTTATCTTGTTTGCTTTGTGTTTTTGTTGTTGTTTTTAAATTTAAAAAAACTGCACATCACACTTCTGTTTTGTCAAACCGGTTAACATCTTCTCCGTTTGAAACAACACTGCAACTGTTGTTGATACAACCTTTAAAATGACCTAAAAAGAGCCTAGTAATTGTTTTATAATTTTCCCAAGTATTTTAGGCTTTTAATTTGGCTAAATAAATTTTATTTTGGCTTTTAAAAATACTAAATCAACTTCAAAAATTCTCAAAATTTTTGTGGAGGAAGCCCTTATCATGGGAAACATTTTTCTTGTTGATCATTTTTCCCCTAGGAGCCTAGGTTTGGCCCAGAAAGTTTTACAAATTTATGTTATTAGAATGGTCTGCAATTAGCTGATCAAGAGGGAATCTTGTGGCTGAGATTGAGCCGAACAGTGCAACCGGCCAGCGCTTCCCCACAGCGAATCGACCATGGATCTACTGTGGGTGGCACAGAAGAGGAGGCGGGGGCGGGGATTAAGAAAATCTCAGCCGCCCGATCTTCATCACTAGATCGGGCGACTGCTGCTCCTCGTCGGCGGTACAGAGTATGAGAGGTCTCTACCGCCGCCAGTAGGCTGCTGTAGGACGCCATCGCCGGCCCCGATCAACTCGTCGGTGGCTGGCGACTCTCTAGGCGGTGGTCCGGCGGCCTGCCGCCGCCGAAAAAGTCCATTCCGAGAGCTCGGGGTGGCGGTAGCTCTGCTCCTGGCGCCACCGCGCCACCCCCGCTCCTCGAATGGTTGTATGCCTTCCGCACCACCCCCGGCCGGTGCATCGAGGGTCGGGCTTCTCACCGGCGGTGGCCCGGCGGCCTTACGCCGTCGGTCGCCACCGCCAGCTTTAAACAGAGCCTTGACCTGTTTTGCGGGTGCCGCCTAAGCTGCGTTTTACGGCGGCACCGCCGCTCTCTGCCGTTGGGGGTCGCCGCCCCCAGTGGTCTAACATTCCCCCAGCGCCACCAGCGGCGCTGGGGGAGGAGCTTTCCTCCTTGGGCACCACCCGGCCTGGAGTATGGCTCAGGTGGCACCGGCGGCGCTCCGGCCGTCGGGGGGTGCATGCAGCACGTCAAAAGGGTGAGGAAGGAGGAGCGGAAAGTTTCTACCTGTGCTAGGGGTTCTTGGAGGTGGTCAGGTTAGGTGTCCATGGAGGGTGGTGAGTTGGTGGAGCTCGGGCTTGCCTTTTTCGGCGACCTGAGCTCCGGCCGACCTTGGGGAGGGGCGGGGCAGTTTCCCTCTGGGCTTGTGAGGAGAACATCAGGGAGGGGGGCTTTATATAGGCTGGAGGGGGAGGGTTTCTTCTCCCCTCCATGATGTGGGATTAATCCCTCCTTAGGGAGGGATTAATCTCCACCCTCCAGCCGTCCAAGGACAGCTGGAGGCTCAAACTTATTTCCACATGTGGGAAATGAGGTTATCCCCTCATGGGCTTGGGTTTTTGTAGGTGGGAGAGAGAAAAGAGAGGAGAGGAGGGGTAGTGGTGGGCCTCCACTTTCCCTAGGGTGGGTTGTTTGTTGGTTGGGGGGCCTAAAGTGGGTGAGGGGGCAAGACCCTAAGTGGTCATGAAGAGGGGGTGGGCTCCTCTTTAGGAAAATTTTCCAAAAATGGAAAAAAAGAAGGTTTTGACCAAAGTCAACCTCGGGGGTGGTCAACCCATGAGGTTCAGAGTCAAAATATGTCCAAGTCATCGGGGTTGGGTCAAAGTTCGGGTGTTGTGTCACAATTGGTGTGCGCACGCTTTTCGGTGCACGACTATGCTTGATTTGATCACGAGTTGACCAATTGTCGTCGAAATTGATCAGAACGACTTCTATTGACTTCTTATTGACCATACAAGTCCAACGTCACTGACTGGGGTTAAATCAGAGTCCGTTTGGCGAAAGTCTGAAATTTGCGCGTCGTAGCGCGCTAAAACGGTCAAAATGTCTAAATCTGTCTTTAGATCTCGGATTATGACGCGACGGGTCCCGATACACCCGTCTAGGTTATATGAGGTCACAGGAATTGACAGAACTCGATTCCAAGTTTTTTAGGTTGATATCCAAAATCTTGCTCTCGTTGCGTTTTTCGAGAAATGGTCACATTCACTGTATGACCTCGGGGTCCAAATGAATGAGTTTCGATGCACTCGTATTGACTATACGAGGCTACAGGAACTTACAGAACTTAATTCGGAGTTATCTATCTCTATTTCCTACCTAGGGTTACCTCCCACCAGGCCATAGGAGGGTCAGGGCCACTTTTATTGGGCCCACTAGGGCTCTGGTGGCCCAATAAAAGTCGGGATGTTACAATCTAATAAAAATAAAAGGATTTTCGTCCCCAAAAATTTTGCTCAAAGAAGGGGGAAAAAGTAACATGCATGAGGAAAGAGCTATGAGTGCTTCTCTCGGAGGAGTGCTTCAGGTTCCCATGTGAACTCTTCTCGTCTGCAGTTTGACCATAGTATCTTAACCATTGAGATGGTCTTGTTACGTAGTGTCTTCACCTTGTAACTCTGGGATGTGAGCGACATTCGACGAATCGTTTTGGCCGACCAGCGGAGGAAAACCTGACGGGGAAAAATATAACGGTCGGTCACCCGTGGTACCCATCTCCCTATCGCCTTGAGTCGTCGACCTTCCCGCACCGGTACGAACGGTATGCGGGAGGGACTGATCCGTCATTATTTCACCGCAAGCAATTTACAAACAATCAAACAAATGTTAATCATAATACACACCGTATCTACGTCGGCCTGCCCTACTAAGCTTAAACTTCGGGCGGCGGCACTTAGCTCTACTTTCGACAAGGAGCGTAGGAGCGCATTATTTCGGGCTAGGTCTTGAGAATTACTTCAACTCCGGTTATTCCCAACTAAGGCTCAACATTAAAGACGACTGCTCGTCAGAGCAGGACCCGGGATTATATAGTAAATTGCGATAAGGACAAGTGCGGTGATTATGCTGCTTATTTTAAGTACTGGAATGAAACGTGACCAGTACGAAACTGGAGTATTACTGAATTGAAAGTACCTGACCAATACGAGACTGGAGTAGAACTGAATTGAAAGTACTTGACCAGTACAAGACTGGAGTAGAACTGAATTGAAAGTACTGGACCATTACGAGACTGGAGTAGAGCTGAATTAAAAGTACTTGACTAGTACAAGACTGGAGTAGAACTTAATTGAAAGTACTTGACCAGTACAAGACTAGAGTAGAACTAAATTGAAAGAACTTGACCAGTATGAGACAGGAGTAGAGCTGAAATAAAAGCACTTGATCAGTACAAGACTGGAGTAGAATTGAATTGAAAGTACTTGACCAGTACAATACTGGAGTAGAACTGAATTGAAAGTATTTGACCAGTACAAGACTAGAGTAGAACTGAATTGAAAGTACTTGACTAGTATGAGACTGGAGTAAAACATAAAAAAAAAAGGTTAGTAGTCTCATCACTCCTTTCAAGAGGTTTCAGACCCATCTCCATTCTCAGGAGGTTTCCTTGCGTTTCACCCATTATTAAGGTCTTATTATGATTTGGTTGCGCTATATTAATCACGACTTAATTGGATTAGAGCTTGTTAGGTGTTACACCTTTATTATTCGTCGAGAATAATTCCTAACTCATCACTTGTACTCGCACCTTTCGAGCGTTTCCAAATTACCCGAGAGTCGAGGCGCTCTATGGTTTTCACGAAGTCTCAGAATACCCGGAGCTTTGTCACTTGCCTCGGCCACTCTCGTCGATAAAGCAATTTGAATTCATTATTTAAATTATAAGGATCGTCGTGTGCTCCAATTTTTACTTTCGGAGAAAAAACGAGCGTAATAATTACCGAGCGCGACCCTAGGTTTCTATAATTTAGGAAAAATATCAAAACTTATCACCATGATTCCAAATTTTGGCACAACCTTTAAAAAGATCTAAAAAGAGCTTAGTAATTTTTTTTATAATTTTCCCAAGTATTTTGGGCTTTTAATTTGGCTAAACAAATTTTATTTTGACTTTTAAAAATACTAAATCAACTCCAAAAATTCTCAAAAATTTTGTGGAGGAAGCACTCATCATGGGAACATTTTTCATGTTGATCACTTTTCCCCTAGGGGCTGAGGTTTGGCCCAAATTTTTTTACAAATTTATGTTATTAGAATGGTCTGCAATTAGCAGATCAAGAGGGAATCCTGCGGCTGAGATTGAGCCGAACAGCACAACCGGTCAGCGCTTCCCCACAGCGGATCGACCATGGATCTGCTGTGGGTGGCACAGAAGAGGAGGTGGGGGCGGGGATTAAGAAAATCTCAGCCGCCCAATCTTCATCACTAGATCGGGCGGCTGCTACTCCTCGCCGGCGGTGTAGAGGATGAGCGGCCTCTACCGCCGTCGGCAGGCTGCCGCAGGACGCCGTCGCCGGCCCCGATCAACTCGTCGGGGGTCGGCGACTCTCTAGGCGGTAGTCCGACGCAGGCCGCTGCCGGAAAAGTCCATCCCGAGAGCTCGGGGTGGCAGTGGCTCTGCTCCCGGCGCCACCGCACCACCCCCGCTCCCCGGGTGGTTGGCCGCCTACCGCACCACCCCCGGCCGGCGTACCGGGGGTCGGGCTTCTCGCCGACGGTGGCCCGGAGGCCTTACGCCACCGGCCGCCGCCAGCATTAAACAGAGCCTTGTCTTGTTTTGCGGGTGTCGTCGGAGCTGCGTGTTACGGCGGCACTGCCGCTCTCCTCCGTTGGGGGTCGCCGCCCCCAGTGGTCTAGCATTCCCCCAGCGCCACCACCGGCGCTGGGGGAGGAGCTTTCCTCCTTGGGCGGGAAAAGAGCTTCTTTGGATGAAATGTTTTATTAAGGAGCTGGGTTTCACTCAGGCGTGCTACACTCTCCTATGCAACAGTCAGAGTGTAATTCACTTGAGGAAGAATCCCACCTTCCACTCGAGATCCAAGAATATTGACACGCGGTTTCAATGGATATGTAATACTCTAGATCAGAAAGAGCGGAATTTCTAGAAGGTGCACACAGATGACAATAGAGCATATATGCTTACAAATATCGTATCAAAAGGGAAGTTCGAGCAGTACGTAAGGATCGTTGGCATGACGATTCTCTCCACATAAAATAAATGAGAGATTAAGTTGTTGGGTACAATTCTCGTCCTTTATGGAGAAAACTGCTGAGTTCGAGTATAATTAACTCGAATTTAGTGTTGCTGATCGAATGTGGAGACATGTTGATGAAGGACCTGGAGGGAGACAGATTGAAGACTTTGGGGAAGATTGTCAGAATGACAGGTTTTCTTCACTTAGTCAAAAAGGGGGATGTACAACCCCATATTCGCTGGGTGGGACCTAAATGACCGATGAGTCGGGATTGGGCTAGCCTTGGGATAGCGTTAGGCTGAACGGATCAGAAGAGTAGGTAGGCGAGAGGGTTCCCGCTCAGGTCATGTGGGAAGACTTGCGCTTGGGCAAGCGAGAGGCCCCAGAAGAGGCGTTGAGTGACGTTTCTCCACTCAATGCCCTTTGGTTCTTGGCGTTGAGTGACGCTTCTCCACTCAACGCTCTTTGGTTCTTGGCGTTGAGTGATGTTTCTCCAATCAATGCCCTTTGGTTCTTGGCGTTGAGTGACGCTTCTCCACTCAACGCCCTTTGGTTCTTGGTGTTGAGTAATGTTTCTCCACTCAACGCCCTTTGGTTCTTGGCGTTGAGGGATGTTTATCCACTCAGCTCCCTTTGGTCGTTTTGCTCCCGCCTGTAGTAGGCGGGAAGGCTAAGGATCGAAAGGGTTCCCGCCCAGGGCCACCAAGAGGGCTAGCAGGCGGGAAGGCTCTCGCTCGTGTAATTTGTTGAGCTGAGCTCTGCGTTCGTCGAGCTGAGCTCTGCGTTCGCCGAACTGAGATATGCGTTCGTCGAGCTGAGCTCAGAGTTAACCCACTGGCTCCTGCCCGGGGTGGGCAGAAAGGCTCTCGCTCGTCGTAAGCAAGAGGCCAGTAGAGATTAGTGGAAAAGGCTTCTGCCCGATAGGGTCCTTCCAAGTAGAGTCCAATGGTGAAATTACTTGGATTCCCCTAGGTTTATATTTGACTCCTAAGAACAACGGAGTCTGGATGTTGGCAAACTAGCTCAGGGTATTTTGGTAATTTTACAACAACAAAATTACGCTTTTGGCAGACCAGATACTGAAAACCTATAAATAGACCCATTTAGTTCCTAAAAAAAAGCTTTCATCATTTCTGAAATTCCCTTGTGCTTTTTGAGGTACTTCAAGCCCAGCTATTAGCTTTGGAGGGGAAGCGCTCAGAGATCTTCCGGGTTAGTGGAGGGATCTCCCAGCTGAGGCTAAGGGTAAGTTCCAGGTTCTTTATTACTAGTCAGAGATCAAGGTTTGGGAGAAGTAGGTGCTAGCTACATCCCACGGTCTGAACTCTCGTTGAGGCCAGTTTTTGGCTTCAACATGGGAGATTTGTTAAGATAATTTCCTCCTAAGTGTGAAAGAGGTTAGCCAACTTTGAACATGCTTTTCAAGCATGTATTTCATGACAAGTATGAAAAGGATTAACCGTCTTTGACCTGGAAATCAACATATGTTCTTAAAAGAAGCTTCTAAAAAAAATATCCAAATGAAGTTTCATGTCAAATGACATGTGTTTTTTGACCGAAAGAAGTTTAATGGAAGCTTCATTCATATGTCATCTACCACCTTTATCTCCTTGGTTTTGCCCTATAAATAGGGATGAAGGAGAAGAGGTAAAGTATTCTCTCCAAATCCAAGCATTTAAAGATTTCTAGAGAGGCATTTGCGACATTCTTCTTAGTTTGGGAGAGCTTTCGGACGTCGTTGTACGATGTTGACGAGGTGTACTTCGCCTACACGGATTAGATCAGGAGCGGATTTGGGCAATGATTCAAAGAGACGTCTTGGAGAGGATTTGTGTAATTTATCTCGTTCGCGGCTGTCGGTAACTTGCAGTTTTTCTGTTATTATTTATTGTATTGTATAGTGTGAAGCTTGTGAAAATCCTATAAGGATCAAGTAGGGAGAGTCTTGTAATTGTCTATTATTTCATACATTTTAGTAGTGACTTTTTGGGTTGAACTCCGATCGTCCCGTGATTTTCACCATATTAGGTTTCCACGTTAAATTCTCGTGTCACTTTTATTATTCTTGTTTTGTGTTATGTTTGTGTATTGGCATACCGTTAAGCGGTCGTGCAGGTACTTGCTCGAACTAATTTGCAGGTGCTTTGATCGGGCTTGCGTGCTCTCTAGCCCAACACTGTTGTGTATGTTTGGCCTCGTAGATGGGCATATCAAAAGATGGTGGAATAACTGTCAATTGGGAATCATCACATGTTCTTATATTTTACGACTTCTGCATACTGGAGATAGATTTAGGGAATAAACCAGCCACACATTTCAATAAAGAGGGTTGGGTCAATTTGATGAAAAACTTTAAGGAGAGAACAAGTTTAAGAAACGAAAACTTTGTTCATGCAGACGTACGAGCTACGACCAAACAATCATTCAAGAACAATCGATCCAAATCTGAATATTACACCTAGTACATTTGAAGGATCAAAGCTACTGAAATGACCAATTTCAGATATTACATTGCAGATCAACTCATGAAATATCATATGTATATTACATTATGATGTTTAAAATTATAAACAAAAATATTAAATTCAGTAACTATATTTATTTTTACTTTGCAGTTAATGTTCGATGACCGGAAGATATGTTTCATAGGTAGGACGACTAGACACTTTTATCATTTTTTTTTGAATTTTTTTTTAAAAAGTGTCAGTTATTTGTTTTTATATATTGTGACACTTAAAAATAATTTAGTTATCTTGTTTGCTTTGTGTTTTTATTGTTGTTTTTAAATTAAAAAAAACTGCACATCGCACTTCTGTTTTGTCAAACCGGTTAACATCTTCTCCGTTTAAAACAACACTGTAACTGTTGTTCATTCAAACACATTCTACAAAACAATTGATTATCTCACCACTAATTCCCACAAATACTTTTACAATCACTACAGCAGTGCCAAATAGAACCTGAATCCACCTTCATATAACAGGGAACAACATCCAAAGCCATATCCCTCTCAAAGGAATGGTGGAATCATTTATGTCCCCCCAGAAAGCGTCTAAGACACTTCAGCAAATCTGTTTATATTCGGATTTATACGCATAACCACCCGCATTCCCCTGCTCCAATCTGAAACTCTATCTCCGCCATTAAATTCATCCTCAACAACCAACCATCGTTAAGCCTCTATCTTTCATAGCGTCGACAGCTCCACCACTCATCGTCTCCTCCCTTGTTTCTCTCCTGCTCCTCCTCTGTTTCACTCAAAAGCCAAAGTCTATATTTTCCTAGCTCCCCTGTTTTTTATGGGAACCGCTTCCTTCTCTACACCCGCCTCTCCCCCGAAGAGGGACTATCAGCTGACCTCCTCCGCCGCCCTCCTTTCCTCCTCCCCCCCAATTCCAAACTCCAAAACATCCTTCTTTGTCTTCTACCTCCTCCTCCTCATCGCCTCCATCTCTCTCGTCTCCGCCGCCGCCTTCGCCGTCCTCTTCTTCTCATCCTCCCCCGCACCCGCCGCCGTTTCCACCATCTCCGATCCCAATCGCCTCGCCCGCACCTTGTCCAACCTTGCCCGTCCCACCGTCATACTCGTCTCCTCGGACGGCTTCCGCTACGGCTACCAATTCAAATCCAACCTGCCCAACATCGGCCGGCTAATCTCCAACGGCACTGAAGCCGTGCCCGGCCTCATCCCTGTCTTCCCCTCCCTCACATTCCCCAATCACTACTCCATTGTCACCGGCCTCTACCCTGCTTTCCACGGCATCATCAACAACCAGTTCGAGGACCCCAATTCCGGCGACACCTTCACGATGAGCAGCCACCAACCCAAGTGGTGGCTCGGGGAGCCCCTCTGGCAGACGGTCGCCGACCGCGGGTTACCCGCCGCAACCTACTTCTGGCCGGGCTCAGAGGTAGCAAAAGGCTCCTGGAATTGCCCTCCTCATTTCTGCAAGAAATACAACGGATCTATTCCATTCGAACTGAGAGTTGACTCTGTTTTGAGCTACTTTGATCTCCCAAAAAATCAAATTCCAGTTTTCATCACTCTGTATTTTGAAGATCCGGATCACCAGGGACACCAATTCGGTCCCGATGATCCGGAGATCACTTCGGCCGTAATCAGAATCGATCAAATGGTCGGCAGATTAATCAGCGGATTGGAGAAAAGAAAGGTGTTTGAAGATGTTACTCTAATTCTCCTCGGGGATCATGGAATGGTGGGAAACTGTGATAAAAAACTGATTTTTCTCGAAGACTTGTCGCCATGGATCAAAATCACGCCTGAATGGATTCAATCTTATACGCCTGTGATCGCCATTAAACCTCCTTCCACTGAATCTGCATCCCAAGTCGTGGCAAAAATGAACGAAGGATTGACTTCTGGAAGAGTGGAGAACGGAGACAAGCTGAAGATGTTTCTTAAAGAAGATCTGCCGGAGCGGCTCCATTACTCTCGAAGCTCTAGAATTCCTCCTGTGGTTGGTATGCTTGAAGAAGGCTACAGGGTGGAGACGAAGAGGTCAAAAACCATGGAATGCGGAGGGGCTCATGGATATGATAACATGATCTTCTCCATGAGGACCATTTTTGTAGCTCATGGGCCTCAGTTTGAGAGGGGAAGGAAGGTGTCTTCTTTTGAGAATGTTGAGATCTATAATGTGATTACTGAGATTCTTGAGTTGAAGGGAGCTGCCAACAATGGCTCGGCTTCTTTTGCGAGATCAATTCTCCTGCCTAAAGATTCTTTTTTGCTGGATTAATGGGAGATTTTGATCTTGTTTACTATCCATTTCAATGTTTTTGATGTAATAGGCATTGGTTTTATATCAATTTTTTTGGAATTCTGAATTGTTTATTAGATTCAAATAAAAAAATAAATAACAGTGGTGTTATAAGCAATCCATGACCCAAAAATCTATTTCTTTGTCTACCAATACTTTTTCTAATCGCACCCCAATTTTCTCGATAGAGTAGTAGGCGATGCGCTGCTCGTGATCTTCAAAAGAGAAGAAAAGGCGGCCCATCCATTTTCCACAACACCGGATAACTTGATCTCGATCTTGTTGGAGATACGAGCTTCGCTCCCGGCACCAAATGAATCCGGAAGTCCAAATCTTTCGTAGGTGGCAATCCAGGCAATTTCTCCGGAAATACGTCGGAGAAATCCCTCCCCCGACAACGACGTGGGTGATGCAGTTGATCAGTGCTCGACGGAAATTGAAAATCTGACCAACAAGTGTCCCTTGAGAAATGAGGTACTAATGAAATTGAAGCATTGTATATTCGCACCTTGAATCAAAACAAGCACTTTATTTTGCATGAAAACTGAATGGCAATCAATTTGGAAAAGTCAGATATATTAAAGAAACATTTGATTTCTTAGAAATCAAAAATATGCATGTGAAACTAGCATAGTCATAAATCAAAATAACAATGAATAACAATGAACTTAAAATAGCAAATTAAAAATTATTTATAATATCACTCATAAATAGAGTCCGTTGTTATTCGTAAATTATAAACGTCTATTTGCAGATTAAATTTTTCATGTCTATAAATTACTATTCGGAGACCAAATTTAAACTTTATCAATTGATGTCTTCTTCTGTGTAAGGTCTGACAACGAAGGAACTTCTCCGACAATCTTTTGAGCATATGTCGGCGATTCAATTTCAACAATTTGACATGAATTTCATCATTTTGACATGAATTTCAACATTTTGACATGAATTTCTTCATTTCGACGTGAATTTATAATGCGCGACACTGGTTAGAAAATTGAATTTTTCTTCTTCTTTGACATTTCTATATTTCTTCTTCCTCCTAGGTGTCATTTCTTCTTTCCTCTCTTAGCAATTTTTTCCTCCCAATGTGCTAATAGAAAAAAAAAATTATTGGCAGAAAATTCAATTGAAAATTTATTGGCAGAAAATTCAAAATTTTCCTGAAATAACGGCGATGCTCATCCATCCTGCGCACCAAATAAAATGAGTGGATGGCGGCGATTCCCGCTTTCATCATTTCATTTATGTTCTAAAGCCAATAATTGGTTATCCACCGGGACCACCGCAGCAATTTACCGAATATTCTCATATTTTAAAAAATAGAATCAATAATTGATTGTAACATATGGATATAAAATAAAGGCAAAACATATAAATCAGTTCTCATAATAATTTAGTTTTATGAAATAGGTCTTTAAATTTTTTTTGGGAAGAAATCAGTCCCTAACTTTATGAAAATGTTGAAATCAGTCCCTACTTTTTAAAATCCGTTAAAACTAACGGAGTATGTTGATGCAGGCCCAAGGTTTCGACTGATTAAACAACGCGTTCTTATGTTCGACAGTTTAATTAAATTTCTAGCGCGCGGTTTCTCTACTTAGCACTATCGGATATCCAAGCAACTAATGTCACAAATTCAATATTAACAAATTAATCAACGCAAAGGGACGCTACCCTTTATTTTAGATTGAACAAGGGCTATATGTCAATGTGCGCTCAAGCGAAAATGACCCACCGGATCCGGACAATTAGCAATTCAAGTTAAATTATGCGCAAACATTCACACATCCAATAAAAGAATATCCGGACAGAATAAGTGATTTAAGACGAAGTCCAAAATAATTCCCAAAATTAATTAATAAGAGAGTTGCCAAAATCTCTTGAACTCAAGGAGAAATAAAGGTAAGAAATTGATTTCCACTAGCGTTCACTAGATTTACCCGAACCAAGTTTTACGAAAAATATTCGGAATAATTAACGCTTAAAGATTAGATTTAAATTAGCACGATTTCAATATAAATCAGGACAAAATACTAGTCTTCTAATTCCACCAAAAAACCTTACAAAATAATATAGAAGAAGTCACACAAGAGGTGTAGGAATCGTTACCCAATCCCAAGAAAGTCCGTCCACAATATTGAGTGGAGGAATCGCTCACAACGGTGGTTGATTTCAATCTCCACGTGAAACCACGGTTCCGCACCGGACGATGAAGACGCTAGTCGTTTCCTTTGCAATAACCCTAGGAGAGGGACAAATCTTGAAGACAATATATATATGGAAAGTGGGGAGAGAAAAGGTGATGGAAACCTTGAGGAGGGAGGAGGTGGAGTGGTGGCCGAATTTTGAGAGGGAGAAGGAGGGTTGGCGGCTTGGGAGAGGAGGAAACAAGCTAGCCTTGGACGAATTTTGAAGAGGAAGAGGAGGAAGAGGAGAAGGAAGACCAAAATTTGCCTAAGGGGAAAGAGGGAAAGAGGAGGGAAATTCAATCTTTGAATTATGGTTTCAATTTTCTTATTCTCTAATTATTCCTTCATAATCATGGTTATATATAGCCTGCACCTCAATCATCCTCCATTCAAAATTCAAAAATTCAAAATTCAAAATTCAAATTGAGAATATGATAGTTATATGCACTCATCATAGCACATGAAATTAAATAATTAAAACAACACATGATGGTTATAAGCACCCATCATTACACATGAAATGAAAATTAAAACATGAAATAAATACTTAAAATAAAATTGCTAAAATAATAGAATTATTAAAAATATATAATTATAATTATTTAATTTATGATTATATATTTTTAAATAATGGCGGCGGACGTCAATCCCATCCTCGAGCTTGCGGCAGCGATCGTCCCAATCGACGAACTCTCTCAGACGGGGATCAATGGCGGCCGTGTCAGCAATGTCTCTATCATATGTCTTCTGCCAGTTTCTTCCCCATCAATGATGGATGTCTCCTCTTCCCATATCGTTAATCTCTTATCCTCCGACCTGAACAACTTACTCTAATCCGAGTCCGACGAGATCCTCCAAATCCGCACACTTGCTAAGATCACACACTTCGCTGAGTTTTGCATCTGCGATGGTCGGAACTTTCGCAAGGAACGCAGTGTTGGCCTTTTATTTCATGGAAGAATAAATCTATTCCTTTGCAGAAACTATAGCAGGGTGGATCGATTTGATGTGCAGCAAGAAGTGCAGGGAGTTGATTGCCAACAGTAACCAGCTCTTTGTTAGAACTGTTGTCATCATTTACCTGGAGAAGATGATGGAATTCAACACTTACGATCAGATGGAGAAGGGTTTGGAAGAGAATTTGTTGTTCTTTCGCAAGAAATTTTAGGATAATCAAAAAGTAACCAATGATTATAGCGAATAAAACTATCACCATCATGAGTCGATGAAAGAAACACTCAAGGGAGAGGGAGATGCAAACGATGACTGTGCAGACAGCTGCAACAATACATATAGGCGTTAGTTTTAACGGATTTTAAAAAAATAGGGACTGATTTCAACGTTTACATAAAGTTAGGGACCCATTTCTTCCTAAAATAAATTTAGGGACCTATTTCATAAAGCAAAACTGCATTGGGGACTGATTTATATGTTTTACTTAAAATAAATTGATGCTCTTATTAGCAAACCCAATTTGATTTCTACCAAATCATTACTATTAACAAATTCTCATTTTTCAAAATGGTTATTTGAAAATCATTTTGTTACTAGCAAACTAACATAATTTTTTTTAAAAAAATTAAATTTTATTTAAAACATTCATTCTTTCAAAATAACCACTTATGTTAGCATCAGAAATGAGTCAAAATGCCGCAAAATAATGTTTAGTATGTCTAAAACTCTTTTTTCAACAAAGTATCATCATCTGCACCAAAATCTTTAAACAAAATATCCCTCGGTTTAGAAATATATTTGATTTCTAATTCCTATAAGGATGTGTTGTATAGACGAGTTAAATGTATATAAAAATACACTACAAGAAAAACTCTAATTAGCAAGGAGCTAAATACCTTGCTAATTAGGTAAATTCGTTGCTAATTTTAATTAGCAACGAATTTACAAACAAAAAAAATTCCTACCTAATTTGCTCCTAGCTAATTTTAGCAAGGAAACTTTTCCTTTCTATATTGCAAGCAATTTTTAGCAAGGTATTTTATTTGTTGCTGATATTTAATATTTTTATTTAATAATTCTGTTAAATAAAAAATATTGTTTTATAAATATTTAAAAAAATGATTCATTTATTTGCATCTATTAGGATTTGAACTCTTAACCTATTCCAAACAAACCACCACTCTTACCAACTGATCCAACCACTTTATTTGTTTGTATAGACCAATATTATTTATATATAATAATTATATATAATTATAATGTTTATATAATTTATATAACATTTATATTAAAATTAATATTCTTTAAAATTATAAAGTTCATATAATTATATTACTTTATAATATATATGTGTGTCTATATATATATATAATCAGATAAATTTATATACACTTAACGCGTATATAAGGATATACGCGCCTTTTTGAACTGTGTATTCTACGTGCGTTTTCAGGAGAAGTGTTCAACATGAATGTTTTAGATCTCGACGATATCTACAACTTTCATGTTGAACACTTTTTGATTTGAAGCAGTTTACACCCCCGATTTGGCCCCCGAAAAAAATCACGCGAAACAGTTCCGCGTGATTTTTTTCAGGGGCCAAATCGGGGGCCTAAACTGCTTCAAATCAAAAAGTGTTCAACGTGAAAGTTGTAGATATCGTCGAGATCTAAAATATTCATGTTGAACACTTTTCCTGAAAACGCACGTAAAAGACACAATTCAAAAAGACGCGTATATAAGCATATACACTTAATGCGTATATACAACATACCCATATTTAATATTATATATAATATTATATATAGTTCTTTATTATATATTTTATTTATATAATTTATATATATTTATAATTATTTTTCAATAATAAATTAATAATAATTTATATTAATTTATGAATATATATAGGTATTTAAATAATTTATAAAAATATTAAATTATATGAAGAATTAAATATATTATTATTTTTTTGATCAATAAAATAATTTATACTATTTTATAAAAATATTTATAAACAACAATTATGTTTTATGAGAGCGAATAATTTTTTAAAGAGCCACACCATTTTTTGGACGAGATTTTTTTTTACTCAATAAATATTTTCCAACAAGAAAAATTGTTATTGTTTAGCAACATAAAATTTGCAACAAAATATTTCGTTGCTATTTTAGCAACACAAATTTTGCATCAAAAAAATTTGTTGCTATATTTGCAACAAAAAATTTCCTTGCTATTTTCGTAGGTAAAGTAAAAAAAAAATTCCTTGCTAAATTTGATGCTAATTAGCATGGGATTGTTGACCCTTCCTAATTTCCCTTGCTAAATAAGATTTTTCTTGTAGTGATATACGCATCTTTTTGAACTGCGTCTTATATATACATTTTCATGAGAAGTGTTCAACATGAAAGTTGTAGATTTACAACTTTCATATTGAACAATTTTTGATTTGAAGCAATTTAAACCTCTGGTTTGGCCCCTGAAAAAAGTCACGCCGAACATATGTACAGACGCTCAGGATCGGCGTGACTTTGTTTGGCGGCCAAATCGGAAGCTTAAACGGCTTCAAATTAAAAAGTATTTAACATGAAAGTTATAGATATCAACGAGATCTACAACTTTTATGTTGAACATTTTTTGATTTATAGCAATTTAGACCCCCGATTTGGGCCCCAAAAAAATCACGCCGAAAATCTGTACGAAGGACTCGTTCCGTGCGTGTCTTTTTTCGGGCCCAAATTGGAGGCCTAAAGAGTTTCAAATCAAAAAATGATCAACATGAAAGTTGTAGATCTCTTCACTTTCATGTTGATCATTTTTTCAAATGAGAAACATTTGAGGCTCAAAATTTAAAAATGCAAAAATTATAAAAAAGTAAGATTGATTTGCTACAAATATTTTTTGGGAAAAAAAATGTAAAAAATAGTTGAATATCTTTTTTTCTGAATTGCTGGTAACAAAAGTGGATTGGCTAATAACAACTCATATTCAAAATTATTAAATATTTATTTTAATCTATTTATGTTTATCTATACTATATATAAAAAAACACTATTTGCATAAACATTGTTTGTACCTAAAATATCCTCCAAAAAATTTAATTATGTATGATCTTGATTAAAATTTCAAAACATTTTGAAATAGTTGGGTCATTTCCATCTAATCACACGGCCAACCCAAATAAAGAGGGCGTTGATATCCGCACTGCAGTTTTGGCTAGTCGCACTGTACTTTCTCCTAATTTTTCGAGCCTTTTGTAAATACGTCTTGTACATTCATTTTTAGGAAAAGTGTTCAACACGAATGTTGTAGATCTCGACAAGGTCTACAACTTTCGTGTTGAACACTTTTCCTAAAAATGCATGTACAAGGCGTACTTTGGAAATACGTCTAGGTTTCGCACCTTTTGAAAATACGTCTTGCTACATGCATTTTTAGGAAAAGTGTTCAACACAAAAGTTGTAGATCTTGTCTAGATATACAAATTTTGTGTTGAACACTTTTCCTAAAAAAGCATGCACAAGAAGTATTTTCAAAAGGCGCGAAAAATTAGGAGAAAGTGCGATGCGACTAGTCAAAACTGCAGTGCGGATATCAGCGCCCTTAAAAAAACGTGGGTACGTGTGGGTACGTGTAAATCCTCGTCTGACTCATGAAACCCCTACTCATTTCTCTTGGCAGACAGGAAAAGACATTAAAAGCGCATTTGATCTGACGACAATGAGTGAAATGATTTTTGAAGGAAAAAAATCCAGTTTTAAACATTAAATGAGTTACCCTACATGAAAGTGTGGGTACGTGTAAATCTTAGAAGATGGTTGAAAAATCAGGGAAGTTCAAGGTTCAACTCAAACTTCCTAGCCGGTACTCAAAGACCTCCCTTCCCGGCTAGGAGTGTCCCATCAGGGAAGTCGAAAGTTTGAGAGGTCACACCATTGATCTCCGCTAATTTTGTTGTAACGCCTCATGTATCGGGATTAAACCTAAGAGGTTCTATGGCGGGGAATGGATGAGTTGCCTTGGAGAGAAGCCGTGGTTGGGGATGAGACTCATTTTATAAGATTAGGTGTGCACATAATCATGCACGCGCGATCACCGCGCCTGATCCCCCGCGCGCCGATCCCATCACGCGTAGTGGGCAAACCGCCGCGAGCCCCACCTTGCTGACGGCGGGAGGCCGACCTCCTCCCCGGACACCGGCCGCCCGCCCTCTCTCGCCGCGCCGGCCCCGGCCGACGCTCCCCCTCGGCCGTCGGCCGCGGAAAAGAGAGCGGCCGCCCGGGCCGCTCCCCCCTCGGCCGTCGGCCGCGACCGAGGGAGCGCCCGCCCGGGCCGCTCCCCCCCCCCCTCGGCCGCCTGTCGAGGCCAAGGGAGCGCCCGCCCGGGCCGCTCCCCCCCCCCCCCTCGGCCGTCAGCGCGCCCCCCAAGGAGACGGCCGCGACGGCCGCTCCCCCCCGGCCGCCGTCGGCGGTCCTCCCTCGCCGGCAAACTCGGCGACAAGTTCGCCGCCCGCACGTGGAGTACCATCTCCGTCGTCCGATTGGTTGGGGACGTTCTCGGCCATTTGATTCCTGCGTAACCACTCACTAACCACCAGGTTAGTGGGGGATTTAATTAGCAATTTAATTAATAGTTTAGGGGTGCAAACAACGGTATTAATACGCACCCCTAAACTATGGGAAAATATTAATATTGAGTGATTACGGTGTGCAGATAGCCGCATAACCACCGTAACCACCTCCTTGAGCCTATAAAAGGAGCCTCATGCCTCCTTATTTCTCACATTTTTTCCTTTGAGTCTTCTTCTTCCTCATATCGAAGCTCTGTCGAATTCCTTCTATGAGCAACACCCGAGCAGCACTTGTTGAAACCGAAAAATCGACCCCTAAGGAGTTCGACCCTTGGGGAAGGGGTGATCACACATTTACTTTGTAACGACCCCATCCGTTACATGACGTATAATAGAAGGTCCGGCCGGGGCCCCACACTATATGCCACAAACAGACGGTGAGGTCACAGGATAATACCAAACCAAACACGAAGCCTAACTCAGAGCATTCTAGCGGAAGCTTTAAGTAGTAATTTGAACTCTAACCAGGAATGTCCAATATATAAACCACCTTTATATATAATCACGGAATGTACACAAATACATAGAGTTTGGCCTTAAGGCCTTACAGTTCCTCTTCCATACAACATGATTTACAAACCTCGGCGCGCAGGCCGGCCATACATGAGTAAAAGAGCAAACAAAACATTCGCTTAGCCTTCATGGGCTAGCCGCAGCAGCAGCAGCAACAGCAGTAGGGCTTCAGCCCTTCACTTACCACTTGGCTCTCCAGCACCTGCACGGGAACAATCCACCCAACCGGTGGCAAACAATGCAACGGTCAGCATTCAGCTGACCCAATTATAACAATCTTACCCATTTCTCGGGGCATTAGCATTCTTTCCCTGCAAAGCATGGCATCATCAAATAGCAACTATGTGCGCGCAGGCACATTCAAGCCATCACAACTATCGGCCACACGGCCCGACAGTCCGTGCACTCAGGGCACATTTTCGGTGTACCGGAATACCAGGGTCAACACCACCGTCTACACGGTATTTGAGCATTCTAGTCTTTCCGGCGCGCGGGCCTAAGACTCTCATTAGGCGCTCCAACAAAACCTATAACCAGGCTTCCAAGTCGGACGGACCTAACGCAGGTACGGATCAGCCACCCCCCGTTGCTCAAGTCGTCATGCCACCTCGAATACGGAAGTATCCATGGCTATTTATAGGCGCGGGTCGGTTTCACCTTTCCTGTTCGGCAATCTGCCTTTTCATCGAGTTGCAGCCCAACGGCTCAACCGCTCATAAAGTGGCAACGCACGGCCACAAGAGTTGCATCCAACCCTCTTCATTTCCTGGACATCGTCCAGTACTTCCTGCCGCACCAAACAACAGGTAGGCACAAGGCATCACAAGCCATAATCACGGAGCCTTCTCCGATATGCAAACAAGCATCACCAATCCAGACCACGTCCAGATGGGCTTCACACAGCATGCCTAGAGCCGTACTCCAATTCCGGCCTCTAACAAGGGGGACTTCACATATCTACCCCAAGGGACACCACAACCCACCGCACACTCGCGGGGAAGGGTTTTCCCTATGCAATGTAGAAAAGAAGGACTTCACATGTCCAAGAAGGGAGATCGTTACCCTTGTCGATCTCTTGGGAGCCATCGAAAACTAGCCGGTGAGAAAGAACCGCAGCAGCCTTGCCTTCACAACGCCGGCTTCGAATCACGAATCGGACCACGGGAACTCCGCCGGTGGCTTGATCTCCTCCTCCTTCTTCTTCCTCCTCTCTCTTTCTCTCTTCCTTAAGCACATGAAGAATAAATCTTCATCAGCCTTCACGGATTAAATCCAGCCAGGAAATCACCTGAACCCTTGGATCAAAAGAGAGAAATCTGAACGGCCACGATTTGCCCAAAAACCCAAATTTTTGGCTGACACGGCCTGTGACACGCCCGTGTCACAGGCCGTGTACCCTTAAGCGGTTCATACCGACTGAGGGTTACCAGAACACGGTCAACGACACGCCCGTGTCGAACCTGACACGCCCGTGTCATTCCTGAGACACGCCCGTGTCACCCCTGCCTCATCGAGCTGCAAGCAGTACACGGGTCGGAACACGGCATCGGACACGCCCGTGTCCAACCTAACACGCCCGTGTTCAAGGCTTGGTTCAAGGCCGTGTACTTCTCTGACTCGAACAGGCCAAATTCGAAATTTAATTCGGACACGCCCTGGGACACGCCCGTGTCCATGGCCGTGTCCCAGGCTCGACGATCGTCGACTATCGATCGTCGACTAACCTGAACACGCCCTGGGACACGCCCGTGTCCCAGGCCGTGTACCCCCGACACGCCCTGGGACACGCCCGTGTCCCAGGCCGTGTCAAACAGCCTGCACCTCACATAAGCTTGAAAACTCATTTTGAGATTTCTGGCGTGTTACAATCCTCCCCCCCTTAACAAAATTTCGTCCCGAAATTTGCACGGTAAGGAAACAAGAACCAGCAATGCTATAACTTTATAACTATGTTATAACAAAAAGTACACGGTCTACAGTTTATACAAACAGTTCGGGAAACTCAGCTCGCATGGTCTGCTCTCGCTCCCATGTTAGCTCTTCACGGCCACAATTGTCCCATCGGACCTTGACCATCCCGATCACTTTGTTCCGCAACTGTTTCTCGGCTCGATCCTCGATCCGAATGGGTCTAACCCTCGTCGTTAGCCCATACTCGACCGGTACCCGATCATTCTCCACTACTTGAGCTGGATCCTTCACCGCCTTCCGAAGGACTGAGATGTGAAATACATCATGTAATCCACCCAAGTCTGCTGAAAGTGCTAGTCGATAAGCAGCTTCCCCAACTCGCTCCACCACCTCAAACGGACCAAGATACCTCGGACTTAGCTTTTTCAAACGCCGAATCCTGGACACACCTTTGAAGGGTTTGATCTTCAAATATACCCAATCACCCACCGCGAACTCCATGTTCCGGTGTTTGGCATTGTAGTACTTTGCTTGACGATCTTGGGCTATCAATAGCCTCTCCCGAATAGAGCGTATGAGCGAGGTAGCTTCTTCGACTTCCTTTTTCCCACTCAGCTTAGATTCGCCTGCTTCTGCCCAAGCTAACGGTGTACGGCATTTCCGACCATATAAAGCTTCAAATGGCGCCATACCAATACTCGCTTGGTAGCTATTATTAAAGGCAAATTCGACAAGAAATATATAATCTTCCCATCTCTTACCAAAGTCTAGGGCGCACATGCGGAGCATATCCTCCATCGTCCTGTTGGTTCGTTCAGTCTGGCCATCCGTTTGGGGATGAAAGGCCGTACTAAACGCTAACTTTGAACCCAACATTTGATGAACGAGCCGCCAATCATTCGATGTGAACCGCCCATCACGGTCACTAACGATGCTCCGAGGAACACCGTGCAGTCGAACAACCTGCTCCACATAAAGCTTGGCCAAGGTTTCCACTGAATCGTCTCTTCTGTTTGGAAGGAAGTGCGCCACTTTTGTCAATCGGTCCACAATCACCCAGATTGAATCATGACCGCGTTGAGATCTCGGCAATCCATGCACGAAATCCATCGAAATATCATCGAACTTCCACTCCGGAATAGGTAACGACTTCAGGAACCCGCCAGGCTTCTGGCATTCTGCTTTCACCAATGCACAGGTATTGCATTCAGCCACATAACGTGCGACATCTTTCTTTAATCCGGGCCACCAGAACAGCTTTTTCATATCTCTGTACATCTTTGTGCTCCCTGGGTGAACTGAGTACTTTGCAAAGTGAGCTTCGTACATCAACTCTTCCCTCAATTTACCCACACTCGGGACGCACACTCGACCATTTCTTCTTAACAACCCGTTATCCCAAGAGAATTGGTCATCCGGCCCATCTTTTGCATAGCGCTGGAGGCTTTCATCAAGCTCCGTTGCTCGCCGAACTCTGTCCGCAAGGTCATATTGCACCTCCGTCCAGTTCAAACATGCATCGGTTGACGCACCCTTGTCAACACACGATATCTCCATTGCTTCCAATTCCTGGATTAAACGCTGATCATGCCTCTACAACCAGCTTGCTCGTACCGGAGTCTTTCGACTCAAAGCATCAGCGACCACATTTCCCTTCCCGGGAGTATAGTGAATCTCGAAGGTGTAGTCCCCAAGGAACTCCATCCATCTTCGTTGTCGCATATTCAGATCCTTCTGATCCAACAAATACTTTAGGCTCTTATGATCTGTATAGATATCCACTTTAACGCCATATAGATAGTGCCGCCACAACTTGAGCGCAAAGATTACCGCCGCCAACTCCAAATCATGGACGGGGTAATTCCGCTCATGCACTTTCAACTGGCGCGAGCCATAAGCAATCACTTTACCAAACTGCAGAAGAACGCAGCCTAAGCCGCTCCCGGAAGCATCACTATAGATCTCATACCCATCGGTACCACATGGCGATGTCAACACAGGCGCCGTGGTCAAACGACTCTTCAATTCTTCAAAAGCTCGCGCGCACTCCGGCGTCCAAATGAACTTTTGATCTTTTCTCGTCAGCGTGGTCAGAGGTAAAGCAATCCGTGAGAAGTTTTCCACAAACCGTCTATAGTAGCCCGCAAGTCCAAGGAAGCTCCTGACCTCGGCCACTGAAGACATCACTGGCCAATCTCGGATGGCACTTATCTTCAACGGATCCACCGCGATACCTTCTCCACTTACCACATGGCCTAAAAAGGCTACTGAAGAGAGCCAGAACTCACACTTTGAGAACTTGGCAAAAAGCTTATTCCTCCGCAGGGTATGCAAGACCAACCGCAAATGGTTTGCGTGATCCTCTTCCGACTGAGAGTACACTAAGATGTCATCGATAAACACAATAACAAATAAATCCAAGTACTCTCGGAACGTTCGATGCATTAGGTCCATAAATACCGAAGGCGCATTACATAGGCCAAACGGCATTACCGTGAACTCATAATGACCGTAGCGTGTTCCAAACGCCGTCTTGGGAATGTCACCTTCCCTAATCCGCAGCTGATAATATCCCGATTTCAAATCCAATTTGGAATAGACCGTTGATCCTGCCAGCTGATCAAAGAGGTCATCAATCCGCGGGATCGGATATTTGTTTTTCTCCGTCAGCTTATTCAATTCGCGGTAGTCAATACACAACCGTAAGCTACCGTCTTTCTTTTTCACAAATAGAACAGGCGCGCTCCAAGGTGACATACTTGGGCGTATATATCCCTGCTCCAATAATTCTTGCAATTGGACTTTTAACTCAGCCATCTCTTTTGGCGCAATGCGATATGGAGAGCGGGCCACAGGTTTCGCACCTGGCACCAACTCAATAGAGAAGTCAATCTCCCGCTGGGGTGGTAACCCAGGAAGATTTTTAGGAAACACATCGGCAAACTCTGACACAACTAGTACTTCACCAACACTGGCCTTTGGCTCAACAGCCTGAATTAGCGTGAAGAATAACTCCGCGCCCTTCCGAACAGCATTGACGACTTGGAGTGCAGACAACAGAGTCCCGCCAACTCCTCGCATACCAGCGAACTTCGTCACAAGTCCGGTATTCTGGCCCAGTGTAATCTCCTTGGAGTTGCAATCAATAAAGGCGCGCTGCTCTGAGAGCCAGTCCATACCAAAGATCACATCAAACTCCGACAACGGTAGCACAGCTGCACTCAAACCGAAATCCCGACTTCCTATTTGCACAACCACATCGCAAGCCCTATCCGCAAGCATCATACAGCCATTCGGCAATAGCACCCTTGTACTATCCACCGTCACATGACTTGGTGCCCCAATGCGAGATACGAAATCCTCAGACAGGAAAGAATGCGAAGCACTCGTATCAAACAGGGCTCTCGCCAGATTATTCCGAATCAGGACAAAGCCTGCAACACACACACATGCACAAGCTAAACATAACCAAAACCATAGCACATAAGCAAGTAAACTAACTCAACTCGTACCTGTGATGACGTCACTTTGCTTAATCGCTTCCTGTTGGCCAAGCTGATAGATTCGGGGCTGTGCCTGAGATGCAGAGGAATCAACCACCGCTTTGCCCTTCTCAGCATACGACGCACCCGCCTTCTTTTCCCCTTTGGGCTGAACCACCCGACAGTCACGGGCTATATGCCCCACCCGGCCACAGTTATAGCATGTACGAGAATCCGGCCTTAATGTCGCTCCCGACACAATGGTCGTAGTCACTTGCCCAGACGGCTTGGACCTCTTGCCCCCTTTCTTCTGGTAAAACGATTTGCTCGGGCGAGGTGCTTGAAACTCTGGCTTTGACACAACCAAGCCCTTGTTCCCTTGCACTCGCCTCATGTCCTTCTCCAACGCACACGCAGTATCAACCAACGCCTGAAACCCTTGGCTCACTGAACTCGAAAGCAGGAATTGCAACTCATCCCGCAATCCTTCATAGAACCGATTCGTTTTCCTTTGGTCATCCGCGAAGATTGTACCCGCATAGCGTCCCAACCTGGTAAACTCATGCAAGTAGATATCCACACTATCTTCCCCTTGCTTTAACCGTTGGAACTCATTTTCCATAGCAATGCGTTGCGCCGCTGTGACATGTTTCGCCAGAAATATTCGAGAGAACTCCTCAATCGACACTTGTGTTAATTGCCTGCCCGCCAAATGGTGTACCTCAACCTCGTCCCACCACAACCGCGCCTCTCCTTCAAGCATGAAGGTGGCTAAGGTGACCTTTAGAGTTTCCTCCGCCCTGATCGTTGTCATTATCCTCTTGACACGCGATAACCAATCTTCCGCCTGCGTTGGGGATCCCATTCCCGCAAACGTAGGAGGGCTGAAGCTCAAGAATTGCTTCAACTGTCGGTCAGCTGCTCGTGGATCTACAGCCTCAATCGGCTCGGGTCTTACAACAACACGAACTGGCTCGACTGCCGGCTGCGCTTGCCCGGTCGGCTGAATCATGGCAAATAGAGCCTCAGCAACTAAACGAACAGTTTCCGCAGATGGAGGAGGTGTGGGCACCTCAGCTGGTGCCGCACTCTCATCAGAACGCTGGGGCTCAGACTGCCCAGCACCACTACGCGTCACCTATAGGTGGACAAGACACACATTAGCGAACGTATGCAAGCAAAACAACACAAAGAGGAACGCGCAGATTCCTCAAACAAGATTTTGTACATTCCTTAGTGGACATTCCAGAGTTCATTAGCGTTACAGCAGGGCGCATAAACACGCGCTCGCCACCCCATAAAAGAATTCGTCCACGAATTCGATAGAGGAAGACCGAACAAAGCTGATACCAAAATGTAACGACCCCATCCGTTACATGACGTATAGTAGAAGTTCCGGCCGGGGCCCCACACTATATGCCACAAACAGACGGTGAGGTCACAGGATAATACCAAACCAAACACGAAGCCTAACTCAGAGCATTCTAGCGGAAGCTTTAAGTAGTAATTTGAACTCTAACCAGGAATGTCCAATATATAAACCACCTTTATATATAATCACGGAATGTACACAAATACATAGAGTTTGGCCTTAAGGCCTTACAGTTCCTCTTCCATACAACATGATTTACAAACCTCGGCGCGCAGGCCGGCCATACATGAGTAAAAGAGCAAACAAAACATTCGCTTAGCCTTCATGGGCTAGCCGCAGCAGCAGCAGCAACAGCATTAGGGCTTCAGCCCTTCACTTACCACTTGGCTCTCCAGCACCTGCACGGGAACAATCCACCCAACCGGTGGCAAACAATGCAACGGTCAGCATTCAGCTGACCCAATTATAACAATCTTACCCCTTTCTCGGGGCATTAGCATTCTTTCCCTGCAAAGCATGGCATCATCAAATAGCAACTATGTGCGTGCAGGCACATTCAAGCCATCACAACTATCGGCCACACGGCTCGACAGTCCGTGCACTCAGGGCACATTTTCGGTGTACCGGAATACCAGGGTCAACACCACCGTCTACACGGTATTTGAGCATTCTAGTCTTTCCGGCGCGCGGGCCTAAGACTCTCATTAGGCGCTCCAACAAAACCTATAACCAGGCTTCCAAGTCGGACGGACCTAACGCAGGTACGGATCAGCCACCCCCCGTTGCTCAAGTCGCCGTGCCACCTCGAATACGGAAGTATCCATGGCTATTTATAGGCGCGGGTCGGTTTCACCTTTCCTGTTCGGCAATCTGCCTTTTCATCGAGTTGCAGCCCAACGGCTCAACCGCTCATAAAGTGGCAACGCACGGCCACAAGAGTTGCATCCAACCCTCTTCATTTCCTGGACATCGTCCAGTACTTCCTGCCGCACCAAACAACAAGTAGGCACAAGGCATCACAAGCCATAATCACGGAGCCTTCTCCGATATGCAAACAAGCATCACCAATCCAGACCACGTCCAGATGGGCTTCACACAGCATGCCTAGAGCCGTACTCCAATTCCGGCCTCTAACAAGGGGGACTTCACATATCTACCCCAAGGGACACCACAACCCACCGCACACTCGCGGGGAAGGGTTTTCCCTATGCAATGCAGAAAAGAAGGACTTCACATGTCCAAGAAGGGAGATCGTTACCCTTGTCGATCTCTTGGGAGCCATCGAAAACTAGCCGGTGAGAAAGAACCGCAGCAGCCTTGCCTTCACAACGCCGGCTTCGAATCACGAATCGGACCACGGGAACTCCGCCGGTGGCTTGATCTCCTCCTCCTTCTTCTTCCTCCTCTCTCTTTCTCTCTTCCTTAAGCACATGAAGAATAAATCTTCATCAGCCTTCACGGATTAAATCCAGCCAGGAAATCACCTGAACCCTTGGATCAAAAGAGAGAAATCTGAACGGCCATGATTTGCCCAAAAACCCAAATTTTTGGCTGACACGGCCTGTGACACGCCCGTGTCACAGGCCGTGTACCCTTAAGCGGTTCATACCGACTGAGGGTTACCAGAACACGGTCAACGACACGCCCGTGTCGAACCTGACACGCCCGTGTCATTCCTGAGACACGCCCGTGCCACCCCTGCCTCATCGAGCTGCAAGCAGTACACGGGTCGGAACACGGCATCGGACATGCCCGTGTCCAACCTAACACGCCCGTGTTCAAGGCTTGGTTCAAGGCCGTGTACTTCTCTGACTCGAACAGGCCAAATTCGAAATTTAATTCGGACACGCCCTGGGACACGCCCGTGTCCATGGCCGTGTCCCAGGCTCGACGATCGTCGACTATCGATCGTCGACTAACCTGAACACGCCCTGGGACACGCCCGTGTCCCAGGCCGTGTACCCCCGACACGCCCTGGGACACGCCCGTGTCCCAGGCCGTGTCAAACAGCCTGCACCTCACATAAGCTTGAAAACTCATTTTGAGATTTCTGGGGTGTTACATACTTCTCTCCCCCACGAGCCCAAATGACAAAGGAAAAAGGACCAGGGACAGACCCAAAGCTCCAGCACGGAGGTCTCACCACACACCTAGAAGATCTTAGAGCGCTTTTCCTCCTTAGCAAAGTGCTGAAGCCAAGGTACCTCAGAAAGCGCTAGAAGACTGGGCACAAGAAAGCGTGTCCTTCTGAGATACCCCTTGGGTCCTATTTATAGGAAAAGACGGTCTGCAAATATCCAACATTCACTGTTTTCGAGGACTATAGGCAGTCCAACGGGGGTAACATGGTAAAAATACACCACAACTGAGGAGCGAGCTGGCCCTTAGATAACGTCCACTCGGCAAGGGCGGCGAGTACTAAAGCGGGAAAGCTTCACCCCACGCCGAGGTGAAAGGCGGTGAGGGTGCTCGCCCCACTCAAAGCCACGGGAGAAGGCGTTGAGTGAGCTCGCCTCTCTCAACGCCACAGGCCTGGCTCGCCTCACTCAATGCCACAGGCCTGGATCGCCTCACTCTATGCCATGGGAGAAGGCGTTGAGTGAGCTCGTCTTACCCAACACCGCGGGAGAAGGTGTCGAGTGAGCTCACCGCACCAAACGCCGCGAGAGAGGGCGTTGAGTGAGCTCGCCTTTCTCAATGCCACTGGCCTGGCTCGCCTCACCTTGGGCCTGGGCGAGTTGGTTCTGAAGCCTCTGCTCGCGGGTGACGGGCATGCTGGAACTCGCCCTCCCCTTGGCTCTGGGCGAGCACGTACTCGGTCGGATCTGCTCGCCCGATGAATTGACTTCCTTCTGTCGGGCTCAGCTCCACGAACTCCGAGCTCGGCCCGACGATTGCCGATCCCGTACTCGGCACGCTGGGCTCGGCATGCTCTGCTGAACTCGCCTAGGGCTCTGGGGCGGTCTGAGCGGCCGGTTTGGCTCCTTTTAGCCCACTCGATGGATACGGGGTTGTACACAATCCCCGCTCTTTGCGAGGTTGGTACAAACTCAGAAAGAAACATCCAACCCCCTAGGATCCTGCGAGTGCGACAGGAGCCAAAAGGAATCTCTTGGTGGGTCCCACCGATGGCTATATATACATACCCAGCATACCTGGCTGACCTCCGCCCTTCCCTTTACTTAAGCCCTGTCGAGATGCCACTCCCCAAAGAGGTCATGGAGCGACTCGCGAAATCTCGCGGGGAGACCGCCCTTCGTGATGCGGCCCTAACCGATCTGAATGTCCCGGCTTGCCGCTTCACTAAATTCGGCTCGGTCAAGAGGGCGAGGCCTTTTCCTCCCGAGGCCGAGCACATCTTCGCTGACTTGAAGAACGCCCTGGTCAATGGCTCCGACTCCTCCAACCGCCCTGCTCTAGCTCCTGACGGTAAAGACATTGTGGACCTTACCACCGAGCAAGACCATGATGGCAGGATCTCGATGCCGAGGGTCGAGAATCTTCCTGTCGATGCGCCTGAGCCATCCTCTGACCCACGTCCGCAAGACTCGCTCCTTGCCACCGAAACCATGGAGCTGGACTCGCGGAAGCTTGGGTCGCCGGCTCGCACCCCTTCACGGCAACCCTCTTCCGATCCCGCGTGATAGTTTTACTTTCAAGACAACCTAAACACCTAGAGAGGGGGTGAATAGGTTCTAATTGCTTGTTTATACTTTTAGGCAGAATTCAATTACAGAATTAAAACATCCAGCACAGCAATCACAGAAATTTAATCATCACAGATTGCACAATGTTTTATAGTGGTTCCCCAAGGTTTGGGTACATCCACTTTCCCCCCTTCACCTATCTAGCAGTATGCTAGATTCGGCCAAACTTCCACTATTCTCAGATCTGTAGATCCTACAGCTCAGAACCTGGATAGGTTCTTACAACTCAGAACCCAGAATGGTTCCTACACCTCAGGCACAACAGCCCTACCTCAGCCTTGCCACAAGGCCTACAACTCAGAGAAGAACCTTCTCCTACACTCAGGCAAACAGCCCTACCACTCAGAGATCAACTCTCCTACACTCAGCCTTTATATCACAGGCTTACAACTCAGATCTGTGTAAAACAGATCCTACAGAAATTTAGAAAAGAAGTTTTAATGTCTTGCCTTTGTTAAGAGAGAAGAGGACAAGACAATTCTTGATCAGCTGATGAAATCAACTGAATCTGAGCTTTCTTCAAAGCTTCTTGAATCTGAACTTAGCTGAGTTGATTTCCAAACAGCTTCTTGAGAAACCACTGACGGCTTCCTTCTTCTTCTTCAAATGGGTGGATCCCTCTCTATCCAACACCTTTGATGATACTTCTGAATTCTTATTAGAACTCTTCTTAGATCATCTTCTTAGATCTTCTGATGAAGATCTTCTTTAGTGCCTAGCACTTTCTTGAATTGATACTTCAATTGGATTGTAATCCTTCTTCACTTTTTATACACCCTTTTTTTTTACTTCCTTCTGAATCTGTCTATTTATAGACCTTCTTCATGGTAACCGGCTGATCCGGTTTCTAACTGTTTTCTGACAAGTCTGACAGCATCAGTTAACCGGTGGCAACCCACAGCTGTCAAGTCTTCAAACAAATCCTGTGCCTTAGTCTTGGACAGCAAAGTGTCGAGACAATCTGTCAGAAAGTGTCGAGACCAACTGTCTATATGTGTCGACACAAGTGACTTTGGTGTCGACACAGTCTTTGAAGATGTCGACAAGTTTGCCATTAAGTCGACACAGCTTCTTCAGAAAATAACTTGGTCTTGACTCTGCAGTGTGTCGACACAAGTCCTGTGTGTCGACACAGTTGTTGTAGATTCAGAACTCAGTATGTGTCGACACTGCCTTCAGGTGTCGACACAGCAATTGTCGACTCTGCCAAAATGTGTCGACTTAGTCTTCTGGTGTCGACACAAGTATTGTCGACTTCTGCCAATGTGTGTCGACTCTGTCTCATTGTGTCGACACAGCCTCCCAGTGTCGACACAAATGTGGTCGACTATCTTTCTGTGAGTCGACGCTGCTTCTCAGTGTCGATATTAATGTGGTCGACTATCTCCTTCTGTGTCGAGGTCGACTATCTTTCTCTGTGTCGACTATCTTTCTCTGTGTCGACACAGATGTGGTCGACTATCTCCTTCTGTGTCGAGGTCGACTATCTTTCTCTGTGTCGACTATCTTTCTCTGTGTCGACACAGCTTCCGTCAAGTGTCGACACAAATATTCTGAAGTGTCGACACTGTTTCTTCAGGTATCGACACATGGACTTAGAATATTTTTCTGCATTCTTTAATACTTCTTCACCTGCACATGTCAACTTAAAACAACATCAAATACACCTTGATGTATATCATTGAGCTAAGTTGGACTTCTTCAAATCAGGTACACATTTTCCAATGTACCCAACACCGCGTCTACTGGGGAGGACGTCGAGCGCACATACGCTCCTGATTCCCCCCGAAATTCTGAAGGTATGTCTCTGATCCCCTCACATTGCGTCTGATTTCAATTGGTGCTCGCTCCTCCCACTCGCTATCCTGACTCTCTCGGGCAGGCCTTCCTAGCCGATCTGGGGCTGATGATTCAGCCGAACGGGCTGGCTACTCGCCTCTTCCATCGCCGCGCGCTTTAGACATCTTCCTGGACTCAGAGATGGATAGCCCCGAACGGTCAAGGAGAAGCCAACTGGTCCTCAAAAAGTTAGTGCGCGAGCTCCACGAGCTGAAGAAAGACAATTCCAGGCTATAGGAGGAGTGCGCGCAGCTTGCTGGCGAGGCGAGGGTTAGCTCGGCGTATGTGGCGACGTATTCCTCCATACTCTTCGATGAGATTGATGAGAACTTGCGAGCGGCGAACAGGAACCTGGGGCAGCTTCGGCAACTCTTCGCGCAGCGGCTGGCGACATCGGGCTGGCGAGAACGGGGTAATTAAGGACGGATCCCTTGCGAGCCGACCGGCACTTGCCCCTGCTGTCGCCTGGTCCCTACGTGTGCTTTAATTTTCCTTGTTCTGGACAATTTGCTCCCTTTATGCTAATAAATTGTATAAGTTTTTGTTATGCGAGCGTATTTTATTTCTTTTGAACGGTGCGTGTCTTTTCGAATTCCTTATGTTGGAACACCCTATTACTATTTGGATCAGGATGACTATATTTCTATAGGGATTTTGTGTTGTGACCTCCTTGTTGTTATAAAGGTCACATAGGCTAGTTAGAGTAATCTTCAGCTCGACGCGTAGTCGACTTCAGCTCGACGCAGAGTCGACCTCAGCTCGACGTGGAGTCGACCTCAGCTCGACGTTCCGTCGAACCCAGTTCTGCTTACAGAAAACACTCTCTGGCCGACGTGTGTCGTGCTCAGATCGACGTTTTACTGTGAGCTCGACGTTTTCCAGACTTCCGTCAGTTTTGAATAGGAATTCAAATTCCTTCTGTCAGACAATTAATGCTGAAGATTTATTGGCCGTTACAGCATATCTGGTGCATGGCTCAAGGAATTTTCTAAGGAATGTCTGCCTGACATTTCCTTTGAGGCATGGACATTTAAGGAAAGCATTTAATGCTGACTGCCAACGGCTATCAAAGAAAAAGGAAGAAGAAGACTCAGATATATTATTCATTCAGCTAAACAGAGATATATAGAACAACAATACAGGACTTCAGCTGCTCTTTCTCTGTGATATTGTTTTGAAAGCTCACTCACAGGAATTCTGATTGCTTCAGACACAACCATCCAACTTTCTTGGATCATCCCTTGCTGGAGCAAATCAGATCTTTGAAGACCTGTCACCCTTGTGCAGAGCTCTCCTTCCTGAACTACTTCTTGATCTCAGGGGGAGCTTTGACAACATCTTGATAAGTAAAGTTTGTTTTAAAGAAGATAGATTTGGTTTTATATAATCTTTTACGTATATAAGTCTATCTTTTTTTTACTTACTTATATCCTGTGGATTAAGGCAAGAGTACCTATCGCATAGGAATATAGTATTTTATAGAAAATATCAAGGTCGTATTTTTCCTGGGATCGGTGTTAATTATTCTACTTTTTAGAACTGACTATTATTTTATCGAAAGAACGGAGTTGAGTTTATTTTAAAATTAAAAGATAAAAACAAATTATATATGTGATTTTATTAAGAGAGGGACTTAGAGGGTAGTCCTCGATTTCAGAATAACTTTGAGAGAATATTAATTCAGCTATTAAAGAACAACTTTATTTCTTAATTATCTAACTTCACGAGAGGGTTCCTATGGTAGCATCACTGACTCGAAAGTACGACCGGGAAGGCTTGCGTTTAAACGGGTTAACGTAAACGTAGTGTCTCGTCACCTGGTATATGATCAATTAAGAAAACCCTAGTTAGAATAACTAGAAAGTAGAGTTGAAATAGTTGAAAATAGTATCCAGCCCAGAGCTCATCTTGACCAAGTGCTAAGGGTTCTTAGCCTCTTCTCAGGATGGGGGCGGTATAAAGTACAGAAAATAATATCTACCTATCTATCTCAATCCAGGATTTAAGCTTTCGCTTCACCTTTGTTGTTGAGATAGGGTAGTAAAATTTTGCAGCGCTTCCGCACTATCTGAATTCAGGACTTAGGCTTTCGCCTCGCCTTTCATTCGGAATAGTATGAAAGAATAGGCGAAAGCCTAAGTCCTGAATTCAGATAGTGCGGAAGCGCTGCAAAATTTTACTACCCTATCTCAACAACAAAGGTGAAGCGAAAGCTTAAATCCTGGATTGAGATAGATAGGTAGATATTATTTTCTGTACTTTATACCGCCCCCATCCTGAGAAGAGGCTAAGAACCCTTAGCACTTGGTCAAGATGAGCTCTGGGCTGGATACTATTTTCAACTATTTCAACTCTACTTTCTAGTTATTCTAACTAGGGTTTTCTTAATTGATCATATACCAGGTGACGAGACACTATGTTTACGTTAACCCGTTTAAACGCAAGCCTTCCCGGTCGTACTTTCGAGTCAGTGATGCTACCATAGGAACCCTCTCGTGAAGTTAGATAATTAAGAAATAAAGTTGTTCTTTAATAGCTGAATTAATATTCTCTCAAAGTTATTCTGAAATCGAGGACTACCCTCTAAGTCCCTCTCTTAATAAAATCACATATATAATTTGTTTTTATCTTTTAATTTTAAAATAAACCCAACTCCGTTCTTTCGATAAAATAATAGTCAGTTCTAAAAAGTAGAATAATTAACACCGATCCCAGAAAAAATACGACCTTGATATTTTCTATAAAATACTATACTCCTATGCGATAGGTACTCTTGCCTTAATCCACAGGATATAAGTAAAAAAAAGATAGACTTATATACGTAAAAGATTATATAAAACCAAATCTATCTTCTTTAAAACAAACTTTACTTATCAAGCTTTTTGGCGCCGTTGCCGGGGATTAGTTTATTTGTGTTAATATTTGAAAATAAAAGAACGCTATTAATTTTATCTTTTCTTTTTCTTGTTATTTAAAAACTTTAGTTTTTACAAAAATAAAACAAAAATAAAATTCCCTGAATTTAAAACTTTGTTTTTATAAAACCTAATTTTTTATTAACAAGTTTATTAACCACTAACAAATTCTAAAAAAAAAAAACCTAACCTACTAATTTAACGTAGTTTATTTAAAACTTGAAAAAAAATAAAAAGTAGTTTATAATAAAAAACCTGCTTTTATTATAAAACTTCTTTTATAAAAAACTTGTTTTATATAAAATAAAAATAACCTGTTTTTAGTTATTTTCCGTTTTACGTCTTTTTGTGTGTTTGTATTTGTATTTGTTTTTACTTAGTTTTTTTTACTTACTTTTTTTTTATATATACAAAAAGTCTTTTTTAGTGTATGACCCGTGGAACTCCATCTGATTTAACTCTTGGACTTGATCCTGAAATCGAACGCACCTTTCGCAGGCGCCTCCGATCTCTGAATCAAGAGCTCGTATTAAATCTGGAAGAGTCTGTAGGCACCGCACACGTTCAAGAAATGGCAGCAGAGCAACAACAAATGCCAGAGGTGGTCCCCCAAAGGACCATGTCTTATTATGCACGACCTAATTTAGATGACACCGGGTCTAGTATCGTTCGTCCACCAATTGCTAATAATAACTTCGAGATTAAATCGAGTATAATCCAAATGATTCAAAATTCTGTTCAATTCGATGGATTGCCCGATGAAGATCCAAATACGCACTTATGCAATTTCTTAGAAATTTGCGACACATTTAAGATAAATGGCGTCACTGATGATGCCATCCGTCTTCGCTTATTTCCTTTTTCTCTACGAACGAAAGCCAAACAGTGGCTAGGTTCTCTCCCCAGAGGATCTATCACCACTTGGGCTGAAATGACCGAAAAATTCCTAACAAAGTATTTTCCACCTGCAAAAACCGCACGTCTGCGTGCGGATATTTCTTCCTTTGTACAAGGCGAGTCTGAGTCTCTCTATGAGACTTGGGAACGTTTTAAGGAATATCTACGTCGGTGTCCACATCACGCACTGCCAACTTGGCTCCAGGTACAAATATTTTATAATGGTTTGAATATTCAAACCAGACAAGCCATTGATGCTGCCGCTGGGGGCACGCTCAATAACAAAACCCCCGAGGCCGCTCAAACCCTCTTTGAGGAAATGGCCATGAACGCGTACCAGTGGAACGTGCCAAGGTCACACCCTAAACAAGCTGGGATATATGAGCTCGACACTTCTTCTACTTTAGCACTCCAAGTAGAAAACCTAACTAAACAATTGGCTGGAATATCTGCTTCCTCCGCCACTACTTGGAATCCGAATAATAATATAATTGAAGAAATCGATTATATGGGGAACTCTTATAGACCTTCCTATAATCCTAATATGAACTTAAATAATAATTCTTATAATCCAGGATATAGGAACCATCCTAATTTTTCGTGGAGCAACCCCAATAATGCTCAACGCCCACCGACTGCAAATCCAATTGGATTTGCACCGCAACCCCCACAACCACAAACATTACCACCACCACCAAACCAATTTAGGCCAACCCCGATAGAAGACATATTCACGAAATATGTCAGTATTAATGAGTCCAATATCCGGAACCTGACCGGATCAATTAAAAATTTAGAAACACAAATTGGACAAATATCAAAAATGATATCGGAACGCCAACCTGGTAATTTGCCAGGAAATACGGAACCAAATCCGCGGGATACTGGCCATTCCAGTAACCCAAGTTGACAAGCCGTTCAACTACGAAGTGGCAGGGAGCTACCACCACCCGTTAGGGTAGAAAAAGAAGCTAAGGTTAGCCTTCCTACACCACTTCCCGTTACGACTCTGCCTCCTCAACCCCCGCGAATTTCTTCCACACATGTTGTTTTACCTTATCCATCTAAATTAAAAGATGAGCGAGAAGATGAACAATATAAAAATTTTCTAAAAATGCTAAAACAAATTCAAATCAATATACCTTTCTGCGAGGCAATTGTACAAATGCCTAAATACGCAAAATATTTAAAAGCGTTATTTTCAAACAAAAAGAAACTCGAAGATATTTCGAGAGTTTTTCTTAACGCCGAATGTTCAGCCGTTTTATTACATAAATTACCCCCAAAATTAAACGATCCGGGACGATTTTCTATCCCGTGTCTTTTCGGTAATCTATTAATAAAAGATGCGTTAGCAGATTTAGGTGCTAGCATAAATTTAATGCCCTACTCGCTCTTTCAAAAACTAGGATTAGGTAACCCCAGCCCAACTAAAATGAGCATCCAGTTAGCAGATCGTTCTATTAAATATCCAGTAGGGATAGTAGAGGATGTTCTGGTCAAAATAGACAAGTTTATCTTCCCGGTAGACTTTGTTATTCTTGACATAGAGGAAGACGCCGATGTTCCCATAATTCTCGGTCGTCCTTTCCTCGCAACCTCTCGCGCGATAATAGACGTAAATAACGGTAGACTTCTCTTACGAGTAGGAGATGACGAAGTTACTATCGATATAGATCCCTCTATGAAAAACTCTTTAATAAATGACGATTCCTGCTATCTTGCGGAAGCCTCTTTTGAGGAAAATGGTTTTCCCTATTCTGATTTATTTTCAATAACTGTAAAAGAATCGGACTTGGCAGACTTACCCATTTCACAAGAAATGCCTACCAATGACCCTTTAGAACCTTTTATATCTTTAACTTCTACAACTTTAAAAACTCCAACTTCATATGAAAAACCACCAACCCTCGAGCTGAAAACACTTCCTGCACATTTAAAATACGTTTTCCTTGAAGCCGAATCTAAACTCCCTGTTATCATTTCTGCCGAATTAAATGATAAGAAAACGTCTGAATTAATAGAAGTGTTAAAACAACATCGCCGTGCATTAGCATGTCAAATTTCTGATATCCAAGGACTCAACCCATCTTTTTGTACACATAAAATATTTTTGGAAGATAACCCTCGTAAATCTATCCAGCCCCAACGACGTTTAAATCCTAATATGAAGGATGTCGTAAAAGCTGAAGTAATGAAATTATTAGACGCAGGAATTATCTATCCAATCTCAGATAGCACATGGGTTAGTCCCGTACAAGTCGTCCCTAAGAAGGGCGGTATAACGGTAGTGCCAAACGCTAATAATGAACTAATTCCAACACGTACTGTTACAGGTTGGAGGATGTGCATCGATTATCGAAAATTAAATGATGCCACCCGTAAAGATCACTTTCCACTACCGTTTATAGATCAAATATTAGAGCGACTCTCGGGTCACTCATATTATTGTTTTCTTGATGGTTATTCAGGGTATTTACAAATTCCTATAGCCCCTGAAGACCAAGAGAAAACTACGTTCACTTGCCCCTTTGGTACTTTCGCCTATAGGCGAATGCCATTTGGACTTTGCAACGGCGCCAAAAAGCTTGATAAGTAAAGTTTGTTTTAAAGAAGATAGATTTGGTTTTATATAATCTTTTACGTATATAAGTCTATCTTTTTTTTACTTACTTATATCCTGTGGATTAAGGCAAGAGTACCTATCGCATAGGAGTATAGTATTTTATAGAAAATATCAAGGTCGTATTTTTCCTGGGATCGGTGTTAATTATTCTACTTTTTAGAACTGACTATTATTTTATCGAAAGAACGGAGTTGGGTTTATTTTAAAATTAAAAGATAAAAACAAATTATATATGTGATTTTATTAAGAGAGGGACTTAGAGGGTAGTCCTCGATTTCAGAATAACTTTGAGAGAATATTAATTCAGCTATTAAAGAACAACTTTATTTCTTAATTATCTAACTTCACGAGAGGGTTCCTATGGTAGCATCACTGACTCGAAAGTACGACCGGGAAGGCTTGCGTTTAAACGGGTTAACGTAAACGTAGTGTCTCGTCACCTGGTATATGATCAATTAAGAAAACCCTAGTTAGAATAACTAGAAAGTAGAGTTGAAATAGTTGAAAATAGTATCCAGCCCAGAGCTCATCTTGACCAAGTGCTAAGGGTTCTTAGCCTCTTCTCAGGATGGGGGCGGTATAAAGTACAGAAAATAATATCTACCTATCTATCTCAATCCAGGATTTAAGCTTTCGCTTCACCTTTGTTGTTGAGATAGGGTAGTAAAATTTTGCAGCGCTTCCGCACTATCTGAATTCAGGACTTAGGCTTTCGCCTCGCCTTTCATTCGGAATAGTATGAAAGAATAGGGTTTTGAAAATAGATTTGAAAGCAGTTTTACACTATCTTAATCCAGGACATAAGCAGAGCTTCGCCTTTCATTCGGGATAGTATAAAGAAAATAAAGTAAAAGAAAGCAGTAAAGTACTCAGAATTGAAATTGAAAGAGCCTATTTTATAAAGTCCGAAAATATTACAACTTTCTAAAAAGCTGAAAATAAAGCTGAAAAATTACAACTTACAGAACTTTAGAATACTTGAAAGCTACTACCAGTTCCTTGTCAGAGAGCTGGGGAGTCCTAACAGTTCTTAAGGAATCTGTTGGAGTTCAATTGAATTTACAAATCCCTGCCGGCCTATTTATAGAAAAAATTTTCAGGTGACACGCCCCCTGACACGGGCGTGTCGGGTAGGGCGTGACAGGGTCACGGGCGTGACATACAGGCTGTCGGGACAGGTGGCAAGCCAGCTGGAGATTTGGATAGACTTGAACTGGTCACGGGCGTGTCGAAATAGGTCACGGGCGTGTCATGCATGTCATTTCAACAGGCGGCACGGGGCGTGGCGACAGCGCGGCAGCTTGCTGGACTTCTGGATAGAACTTGGTTAGGTCACGGGCGTGTCGCCTTTGGCACGGGCGTGTTTAGCAGGCGTGACCAACGATTTCCTGAGTTTGAGCTGTCCAGCAAAATAGCAGAAAACGGAATTAAAAAGAGCTGTCACGCCCTAGGTCACGGGCGTGACCTAGGGGCGTGACCTAAGAAAAAAATACAAAATTTCAGAAAAAACTTAGAATTTAATTTTAAAACAGAAAAATACAATATAATAAAAATAGTTAGTTTTATATAATAAAAACTAAGGTTTTTATTTATAAATATGTATATTTAATATGAAATAAAATTGTATATTTTTATACTCATCACATCTACAGATCCACTTTGCTTCTCTCTACTTTTTGATAGAGAAGACAACATCACCCCTTTTTCTTTTTCTTTCTGTACAGGGTTTTAACTCCCTTCAAAAGTTACCTTTGGTTTTGCTGAAACCTGGTCAAAATCAGCTCCTTTGGTTGTGAGAACCTGGTCAAAAACTCTCTAGTGCTCAAGACACCTGATCAACTCATCTTGAAGTGGATTCCTATCAAGGGTGATAGAAGAGTGGATTACCCAGGATTTTGGGGAACCACTATAGCTCCTTGTGTCGTCTGGATTGCTTGTTTCTTTGTGTTTTGCTTTGTGCTGTGAATTTCTTTTTACTCTGATTATTTGCTATAGCACCATACACTAAGTAAATCTAAACTTTCTCTCCACTCAAGTTTTTATTTGCAAAACTATTTTAAATAACTCTATTCATCCCCCTGTAGAGTTAGGATTGATCTTATCCTGCACTTTCACCTTATCCCAGGCTCGCCGAGGTCGGCGAGAAGAGAGCGGCGAGACGGAGTAAGCGAGCCGGGCTGGTAAGTCGGCTCCGGTTCTCCTCCCCTTTTTCTATAAATAGGGATCCCCACCTACCCCTTGGCTACGCCTTTATTACCTTCTTATCTTTTCCCCGCCTTGCCTCCCTTGCCTTCTGCTCGCGTGCTTTCCTCCCCTTGGCGAGTATGGGGAAAGGACACCCTTATTCTGATGGTCGCGTCAAGTGCGCCCAGAACTTCGCCGACCATTGCTTCTTCGAGGGCAATACCACGGCGGATGAGCTCGCCGAGTTTGTGGCGGACTATGTTCCTGCCGGTTTTGTGGCCCGCCTCCCGACGGAGCATGAGGCCATAAACTCCTTCTTCAAGGATGAGCTCGCCTTCCCCATCTCGCATTTTGAGGTGGGGTTGCGTCTGTCGCTCTGGCCTGAGGTCCGTCAGGTCCTTAAGTATTACGGAGCCGTGCCCGCGCAGCTCAACCCCAATGCCATCGCTATGGTAGTTGGATTTGCGTGATACCTCCACCGAGAGCGGATTGAGTTCAATCTGAACGTCTTCCGCAAACTCTTTTCTTACAAGTCCAACGCCGACGGGGTCGCCTTCTTCGGTGGTTCTTCCATAAAGATCCGCGAGGTCGCCAATAAGAACCACAACTAGATGTCAAAGATTGTCTTCATCTGGGGTGACCTCGGCAAAATTCCCTTCTCGCCCCTGTAGAAAAGCGAGGAGGTGTACCGCCCACCGTCCGTGTCCGGCAATGATGCCAAGCTTCACAAGTTCTTCCTATACAAGGACTTTGAAGTCGCCTTCCTCCGTCGCGGCCTCGGATACCTGCCGTCTGTCCTTCCTGGTGAAGGTATGTCTCGGCCACTTTCTGCTCGTCATACTCGGCTTGATCGGTCAAAACCTTTTCTCCGGCTAAGTCTTTTTTACAGGGGAGCGACTGGTCCTGGTGAACCCTCCCTTCGCTGACCCGGGAGTGTTCTCAGACCCGATCGAGCGAGCTCGGGCTACGGCCGAAGCGTGCCAAGAAGAGAAGGTGAGGGGCAAGCCTTCCAGCAAGAGGCGGCTAGAGCTTGGAGGGCCGAGCTCGCTCCACCGTCCCTCGGCCCTCAAGTAGAAAAAGGCGAGGGTGATCTCGCGAGGCCAGCCACAGCAACCCTCGTCCCCTGTCAGATTTATGAGCTCGTCGGAGGGTTTTTTTTGACGAAGCCCCGACGAGCCCACTGAAGGAGGCGTCATCCCCCCGCGGGAAGAAGCGCGGGTCCTCCTCCCCTCCCTCCGTGGAGGAGGTTGTTCCCTGCGATCCGGGAATTCCAAAGGACCACCCCCACTTCGGCAAGGGGGGAAGAAGCAAGGACGCGGCAGGCGAGTCGATGCTGAGCTGGGATAAGGGGGCCCACTGAGTTTCCGTCTCTACTCGCGCCCCCTCTTGGGGAGCTCGTCGGCCTCCTACGGGCCACGCGTTCGCCCTTGGTTTCGGCCTATATGGCTGGGATGGCGCCGAGGCCTACAAAAACATGACTCCTCGGCAGATAGGCCGCGAGGGTCTGCAGGCTCATCTGATGGCCTTCGAACTCCATCACATGATGGTTCGCCGCGGCTTTCAGCTCAGCCAGCTCCTGCAAAAGGCCGAGCAGGAGCGTGACCTTGCGACGGAGAGAGCTGCCGACGCGGAGCGACGGTTCGGCATTGCCGAGCGCTTACTCAACGAAGCCTCGGGAGGGCTGGTAAGAATTAACCAACTCTCATTTTAACTTAGAAAAATATTTCACCAAGAATCTGACCTCTTTGTCTTTCAGGATGCCGAGTCCGCCAGGGTGCTACAGGCCCGCGCTAGCGAGCTTGAGGGCGAGGTCGCCCAGCTGCGGGTCCGCCTCGCTGATCAGGAGGCCAGTTCGCGCGAGAAGGAGACCCATGTTACCGAGAAGGGAGCTCTCGCTGCTCGGTCGGCGGCCGAGGTGGAGATGCTGAAGGAGCAGAACCGTGGTATCCAAGGTGAGGTCCGTCGGCTGACGAAAGCCCTTTTCCCCCCGGACGGCGTCGAGCCCCCTTTTCCCTATAAGCGACCTCGCGTTTTTGGCGAGGGGGAGGTCATGGAGCGACTGCGAGTCAACTCGATCGAGTCTGCCAAATGCCTCCTGGGCGCTATGAGGGGATCGGGGATCCTGTCCGAGGGCTGCGAGGGAGTGGCGGTCCGAGACCTTCTGTCAAGTCTATTTCCGCCGTCACCGCCTAGCGGGAAATAGGAAAGCTTTCGCTCCCTTTTCGATGAGGCGAAGGACAAGGAGCCGCTGCTCGGAGGCGAGGAGGAGGACCATCCTTCGGGGGAGGAGGGCGAGATCTGACCGGATCTCCTCCCCCACTTTCTGCATTCTTTGTGTAATCTATTTCCCCCCACTTTTGTAATCTCGTCGAGGCGAGCCCCCCCTTTGAAATTATAATGATAAAAAAATTCTATCTTCTTTTTACCTTAAGCGCTAGAATGCACGTGAGTTAGGATTCGCGCTTGCCGAGGGGCCCTGAGCGTCGGCCGCGGACAGACTCGCGAACACTCCGCTCGCCTGCGAGTCGCACCTCGCTCTCCCTTGTTGAAAATTCACAAGGAAACGCATCTGGGGTCAGCCGCCGCCGGTGCACGCCTAAAATACCAAGAAGTACCTTTGCCGAGCGGACCTTTGCGAGAACGGGCTCGTCTGGGGGGTGCACTCCTCTCTCAACCAGAGGTGAGATCGAAAATCCCTTAACAAAACTAAGGGGGACAGGGCCCCTTGAGCTCGCCTTTCTGACTGGCGGGTTCGCTTGTATACGGTTGCCTTGTGTCAACTTCCAGGCCCAGCCCCCGGGTCGTAACAACGTACATCGAGACCCCGGCCCTGCCGGCTTGGAGGGAGCCTAATAAGTGGGAGAATTGAGACCTAACCCCAGAGCGAGAAGACTTAGAACATTTGCCTCTCCCGGGTGTTACCACCAGGCCAGTCAGCTAGATGGGAGCCTGAGGGAGGGTGTTTAACATCCTTCGGGCTCAGCCCCAGGTTCATAACGACGTCCATCGAGACCCCTACCCTGCTAGCTTAGAGGGAGCCTGACAAGCGGGAGAATCGAGACCTAACCCCAGAGCGAGAAGACTTAGAACATTTGCCTCTCCCGGGTGCTACCACCAGGCAAGTCACCTAGATGGGAGCCTGAGGGCAGGTGTTGAACATCCTCCGGGCTCAGCCTCGGGGTCATAACGACGTCCATCGAGACCCCTGCCTTGCCCGCTTGGAGGGAGCCTGACAAGCGGGAGAATCGAGACCTAACCCCAGAGCGAGAAGACTTAGAACATTTGCCTCTCCCGGGTGCTACCACCAGGCCAGTCAGCTAGATGGGAGCCTGAGGGCGGGTGTTGAACATCCTCTGGGCTCAGCCCCAGGGTCATAACGACTTCCATCGAGACTCCTGCCCTGCCAGCTTGGAGGATGTGAGAAGTAGCGAACAAAAGACTAAAGGGCGAACAAACGACTAGAAAACAAGCCGGAACTTTGAATAATTGAAATTTTATTATCCAAAAAGATATCATTTACAAAGGTATGGCCTCCCTTTTATAGAATGGAGGAGAGAGGATAGAATACAAACTAATAATGTGGGACTAAAGCTATACATCAGATCCGGGCGGCTAGAACAACAGACCGGAACAGACCGCGCGGTTAGACAATGTTCTAACCGCTTGGCAATACAAGAAGCAAGAGATAGATGCGGTAGGAGACCGCTAGACCGCTCGGTTTCCAAGCCGCCGGAGATGAACCGTCAGACCGCTAGACACCACACAGCAACAGTCTGGATATCAACCCGCCGGACACAAACCGCCAGACCGCCCGGTCTCATACTTCGACACTCCCCCTCAAGCTGGAGCATAGATATCAATCATGCCCAGATTGTCACAGATATGGAAGAAGGAAGTAGAAACCGGCTTGGTGAAGATATCTGCCAACTCTTTGTCGGAGGTGACGAACGGAGTGCAAATCTGTCTCTTCAAGACCTCTTCTCGGATGAAATGGCAGTCGACCTCTATATGTTTCGTTCTCTCATGGAAGACCGGATTTTTGGATATGTATATAGCAGCCTTGTTGTCACAGAACATAGGCAGAGGATAGTCGTAGACCTCTCCTAGGTCAAGCATGAGAGCCCGCAACCATTTTAACTCACACGTGGTTGACGTCATACTCCGGTATTCGGCTTCTGCACTGGACCTTGAGACAACAGACTGTTTCTTGCTCTTTCAGCTCACAAGATTACCTCCAAAAAATGTGCAAAAACCCGATGTAGATTTACGGTCACCTTTATCATCCGCATAGCTTGAGTCTGAGTAGGCTTCAACTCTCAGATGACCATGCTTCTGAAAGAGTAGCCCTTTTCCTGGTGCTGCTTTGACATACTCTAGTATCTTCAAGGCAGACTGAAGATGACATTCCCTGGGAGCTTGCATGAACTGACTGACCTTGCCTACAGCATAGGCGATGTAGGGTCTGGTCACCGTGAGATAAATGAGTTTGCCCACCAGACGTCTATACCTCGTGGTATCAGATATAAGAGGTGAGTCATCTGTCCATGTTTTGTCCTCTCCAGTGGCCATGGGATACCGGGCCGGTTTGGCACCGGTCAATCCTACCTCTTGTAGAAGATCAAGAGCATACCTCCGTTTGGAGAGAACCAACGAGTCGGGCTTTCGAGAGATTTCTATCCCCCAAAAATATTTCGGGGAGCCCATATTCTTCGTGACTAGGTGTTGACGGAGGTGTTTCTTTGTCAAGTCCACCTCAGCCTGGTCATCGTCGGTAAGAAGAATATCATCCACATACATCGCCAAAACCACAAGGCCCGATACGGTTTTGCGAATAAACAATGAGTGATCGGCTGAACTCCTTGTAAAGCCAATGGCAGCCACAATGCCACTAAACTTGTCGAACCGTGCCCGAGGGCTCTGTTTTAGGTCGTAGATGGCCTTCTTCAACTGGCATACTCGTGTCTCCTCCTGAGCAACATACCCAGGAGGTTGCTCCATATAGACGTCCTCCTGAAGATCCCCATACAGAAAAGCATTCTTGACATCAAGCTGGGAAATAGCCCACTCCCTGTTGACGGCCACAGAAAGAAGAACCCGGATGGTGCTGAGGCGAGCAACCGGGGAGAAAGTATCAAAATAGTCAACTCCATAAGTCTGAGTAAAGCCTTTGGCCACCAGTCAGGCTTTGTAACGATCCACAGTGCCGTCTGGGTGAAACTTCACAACGAACACCCAGCGGCAGCCAACCACATCAGTACCTACCGGTGGAGGAACAAGGGTCCAGGTACCCCTTTTAGTAAGAGTGGAGATTTCCTCATCCATGACAGATTTCCAATGAGGAATAACAAGAGCCTCCTGGTAAGTGCGGGGAGTGGTAGTAGCCGAGATAGCCAAAGCGGGTGTTGGGAGTAAGCCGATCATAGGAAACAACCGCCGCAAGCGGGTGTTGGGTACACGCCCACACCCCTTTGCGAAGGGCAATGGGAAGATCCAGGTCGTCTTGTGCCTTAGGGACCGGAGCGTCCGTGACGGAGAAAGCTGGCCCGGGACTAGAGAGACGACTGCGGAGAAGGAGGGGAGATAATAGGGAGAGGAGGAGACGGAGGAGGAGATGATATAAGAGGGGAGACGTCGATATGCGTGGAGGGATCACAGAGAGATGGTGAAGAGTCAGAGACAGCAGGAGGAAGCAGGGATGGAGAAGAAAAGTAGGATGCATTTTCGAAGAAGGTGACGTCCGCGGAAACAAACTGTTTGCGCAGAACGGGGTCAAAGCAACAATAGCCTTTTTGAGTGGTCGAGTATCCCAAAAAGACACATTTTGTGGAACGGGGGGAAATCTTGTAACGGGTAGCAGACGAAGCATGCACAAAAGCCGTACACCCAAAGATACGGAGAGGAAGAGGAAAGGGTTCCTTGCCCGGGTAGAGAATGGAGAAGGGGGTCTTGCCGTGAAGAACCGAAGAGGGAATGCGATTGATGAGATAGCAGGCAAGAAGAACAGCATAGCCCCAATAGGAGCGAGGTACCTGCATCTGCGTCATTAGAGTGCGAGCGATATCGAGTAGATGACAGTTTTCACGCTCCGCCACCCCATTTTGCTGGGAGGTGTAAACACAGCTGGTCTGATGAATAAGATCATGTTGCATACAAAAAGACGAAAACTCATGACATAGGTATTCTTTAGCATTATCAGAGCGCAGTACTTTAATAGAAATATCAAATTGAGTTTTAATCATTTTATAAAAAGATTGCCAGACAGATAAGAGTTCAGAGCGATCTTTTAAAAGATACACCCAGGTACATCTAGAGAAATCATCAATAAAAGTTATGAAATAAGAACTACCCCGACCAACGGTGAGAGTAGGAGCAGGACCCCAGATATCAGAATGAATGAGATCAAAAGGGCGGGAGGAACCACGGCCTTGCTTCGACGGGAAGGAGGAGCGGTGATGTTTACCAAGCTGACACGCATCACAGTTGAGCGGAGGACTGGTCTGAGGTAAGTGGGGAAGAAGATGACGAAGAATCCGAGGAGGAGGATGTCCAAGACGAAGATGTCATTGAAGCAGATCAGTAGACGAGGAAGAGAAGGCGGACAGAGCGGAAACATTGTCAAGGAAGTAGAGACCTCCGCTCTCAGTCCCAGTAGCAATCGTCCGTTGGGTCCTCGGGTCCTGAAAATAACAAGAAGTAGGAGTAAATAAGACAGAACACTGAAGTTGCTTGCATAAAGTAGTAACTGAGAGCAAATTGCAAGGGAACTTCGGGACATAGAGAGTGTCCGCTAAGCAAAGCGACGGGGTGACTTGAACCATGCCTGTTCCGTGAACCGGGGAAGGCGAACCATCCGCAACAAGAACCGGGGGTAACCGATCATGCGTCTCTAGGAGAGAGAAGCAATGAGGGTTTCCGGTCATGTGATTTGTAGCACCAGAGTCAATCAGCCATTTACCTTGGGTAACGACGTGTGCACTACCTGAGGTCATGGCCACAGAAGAAGATGGTCGAGAGGAGGCGGAGGTTGAGGAAGAAGTATCACCGGAGGGACGAAGATGAGGATGTTTCTGCCAGCAGCGGTCAACAGAGTGGCCGGTACGACCACAGTGAGAGCAGAGGAATCTTGACGGACCACGCGTGCCAGAGTGGCTGCGACCACTATTGCCACCCCGCTGAACTTGGTGAGCATAGGAGTCCTGTGTAGGAGGGTAGGACAACAGAGGAAGGTAGAGCAGTGAAGTAACAGCAGCGATGCGAGCTGCGGTGGCATCCAAGGTGGGAGACTCGGCTTCGCCGAAGATCTGCTGGCGGATCATATCAAAAGACTCAGGGAGTCGTAGAAGATAACAAACAACCAGGAGTTCCTGGAAGTGTTTGTGCTGCTCGGCCAAGTCCGCGGAGAAAGGGCGATTCTGGAGGATTTCAGCGCCAAGAGCCTGAACTTGCTGATAAGCCGCAGCAGGAGACATGGAAGGGCGAGCGAAGAGATCTGCATAGAGAGTATAAATGCGGGATGTCTGGCCCTCCTTCGAGTAGAGAGCAGCAAGGTGAAGCCCCGCGGTCTTGACCGTCTCATCATGGCGTATGATAGGAAGACATTCATCGGAGAGGCTGTTAGCCAACCACGTTCGGACAAGCGCGTCACTGGCATCCCAGTCATCAAATTCAGCAGATTCTAGAGGAGGAGGGTCATCGGTGAGGTGATGACGTTTGCGCTTAGAGCGAAGAAGAAAGGTGAAAGAAACGCTCCAATCCGGATAGTTTGAGCCAACAAGTTTAGAAACCGTACCAAGGTTGCCAGAAGGAGTAGGAAGCGGCATCGGAGTGGCGATGGGAGTGGTGGTAGTGGAGGTTTTAGAAAGGGCCATATGAGAAATCTGTGAGAAGCCGCGCGGTTAGAATGCAAGCCGCGCGGATAGGAAGAAGAAGAGCTGCGGCGGTCACGATGATAAACACCAGCGGCCAGAGAAGCCACGACCAAGCTGCAGATCCAAGCAGGGAAAGAAGTCGAGCGGCTAGAAGATAGACCGCGCGAACAGAAGGGATGAACGAACAAGGCAAAAAAAGGGCAGCAGGTCGCGACGAGCAAAAGGAACATGTCGTTGTGACTGAAAGGCAGGAAAAGACGGTCGCGCGGACAGGGCGCAAGCAAGCGGAAGAGAAACCGCGAGAATAGGTCGCGAGAGAAAAAGAGGCAAGCCGCGCGGACAGGGCGCACAGAATCAGGAGGAGAAAATCGAGTCCTCTGATACCATGTGAGAAGTAGCGAACAAAAGACTAAAGGGCGAACAAATGACTAGAAAACAAGTCGGAACTTTGAATAATTGAAATTTTATTATCCAAAAAGATATCATTTACAAAGGTATGACCTCCCTTTTATAGAATGGAGGAGAGAGGATAGAATACAAACTAACAATGTGGGACTAAAGCTATACATCAGATCCGGGCGGCTAGAACAACAGACCGGAACAGGCCGCGCGGTTAGACAATGTTCTAACCGCTCGGCAATACCAGAAGCAAGAGAGAGATGCGGTAGGAGACCGCTAGACCGCCCGATTTCCAAGATGCCGAAGATGAACCGTCAGACTGCTAGACACCACACAGCAACAGTCTGGATATCAACCCGCCGGACACAAACCGCCAGACCGCCCGGTCTACAACCCGCTAGGCTCAAACCGTCAGACCGCCCGGTCTCATACTTCGACAGAGGGAGCCTGATAAGCGGGAGAATCGAGACCTAACCCCAGAGCGAGAAGACTTAGAACATTTCTTGAGGATTTATGATATTATGCTATGAAAGCTCCGCAACATCTCATGTCACCGTTACGATTATCAGGCAAAAAGGGCTCAAATGAATGAAACAAATTGTATTGAAAAAACGAAAGCACATACAGATATTTAAGGATAGAAGCATTTCAGGTCGTCGCCGCTCCAGGTGTGGCTCAAGGTCTCGCCCTCCACATTTTGGAGGCGGTACCCCCCCCCCCCATCTTAGTGCCTCTTTTACGATGTAAGGATCCTCCCAGTTTGGATGGAGCTTGCCCACGGCAGCCGATCTTCCCGCCGCATCTACCTTCTTTAGGACAAGGTCACCTTCCACAAACTGTTTGACCCGAACATGTTTGACAAAATACTTAGCCATCCTCCGCTTGACTTTCTCTTGCCGAACTGCTGATAGGTCGCACAATTCTTCTACCAGGTCAAGGTGAGCCATTGTTCCTCCTCGTTTTCAACTCTCCACTCCTCTCTTCCAGCTTCCGCCTCAACGACCCTGGGAGTACGGACCTTGAGTTCGATGGGGAGCACCGCCTCGCTTCCATGAGATAGTTTGAAGGGTGTCTCCCCTATGGCGGTGTTGGGGGTAGTCCTTAGAGCCCAAAGAACGGAGGGGAGCTGCTCCACCCAACTCCCTTTCAAATTTTCAACCTTCTTTTTCAGGAGGTTCACGATAACCTTGTTGGCCGCTTCCACCTGCCCGTTGCTTCTTGGGTGATGGATAGAGGCAAACCTAAGGTCAATCTCGAGCTCTCTTCAGAATTTGATGAATTCGTTGCTGGCGAACTGCGGTCCGTTGTCGGTGACGATGGCTTGAGGCATCCCATGCCTACAGATCATTTCCCCCATACAAAATTTCGGATGATCTGCGAGGTCACTTTGGCCAACGCCTTCACCTCCATCCACTTGGAGAAATAGTCAATCATCACCAACAAGAATCTTCTTTGCCCGCTCGCCTGGGGGAAGGGCCCTACCAGATCCATTCCCCAAATTGCGAAGGGCCAGGGGGTCGTGATACTTTTGATTCGCTGGGCTGGTTGTAGCTGGAGGGGGCGAACAGTTGGCACTTATGATATTTTTTGGCAAATTCGAAGACATCATGCCCCAGGGTAGGCCAGAAGTAGCCCTGTCTGATAATTCTCCCCTCCAGGGTCCGACCTCCCGAGTGACTCCCGCACTCCCCGGAGTGGACCTCTTCCAAAATCCTTGGTACCTCCCCCTCAGCCACACAACGAGCCAGCAACCCCGAGAGAGTCTTTCGGTAAAGTTGTCCGTCGCGCAAGAGGTAGTATGCTGACTTATACTTGAGTTTCTTTCTGTCCATCCCTTCTGGATACTCTCTAGTGGCCAAAAAAGTGGTGAAGGGGGCCATCCACGTGGGTCGTTGATCTATCTCCATCAACTCTCCCTCCTCCAAGGATGGGTGGAAGAGGTCTGTGATGGTGCCCCCCACCCGAGGGCCGTGCTTGGCAAGATGGTCGACCTGTTCATTTTTCTCCCGCGGCACATGTTGAATGGAGAAGGTTTGGAACCCCCCAATGATTCCCTTGACCTTGGCCAGATACCGTTGCAGGGTAGGCTCCCTTGCTTCGAACTCCCCATTCCTGGGAGGCTACCACCATGGAGTCAGTGAGGACCTTCACATCATGCACCCCCAGCTCCCTGGCCAGGCGCAGCCCTGCGATCACTGCCTCGTACTTGGCCTGATTGTTGGTTATGAAAAAATGTATTACCACTGTTTGTTCAATCCTGGTCCCTTGGGGGCTTTCCAAGATGACCCCGACCCCCAAGGAGTGCTTCCCTGACGCCCCATCAACCATCACTTTCCAAGGTATGGGATAAGCGAGTTTGTCCTCCGCTACCTCGACCACATAGTCAGTCAGAAAGTCAATCATCGCTTGTGACTTGATTGCGAGTCGAGGGACAAAGGAGATGTCGAACTCGCTCAATTTTACCGACCACTTGGCGAGTCTCCCTGAGTGATCCACCCCCTCGAAGACGTTGCGGAGGGGGTGGTCAGTCACCACCTGAATGGAGTGTGCCTGGTAGTAGGGCCTGAGTCTCCGGGACGAGACGATTAGAGCGAAGGCCAATTTTTCTAAGATGGGGTAATGGAGTTCCGCCTTCCTCAGAACCCTACTAACGTAATAGATAGACAACTGCTTCTTGCCTTTTTGCCTGACCAGGACCGAACTGAGAGCCTCGGCCCCAACCCCTAAATACAGGAATAAGTCCTCTCCTTCCTTGGGCCCTTGGAGGAGAGGGGGCTGGGTGAGTTGTTTTTTCAGTTCCTGGAATGCCTTCTCGCACTCCTCAGACCATTCAAACTTCTTGCCCCCCCTTCAACGCTCTGAAGAAAGGGGAACACTTTTCTCCAGCCCTGGAGAGAAACCTGCTAAGCCCGGCCAGCCTCCCCGTCAGCCGTTGGACATCCTTGGCGTTCTGAGGGGCCTCTAGCTCCATTATTGCCTTGACTTTATCAGGATTCGATTCTACTCCCGCGGGAGTGAGCAGATGTCCCAGGAATTTTCCCCTACTGGCCCCGAAGACACACTTCAGGGGGTTCAACCTCATCTTGTATTTATGCAAGGTGCCAAAGGTCTCTTCCAGATCCCGGAGGTGAGAGCCGACCTCCTGACTATTTATCATCAAGACATCCACGTATACTTCCAGGTTCCTCCCCTTCTATCCTTGGAATACACGGTCCATCATCTTCTGGTATGTTGCCCCTGCATTTTTCAACTCAAAAAGCATCATCTTGTAGCAGTAGCATCCATCTCCTGTGATGAATGAGACATCTTTTATGTCGGGAGGGTGCATCCTGATCTGATGATAACCTGAAAAGGTATCTAAAAAACTCATTACAGAAAAACCAACGGCTGAATCTACCAGCGCGTCGATTCTAGGTAACGGGTAATAATCTTTTGGGCACGATTTATTAAGAAGTGAAAAGTCTACACACATCCTCCATCGGCCGTCCCCTTTTTTCACCATTACAACATTTGAGACCCAGCCGGGGTATTGAATTTCGGAAATGAAGCTGACCTTGAGGAGCTTGGCGACTTCCTCCCTGATTGATTCGGCCAGCTTGTCCGTGATGGAACTCCTCTTCTACTGGATGGGGCGAGCCTCCGGGTCCAGGTTGAGGCGGTGGTAGACGACGTCGGCATCGATCCCAGGCATCTCGACCGTGCTCCAAGCGAAGACGTCCATATTCTTCTGGATGCACTCCAGCATCCTGCCTTGATCCTCCGGGGTCAACCCCCCGCTGATACGGACCTTCTCCACCCTGCCATCCTGGGTGAGAACTTCTATCTCTACCACTTCCTCGGCGGCCTCCAACCGGGACTGCTCCTCCCACTCTGCAATATCCTCCCCTCTTGGAGTAAGGATCTCCCCTCCTTCTACGGTCATTGCCTCGACCGAATCCTCAGGGAGTACCTCCTCGCGGGCTTCCCCTTCCATCCTTCCTTCCTCCCTGATTTCTTCTCCGACCTCCTTCCCATCCACCTCTTCCATCCTTCTCCCCATTTCTTCGGCCTCCTCCTGCCAAGAAATGGAATTTACTGCCGTCACATAGCATTCCCGAGCTGTCATGGGGTCGCCGCGGACTCGGACCTAGATCCCCTCCGCGTTAAACTTAAGGCATTGATGGAAGGAGGAGGGGACGCAGCGGAAGACGCTGATGAGGGGCCGTCCAAAAATGGTGTTGTAGCTACTGGGGGCCTCTACTATAACGAATCGGCAGTTCCTGGATTGCCCCCCTAAGCTGACATGGAGTCCCACTCCCCCTTCTACTTCTTTCCTCTCCCCCGAAAAACCGAAGAGAGGCCCATCGGAGGCCAGCACCCTCTTGGCTTCTACTTGTATGGCGTCGAAGGGCTTCTTGAAGATGATGTTGACGGAGCTCCCATTATCAATGAGGATCCGGGAGACCGTGAAATTCTCGATGGCCGTCTGGATAACTAGCGCATCACAGAAGGGGTCCTCATGACCCGGCATGTCTTCCCTTGAGAAAGTGATCCTCTCCTCTGGGGGTGGGGTCTGGGATGTGGAGTCGATGCTCCTTCGGTACATGGTGTGGAGGCTTGCTTTTCGGGAAGCTTCAACCCCCACCCCCCATGGATCACTCCGATCCCTCCTCGAGTCCCCACATCGGCCCGGTCTTCGCAACGGTCCCCCTCCGCCTGAGGCCGGACTTCCTCAATCCGCACTTCCTGGCGGTTCTGCTGCTGCTGCTGTTCCCTGTTTCCCCATATCTCGAGGAACTCCGGGCACGTGATCGTCGTGTGCCCCTCCTCTTGATGGTAGTCACAGTAGGGTAGGTCTATCCTGACCTCCCTCCTCCTCCTTGGTTGTCCTCTAATTCCCCCCCAGGGCGATAGCCATGACTTCCTCCTGATCGGGAAGGGGGGGGGGGTCTCTGACCCTGCCTCCCCCCTGGGGGTAAAACTGGCCGCGCCCACCTTGGCGGTTATCTCCTCCCTGATAACCCCTTTGTGGCCCTTGATCCTGCCACTCCGGGCCTCCAACCCAACCGATTGTTCAGTTCCTGACGCCCCACCTGGGATGCTGCTGCTTCTCTCTCTGCCGAGGCTCGACCCTTCTCTCCTCCTGGGCTCGGCCACCCCTTGGCTTCTCCTCCTCTACGGCCCACCTGGCCAACCTACGGGCAAACTCTGGGTGTGCTGCCTCCATATCGGCCGCCCTTTCCAGAAGCGCCTCAAAAGACACCCGAGGCATCCTCTTCAACTCCATGGCAAAGAACCCGGGCTGGAGACCCAGGGTGAAGGCCACCATCATGGTATGCCCTGACATCTCTTATACTTGGGACAGTTCCTCCTGAAACCTGTCCAGGTAACTTCCCAAGGTCTCCCCTGCTCTTTGTTTGATACGGAACAAGGACTTAGCCTCCCTCTTCCTTTTCTTTGAGGTGGTGAATCTCAACATGAACCCTCTGCGCAGATACTCGAAGCAGTAGATGGAGCCGGTCGAGAGCTGATGAAACCACTCTCTCGCTTTCTCCCTGAGGATGATGGTGAAGAGCCTGCACTTAAAGCCATCTAACATCTGTCGGATTGAGACCACATCCTCAAACCACTGGACGTGCTGGACCGGATCTACCTTCCCTGAGTAGTAGGACATCTACGTCTCTCAGAACCCCTCTGGAACTGGGGCAGAAGAAACGAACTCGCTGAAGGGGCTTCCTCCCTCAGCTGGGCGAGTTGGGAACTCCCTCCCCACGGTCTCGCCAAAGTGGTACTCGCCTGCCGAGCCCGGGAAAAAAACCCGCCCCCTCGGCTCGCGCTCCCCCTCGCTCGCGACTTCCTTCCCAACTCGCCTGATGGGCGCGTCGTTGCCCAGTGCTAGGTCGGCGACCACGGGAACCACCGACGTCGTGCTCTCAGCTCGCATGCCAAGTGCGACCCTGACGAGTCTGAGCACTTCCTCTCTGAGCTCCGCGGACATCCCTGCCGTCGCGGGAGGGGGAGGGGGTGGCGAGCTCGCCCTGCCTGAACCTTGCCCTTCATCTCTTGCCATCGGTCTTGCGGAAGATTTTCTGTGCTAACCACTCTCCACGCTCACCGCACCAAAATGTTGAAACCGAAAAATCGGTCCCTGAGGAGTTCGACCCTTGGGGAAGGGGTGATCGCACACTTACTTCTCTCCCCACGAGCCCAAATGACAAAGGAAAAGGACCAGGGACAGACCCAAGGCTCCAGCACGGAGGTCCCACCACACACCCGAAAGATCTTAGAGCGCTTCCCCTCCTTAGCCAAGTGCTGAAGCTAAGGTACCTCAGAAAGCGCTAGAAGACCGGGCACAAGAAAGCGTGTCCTTCTAAGGTACCCCTTGAGTCCTATTTATAGGAAAAGACGGTCTGCAAATATCCAACCTTCACTGTTTTCGAGGACTATAGGCAGTCCAAAGGGGGTAACATGGTAAAAATACACCACAGCTGAGGGGCGAGCTGGCCCTGAGATAACGTCCACTCGGCAAGGGCGGCGAGTACTGGAGCGGGAAAGCTTCACCCCACGCCGAGGTGAAAGGCGGTGAGGATGCTCGCCCCACTGATACGCCCTAAATAGGTATACGTATTACACGCAAGTGCACGTGCCGGATCAAGTAATAAAGAGCGATTAAAGCTCGTTTCCACGGAGAGGTGCTGAATTTAGTGCTCGCAAGTACCAGTTATTCCTTTTCTTTAAATCCAAGTCAAGTAAAATAGAGATTTGTTCAAAACTACGATTAGCCTACGGATGAAATTAGACTACGAATTGCTAAAAGAAAGTACTTAGATATAGAAGAGATAATCTTGTATTATGATTTCCGAAGTCTAATGTGACAAATCTTTTGAAGATTACTTTGTGATAGTGAGTGATGGCACGTCTTGCAATGATTTTAAGGTTGAATATCCGTACCTCTCGGTATCGGAAATTCCTAGCCTCTATTTTTCCCTCGGGAGAGACAAGTATCGCTTAAAGATCGAAAACCAAAGTTGCTAATACTAAGGGGAAATCTCTTTCTCCCTTCAAATACTATACCGAATCTATAACACACTTACGCAACTCCTCTCTCGAATTATGAAGCGTAGTAAAATGACAAAACCTTGGCCAAAAGTTTTCAAATAAAGATTATAGATTCGGTAAAGACATACATCAATCATTCACAAAGAAAAATTTAAGATTTCATCAACACAAAAGACAACGTATTTTCACAATACAAGATTAAACGAGTTTAGTTCATGACAGCAAAGAAATTACACATAACGGTTGGAGAGATCTTACAAAGCATGTTGCAAAATTAACACTTAAGCGCCGTAGGAATCTTTCGCTGAAGTCGCTCCCTCGATCAGCCCGGAAAAATCTTCTCTTCTTCTCTAGCCGCTCCCTTGAAGGATGATGAACCTTGAAAACCCTAGATGAAGCACTCCCTCTCTCCTCAAGATAATGAATGAATAAATTCAGAAGAATCTCCCCTAAAAAACATCCAGCCCTTTCCCCAAAGGATGCATCTTTCTATTTTTGCAAAATGCGCAATTTGTTTGAATTTTGAAATTTGAAATTCGTCCAGAGGTTGCAACCTGTTTTTCGGAGGTTGCAACCTTTTCTGCAGGACAACATATTTGGCAAAATCCTTCTTCCAATCCGTTCTCTTTGACTTCTCTTGCACAAATACCTAGGAAAAAGACCAATTTAGACATAAATAAAATAAAAAATGAATTAATTTATATTTGGACTTTAACTAAATGATTTTTTTTCGGATCAACGCGTGAAAAGGTCCAAAATTTGGGCTAGATAACTTTTTTTTGAGAAGTTATCACCCACTCAAAGCCACGGGAGAAGACGTTGAGTGAGCTCGCCTCTCTCAACGCCACAGGCCTGGCTCGCCTCACTCAACGCCACGGGAGAAGGCGTTGAGTGAGCCCGCCTTACCCAACGCCGCGGTAGAAGGTGTCGAGTGAGCTCACCGCACCAAACGTCGCGGGAGAGGGCGTTGAGTGATCTCGCCTTTCTCAACGCCACTGGCCTAGCTCGCCTCACCTTGGGCATGGGCGAGTTGGTTCTGAAGCCTCTGCTCGCGGGTGACGGGCATGCTGGCACTCGCCCGCCCCTTGGCTCTGGGCGAGCACGTACTCGGCCGGATCTGCTCGCCCGATGAATTGACTTCCTTCCGCCGGGCTCAGCTCCACGAACTCCGAGCTCGGCCCGACTATTGCCGAGCCCGTACTCGGCACGCTGGGCTCGGCATGCTCTGCTGAACTCACCTGGGGCTCTGGGGCGGTCTGAGACGGCCGGTTTGGCTCCTGTTAGCCCACTCGCTGGATACGGGGTTGTACAGCACTCAAGCCGCACCCGAGCTACATACGAGCCAAGTACGAGCCACATGACGAAGCTCAATCTCTCAAGTTCCAAAAGACCTTCACAATCACACATCCAAGTGCTTCATTCCTACGTTCAGAGTCAACGGGACGCCCACTGAAGCTCGTCGCCGCAAAGTGAAATTTGTAACAATAGTCGGGCGCGACGGTCTGTCGTCCGCCGAGTGCAAAAGTGTTCTTTCTCTTTCACCCCAGAATTGTAACGAGAAACAGCCTGTCGCCCTCGATCCAACTAGCAAGCTGTAACAACAAGGTTATAGTGGACTTTGACCGATACAGATCCGGTCACGTGATTTTTTATCATATTTAGGGGTTTTTCCACGTTAAAACTTCGTGTGTACGATAACTCTATTTCATTGACTATGTGCGCGTTCGACCGTTCCGAGAGCTAAGTCGGTCTAGGTCATTCCGGCTCGATCGGGACGTCGAGTTAGACTGCAAAAGTTTGACGCCGTCTGTGAGAAATATATTTCCTAGAATCCTCTAGAAGGTAGAACTTTCAACCTAACAGTTTTCAAGGAACAACTTCAATGGCAAAGAGGAGCGCCCGAAAAGCTAAAGCATCCGTGTCTGAGTGGCGCATCGAGTTAGTCCCTCCCACATCGACAAAATTGACCAGGTAGCTACCGTGGGCAAGCTCGAGGGCATGTTCACCAAACACGCCACCCAAAAAAACGAACTCCAATCCATGATGCTCGTCATATGTCAAGAAGTAAAACCGCCCTCCACGCCACCGTTCTTGTAGACTGAGTCACCGCCACCAGGAGAACTCTTCGCCATAACCAAGACGCCCCCTACAAGGAGTACGACATAGAAAAGGAATTCTCAAGCACCCGTAGCTCTCCCACTCCGACAACACTAACCCAAGACGCGCAAGATCGCTACCTCGGTAGTCAATAATACAATGAGGACATCAGAAACTCAGCGAATAACGGACCTCAGAAGAGGAAACAAGAAAACAAATCGCACTAGGAGCATAAGAGGAACTGCAAGCAACACGCAAATACCTGCCCAATAAAGAAGTCGCGACGACATCAAGAACTGGCGCCACTAAATGCCCCTTAGGACAAGATTTTCCAAGCAATTCGTAATCACCCAGCATTGCACAAGCCCAGGTCGCTCGCCCGAGCTCGCGGAAATTCATCGAAATATTGCCAATATCACCAAGGGTCAGGGCACAACACTGACGAATGAAATCATCTGAAGGAAGAAATTCAGCGACTCGCCAACCTAGGGCTAGTCGACTAATTCCTAGCAAAGGAGAGGCAGTCACATGCTCAGAACACAAGAAACATAACCATCGGCATCGGCGAGCTGCCGATAAAATTAAACCAAGTCTTGGTAGATGAAGAGATTACAGTGAACGTACTATTCCTATCAACACTACTTCATCTCAAACTAACCGCTGACATCCTCAAGCTAGAATCAGCTAGCGCGCGCATCCGTGGGGCACTTCAGTACCAGTCATAGGCATCATCGTCCTTCCCGTCACTCTTGGAGTAGAGCCCGAGCATGCAACCTATGATGCACAGTTTCTTGTCATCCAGGCTGACTGTGATCACACCGCGATACTTCAACAATCACTCCTAGACGTCTTCTAAACCCGCTCCTGCCATTTTCCCCCTGAACTATAACATTTTACTCACAAGTTTTTCGCTCTATCATTGTTCCTCAACCGACTGTTGTAGAAGTTACAAGCCTGAACTTGTGTGAATTATTTTTGTATAAAAGATTGTGTTTCCTTTTTAACAGTGTCCGACTAGTTTCAAGTAAGTTAAGCTGCGAGCGATCCTCATGCAAAACGGTAAGACTGCACATGCAGTTTGAATATAAAAGCTATTCACCAAACCTGCCTTTCTACGCCAGGACGTCGTTAGGGCCTGCCCCTCACGAACAGCCGCGAGTGATCCTCGTGCAAAACGGTAAGATTGCGCATGCGGTTTGAATACAAAAGCTATTCACCGAACCTGCCTTTCTACGCCAGGACGTCGTCAGGGCCTGCCCCCTCCCGACCAAGCCGTGAGCGTTCCTCGTGCAAAACGTGAGACTGCGCATGCGGTTTGAATACAAAAGCTATTAACCGAACATGTATTTCTACGCAAGGACGTCGTTAGGGCTTGCCCCCTCACGACCAAGCCGCGAGCGATCCTCGTGCAAAACGGTAAGACTGCGCATGCGGTTTGAATACAAAAGCTATTCACCGAACCTGCCTTTCTATGCTAGGACGTCGTCAGGGCCTGCCCATTGCGACTAAGACGCGAGCGATCCTCGTGCAAATTAAGCCGCGAGCGATCCTCTTACAAAGTAGGTCACTAACCAGCTACAGACGCAATTACAGTCCGCATAAAACAACACAACGAGGCAAACAACCCTCAAACAAAAGGAAGAAAAAGAGCACAATCGTCACAACAACATGCAAGTACATGCGCAAACGCGCCAATCAAGAACCGTCAAACAATAAAGACGACATATAAGACACCAGACTAGAAAAGCAAAAGAAGCAACACACTAATACAAGAAGATAACGCCACTACATATCAGCCGCGTCAACATCAGAACTCAGTTCGTCAGAGATATCATCAAAGCTAAGGCCGGATACATCGCATCCTAAGCACATGCCAACAAGACGAAAATCCTTCGAGATCCACGCCTGAGGGCTAGCTCTCGAACGTCTTCCATCTGAGGCTCCACCTCCTTGCTCTAGACCTCATCACAAATTTCCTAGCTAATCAAGCAACGATCCCGCATATAATCCAGAGACTCCATGTACTCCGCAAGTCCATCAACCTTCAACTCTGACACACGGCTATCAGAAGATAACACCTCCACTTATGCCCTCGTCACATAAAGCTCTGTCTCTAAATGAAAAGTCTCCTCTTGGGTGTGTTTCATCATCTGTCTAGTTCTTTCCACCAAAAATTTTTCCACCTCCAAAGACGCTCGAGTCTCTTCCAATTCCGCCTTCAGCTCCGATCCAATCCGGCAAAATCGAGAAATGTCCCGGTCATGGTCATCCCTCAGAGTGATAAGCGAGTCCGCCGCCGCCCGAAACTTCTCCTAGAGGGCCCGATATCCGTCCTTCAAACTCACGTAATGATCATTTCAGGTAACGACAATTTGAACGTGAGCCTCAATCTATAAAATAAAGGACGGAGAGAAGTCAGCACAACACAACAACAAAGAAGAACTAAGAATAATCAAGCTTACTTACCACTTCATTCATTGCCTTCAAAAAAGAGGATAGCCTCGGAGCCGCCACCTTCGTAGGGGAAGCCGAGGGGGGGGGGGGGCAGATGATCCAAGCACATGTACATCAGGAGGTGAACCGCCACGACCACCAGAAGGAGAGTCGCCACCCAAAGAAGCCGAACAAAGCGCCACACTATCGCTGCCCCGAGAAACTACAGTGGCCTTCCATTTCCGACCACAATCCAAAGATGTCTCAGTAGTCCGCCCAGAGTCTGAAGAAATGCCACACCGCAACAAGTGCTTCTCTTCCACAAATGAAGAAATACTGAACAACTGGTTTGCCAACTCACGAGGCTCTGAAAATCCAAGCACTGGAGAAAACTCGATGAAGCTCGACTCGAGGTGAGCTGGCTCGTGATCTCGATGAACCGGCTCGAAAAAAGCTCGAGCTCGAGCTCGAGTCAGTTGAGCTCGAGCTCGAGCTCGATTGCGAGCTCGAGCTCACCTGCTCTTGTTCATGAGCTCGCGAGCTTTTTTTTCACTTTTTTTTAAAAAATATAAATAATTATAAATAAAAATAGTTAATGAGCTGAAAAGCTCGTGAGCAACTCGAGCTCGACTCGAGCTCGTGAGCTCGAAAGCTCGAGCTCAATATATTGGTCTCGAGCTTGAGCTCGAGCTCAATATATTGGTCTCGAGCTTGAGCTCGAGCTCAATATATTGGTCTCGAGCTTAAGCTCGAGCCATGCAAAATGAGCTCGTCGAGCTCGAGCTCGAAATATTTAGCTCGAGCTCGGAAATTTTGCCAAGCTCCCATCGAGCTCCACTCATTTACACCCCTAGTCACAGGAGCCAAAAATTTCGAGCTGGTGGGCCGAGGCAACGAGCACACTGGGCTTCGTTCTATCGCCGCGACACCCCCTCTCGCCGGCGTGGAAAGAGATATGGCTACCGTCGTCGTCACCGCCTCCATATTTACCTCGAGAGCGCGGGTGAGGGCTTCTTGGGATACCAATCCGAGCCCCAAGCCCCTCAAAATTCCCAAACCCTCCAAGCCCTCTCGCTCCTTCCCAGCTCCGTCGCCGGCGGTGGGTCCGTCTTTCACCAAAAAAGCAAAGGAACTTCCACTTTCTGACTTCCTTAGCTCCGGCCGACACCGCCCCCAAAGAGGTCTTTCTCTTAACAAACCCTTTCCCCTGGCTTAACCTCCACGCGACTGCGCTTTGCTTTTAAGTTGCTTACACATGCTCTACATTGTTTTTTGATTTCTATATTCTGATTTAATGCTTTATATGTCATGATGTTACTTAAAAGATATCGACAACAGAAGCATGGAATGTTTTTACAATTACTTGATGCTTTCTTAAGGAGCTCATATTGCACCTTAAATCCTTGAAAATTCCAATGTTTGTAGCCATTTCCAGCACAGTGCAAGCTTGAATTTGTGTATTTCTCAGTAAGACATTGATATTCTGTGAGATAGGCCATAGAGTTGAAATCATGCTATGACCCGTGTAACATCTTCCCTAAAAGATAGCTCTTGGTTAAGTACGTCAAGGTTCATGCTCCGGCGATCCTAGAGCAATGAAAATGGAGTATGATGACTGTCATTCCATCTAATTGTGTCAAAAAGTTGTCTCCTACTATGTTATCCAAAGGAAAATTGCGATGATTAATTTCATCTCTTATCCACATTGAGGCTCAATCACTTAGTACCCATTCAGCACAGTGATGCTGGTCATGAATGCCGTGGTTACGAACTATTGTTTGTGAACTCCCGACCTCACCTAAGGAACTCCATCCATTTTTTGGTTCAAAAATAGTTTTTTTCGCGGTGTCTGTCATGATCATTATCATGTCAACCACATATTTCTTTATGATGAAGTTTTTGTCCAAACTCACCGGAGTAAAAACACTGCGCCAAACGGATGAAGGTTCGTAACCACCGCGTTCACAACTACCACCGCCATGCCAAATGGACCCTTACTGTGCTAGACGGTCTTTTTCAAGCTTGTCCTTTTGACCTCTTGGTTCAGCTTTTTACTGAATGACATTAATTGGTGGCGTTCATCTCCATGTCACTGATTAGCATGACTCATGCCATTGCTTACTTTTTTATTGAGATATACAAAGGTAATTCTATCATGTATTGCAGAGGCTGACCTTCCTGCCTTATTTTAACAATTATCAACCTCTTGAACTCTTAACCCTCTAAGTATTGGATGGAACAAAGGAGAATTATTGATGCAATACCATCCATACTATGTTATGCCTAATCAGCCTATACGAATCCAGTTTCTGATAGTCCGACACAAAATAGTCAAGCTATGCTCAAAGTGAGCTGGACCAAATCAAATTCCAAGCCTTTTATCAATTTTGAGCAAATTATGCATTTATTTACTGTAATGTGCTCATCTTGATAAAGTGATAATGTTTTTACATTATTTAAATGTAACTAATAATTCATTCTTATGCTAACCTTATGACATCAACAATCTAATAATAAGAAGTAAGAAAGAGGTAAATATTATTTCCAACTTGAACTTGCCAACAATGCTCAACTCTGTGCGCTGCAAGTAGGATATTATATAAACTCTGGTCCAATAATCAGAGACACCTAAAAACCACGAAAATACAAAATACAGTCTCAAAGATGATCATAGAGCCACCGCACAAGCATGAATAATTAAAATTTTTTTTACATGACCAATATTATATTAAAGATCTGCTGACATAAAATATAAGTATAATTACAACATAGTAATATCCACACTTCTTTAGAGAAAGCAACATGGACTTAGCCTTCAATACCAGCACGCCAAACCTGCAATTACAAGTCCATTAAATGAGATTAACTAAAGCTCACCAATATAAATATAATTACAACATAGTAATATCCACATAAAGTATAAGTATTATTACAACATAGTAATATTAACACTTCTCTAGACAAGGCATCATGCACCGTGCCTTCAATACCATAACGACAAACCTGCAATTACAAGTCCATAAAAATGAGATTAACTAAAGCTCACCAATATAATGCCTCCCACCGAGGGAAACTATCCACAACTCCCAAAAATTTGCACTTCTATTATATATATATATAGTTATAGTTATATATAATAAGTAAAATTACAATAGTAATATCCACACTTCTTTAGACAAAGCAACATGCACTGAGCCTTCGATAACAGCATGGCAAACCTGCCATCACCAGTCCATTAAGATGAGATTAACTAAAGCTCACCAATATAACTCCTACTTTCCTGAGCATCGTATGGGGGTTCCTGAGGGAAATTCACAACTCCCAAAAGTCGGCAGAGCTAATCTGATGAGTTCGCTGATATGGTCCATTTACGCGGGGGTTCCTGTAGCCGTTGGATTAAATCCAACGGCTACAGAACACCTGCTATTAAAAAAAATTCCGTTTGATTTTTTTTTAATGGGGGGGGGGGGGGGGGGGGGGGGAGAGGCGGCCGGCGGCCGCGGGCTCACCGTCCACCGGCCGCCCTGGGCTCGCCGCCGTGGACTTAAAAAAAAATGTATATGCAGAAATATATGGAGAAATCAACTTGAATAACAACAATGAATCCATTTAGGGTTGAGTAATTATTTAGTATTTACAACAAGAGAGCGGTTACTTAAAAATAGTGGAACAGCCAAATACCCAATCATCATTGTTTGATCCAAGATATCGTCCCGCAAAGAGCCAAGGTCTCAGCTCGCAATGTTTGGACTATAGTATGATCAAATGTCTACTAGTTCTCGAGTGATCACAAAAGGAAGAGGCAAGAAGAAAACATACTGCTATTTTATTTTTTGACGAGGTGGTCGTGTTATATTGTAAAGTTCCCGCTCCTTACCTAGGAGTGTATAAGCACTCCCCCTCCCGAACCAAGTATCGTGCGAGTTCGAGGGAAGGCAGACGCGGTTGCCAAATCGGCAAATCTTCAAATGGGTGATTTTCGCAAAGTGTGAACTACCTCTCATCTATTACAATGGGGCTATATGTATAGTCAAAACAAAAGGGGGGTACCTTGCTGTCTGAAAGTGGACCCCACCCTCATGCGAGATCAATGCGAGCTCAATGAGTTGACCTGACAAGGTCGGGGAGTTGATTACTGAGGTTGCCAAGGTGATCTCCTGAGGTCATTGAGCTGATTTGCGAGCTCAACGAGTTGATTTACTTATCTACTGAAGTTGCCGAGGTTATCCGCTAAGGTCGCGGAGGTGATCTGCTGAGCTTGCGAAGGTCATATCTGAGCTCGCAAAAGTGATCTGCTAAGCTCGCGGAGTTGATGTGCTGAGATCATGGAGCTGATCTGTTGAGATCGCAGAGCTAATCTGATGAGTTCGCCGAGATGGTCTGCTGAGCTCGCTGAGGTTATCTGCTGGGCTTGTCGAGGTGATCTGCTGGGCTCGCCGAGTTAACCTACCTAGGTGTCCAATGTTTTAAATGTCAACAACTCTAGTACACATGTTTGTGAACTCACCCCTACAAGACAAACATAACATATCTCTTTCCCATGCTCTCCATAACTGCACTTAGGTTTCCACTATCCACCTTAATAGAGATTACCATAAACTACCATATTTTTACTCAAAACCCACCCAATCATTGTCCAAGGATCTTAATGCCAAAAATCTATCGAGCACGAGCTTACAAAAAGTGATGTAATCCTCACTAGGTTTCCAACACGAAAACCCCTAAACCCTCCTATGATAGATACCTTATGTTAATCTACATAGATCTCAAAAACTACCAAGCACTAATTAAGCGCACAAGGGTCTATGGCCCTCTACAGATCATTTGACAATCATGATCGCACGACAAAATACAAAACACAATATATGCATCATACATTATCACCAAGCTAAGCCCTTCATTGCCTAATTGGCTTCAAAACAAAATGCATCACCATGGCTTGATTCTTGATCACAAAACTTGTTTTATGTGATACGAGACCAATCATCCTCAACCAGACTTGAAAGCTACAGATCTAGCTTCTGAGCTGATTTTGGCATGCAAGATTACATTTCTACCATTGAATGAAAATACAACCTACACCTGAGATAGGGATACAAAGTCATTACCTCATTGCAGATGGTTTGGCTTTCGATTCGAAGCGGAGAAACCAGGAAGCAACTTTCTAAGGCCTCGTAGCAAAGCTTTGTCAGTGGCATTACTTCTCTCAATGACTCTTTGTGGCCGATGAATCCTATAGGAAAACCCTCAAAGTTGTGACCTTTGCTCCCCGAGCCACTATCCATACCTCTAACTCATTCCTGAGCTTCACCACCGATCTCAAGACTTCTCCAAGGCTGATGGACTTCATTGAAGCCCCCAAGGAAGGACAATGACCTCTATTATCCCCATTAAGATTGATAACTATTGACAAAATCCTCATATAGTGATCAATGTTTCCAACACCGAGATATAGGACGAACACCGAATGTATCTAATATTGCCTCCTGACCACTCCCTACTGCCCTCGAGCCGTGAATGCTGACCCTACGCAAACCCATAGTCTGTCACAACTAATGAGCCTAGGATAATGTGATTGATGGCCTCACATCCATTATGGTCAACGACTCCGACTTTACCAGGACCATTCCAATTGCTGCAAACATCGACTATGGCTTCTACTAGACTTCAACGACCTTACCCAACTTCAAGCTCCGACGAGCACAATCACTTTCTCCATAGGATAGGGCTTCAGAAAAAAGAAAAGAGGGGATTCCAAAATTGCATAGTTTTTTAATTCCTTTGAGATGAGGATCACAAATTGCGGGCAAATCGACACTTATCGGAGCCTGCACGAGTTTACATACCCAGGAAGCAAAGATAGAATCGTTAGATAGACTATTCGAGATGCTAGTCGCGTTCAGGGCGATGACGATATGTTTTATGTATTTTTTTCTGTATTTTTATTTTTTGTAAAATCAGTGGATTTATGTTTCAGGAGATCTTCTATAAATAAGGGTCCAGTGCCTGATTTTTAGACATCAGAATTTGGAGAAATTTTTTGAGTTCTTGTGATTATTTTGAACCATCGATTTCGTAGAGTGTCGGGTACTGAAACCTAGACCTCATTTCCTTTATCCTTTAGCTGACAAAGACCACCTCCCCCTCCCATCTAGTCGCTGACCACTATCAGTTCATCTTCCGGTATTCTTCATTCCCTTCCCTCACCGTCTCCTACCTCCACAAAAACCACCTCAACCATCAGTACCCACCCAGTTTAAGGCTGTAATCGCCCCATCAATGGTTTTTATTCCAGTCTTCCGGTATTCTTCATTCCCTTCCCTCACCGTCTCCTACCTCCACAAAAACCACCTCAACCATCAGTACCCACCCAGTTTAAGGCTGTAACCGCCCCATCAATGGTTTTTATTCCAGTAATTACTCTTATCCTGAGTCATAACTATCTATTCCAACCTTAAACTCCATAATCCAAAGCAACCAGACCTTCTTCCACTCTCCAACCCCTTCTTACACCATAATCCTTACTCACCCAGCTATACTACACCCATCTATGCCCATAGTTACACCCATCTTACTCCACATTCAAGTCCCCCGCCCACGGCTCCTCCACTTCCCATGCCTCTGTCAACACTCTCTCTGCTCCCTTTACCTGATCCAACCTGTAACTACCATTCACAATACAGTCGACCACTTTATTCCATCTAAAATCCCTGTAATTGCATCTTAGGCTCTGTTTGGTTGGGCTGTTGCTGATGGAAAGCTGCTAATAGAAAAAGTGCTGATTCTGGAAAACAGAGTATTGTTAAAAAACATTTCAGGTGAAATGGATTTGTAAAAATAGAGTTTTGAAAAAATTATTTTGAAACAAAACAAAGTTTTGAATGATATTTTTTTTTACCATAACTTAGTTACCAACCATTAAATATATGGAAAAATATTTTTTTGATAACATAACACCCAACACAAAAAATATTGTTTCATTCAGACATTTTTTTGGAACAAACCCCCCGCCATTTCTGTCTACGCTCTAGTTTCGTACAACTGATCTGCTATAATATCACGTAGTGCGATCATCTTCTCTACACCACCTGCAGTGTCAGAGCATGTTTCTTACCTCTTTTGAGAGGTCATCCCATGATCTTGATCCCCTTGCTCACGCTCACTGAAATCAATATCCACACGCGAAGGGTGCCGACGAATAAAATTATGCATAACCATCGTGGCGATCACAATAGCTGTTTGTTTGTCAAAGCTATAACTTGACATGTCCCGTTGTATGACCCACTTCTTCTTCCAAACCCCGAATGATCGCTCTATCACACTTCTAAGCGATGAGTGCGCATGATTGAACATCCCTCGACGTCCTTTTGCTCGACAACCACCACGAGCAAAGTCTGGTAGATGATACTGTGTATCTTGATACGGTTTTAAATAACTTCTTTATAAAGGATATCTAGAATCGACCACGTAATATTTTCCTAAAAATTACTAAAAATCATTTTCCAGAACCAAAAAATTTATTAGTAATAAATAGACATAATATTACCTAGAGTTGGATGAGAGAAGTTATAACGAGGATCACTTATGACATAATTGAAAATGCGGTTATCATGTGCCGATCCCTCTCAACCGACCATAACGAAAGTGAATCACATATTAAAATCACAAACAATCATGACATTTTTAGTTGGACTACCACGTCTCTCAATATAGGGTACTTGACTTCCAACTGGTATACAGACGTCAACATGTGTTCCATCTATTGCTCCAATGCAATCTTTAAAAAAGGCATGTAATGTCTGTCATACAGAATCTCTGGTGAAGTGCTACTAAAAGACATATTTTATGGCTGAATCACTTCCTTCGCTAAGTGCAACAACACGCGAATACCACGAGAAAAAAATATGCTAATTGTCTATGTTGAGTGCTGAAAGCGCTCACATGTTTTTCTCATTGATTCATTATGTGATAATATGTATATCGTCAATGCTAAGACTTCTTTAGATGCAGTCCTTCTTGTTCCCTAAAATCCACACTTCTCCTCCAGAGAATACAATAAATTCATAAATATTTTTTGACGCATCATGAAAGAGTCAAAAAATCTCACTCGTGGCCCACAAAATAGCTCTGTAACTCATTTATCACCTGTTTATTTTGAAGTCATGCGTAACACTGGAAGGTGTAACGGAGTGGTATACTCGGATACCAAACATATTGTTGCTACCACATTTTGATGATGTGCAATCACATAATTTCTTCTAGTAATCTCCTGCTCCTCTGTAGAATTATCGCTAGACATATTCTGTTAGTAACATGCATTTCCAATAATTATTATCACAAAAGTAAATATGAGAACAACAAATGAGAACAACTGGACAAACATAATAGAAGATGATATCATAGTAGAGTCCACATCAGAACAAACATAACAGAAGATGATATCATGGTAGAGTCCACATCAGAACAACAAAACAAACATAACAGAAGATGATATCATAGTAGAGTTCACATCAGAATAACATAACAAATATAACAGAAGATGATATCATAGTAGAATGTACATCAGAACAACAGAACAAACATAACGAAAAGATGATATCAAAGTAATGCCCACATCTGAATAATAAAACAAACATAACAAAAGATAACCCCACTACCCCCCATGGATGAAGCGGTTACACAACTACTTTACGTTCATGTCATTCGGAAGGCACACGAAAATCTCCCTATGAATTTTGTCCATAAAATATGTGATGATAAAATCATAGAAGTCTTCATCAGATTGCACTTTCGAGTACGTGACTAATTTTTCTAATGCCCGACGAATGCTAAACTCAAAAGAAGATTTTTTGGGTGGCTCCTGGATATATCGATTAATGATCTTAGAAGACTTTGCCAAATCTTCTAAAACGGAGCTAACAACTTTGTTTTTCCCTTTCTTCCTTTTTTTGCTAACTTTAAATGTAGCTGGGGTCTCACGTGGCGGTGGAACTCCGCTGACCTCAATGTCTTCATGTTCACCATCTGACATTTCTCTTTCGTCAGCGGACTCTGGGATCTCATTCATGGTGTTGGGGGCAAACATGATGTCCTGTCGCGATAACAGAACTTAACATCATGTTCAGTTTCTCTTCTAACTTTGGATGGATTCCTGAATACCAGAATTTTTTTGCCGCCGGAACAACCTGAAAATTACACATTTTTAAAATCAGACGGTGATAATTAAAAAAAAAAATTAAAACCATTTTACTTTAGTAAATGAATACCTTCAATCTTTCATCTCACCACTTGTCTGAGGCGTCTATAGTCTTCCTTGATGCATTTCAACCCAATCCGGTCTCACCACGTTTCAACTCCGTCCATAATTTCCACTCCTTCAAGTGATCTCATTTATTTTTCAGTTGAACTTTATCATATTTTTTTCCAGTCAGTTCTTCAAATTTCTTCATAACGTTTCTCCAACCCTCTTTATTAAAATGTGTGGTCGGTCGATTCCCAAGTTCTATATCTTTAATGCATATATCACAGAAAAGCATGACATCTATAGTGTCCCAAAAAGCAGCCACCCCACCATATTTTGTTTGTCCATCCTTAGAAAACAAAATAAGTTATTTTTTATGAACACACAATAAATATATATACATCACACACACAACAAATATCTATAAATATATAGCACACACAACAAATATCTACAAATATGCAGCACACACACACATATATACATCACACACACAACACACACACACATACACACAACACACACACACATACACACAACACACACACACACATACATACAACACACACAACACACACATACAAGACACACATAGTGAGCATTGTGGCAATTGTTACAATACAGAACATCGCCAATTATTAACCTTAAACACATGAAAATGAAGACCACTCAACAATAGTTCGAATCAAGTGCACATACTTCGAAACAAATCGGCCACAAATGCTTGTGAAAAAGCAAGTCGGCGAGGAGGAACATCCTGGTGGGGTTGATCGAAGAAGAAGGATCAGGAAATGGAAGACGCTAGGGTTTCAGAAAATCGCATGCGATGAGGGAGCAAGACACACTAGTGGATTGAGGATTGGGATGTGGAGCGGTGGTGTTTCGCCGTGGCCAACGGGGAAGATGGATCAGGAGGTTTCTCCGCTCGTGAGAGGGGGATCGAGATGGTTCTCCGCTTTGGATAAGGCTACGGGAGAAAAGCCAAAGTGCGTGAAATGATCTTGCGACTAAACGCGCCTTAAAACCGCAGACCTGGGTTAGCCTAAACTTGCGGAAATTAAAAAACGCCGGTTCTTAAATTAGTAGCGCCAAACGTTGCTTATGCTCAAAACTGCAGTGCGTTTCAACCGCACCGTAGGTAAAAAAACCTAACCAAACGCCACCTTAATTTTCCCCCAGTTAAGATAATAACTATTGTAACTGCTCATTAAAGGCAGTTATTTTGCAGTTTTCTCCCACAATCCAGCCAAACGTGAACTCCTTTTCACGTAAACTACCCATATTCCTTCCCCCACTTCCAAATCCGCCTCTCCACCAGTGCAACAATCGATCCCCCTATAACAATCAATTGGCCAACCACAAATTCTTAGCCCAGCCCGTGTTTTGATTTTCTGCTTCACTCAGCCAGCCCCAACACAATTCCAGTCCCTGCCTGGGTTCTGCACCTGCCAACCAACCTCCACTCTCATTCCACTCACCGTCCCACCAACACGGCCACCCCTCCCACCAATCTGACCACCCCTTCGCATTCTCCACAACCCCACTGCTTTCTGATGGCGCACAACGCTTGACACATGTGTACTCCCGCATGAGGCGATGATCCGCTACCCAGTCAGACGATCTGAGTCCGCAGTTGCGTCCGTATGGTCGATTTGAGTTGATTTCATAATTTACTTTTTATGTTTCGAGTGGTATTTGACGCCCGATCGGCCCAAAAGTATGAGGCGTCCGATTCGGGTACTCATGTAGATTTACGGTTATGTTATGGTTATGGTATTAGGGTTATTTATACAGTGTAGGCGGTTCAAGGGGCATCATGGGTTTTTGCAGTTGCTGGAACTGTCGGTCCCCGCTCCAGGTGTGACTCCTGGAGTGCTCTCCTTGGTGCGACGCTAAGTCCGATCCCTCCTCCCTCTTCCTCCACCGCCGGACCACCGTAAGGCTACTGTCCCCCGACCCTCCTCTTGTACTCTCTGCTCGAAGCCTCCCAGATCCCACGATTTACTCTTTCACGGGTCATTTTCCAGTTGTTCACCCCGTTGGCCTCCATCCAGTCCAAAACCGCAGCCCCCTTCATCCTCCCTTTGTCCAACCCCAGTCCCGTCGGCCTCTTACCAACCCAAAGTCGCAACCCCTCCATCCTCCTCGAAGCCGAACCCCCTCAACCCCTCCTAAACCTACAACCACCTCTCCTAAGCCCCCTTCCCGTTAATCACCACCACCAGACAGCCCTATTCCACTTCCCGAGCACCGCAACGCTGCCTTCCGGCCACAATATCCTTGGATGCCCACGAACAACCATTGTCCCTCCGCCGCCTGCACGTGTAAGTTGTGATTTGGTGTTTTATCATCAGTTGTTGTGTACTTTGGCACTCTACTTGTTATGGATATCTATTTCATTTGCTATTTGTATCTACGATCGTTTGATTTGCAGGATTCATTCCGCGCGTGCTTAAAGTGTTTCACCTCGATCATGCAAATACGCTTGTTTATCTTTAATTAAAGAAATTGTGATTGCCTTTGCCTCTATTTTTTATAATAGTTAATTACAGTTGTATTTTAAGCGGACCGCTCTCTACAGTGGCATTAAACTTCATTGCATATATGACTGCATTTAGAGATACCACCCTGAGTCGACCTACCACTGCATCACTTTCTCACTTACATCAAATCTTTCCAAAACCCCAAACAATTCATAGTATCAGTCCAGGAAGCTGAAATAGTGCAGGATCTCAGGAAATCTGCTTTCCATTCCTCTGAATCTGTCCTTGAAGTTCTAATTTTGATTCTATAGTGCTTTGAGTTGATTATTTGGGTGAAAAGATATATAATTTGTGATTTGGTTTATAAAAATTTGCTCAATTTAATTCTATAGTGCTTGTGGGAAGAAATGGGCAAGTTTGGGTTATAGATTTACGATGTAAGTTGGGTGATGAAGATATTCAGGCTCTTTAACAAGATGCCAAATGAAGCGGATGAACATTGTATTAAGTGTGAGCGATGTACGATTTTGTAGTTGCAAACAAATGTGCGGGTAGGTGGGATACAATTGAGTGCAGACATGATATGCAAGTGATGAAGACTTGTATAAGATGCTAAGTGTAAGTGTTTATGTGAAATGATGATACATATTGATACGTATCGGGTCATATTGTGTCTTATCCTGTAGTGGAACCTCCATCTATATAAAGTGCCCCTTAGGTGAGTTATCTTTCATCTTTGAGTCTTAGTATCTTTGGGTTTCTTTGGAGAGAGAGGAGTGCTCTAGAGGACCCAACCTCCGGGTGCTTGGCGAGAGCTTGCCTCTCGATTGTATCTTTTATGTTTACTATTATGCATTGTAAAATCATGTTCCTGTTATTTTATATCTTGATACGGCTAGACCATATCAATTGGTCCGACCTTCCCCTCAGTTAGGGTTTTGTCCGAAACCCTAATTTGATTCACGTCCTCGCCTGTTGCCTTTGCTTGGTCCGACGGATTCCGCTTGTATTTTTCCTGAACCAACCATTCTCGTTCGCCAGACAACATATCGACGCAAGCCGCTTTCGGTTCCCATTTATTCTTTACGCCGATTGCTCCCTCCATTGCCTTTGACGGTGCACCATCGACCAACTCTGCATCTCCAGTTGATCGACGTCACTGCCTCTTTTTTTCCTTGTTCCGCCCCGCCTTGCTTCGACATCGTCGACTTCCATGATTCGAGCCTCTTCCTCCCGATGCACCAACAATAAGACGGCGCTTCCTGCGGCATCCGACGCTTCCAGCGTGCTTCCTCCCTTCGTATCCCGTGATTCCAGCGTGCCTTCGGCTTCCGGTGCCTCCAGCCGGCCCTTCTTATCCAGTTGTGCCGCCCGCAGTTCTCATGGCCCACCAATGCTCCTGCAACCTTTCAGTGGTCGCTCCTCATCCTTTCTGCCATCCTACCTCCTAGCACCGCCTTCTTTTGTGATTCAAGCGCCTTCCTCCCGATGCACCAACAATAAGACGACGCTTCCTGCGGCATCCAACGCTTCCAGCATGCTTCCTCCCTTCGTATCCCGTGATTCCAGTGTGCCTTCAACTTCTCGTGCCTCCAGTCAGCCCTTCTTATCCAGCCGTACCGGTCGCACTTCCCGTGGCCCACCAATGCTCCTGCAACCTTTCAGTGGTTTCTCCTCATCCTTACTGCCATCCTACCTTCTAGCACCACCTTCTTCCGTGTTGGGCCACCATCCCGCGGCTCCTGCATCAGTTCGACAACCCTCCTGCGGCTTCTGCAGCATTCCGACAACCCTCTTGCGGCTCTTTTAGCGTCCCAACGCTTCTCTCCGCTACGCCCAGCCACTGTTCCATACCCATGGCTCGTTCAATGACCCTTCACGTCAACAAGAAAGCCTTCTGTAATGCCTCCGTTGACTTTCATCACATGGATCAAATCAAAGCCCGACTTGAGGACTTCACTCCCCTCCTTGGTGTGCTCACGGACTCGGCGGTAAACCACCCCTCAGCGGCTTAGCCCCTCCGCCACCACTGCCACCGCCTCGACCCATTCCAGATTACATGAGCTTTTGCACCCCGCTGCGGATATCCACCAGACTCATCTCCGTTGGATCGAGATCCTTGTGTTCGATGACATCGACCCTCTCAGTTGGATGGCCCGTTTCGAATAGTTCTTCGACCTCCAGTACACCCCCGCCAACCAGAAGGTTTTCTTGGCCACTGTCTATGTGGATGGTTTGATGCTCCATTGTGTTCTTTGTACCCCCTGGCGGCAATGCCTTGAGCGCCTCAATTCTGTGCGTCAATCCGACACCATGGCCAGTTACATTGAAGAGTTATTCGAGATCACCAAACATGTACCCGGTCTATCCCCCGACCACTATCTGGGATACTTTTCTTTTTTGGGGGGGGGGGCTATAACCCCATCTTCGGGCACGCCTCCTGGTCCACAACCCGACGACTCTTTCCTGCGCTATGGAGCAAGCCCATTGCCTCAACAAGGAACTTTACGCTACCCAACCGTCTTCCTTGGCCCGACCACCCCACGATCCGCTGCTGTCGAAATTTCCGCCGCCTCTTGCCCACTTGGATCAACTGCCCCTGCTTGGGGCCTCGCTGCTAGGCCCACTGCCGCCGCCGCCACCAGTCTCGCCAGCTCTACCTCCATCGGCGCCTCAACGACCCTGCCACTTATCTCACGAGCAACACCTCGAGCTCCGCTACAAGGGCCTTTGCTTCCGCTACCAACTGCTGTACTCTCCCACCAACGTATGCACCTTCAAAGATTTGTGCGTGCTGGTGGGATTTGAAGATGGTGGTCTTGACTTTGGGGACTTAGACCCCCTGATTCTTGCAAATGACCCCTACAGACCTCCACCTTGAGGATAGAGTCATTTTTTCAGGAGGGGAGTGTTGATACGTATGGATACGCATCATGTCATATTATGTCTTCTCCTGTAGTGGGACCTTCATCTATATAAGGATCCCCTTAGGTGATTTATCTTTTATCTCAGAGTTTTAGTGTCTTTGGCTCTCTTTGGAGAGAGAGAAGTGCTGTTACGATTGCGCACACGCCAGCCCGTTATCTTAATTTCAGCATTAATTGTTTTTGTTATCCGCACCCCCTCATGTATATAAGAGGGGGAGACTATCTTAATTTCGCTATGTTTTTGGATGTTTGGAATTTAGGATTGCTCCCTAACTATCTTCTTCCTCTCCTCATCCCCTTCGTCTCCTCCCCTCCTCCGTCTCCCTCCTCCCATAGCCATTCTTCTCGATTGTAATACCTCCTTTATATTAATTTGGTCCGACCTGCCATCTCCGCCCGCCTTTTTGGCCGTCGGATCCCTAGCACCTATTTCCGCGCCGACCCGTGCGGTTTCCACAACCGACGCTCCCGCTGCAGCCCCCGCCAGTTCGGCCCGCGCGCGCCCCTGCCGCTCTCGACGACTGCCCGCGCGCGCCCTGCCTGCTTCCGCGACGCCTGTCCTGCCCGCGTCGTCGACGACAGCCGCCCGCGCCTGTTCCGAACATTTTCGCCGCAAGATCCAACCTGTGCCTGTTACGACCACTTCCGCCGCCGAGCCTCCCTCCGCCATGGCACCCCGCACCACCACCGAGGCCCTCGAATTCGCAGTCGAGGCTGTCAACAAACGCATTGAAGCCCAAGAACTGAGCCACTCATCGTTGCCAGCTACCATCCATGCCCTAATGGCCAAGATTGACGCGATGCTGCAAATGACCGCCAACCACGCTTCCGGATCCTCCGTATACGGGACTTCCATTCTTGGCGCAGCACCACCGCCCCGACTGGAGATCGACGCCGGCCCTCCGACGGGTCTGGGCTGATCGGCCCTATCCTTGGACGTCCCTGTTTTTTCGGGCGTGGACCCTTTGGCCTGGATTGTTAAGGACGAGCAGTACTTCGACCTCAACTGCACACCCGAACAGGACAAGGTGTCCACGACCTTCGTCGGCCTGGATGGCTCCGCGCTCCACTGGGCACGGTGGCTTCGCCAGTCCAACCCCTTGCTCTCCTGGACCGCACTACAGCACGAGATGATCCGCCAGTACAACATCCGCTACTCCGGCTCGGCGTTCGAGCGCCTTTGCAGTGTCCGTCAATCCGCCGGTCTGGATTACTACATCGACGACTTTGTTGCCCTCGCCACTCATTTTCCCGGGCTGCCGCCTGACCATTATCTGGGGTTCTTCATGCAAGGCCTCCTCCCCACTATCCGCTCCCGCCTCCGCACGCACAATCCGCAGACGATCTCCGATGCTCTCGACTTGGCCCGCTTGGTTGAGGCCGACATCTACCCTCGGCCACCCGTTCCGCTGGCGGGCCTTCTGCAGTGTCGACCACCGGCAGTCCCGCCACGACCAAGACACGGGGATCAGCGCCCGGGACGCCCTCCACCCTAGCGCCTCTCCAACAACGAGTACAATGAACTTCGCAGCAGGGGTCTGTGCTTCCGTTGCCGCCAGCCATACTCCCCTGCGCACGTTTGCGCCATCAAAGAGTTCCACGCCATCATCGGCGATTGTCACCTGGAAGTCACCTGGGACGACTTCAAGTCCCTCGGGAACCCCTGGGGGGCCGGCCCCTCCGGCCCGTCCGCCGCCACGGCCCGTCCGCCGCCAGCTCACTGACCACTGCCTTGAGGCTAATGCAGTTTTTCCAGACGCCGACATTGTTACGATTGCGCACACGCCGGCCCGCTATCTTAATTTTAGCATTAATTGTTTTTGTTATCCGCACCCCCTCATGTATATAAGAGGGGGAGACTATCTTAATTTCGCTATGTTTTTGGATGTTTGGAATTTAGGGTTGTTCCCTAACTATCTTCTTCCTCTCCTCATCCCCTTCGTCTCCTCCCTCCTCCGGCTCCCTCCTCCCATAGCCATTCTTCTCGATTGTAATACCTTTGGGGGACCCAGCCTTTGGATGCTCGGCGAGAGCTTGCCTTTCGATTGTATCATTCTTGTTTACTATTATGCATTGCAAAATTGTGTTCCTGTTATTTTAGATCTTGATATGATTATCTCGTATCAAAATGGTGATTAAAATTTGGAAGGCGTGCTTTTTGGTGCATTGAGTGACATCCACATCAGTTTGGGAGCAAGTTGTAAGAAATTAATGACTTCAGAGATTGCCTTCAATTTGAAACTAGTGAAGGGTCATCGATCGAATAAGTTGAGGTGATTCAGGAAGAAGACGTGGATATATAGGATGAGTGTAGATGTGCTGCCTTAGACACCAAACACAGTAATTAAATCATGAGTTGCAAAAGGGACACAAAGATTTGGGTATTGAGAAGAAGAGTGAAAGCCTCAAATAAGGATGAGATAGATAAGAAAGAATAGAAAAACTTATGTTAAGAGGAGGAAGGACTTCTTGTTGGATCAATGATCTCAACTCATACCTCATTGCTATTTGGTCCCTATTTGAGCTCTAATACCAAGTGGAAATTTCCTATGCGGAAGTAACCACCAAGAGACATACTATAAGCACAAAAATATTTACAAAGAGAACAAGATTTACATGGCGAATGGTGACAAGTTCCCATCAATTGTGGAGATACCAAACAAGTTTACGTATAAAAGGGAATCATAAAATGCTCTTCCCCAAACTTGAGTACACTCAATCTCACTAAAAAGCGAGAGCAAAACACACAAGAGAATCACCCAATATAGGCTCTGTTTGGGACAACTTATGCTGATCAATAATCTCTATTTAAAACGCAAAAGCAGTTTTATAGTTGTTTGTTTCTGCAGCTTATATAAAATCACTTATTTTAAAATTGATGATAAGTTGATTTTTAATAAGCTATCCGGGTCCAGCTTATGGCTTCTCATAAACGCTTATCTCTTAAAAAAGTCATATGAGTGATTTTTTGTCCAGATATGATTTTTTCGTTCCGACGCGATTTTTTCACCAAGACGCAATTTTTTCACCCGGACGCAAACTTTTCGCCCGGGCGCGATCTTTTCGCCCGGACGCGATCTTTTCGCCCGGGCGCGATCTTTTCGCCCGGGCGCGATCTTTTCGCCCGGGCGCGATCTTTTCGCCCGGACGCGATCTTTTCGCCCGGGCGCGATCTTTTCGCCCGAACGCGATCTTTTCTTCCTGAAGCGATTTTTTCGCTATGACACGTTTTTTTCACCCAGAAAAGTTTTTTTTCGCCCATGCACAATATTTTTCGCCCGGGCGCGATGTTCACCCGTGCGGGATTTTTTCGCTCGGGCGCGGTTTTTTCGCCCGAGCGTAATTTTTTCGCCCGGACGTGATTTTTTCGCCCGAGCGCGTTTTTTTCGCCCGGACGCGTTTTTTTTCGCCCGGGCGCGATTTTTTCGCCTGGGCGCGATTTTTTCTCCCGGGCGCGATTTTTTCTCCCTGGCTCGTTTTTTTCGCCCCAGCGCGTTTTTTTCGCTCGGGCGCGATTTTTTCGTCCGGACGCGATTTTTTTGCCCGGACGCGATTTTTTCGCCCGGACGCGCTTTTTTCGCCCGGACGCGCTTTTTTCGCCCGGACGCGATTTTTTCGCCCGGAAGTGCTTTTTTTGCCCGGAAGCGATTTTTTCGCCCGGAAGCAGCGATTTTTTCGCTCGGAAGCGATTTTTTCGCCCGGAAGCGATTTTTTCGCCCGGAAGCAATTTTTTTTCCCGAAAGCGATTTTTTCGCCCAGGCGCGGCGAGAAGTGATTTTTTCGCTTGGACGCATATTTTTTTGCCCGGGCGTGTTTTTTTTCGCCCGGGCATGATTTTTTCATCCTAGAGTTTTTTTTCTTTTTTGTCCAGGTGAAAAAATTGCATCAGGGTGAAAAAATTGTGTTGGGGAAAAAATTGCGCTTGTGAGAAAAAATTGCGCCCCGGAACAAAAGCGCGGTCGGTCAAAAAAATCGCGTCCGAGTGAAAAAAACGCGCCCCGACGAAAAAACCGCAACCGAGTGAAAAAATCGCGTTCAGACGGAAAAAAACGCGCTCGAGCGAAAAAAACAAACACGGGCGAAAAAATCGCGGTTGTGCGAAAATAAATCGCGCCTGCGTGAAAAAAAATGTGCCCGGTTAAAAAAAATCGGGCGGGCGAAAAAAACGTGATCGAGCGAAAAAGCGCGACTTGGCAAAAAAATCACGCCCGAGCGAAAAAAATCACGTCTGGGTGAAAAAAACTGAGCTTGAGCGAAAACAATCTTGACCGGACGAAAAAAATCGTGACGGGCGAAAAAACACGCCTGAGCGAAAAACCGCTTCCAGGCAAAAAAATCGTGCACGGACGAAAAAAACACGTCCAAACAAACAAACCCTTATGAATAAATGAGAAATTTAGATAAGCACTTATGACCAAACTATCCAAACAGTCGACTGCTTATATCATTGATTTTATAAAATCTTTATGCAAACATCGATTTTCAATTAGCGGCTTATTCATCATCATAAGTTGTCCCAAACAGAGCCATAGACAGTAGGTGATAAACACACCAGATTTAAATCAGATCAGAAATTCTTTACTTGAATGCTCCTAAAAAATTCTCACATCTTGCTTGCACCATGCCACAAAAATTTCATAATTTTATTTTTTTAATGGCAAGTTAGAAACCCTTTTTATTTTACTCTTAATTAATTGTCACCACAGCCCATGCACACAACAAACTTTGTACACCCTCTCATACATAAGTCTAGCTCTTATTTTCTGTTTGTATGTACATGAGTTTAAGAAGATACATTTTATGCCTAACTCAGATGTAAATTTGACTTTGAGTTATTCAAGATAACAAAATTTGTAGTAATTTTGTAAACCTAATTTTATCCAAAACAAAAGATAATTTGTTTTTGATTTTTTTTAATCCTAGAACCATCTATTGTAAATCTTGTGCTTATGTGGTAAAAATTATTGAATCAAATCCTAACAAATATAAGTTACATTTTTTTACTAATATACATGTAATCATAGGTGAGCTGACAGTTATTTTTTGTCTTGGTAGTTAGTCTTTTTTAATATATATAGTCTAAAAATAATTCCTTATGTTTGCCAAAGGGGTGCATTATACTTCATGCCACTATCTGATATGATATCAGATTATTGACTATATATATTTTGAATAGGTGTCTTGGATGAAGTATATCTGGGTTTCGAAAGATGGTTGCCTCTTGCACCGAAAGTGAAAAAACCGCGCTCCATTTACAATGCAGCAAGTTTAGCATACATTGGTGATTGCATATATGAGGTAAAATTTCTTTATTTTGTTTGTTATAAAAGACATTGATCTCTTTTTTCGAATAAAATTAATGTAGTGAATTTAAAATGCTTGCCGTAATTTCTTATACACAAAAATGGAACAATAGGTGTGTAATGAATTTCTAGTATGAAAGCTTGATTGTAAAATAGAAAACTTCTTAAGTACTGATTGGCAGAATATTTGTGCATGCTGCCCAATGTTGCAGATCTCGGATGTCGGGGACATGTCGGTTTGGGTTTTCATGTCGATTTTTTATATATCGGGGATATTTCATATATCGAATTTTAATATTTAATTAATTAAATATGTAATTAAATGTTTTTTTTTGTATATGTCACAGTACTACATATTCTACAACCTATTAAACTATATGTAACATTTAACATACAACACTTTAAAGATGAAAATTTGTAAAACTAGTTATTTTAAGATCAAAATTCCAAAAATCAAATTTCAAACATACCTCATTCTTCATCACTTAAAGATTCATCTATAGTCGGCAGAGTAGATAGAATATGATCTTCATCTGATGAACTCTCTAGATCTCCCTCGTCCACCTCAGATACTTTTCTCTTCTTTGCTTGTAGCTAGTCTTTGAGGCTTCCTTTCATCATGATTAGCGTCGACTATATTGACAATTTGCATCCATGTCAGCCCCTCTCCAGGAAAGACTTCATCATCGCCATCTTCATTTTCATCTTCCTTAGGATCAACATTCACCATCCACTCTTGTACCATTCCAGAATCAACATTCTTAGCTGCCAATGTATCTCGAGATGTCTCTGAATATTTCGACTTCAACAAAACATTGAACTTTACAAATATTAAATCGTTCAATCTTTTACGAGCAGGGAGAAGAAAAAACTAGAGAACCAGCGAGCTAGAGAGGGCGAGCACCAGAGAACCAGAGAGTTAGAGAGCACCAACGAGCAGAGAGAAGAAAGAACCAGTGAGATAAAGTGTCGACAGCACGCAAGAGGGAGAGAACCAGTGAGCACTAGAGAACCAGAGAACCAAAGAGCACCAACGAACAGAGAGAAGAAAGAACCAGAGAGATAAAGTGACGAAAGCGCACGAGAGAGGGAGAGCACCAGCGAGCACCAAAGAACCAGAGAACCAGAGAGCACCAGCGAGAAGAAAGAACCAGAGAGCTAAAGTGCCGACAGCGCGCGAGAGAGGGAGAGCACCAACGAGTTAGAGAGCACCAGCGAGACAGAGAGCACCAACGAGCAGGGAGAAGAAAGAACCAGAGAGGAGTGCCGACAACGCGCGGGGGAGAGCTAGGGCAGGATCGACGGGGAGAGATAGGGCAGGAGCGACAGGGTGAAATGAAAACAGCGGGGTCGGGGGAGTTAAAACATCGGGTGTTATCGCTAAATTAAATAATAAATAAATAAATTTAATCAAAAAACGACTGATTTTTCCATTTTTTTGGGCCCGGTATGTTGGTTATCGGCCCGTTATTTTCAAAATGCCACAACCCATTTTTAAAACGGTTTCGTGTCATTTTATCTCTCAAACCTTTATGTCGGCCGATATCCACAACACTGATGCTGCCACAGTTAAACCTGACTTGTTATATGAATCTAGTGGGTTATTAAAAAACAAGAGTGTGTTAGAAAGGTAGGTGTTGTGAGTAGGAGGATAGAGTTTAAAATGAACACTAGAAAAACTATGGGAACAAGAATTATTAAAATATACTATTGAGAAATAGGCAGATTGATGAGGATTGTAGAAAATGAGAAAGGAAAATAGAAGGTGCAAGTTTTATTCATCCTCAAGGGGCATTATATAGGATTATAGCAAGATACCCAACACCGATAGGCGGTGTGGGACTAAACTCAACATATAGTAAAATACTAACTCTAACACTCCCCCTCAAGCTGAAGGGGAACCCTACAGCTTGAACACAACATAAAATGGAAGGTAAAAGAAGGTTGGCAACGTGGAACATAACAACAGCCACCGAGGCCCAACCGCGTGTCACCGGGGATACTTCAACCGGGCAAGAGCCACACGACGTTGGTCCACAAAACCGACCATGACCACGCTGGATACACTCGGAGCGGAAACTAGGTCAATCACGCAAGAACAAACCAACCCTACCAAATTCAGAGAAAACGACGAGGAGACACAAACAACATATGAAATCAACCTAGGGGCCATGCGTGACTAAGGAGGAGTCGGGAAAGAAGTATCCGAGTCGCCGATATCATAAACACTCCCCCTCACGTGGATCATGTGCAAGAAGACATAGGTTATACCTAGGGGCCGGGTGCGACTAAGGCAGGAGTCGGGAAAGAAGCATCCGAGTCGCCGATATCACAAACACTCCCCCTCACGTGGAATACGTGCATGAAGGTATAGACTACGCCTAGAGGCCGTGACGTACACTCCCCCTCACGTAGATCACGTGCAAGAAGGCGGAAATCATAGATACGCAACACAACAACCACAAACAACAACTTAAAAAAAAATTTAAATGTTAAACCCTACGAGCCGGGCTGGATCTGAAGAAGAAGAAGCATCCGTTGGCACGAAGGAGCAGCACGACAGCAACGGAGGAGAAGCACGGCTCGCAGAGCAGCCGGAGAAGAAGCAGCAGGCCGGAGAAGATGAGCAGCAGTCGGATGACAGCAGGCCGGAGAAGATGAAGACGTGCCAGAGAAGGAGAAGAAGGGTTGCTGTCGTCGATGTCGCAGGAAGCAAAGGAGGAGCCGTGGAAGCCGTCGGGATCGTCGTTGAGGAGCAGCGAACGAGCAGCGCACGACAGCGGCGGAAGCAGACGACGTCGACGTCGCAGAAGACGGGAGAAGCGGCCGTCGAGCCGACGTCGCAGAAGACGGGAGAAGCGGCCGTCGCAGAAGACGGGAGAAGCGGCCGTCGGGATCGTCGTTGAGGAGTCCGCTCCCGTCGTGGAATCAAGGGCCGATCCCATAGACGGGAGCAGGGGGGAGATGCGGCCGTCGAGCCCTAGTAGGGCGTTGTCGCGGAAGGGCGGATCGGGGGAGGAAGAACAGTCGCGGAAGCGAGAAATTTTTTTTAATTTAGGTTTCTAGATCTTTCCCTCTGATACCATGTAGAAAATGAGAAAGGAAAATAGAAGGTGCAAGTTTTATTCATCCTCAAGGGGCATTATATAGGATTACAGCAAGATACCCAACACCGATAGACGGTGTGGGACTAAACTCAACATATAGTAAAATACTAACTCTAACAAGGATAATACTCTTTGAGCAGAGCACAAGCATTCTAGGTCTGTCTGAGTCAATCCGCGCCGTGGTCACATATAGGATTGTCATTTGTATGATCATAGGCTTACTATCACATTCGATGCTATTTTTCATATTTTAATGTATTTTTTTTTTACGAGTGGCAATTTTAGAATTAGGTTAAATGATTTGACCAGGTGATCTGAGCCACCAGATATATTTAATCTAATTTCCCTCTATTTTTATTTCATTGTATGCCAAAGTTTGGGGTATCAATGGTTTTGCTTCCTCCCAGAATCGTTGATCACACATGGGTATTGAAGTTCATGCTATTCCATCCAGAGCAGATGATGCCTTCTCACCTCCATCGCCCTAGCTATGGGCATCCCTGGTCAGCCACCACCCCTTATTCCATGCCAACGAGGAGCCCCATCATTGTGTCGACTCCAGTTGCATGTGTTTAGTACTTCCCCGACCCCTCTTTGACCTATTTCCCTCCCTACTACATAGAGAACTCAAATTATCCCTCACCTACTATTCTACGACCCTTTCCCTATTCTCCCTCCTTAGTGAACCTCCACTACCGATCCCTTCTTCCCCTCCTCCACTCCACCACTGATCCTTCCTCACCTCCCTTGCCTAGTATAATCCCCCCCAATCCCATCACAACAAAATCACTCGCAAACCCTACCCCCATCAACCCTCTCTTCCCCTCCCCACTCCACCGACACTAGCAGTACTTTACTTCTTCAACTGAGCCCACTCCTGGGTTCTAGATCGTTTTCGATTATGATTCCACCTTATCCTAGTACTCAGTGAGATTTAGGTTTTTTCATTTATTTTTACAATATACGGGCATTTCTGTATTGCCTAGAGCTCGTTTGGCTCTGCAGAATTGCCTGTGCAAAATTGCCTGTGCAAAATTGCCTCTGCAGAATTGGGACGAAGAGTAAATAATTCTTTTCTGGGGGTTAGCCTGAAGGAATTCCGTTGAAATAAGAATTGGGTCCAATTCTAATGGAATTCAAGCATAACTAAATTCTTCCCCATCCAATTCCTGTTTATTTGGATAGGAATTCATGTGCTTTGCCTCTTTCGCAGAGTTCCTAACCCGTGTCTCACCCTCTCATCCCCCTCCCACATGAAACCGTATCCTTGAACTCTTCTCTTCTATATATTTTCTCTTCTATCTTCTTTCTTTTCTTCTTCTTCTAAATACAAATTGTTTCTGCTGATTTGGGTCTCGTGCAGAAAGGAAGGGCCTTTACATTTGTTTTTGCTGCTTGTGTTTGGGCTCGATTGTGCACTAATGTTTTATTACAGGACACTATAATTTGGCTTGACCGCTTAAATCCCGGGAATTTGTAAGTTGTTGACATATTATGTTAGAAAGAAATACAAAGAAAATATATCCTTGAACTTCTTTTGGTTACCTCGAGGAGGATATTCAAGTCCCCTGTCCAACGATATAATAAAGTTTCAAATTCACTGCCTAACCCCCCCAAGCCATATATAAGATTTCTTGTCAAAATCATCAACAGTTATACTTATATATCAAGACAGTTCAGTGATGCCATTTGTTTTTTCTTGCAATTCTTGTTGTTGAATTTTATTCTGCAATTAAACAACAAAATTAGCTAATTCCAATTCCTATGATTTAGTTCCTTCATGCAGCTGAACGACATAATTGGAATTTGTTGAAGAAATTGTAAAGAAATGTCCATTTAGGAGGCCCATGTAAAGCCCTCTTAGGGTTAGTCCCACACCTTAGGATAAATACTAGTCTCTCATCTCTCTTCCTATATATATGTACAAATACTTATGTTGTATTACGGAAAAATTATATGAGAAATTAATAAATTATTAATTTTCTCTCTTTCACAATTTTCAACATGGTATCAGAGCTTAATCGATCCTCAATAGCCTTTTTTGGGGGTCATGTTTGTGCCTGTATCGTTCTTGCCTGTGTTGTCTAACCGCATCTCTGCGGTTAGCTTATTGCCATTCCCTGCCTTTGTTGTCTAGCTGCAGTTTTGCGGTTAGCTTACTTTCTACCTGCAACTTTGCGGGTTCTGCTCCTGTTGTTCCCCCTCCCTTCCTTCCCCTTTTATCAACGTTCCTCTGGGCCCCACATGACTGTTGCTTTTGCCATCTCCCTTGTCTAGCCACGCTTCTGCTTGCCGCTCTCTCAGCGCCCCCTCTTCAGTTTCTACTCGCAGCTCCTGGTCGCCGAGACCTTTCCTTGCGACTGCTCGCCGATCTTCTGCGATCCTCCTTCCCACGGTTCCTGACCGCCAGATTGTGACCGTCAGGCCTCCTGCTCACCACTTCTTGTCGCCAAGGCGTCTTCCTGTGAGCTTCCTTCTTCGCCAGGACCTCTGTTTGCATTAACTGATCTCTGCTCGCCTGCTGGTAACCGTCGCATGCCTTCTCCTGCTCGACGGTCCTTCCTCTCCTGCGTGTTGCGTGATCACCTGCTAGCCGCACTTCCCAACTAGGTGTCCGCATAAATCTAACCGCAAGGCCGTTGATGCGGCTCATGTGGCCTTTTTCATGATAGACATTTTTCGGTTACACTAATTATCTAAATCCATAGTGTCTGACCGCGACGTTCTATTTCTGAGCTACTTTTGGATAACGTTATGGTATAAAACGGGCACGACCTAGAAATTTTCTATCACTTATCACCCACAGACTGACAACCAGACTGAGGTCGTCAATATGAGTTTAGGGAATTTATTACGGTGTCTAGTTGGTGATCACTCGTCGGTTTGGGATTCTGTGTTACCCGTAGCGGAGTTTGCATATAATAGTTCCATCAACAAGTCTACTGACATGAGTCCATTTCATATAGTGTTAGGATATGAGCCTAGGAAATTTGTTGACCTTGCCCCTGTTCCCTTAAAGTCACGCCGCAATGAGTCTGCCGAGTCTTTCATTCATCACATACATGAACTGCATGAAATGATCTGGAAAAAAATTGCTAGCAGTAATGAATTATATAAAGTATAGGCAGATGAACACAGACTTGAGCAAGATAGACGAGGTAGTCATGATTCGACTTTGCATGGAGGCTCCCAAAAGGAGTCATTAAGAAACTAAAACCAAAGCAAATGAGCCCTTATAAGATTCTAAAGAAAATTTGGACATTCTTATGAAGTCGACCTCCCAGCAGATATGGTTATTCATCCTGTATTTGATATTGAAGATTTGACACCATACTTTGAGCCTCTCGAATATGGGGATCCATACCTTGATCCACTTCCTACAACGTCCCCATTACAGTCTGACCCTTCCCCTGACCACCTTGGACAAACACCTACGAACTTGCCCGCACCACCTATGATTCCACCGATTCTTCTGGACCCACTAGCAGTAGAGGTGAGGGTTGAGCGCATTACTGATATTGTGGCGCATGAGTGCATCTCCACCGCAGACGGCCCTTCTTACCGTTACTTGGTACACTGGAGCGAATGCCTTATTTGTGATGATACTTGGATGTCCGCGACGAAGTTTAATAGACTTGCCCCCAATCTTAAACGTCAGTATGATCATCTCCATTCATCGAAGATGAATGCTTTTCAGTCGGGGGGGAGTTGATGGAGATCATCATCAGACTATGGGTCGCCAGTTGGCGGGCCCACTTTTGTATATTCGCGCAGGAGGCGATGATCAGTTCGGTGATCCGAGACTGTGAGCGCGCCTGGCTCGTCGCGCTATTATTTTTATGTTTTTTTTTGGATTTATTTTTGGTGTTTTAGGGTCTCGGGCGTAACGGTCAATCATAGCCGTTCATGCACGGTGCCCAGCTGCCCCACTTGTTATAAATAGGGGCGGGTGCTAGCTGCCCCACTTGTCATCATCAGACTATGGGTCGCCAGTTGGCGGGCCCACTTTTGTATATTCGCGCAGGAGGCGATGATCGGTTCGGTGATCCGAGACCGTGAGCGAGCCTGGCTCGTCGCACTATTATTTTTATGTTTTTTTTTGATTTATTTTTGGTGTTTTAGGGTCTCGGGCGTAACGGTCAATCATAGCCGTTCATGCACGGTGCCCAGCTGCCCCACTTGTTATAAATAGGGGCGGGTGCTGCAGTTTATACTTATTGCCTGTATTGTGAGAGATTTCAGACTGGCAATCACCCGAGGTGCGACTCCGCGAGACCCCCGGGGTGCGACGTCCCAGTTTCTTTCAATTTCCCATTTTCTTTCCTTTAGTTATTTTACTGTTTTCGTGAAACCACCCCTGAACCTCACGATCCCTCTGGTAACCGTTTGAACCAGCCTTTATTCCCCTCCCTCACGAGAAGAAAACCGCAACTCAGACATACGACTTCCCCTCCCTCGACAAAAACCACTCGACATCCACCGCTCCTCCGCTAAAGTCGTCGATTGCCTTCATCCAGATCGAAGATTGCTGAACTACCGACATCCTTTCGCTTGCAAGTCTTCCCACTGTCATCAGCCACAAGCTACTCCCACTGTAGATCATCTCCCTCCCATCGACCGAGTATGCCACCACCCAACCACCCATCTCACGTTGTTTCGACCCTAGTCGATATTTCTGTTGCCATTTCCCTCTGTCAGATCCCCTCTTCCAGCGCTCGTGCATGCCTTCTTTCCCCCGTCAGTTCCTCAGCCCCTCTAACCCCCCTTCTATTCCCGCGTCCTGCTGTAACCCCATACCCACCCGTAAGCTCCTCTCCCTGCAATAACCCTAGTCCTTTTCCTGCCCTTCCGTTACCTTCCTCCTTCCATTACCTGTCGTGGAACCACAACCAACAACAATAACTCCTCCCTATCCTGAGATCAGCAACATCCATACCTTCCCCATTTTTTGATTCCGACACAATCATATCTATCATCTCGTGGAGCCATGCCTGCCACCGTTGCCGAATCTTCTTTGCTACGTGAGTATTATTGTATTGCGTTTATTTATTTTTATTGAATATGATAACATAATTCGTACTTGTTTGGGTATTTTGATTTCTTAGTGCATTTGTTCATTGTTGTCTTTATTCTATATAGCTTAATCGTGAAAGTTGTGGTAAATAGCATTTTGTGTGAATGTTAGCGTGATTTGCCTGTGGACCGGAAAATCTTAAATCAGCATGTCTCAATTTGCCTCGCTTATAAAACGTCAGTGCAAAATTTTACTTTTTGGGTTAAAAAAAGAATTTTAAAATTCATTTGCATAGCATTTAAATTGCATTTATTTGAGTCTATCTTGCATCACAATCAGGTAGGTTTATATTAGCTTCGGCACACCCATGTTACACGGCCTACCCTGCGACACTTGTCCTACGTGAGATATGGCTTGGACATGTACACCACAGTGTGGAAGTTCCACCTTTGGGAGGGTGGGAAGAATTAATGTGAAAGGATTGGAAATAACAAAGGAAAGAAAGAGGTGGGGCAAATATTACCTAGGTGCATAACTAAAACGTTGAAAAAGACTTGCCAAACAGCCAAAGTAGAATTGACAATTATTTTTCACTCAACAGGAAATAATGGTAGCGGATTTCATGAAGGAGTTCTCAAATAGTCGGGATATTACTTATTGTAGAAAAGATTGAGTCGAAACTTGTAGACTGTATTTTCTCTATCCACTTTCAAATATGAGTACATATATATAGGAAGAGAGAGAGAGAGAGATGAGTCCCAAAACTAACAATGTGGGACTAAAACTAGAGGCTTAAATGAGCCTATAAATGGTCTATTTACATATTCTTCCTAATATTCTCCAACACTCCCCCGCAAGCTGGAGCATACAAATCGTAAGCACCAAGCTTGGATAGAAACTGCTGATGCATTGGTCTTGGTAAAGCCTTGGTCAAGATGTTGGCAACTTGCTCAGAGGCCGAAACATGCTCCAATTCAAGTTTCTTCACTTGAACCTTTTTCCGGACAAAGTGACAATCAACTTCAATGTGTTTTATTCGCTCATAGAATACAAGGTTCTTGGCAATATGTATAGCAGTCTGACTGTCGCAGAGCAAAGTTGCAGGTGAGGATAGTTTGACTCCTAAATCATCAAGCAGACTTTCTAACAAGGTGAGTTCAGATACAACAACTGCCATTGCACGATACTCGACTTCAATAAAAGAACAAGCAACCACTGATTGTTTCTTACTCCGCCATATGATAAGATTTCCTCCAAAATAAGTACAAAATCCAGTAGTGGACCGTCGATCATCAAGAGAGCCCGCATAATCCGCATCGGAGTACGCAACAAGAGAGAGATAGGATGATGACTTATATACAAGCCCCCGTCCCAGAGCAGTCTTCAAGTACCTGATGATGCGTTCGACTGTCTGTAGATGAGAAATCCGTGGTGAATGCATAAAGCGACTGACCACCCCAACAACAAATGAGATATTAGGCTTCGTGACCGTCAAGTATATCGGTTTTCCTACAAGACGCCAATAATATTATGGATTTGTAACCAGTGAATCAGAGTCAGATCCATTAGCACATAACTTGTGGTTGACATCCATAGGAGTTTCCGCAGGTTTGCACCCAGAGTAGCCAGCATCCTGAAAGTGTCCGAGACAATACTTCCTTTATGATAAGACAAAGCCAATAGGTCGTCTTGCTATCTCCAGACCAAGAAAATATCGAAGATTTCTCAGATCTTTTGTTTGGAAGACCGAATTTAAGCGTTGTTTGATCTGGTGTATCCCGTTGGAGTCATCACCCGTTATCAGAATATCATCCACATAGACCAGGAGAATGACAATTTCAGTTGATTGATGACGAGTGAAAAGAGAGAAGTCAGTCGAGCTCCGCTTGAATCCAACTTCGCGAACAACCCTACTAAATTTCTCAAACCAAGCCCGAGGAGACTATTTGAGACCATAAATAGCTTTTCGAAGAAGGCACACACGAGACTCCCCCGTGGTCTCAAACCCGGGAGGTTGGCACATGTTGACAGTCTCTTGAAGATCTCCATTCAGAAAAGTATTTTTAATGCCCAACTGATAAAGGGGCCAGTGGCGGTGGACAACGAGGGAAATTAGAACCCGAACAGTGTTCAGTTTGGCAACCGACGAGAATGTTTCCTCGTAGTCCAGGCCTTGTTGTTGGGTGAACCTTCGTACCACAAGTCGAGCTTTGAGCCGATCGATAGTCCCGTCCGGAGCACGTTTAATGGCAAAAACTCATTTACAGCTAACACAGGACTGGTCAGGAGAAAGGGGGACCAGATCCCAAGTGTTATTCGCCCAATGGGCAGACATCTCAACATCCATTGCTGCACGCCACCCAGAATGTTGAAGAGCCTCATGCACAGAGTTATGGATAGAAACAGAGGAAAGAGCAAGAACAATTTTGAGGAGAGGTGGTGATAACCGATGTAAAGAAATGTTGTTTGCCAATGGATGGGCCGTAGAGGTGGAGGCATGATCGTCCGACCGCGAGATAGCATTGGTAGAGGGTAGCTGCGGATGAGCCCCAGAGTTTGAAGCACGGAGAGTGTAGATGCGAAGGAGAGGTGGTTTAGGTGGTGGTGGTCCTGGTTGTGGAGTTGGAAGGAGAGGTGGTAAAGGAGTCGTGACTGGAATTGTAGGACGAGGCAAGAGAGGAGGTAGAGGAGAAGTAGGAGGGGAAGTGTGAAATGGTTTGTCTTCATGGAAGATGACATCAGCCAAGACAACCACGTTGCCATCGACGGGAGAATAACATACGTAACCTTTTTGAGCGTGAGAGTACCCTACAAACATGCACTTTGTTGCGCGCGGGGCAAATTTATCCGAAGGTGGACCAAGATTATGGACATAGCAGGTGCAACCAAACACCCGAGGCGTGAGAGGAAAAGGAGATTGAGATGGGAAGAGGAAACTAAACGGAGTGGCGAATGCGAGAACAGAGGAAGACATACGGTTGATAAGATGATAGACAGTTGACACAACGAAGTGTCAGTATTCTGTGGGTACCTGCTGTTGAAGCATTGAAGACCGAGCGACATCTTAGGAGATGGCGATTTTTTTGCTCGGCCACGCCATTTTGCTGAGGGGTATATGCGCATGAGGTTTGGTGGATAATGTCAAACTCAGCACAAATAACAGAGAACGTCTGACTTGTATATTCTTGCGCATTATCACTTTGAAAGATTTTCAAGGGAGAGGAGAACTGAGTACGAGTTTCAGTAACAAAAGTACAAAATATAGATGTTAGTTCAGTGCGATCACGAAGTAAATATAACCATGTTAAACGAGAATAATCGTTAATAAAGGTTACAAAGTAGCGGTACACAGACACATTGAGGATTTTATACGTTCCCCAAATATCGGAGTGAGCTAAAGATAAAGGAGTAGAACTTCGAGTACAGATAGGACTAAAGGAAGTACGATGTTGTTTGCCAAAGATACAAGATTCACAATTAAACTCATGCAGAGAAATATCCGAAAGAGCTTTCTTGAGAATCTGGAGGGGAGCATGCCTAAGACGACGATACCAATTGACCGAGGAGATGACAGAGAGAGCGGAAAGAGGAACATCAAGGAGATAGAACCCATTAGACAGTCGTTCCCTACCAATAATATTCCTCATTTGCCGATCCTGCATGACAAAGGAAGATGGTGAGAATGTAACACAACAATCAAGATCTTGAGTAAGCCGGCTAATAGACTGCAAGTTAAATGGAGATCCCGGAACATGAAGAACCGAAGATAAAGAGAGGATGAGTGTGAGAGGTAGATCAATAGCACCGAAGACTGATCTAATGGACGCCTCTGAGTTCATCACTGCGGCACCGGGGTGGTATTACCATTGGCCACAGTGATGAACTCAGGATGCGAAGACACCAAGTATTGTGGTGGCATTTGCAGAGTGAGATGTTGTGTGGCACCGGAGTCCACTATCCAGTGAGAACTCCGGACAAGACATGATATACCTTCATTTGAGATGGACACCACGGAGCCAGAAGAGCAAACAATCACCCCTTGGACATGTTGGAGCTGAGTACGAAGAGTTTCAACATTTGTTGGAGCGGAGGAGGAAGAATCCGATCCAGAAGCAATGTGCGGAGACCCGGCCTTATTAGAAGCAACAAGATGTGGAGGCAGACCATGTTTGCGATGACATGTGGCCTCAAGATGAGTATCCCGACCGCAGTAAGTGCATTTAAGGGGGGGGGGGATTGCCAGCACATTGTCGTCCTCGAGACGGGTGGCGACCCCCACGAGATGAAGAACCACAGGTGGAATGAGCTGGTGTAGGTAGCTAGAGAAGTGCTGAAGAGGAAGGCATAGGAGCCTCCGGTGGCAATGTAACCTTCAGAAACATAGAGAAAACATCCGAGAGAGAGGGAGTAGTAGCTGAGGAGAGGATATGAGCCCAAACACTATGCAGGTGAGAGGGGACACATATCATCATAGGAATCCCGACTGCCTCTTTTTGTGCCTGTTGGGCAACCAAGTCAATGGTAGGGGGCTGGTGCTGTATCCATGCCTCAATAAGGGTCTTGGCCTTGACAACGAAAGAAGTCATATCACCTGGTATCCCGGGATCGAGGGATTGAAGATCAGTAATGATCTCGAACAAGTGTTGGTGGCTATTCTGACCAGAATAGAAAGAGTGGAGTTCCTCCCACATTGACTTGGCTGTGTCATGATACATGACCATCCTGTAGGGCTCGGTATCCGTGGAATTGTGAAGCCAAGATTGGACACGACCGTCATCACGAAGCCACTTGTCAGTGGGTGCAGAAGGTGAGCCCGTGTCAAATGATGAAGAAGCCCTTTCGTCTGAAACGCACGATGAACAGAGTGCACCCACTCCACAAAGTTCCGTTTCCCATTGAGAGAAATGGTGGTAATTCGAAGTTCAGTAGCAGAAGCAACAACACGAGCCGGAAGAGAGGAGACATCAGTTGAGTCCATAGAAGCATCGGTGGAAGCCATAAAGCAGAGGCCGTGTGGTCAGGCGGATAGGCAGAGCGAATAGACGGAGAGGCTATCGCCAATTAAGCAGAAGCAAAAGGGCGACCAAGTGGCAGAAAGCCGACTGCAAGCTGCGGGAAAGAGACCGGAAGTGAGAAATCGCACAAGGCTAGAGACCGCGGGATGCAACCGCGCGAACAGGAACGCGCACGGACAAGCCGAGCAGAGAACACGGGAGGCATCGGCTAGAGCAGACCGCTAGAACAAACCCCGGGAGCGGCGACAAGAACAGTCCGCGAGAACAGAACTGTCCGCTAGAACATACTGCGGGAGAAATCACGCGAGAAGGGGAGCAACTAGAACAGTCCGCCAGAACAGGAGAGGCGAGGCAGAGACCGCACAGACTGCGGCTAGGAAGAGAATGCACAAAGGAGGGCACGAACAGTGGAGAGCACATGACCGCAGAAAGGAGAGGATAGGGAGCCCTGCCAAAGAGAAGCTGCTGCGGACAAAGGGGAGAAACCTCGCGAGAAGCTGCTGCGGACTGAAGGGAAGCTGCTGCGAACAGAGAGGAGAAACCACGGGAGAAGCGGATAGAGGGGAGAAACCACGCGAGAAGCTGTGGACAGAGGGGAGAAACTGCGTGAGAAGTTGCTGCGGACAGAGAGGAGAAACCGCGCGAGAAGCGGATAGAGGGTCCCATCAAATTGTGGAAGGGAAGGTCTATAAAAGGACTGAGGGAGGGAGAAAATAAGAGAAGCCACATAGGGAGGGGAAGAGTCGGTTAGGAAAACCGGAGACCGTAGAAAGGAGCGGTTAGAGGGGGGGGGGGGGCGTTAGAACGGAAGGCCGATTGTTAGAACGGAAGGCCGATGGTTAGAAAGGAAGACCGACGGTTAGAAAAATTCAAGCCACCAGAAGTACCGTTTCGACCTTTGATACCATGTAGAAAAGATTGAGTCAAAACTTGTAGACTGTATTTTCTCTATCCACTTTCAAGTATGAGTACATATATATAGGAAGAGAGAGAGAGAGAGATGTGTCCCAAAACAAGCAATGTGGGACTAAAACTAGAGACCTAAATGGCCTATAAATGGGCTATTTATATATTCTTCATAATATTCTCTAACACTTATAGCAATGATGATTAATCAATAAATCTGTTTTCCAGTAGATTGTTTTTTTAAACTAGCTATGTACATGTTGTATGACTCGGGTGTTGGCTTATCTTTTTAATATTTTATTTCTTCTGTAATCTTCTTATATAATTTTTGTAGTTTTACTTTGTTTTATGTGGTTACTGTGGTAGTTTCTCAACTCTAAATTCTTCCGCCGTATATAAATTTATTTAATTGTCCAATTATTTCCTTACATTGTTTTTTATATATTGGAATGCAGCATATATATTGCCTCCATTTGATCTTGTTGAAATTTGCAGCTCTATGCTAGGAGACACTTTTTATTTCCCCCTTTGAGCATCAACGATTTCAACGACCGTGTAATGAAAGTAGTGCGTTGTGAGTCGCAGGTATCCACTTGCATAAATGTCAGAGCCTTTTGTTATAGAAAAATTGATTCATAAGATTCTTTCTTTTTTTGGAAATCATGCAGTTTTTTCCAACTTGTAGTATTGATTTTATAATTTTGTTTGCTGTTGATTTTGTTTTCATAATGGTACTCTATATCGTCAACATCACAAGGGATATAAGAGATGTGATTTGTAAATTTTTTGTTGTTTGTGTTTTAGGTCGCCTCTCTCAGGGTGGATACTTGAGAAGCATTCGTTATGCATGCCAATAACCCCCACTTCGTAGCTTTCTTTGTTTCCATCCCCATTAAACTTTTTGTTTGGCACCACCTTCTGGGACTTCAATTTTTTTCACTGACCTCCTCCAGTTCCCTGTGATTCTTCTTTGACCTTTATTTGGATTATGCGACCAATATTTGTCTTTTTCGTTTGCTTTTAGCAAGTTTCAATTGTTCTATGTGCAGCATGGGCCTCAAAAATCTTTCTTTCCATTTATTTCATACTATCACTAATATATTTTATTACCATGACATGAGGTTAAGATTTTGGTGATTTTTCCCTCTATTAGAGAGTTTAGCGTTAAGTCTTACCATTTTTATTTCTAGTGCACCGTGGAAAGGGAGTTCTAAGGGAATTCGTTATTATGAGCATGCCTTAGGCATGCATACGAAGATCAATTTGGTTAGTGAATAAATTTCTATTTGTTGTTTTATTCATTTTATTTTAGGTAGTCCATTCCTTGATCCTTGATTATTTTAGAGACTTGGAGATTTTTGAGCGAGGTTAACTCCCTGTATATTGGCTTGTGTTTGGTGAATTATTTTTTTTTCTCCCTTTTACTTCTAAAGAAGTTTTTTTATTGGTTTGATAGTGTGATTGATTTTAATCAAAGTCAATATGTTACGCTATTTCTACTCCTAACCGCAAAACGGGAAAAAATACTTGAGATAGCTCTTCTTCGATGCCCTAGGGGTTGCACCATATCCCCTTATTTACTCAGCCGAAGACTTGGACTAGCTGAGCCCGACCGGTTTGATTAGGAGGAAGGTGGGACTGAACCAGATGGTTCAGTCCGGCTGTCCCCTGGCCCCTTCCGGGTCATAACATTCCCGTCGTCTTCGAAAATATGCTTGTCCTCAAGCTGAAACTCAGGAGACAAGATAGTAGCTTGCTTCATCAGCTGGCCTGTCTCACCCTGCAGCTTGTGCTTCCTTCCTTCATGTGTGAATTCTGTGATTATTTTCTTCCAGTCGTTTGTAACTAGATCCAACTACCTCAACCATTGCACTCCAAGTACCACATCTGATCCTCGAACCGGTAGTAAATGCAGATCCACACGACACCTGAATTCCTGTACCAAGAGTGGCACCTTCCTCACGAACCCTATGCACTGCAGAAAATTTCCATCAGCTACGAGCACCCTGATCCCCTTATCTGATGTAACCTAGGGTTAGTGTTTCAAAAATATTTTATTTATTATGCATTTTGATTTAAATTAAAGAGGGTCAGGAGTGCCCAAATCGAAGATTTCGCGCTTAAAACGACTCTTACCGATAAACCTCCGCAAATCAGTTAACTGCTATATGAGTACGACCCCTCGAACATTTTCATGAGTTGAATCGACACGAAATTCGACCGTCCACAAGCAAAACACAATTAACAATTTATGAATAACGGTAACAATAGTAATTAGAACGTTCGGGGCAACCTCTTAATAATTAAAACAATGCATAAATTTAAAATTAACTAAACGGGCAAGGAATGAGCGTCGTTACCACGAGAGGATCAGTCAAACCAAATCCATAGGCCGCATCAAACCAGATTTTGGTCGGTCGTTAGTTGGAGTCGTCGTGGTTGAAGCCCTACTGGGAGGAACTTCGAGACCGACGACAGATTACTAACTGGTTGCGGATGAGAGGGCCGACGCAGGAGCTCACCGAAAAAAGGGTTCCGAGTCGACGACGAGTCCCTGGGCGTTGATGGCTAGTGTCGAACAGGAATAAGTGACCCTTCAGAAAGGGGAGTCGCAGTCGACAACGGGTTTGGGCGCGCGTCAAAGCAGGATCGGAGCAGAGTTGTTGGACGCCGGGCGCTAGGGCGGTGGTTGAGGGCAGAGGCGCTGGTCTGGCGTTGTCGAGGAGAACATGGCAGCGGCAGGGGTTGGCGTCGTCGAGGAGAACAGGGCAGCGATGTTGGCGGCTCTGATTTGTTGTTGTTGAAGAGGCAAGATTGGCAGGCTCGGGGAAGACGAGCTGTACGGCGGGAAAGGAGCCGACAATGTAGAGGATCGAATATAATATTTGATCTCTACTGACCTTAGCCATGAGGCTGCGCCTGCGCTGAAGCACCAGGGAGCGTCGGGGCACCAGGGAGCGTCGGGGTCGGGAGAGGGGAAGGGGTCGGGAGAGGGGAAATAGGGTTTAGGGATTCCGCAGCTTTTTCACGCCTTTTAATTTCCGCTCCTTTTAAAAATTCCGCCCGGATCGTGGAATCGTGCTTACGGATCGCGATCCTACCGATTCCACGATCCGGATCGCGATCCCGCTTGATCTTACCCTGATTTCGATCCGGGTTAAGATCCGGATCGAAATGTAGGATCTGGATCGTAGGATCGTCCGATCCTACGATCCGAGGATCCGGATCGCGATCCTGACAACATTGCAATAGACCAAAATTATTTCATTGTTTAGGTTGTTTTTTCCCTTCTTTTGGTTTTCTTTCTTGCTCAAGTCCTTCATCGACTTTAATTATGCATAATTTTTGAATTATGGACTAAATGTTCCTTATCTTTCATTATCATCGACAACTTCCCAATATTTTACTTGCTCTTGTTTTATTTCACGTGTTATACCGTTATTACTAGTGCAACACAAAATGTATATATTAGTTCATAAATTTATGAGTTCAATAAATATCAAATAATCAATATATTAATATATATAATTTAAAAAAATGATTAAATTTATAAATGATTACTCATGTAAATAATTAAATATTAAAATCCAATATATGAAATATTCTCGATATATTCTCCGACATATTAAAACCGACACGAAAAACCTAAACCAACATGTCCCCGATATCCGACATCTACAACCTTGTCCGCCACCCTTCCCGTCATCCTCATCGTGGAGGGCTGTCTTCCCCCATTCAAAGCGTGAATGGATGCTTCAATCTCTACCTAAGGACTCTTTTGAGGAAAAATCGGTTGGGAAAGAAAGGCTTGCTTCAGGCATTGGATAAAGGGATGTCCGCGCCCGGATAAGCCCTTGACTCTTTTACAGGTACTTTTGCCGTCGCGCTGGTCTTTCTTTCTGGAGGCAAGAAGATTCTGCCTTGAGCATTTCGCTACTGAACTAGATTAGAACCGGAACCTAAAACTAGTTATCTAGAACTTATCAGCTTCATTTTCTTTCTTTGATCGAACGGCTACATCACATCTGAAAGATGAGAAGTCGAAAGCGCTAACTGCTCTTTACCGCTGGTTCCTACCCTAATTCTGAATCAATTCAAGGACCTCCCTCACCTCGGAGGAGTTGTCCTCGTTGGACTCTGATCTGTCCTCCTCTTGCAGCATCAACACCTGAACTATCTTACACTTGTCTGGGCCCAGACTTCTTGTCGCACTTGTAACACAACCCTTTGTTCTGTCAATCCTGCATCTCCTGCCACAACAATCGCTTCACCGCGTCTTCCTTCTTTAGGGATGGTGTCTGGCTGATTCCTTGGGACGTATCCTGTTCCCCCTCCTTGCTTCCCCATCGATAGGTTGTGGCCGCCTTGCGTCTTCCCAGTTTCTCCTCTTGCAATCCGACCATCCCGATGACCTGCGCTACACTCCTGGGCTGAAATGTTTGCACCTCATTGCTAATTTTCTCCTGGAGTCCGACCATAAAACATCCCAGAAGCGCCTTCTCTGACCACTGTATCCGGTTGGCTAATCTCTCGAACTCCTTTCTATACTCGTTGACGGTCCTCACCTGTCTCAACTTATTCAGCATCATATCGAAATCCTCATACTCGGTCGGCCCAAACCTCGCGATGATCCCCTCGCAGAGTTCCTCCCACGTGGGGTAGGGTCGCTGCTTCCTCCACCAACTCAACCACTGATAGGTGTCCCCTTCCAGATGAAAAGAAGCAATGTGCACCCAATGGTGCTTGGGGAGCTCTTGGTACTCAAAAAAACATCTCGGCCCGCTCGATCCACTCCAGTGGATCTCCGTTTTTGTACTTTAGAAATTACATCCTCGTCAGTTGGGGTTGCACCGGTGGCCGGTGTTGCTGCGGTGCCCGCGCCTCCGGAAATTCTGGGGGTGTCCCCAACCGTGATTCCGTGGTACTCCATTCTTCCCTGGCCTTCCCCTGCCTTGTATAATGGGCCCTCAGCCCCAGTGGTTCTCCGCTAACGCTTCTTCTTCCCCTCTGCGTGGGGTTCGTGCCCCCCCCTCCGCGTCCTCCCATGCCGACTCCATTGCCTCCTTCTCCTTCCCCCCAGCCCCAATAAGGCTGCCGGAGGGGCTGACCGCCGCCTCTTCCCAAATCCGCTTCCCGCTGCCCCCTATCATCTTCTTGCCAAGCCACAACCGTCTGACCATGCTGCCGGAGCCCCCTCGTGTCCCTAGTGAAGCCGCAAGAGCCACCCAAGCCTTCGCCGGGCCCCCAAAAGGCGCGCGGCTGCTGGCCCTAGCCTCGCTGGCCGGAAATGACAACACCAGTGGCCCCGCACTGCGCTTCCAGCTCGTCGGCGGCGGTAGTCGGCGGAATCAAAGTTGACAGAATCGAAGCCTCCATTATCCGGTCGGCCGATGCTCCCCCACGCCGCTAAGATCGGCGGTGTCGTCAGTTGCCATCTCCTTGCCGCGAGCAGTAGACCGCTCGATGCGCGCAAGCTGCTCCCCGAGCGCCGCTGTCGCCTCTAGGAAAGCCGCGCGTGAGCGCTCTTCCCCGTCGCGTATCTGTTGCGACAATTCAAGCCTCGGCGTCTCGACGACTTCCCGCAGGTTCTTATGCCCCTCCTCCAGCGTCGTGATGCACGTACCGTGAGTGGTCATACCCGTCGATGGAGGTCGATGGCCAGTGTCGATGGAGGTCGACGCCTCTGATACCAATTGTTACACTATTTCTACTCCTAACCTCGAAACGGGAAAAATACCTGAGATAGCTCTTTTTCGATGCCCTAGGGGATGTGTCATATCCCCCCATATACCTAGCCGAAGACCTAGACCGGCTGGGTCCGACCGGTTTGATTAGGAGGAAGGTGAGACTGAACCGGCTGCCCCCTGGCCCCTTCCGGGTTATAACACAATATAATATGGTTTTCAGAAATTATGTTATGAGCTGAATGAATCGAGGTTAAGTAATAGGCTAGAATAAATAATATGAACATTAAGAGTACTTTAATATCTACCTACCAGCTAAATACACTATAAATACATGTAAGCTTCAAGCTTAACAACGGGAAATGCATTGGTAAGTAGTTCTTAGATAGCTTGAGACCACCTGATTGGAGCTCTCTTTTTCCCTGTTGTTCAGCATTGCTTAGACGGGAAATTGTATTGAATTGAATCTGTAGATATGCTAGCATGTGGCCACCACCATCGTCTACCATGATCGGCGGCCGCATTTGTGGTGTCAGAGTGTTCAATTCGAGATTTAGACCTACAAGAAGATGTGAAAACACACGTTCTCAGGATGTTACTAGAAAAGAGATCGATCAACTTCGTTTTTCTTAATATGCAATGGGAAGAACCATTCAGGATTCCGCTAAGCAGCAAGCTTAGACGTGGGATGAAAGGTGGATGCTGTTTGCTAGGCTCTCGACAGATCAAACTCAGGGAGGGTTTGAAGCAACATCCTCTGTATATGAGGGTTGGAACCAGTCCAACTTACAGTACCGATTACCTTCTCGATGTCCATGAATTGAATTTCCACAATTCTTTGGAGTAGATCTGAAGGATTGTATTTGCACTTCTTTGAGATTGCTGAAACTCCTGAACACTTTGAGGTCAAAATTGTTGCAGTACATTTAAAAGCAAAGCACTATACTTGCACCAATTTGTCAAGAGTATGCCCAAGCTCCGTGGCTTATTTTATGATCCAATAGTAGAGTTCAAGAATCTGAAAGATACTCTTCTTAATAAAGTGCATATTCCTGAACAGTGCCTGATGGAGATCGCTGGCCTACATACTATATCTATTCCTACAGGAGGCAATGATCTGTTACCTGTTTGGACGTTCATAGCCCACAAATGCGTCCAGATAGTTGTTCCGAGTATTTTCATGTATTTATTTTTATTTTTCAAGTTCTGTTTGATGCCCGATCGGTTCAAACATCATGAGTCGTCCGATTCGGGTGAAGATTCAGCTGTATATTATTTATACAACATGCATGCAACGGTTGAAGGGGAGATCACGGTCTTCTTCCAATTACGGAATCGCCGGTCGGCCCGGTCCCCTCCCTCTCGGTGCAACTCCGAGAGGCCCTCCCTTGTTGTGACTCCAAGGCGTCGACATCCTCAACCCCTCCTTCCCTTCGATCTTCGTTGCCCTTGCATGTTTCTGCAAGCCCCATTCGCACTCGTCACTGCCACCGATTCCCCATCTTCCCAATAATCATTGCCCTTTCTTTTTCCCAGTCCCACAAACCTTGATTCCACTTCTAGCCATGAACATAAATGACTCTACATCACCATTTTCCCTCCTCCACTAACCTATCGCTACTCCTCCACTTCCCACTCTATTTTGGTGACATCCAACCCAACCCCACCTTTATACGACGTCAGACAGAGCTTCTATTTATCCATTGTTGCTACAACCTAGATTTCGCCATTCCACTGCCGATCTCCACTCCACGACCTTTATTTCACCCAGTCGACATCCCATCCCGCTGCCTCAAGCCCACCCTAGTCATCTGTGTCTCCCCACCAGACATATTCATCCTAATTGGAGTCAACAATCCTCGACCTTTCTTTCACCCAGTCGACATCCCATCCCGCTGCCTCAAGCCCACCCGAGTCATCTGTCTCCCCACCAGACACATTCATCCTAATTGGAGTCAACAATCCTTGAACCCCCATCATTCCCACATTTTGCTGCACATGCACACGTAAGTTGTATTTTTGATGTTCTGTTTTCTATTATTGTATGCTCGCGCGCCTAAAATACTCGTGCCTCAATTGTGTGTAGATTTGTGTTCGCTTTTCCAATTAAATTTTTTGTGAACAACATCTGGTTGTGTTTTATTTTAATTAATTGTTCATTGTCAATTTAATCAGACCGTCATTGTATTTGTACCCTCATTATGGCTTGTCAGTCGGTGCACCGCATTCCACCTATGGCCGCATTTTAGGGCATCCATCATTCATCAATCTACTCTGCTTCAAATTGGTAGGTTGTTTTGATCATCCATGTCTGATCAGAACCTCACCGACGATCTGGGTGCCGGTTCGAATTCGTACATGACGCCCGCCAACTTCCAAAAACTTGCACTTTATCGATTTGAGCAGATAGGAGCCCAGTTTGACATTATTAGGGGTGACATTGCCATGGTTAGCCCTAAAGTCGATTAGTTAGACATCCCTAGATGCCAAGCCCACCCTTACGTTATGATGATCTTTCGTACGATCCCGAGGATTCTCCACCACCCCTGATAGGCACGTTAGAGACCCGCCTTGCCGAGATCCAGCTCCTCCCGCGAGAAGGAATTCTGAGTAGGCCTATGAGCGTCGATAGGGTCAGCCCCTATGAGACACTCTTGACGAACCTCGTCACCCCCTCCTTCGGGTCGTAGAGGTCATGTTCCACTAGCACGACACGATTATGATTATGGTGATCATTATGATGACATTACTTGGACCATCACCTAGACCTGGAGGCAATAAGTGATTAACTTCTGGACATGGACCACTACTTTGAGTTGTATGAGATAGTGACGAGAGACGGGCATGGTTTGCCAAAATGAAGTTACATGGGCAAGCCAAGATTTACTGGACGAGCCTAGAGAGATCTCTTGAATGAGATGGATATTACCCCATCACTAGATTGGTTGAAATGAAATAGCGGCCGAAGGACAAATACCTTCCCACCTCGTATCGAGATCAACTTTTAGACCAACTTTATACTCTTTGGAAGGGGACCCTTTCTGTTCCTGAGTATATATCTCGATTTGATGAATTGATGTGAGGAGTGATATCTTAGAGGATCCCATTGCGACTGCGCCCCTCTTTCGGGTTGGACTTAGATCTGAAATCTGAAGGGAACTGATTTCTCACGGAGTTTAGACAGTTGAGTAGTTTTTTTAGCTAGCACTTGAGTATGAACAGTACCTTGCGCATTGCGTGCCTGAGATAGGTCACCCCTTGACTTGACAATTCCACATTTTGGAGGCCCGTCTTGACCACGACCACTGCCACAACGCTTCCTCGCACCCCCGTAGATACGAAAGACAAAGTGATTGTTCCAAAAGCTTCTAAGCCAGGGGTATAAAGTGCTCTGACATTGGACACATGGTTGCAGAGTGTACGACTAGGAGCTTATTGACTGAAGAAGAGGTTTAGCGCAATACTGTGGCCAAGGATACACTCTTTGAGGTGATTACAACCACCGTGGAGGACAGATGGGAGAGTGATGCTGAGAGTTCACTGAAGTTAGGACTTAGGAGTGATTCACTATCTTTTGCACACTCCTCGTGCAGAAGAGGACTGGCGCCACACCATTATCTTTTACACTTATTTTCCCACCGCAGGTGATATCTTCAAATTAGCCATCGATAATGGCAGTTGTGTGTACATTGCAGCTAAGAATGGTTTAAAGTGTATGCAACTCACGAACGAATCACATCCACATTCTTATCTCGTCTTTTGGGTAAACAAGTCTACCATCCAGGTTACACAAAGATGTCGAGTGTTGCTTCGTTTAGCGTTCGTTGAGACAAGGTCTGGTGCGATGGTGTGCCTATGGATTTAGCGCACACATTCTTTGGGCGACCTTGGTTGTGTGATCGTTATGCCACATATTATGGTCGATCTAACACACATGTATTCTTCGATGAGGGACAAAAGATTAACCTATCCCTAACCCGACTTTGGGACCCTCCCAAGGGTAAGGTTGACTCGTCCATTGGTGTAGGGTCATCGAGGCTTTTGCATAACTTAAGGAAATGTGATTTTTTGAGTAGGTTTGCAAGTGGTTCGGTTTTAGGTAAAACTAAACTGACATCGAACCAAATAGCCTCTGGTTTTGCCAATGTTGTAGATGTCGGGACACGTCGGTTTATGTTTTTATGTCAGTTTTAATATGTCAGATTTTAATAATTAATTATTTATATACATTATTATATATAAATAGAATCATTTTTTATTTATATATATTAATATATTAGAAGGGGAGCCTGTTAAGGGCCTATTGAGGGAGGTTGTCGGGGGAGTGGCCGGAGGTGGAGATGCGGTAGCAGAGATACTTCGGAACCATGACCGCGACTGCCTAAATGGGGCGTGCTCAAGAGAGAGAGCTTCCAAAATCTTTTTTAGGGTTTGGGAAAATTGACTTTCTTCATTCATGTCAATATAAGACCCAATGAGTCCTTTATATAGACTTACAATCGACTTTAATGGAAATACAAACGACGAACTTGGAATGCAAATAAATAGGAAATAAATGACAGACTTGGAGTGTGATTAAAAAGGACACCAGATAAAGACCGACATAAATAACGTCATATAAGGACGCGACTTTTAAGATATAATAAATGCATAATAAGAAATAAATAATGTCATAATAAGACCCATAACATCTCTCTTGACCTTCAAATCGAGCTTGTCTTCAAGCTCAAACTTTGCGTGGATGGCCGAGTCTTCTAGCACCTTGATCTTCTGCCAAAAAATACCCAATAATGTGTAGCGGTGGCGGGGATGCCAGTGAGTTATGGCAGCGTTGTTGGAAAAATCAGCGGCGAAAGGAATGTCTTCAACGGGGCTAGTGGAGAGGTGTTCCTCATCAACGACAAGACAACAACGGCGAGGTGGCCGGAGGTACAGGCGGAGTAGAGGCAAGCAAAGTAAGCTGTGGAACGGCGGCCGCAGTGACTGGAGGAGGCGTCCCAAGGTGGGACGACACCACCACAGGTGATGATGGTGAAGGGGCGATCATCACGGAGAGCGGTGGTTCGTTGTTGGCTGGCGAAGAAAGCGACTGCAAGAGGAGAGGCAACGATGACGACAAAGGACGAGACTTTGGCGGGAAGGAGACTATCAAATCATCAAGCTTGTGTAGGAGTTCAGACATGTCCCTACATAAATAACGACGTCATATAAGGACGCAACTTTTAAGATAGAATAAATGCATATTAAGAAATAATATGATCTTGAGGTTGAATCTGATCATGACCTTCTGATACATGTGGAGAGTGATACTAGCATGACTAGTGAGCGTGGTCACATGGGTGAGGACGAGCGACCTAGTGACGCTGTGATGGTATACCCATCCTTTTCACCTCACCTAGAACTACACCTTGACCCAGTGTCCCCTTTGAACAGAGACACGGTTCTCGATGCTATATCGATTGACTCACACTTGAGTCTGGTCACCCCTGCTCTTCCCTTAGTACTATCTCAAGTCACTTCACTACTGAGAGTCGAGAGTATAGTGTTGACTTCATAGTGGCTACCTCACCCACTTACGAGGACACGACCTCTATCAACGATACTCATCTGAGGGATCTTCCCATTATTAATGACCTCATTGTTGAACCTCCAGATAAGTCTACTGATGAGCCACTACTCCCTTGGGATGTTCATGAGGCTAGCGTTGACTTTGTTATGGGTGTGTTACTTGCTCCCACAGACACTACTGTTATTGATGCCCTCCTTGTGGTGGACTATCCCATCATTATCGACCTCCTTAGGATTAAGTCCCCGAGAGGCTCATTTGACAAGCCTTCCCTCCTACACTTTAGTAATGGATCGTGTATCCGCACTAGTGATCATCTCACACGTGATGAATTTTGGTATACACCCCCTGGTGAGCCACCTGATGGGCTATATCATTTGAGAGGTACCCGTCACACCAGGGCTCCGCACTATTTTGTCACCATCTATGTCATCCCCACGGGCAATGACGTCGGTCACCCCAGATTTTTCTATCGACCACCCGGTAAGCCTCCTGATAGGCCACCCTATGTTAGTAATATCCAAGTCATTGCCAGGCGTTCCCTTAGGAAGTGTGTCAAGTATGTTGTGCTCTATTTGCATCATTCGCTTCATTTGCATGAGTCAGTTGGGTCACTTGTTCATCATTTGCATGTATTTCATGAGTCGGTTCGCCGACGAATAATAACGAGCAATGAAAACTCATGCGGATAAGCGAAAGTGAGAACAAATGTTTAATGAAGACGAGAAAGTAATGGTGCGAGTCCGCCCTGAGAGGCTCCTTTCGGGGCCTGCCAAAAAGTTAAGTGTCAGGCGAATGAGCCCCTACTCTATTATTAGTCGTATCGGGACAAACGCCTACCGACTCGATATTTTGGAAAGTATGAGAATCCGTCCAGTATTTAATGTCGAGGATCTGACGCCATACTACGAGTCTCGCGAGTATGTGGACTCGAGCAGTGGAGATACCCAGTCATCCCCACCCCCCACTTTCGTTGCCTTACCACTCTCATACCTCACCTACGTCTGATAGCCACTACAACCCACCCACTGTTGACACCCACCCACCTGGGGATTCGTCTTCTCTGGTTTCATCGACGACACCGCCGATTGCACCAGGATCCACCACTCGAGAGATGAGCGATGAGAGCATCACATAGTTTAGATTCCACCAGCTTGTTCCTACTTCAGATGGGCCGCGTTGTCGCTACTTGGTACATTGACATGGCCGCCCCGATGCAGTTAACGCTTGGATACTTGCAACAGAGCTTGATTGATTCGCCCCTGGACTTCGACTTCAGCACGGCCGTCTCCATTCACCGGAGATGACAACTTTTCAGTCAGGGGGAGTTGATTGGGGAGGACATTCTTCAGCCGACGACATTTTGACGACTTCCGGTGGACCTCTTCGAGTTGTACCTGACATTCATCGAGAGAATTCCGATCCCATTTCATCGGGAGATGAATTCTTTCAAGCCGAGAAGATTGATGCGAAGCAGAGACGAGCACGAGCTTTGGGCCCGTTCGGGGCTGATTTGGCTACTTACCATATATGGTGTGCCCGGATCGACGATCAGACTCTGCAAATGTGTCCGGATCCGCGTCGCCATTCGAGATCATGTATTAGACTATTAGTTTATTTTTTTTTCATGTATTTTAGTGGTCTCTTCCACCAGCCAATCATAGTCGTTGATAGGGATGCTCTAGTGTCTTGTTTTATTATTAATAATGGTCTAAGAGGCCGAGCCAAGACATTGCAGGTTTTGGAGAAAGAAAATCCCGGAACTACGCGATCACCCCACGGTGTCGATGCCTTGGAACCATAAGCGACTCCTAGGCGCTCAAACTCCTCCCCAAGGTACTATCCATCTATAGATTTCTTCTTCCCCCTCTGAAACCCTCATCTGCAGCCCCTACAACCCCCAAATTCAAACCCACTAGTGCTGTCCAGGAAAAATGATTACTGTTCACGGTTTCGATTCGCGGTTACAGTTCACGGTTACTGTTTGCTAATGAAATTTACTGTTCACCCTATATAGTTTCTTTTTTCCCCTTGCTTGAATCCGCCGACCCCCTTAGCCGGCCCTCTCACCGCCGACCCCCCTTCCCCCATTTCCTCCAACTCCACCACCCCTCTCTCATCATGAACTAACTCCCATATTCTATTCAATTGTTGGGCATCCAATTTATCTTGCATTGCAGCTGTCCAGTTAGATTGAGCTTGTGCATCAACAACAGTGGATGTAATGTTGTACTGATCTTGCATTTCCTCAGGGGAATGCTTACCTTATTAAGGAATTATTTCGATTATGATCCTCTCGCCTTGAAATATTTTCCTCCATTGTTAACAATTGATGAGACCCGAGCTTCACAACTTTAGATTCAAGCGGAAATTCCCTGGAACAATGTTAAATTCTGTTGTAGTACCAACACCACGTACTAAGAGGTAACCGTCGGCCGTCCAAAGTTTCGGCCTAATTGACGTGCGACAAGGGAACCAACTCACAGGGCACGAACACAGCAGTAAAACAAAAGAAACGGGTTCGGAGGTGGAGGGCTAGCGTGCGCTACACTTGGATTTGACAATACTTTGCTGAAATTACTATAATAAACTACCAATAAAGAGATTGAGAGCTGGAGGAAAGATACCTCACCGGGAGGACTCCGACATGTGCCTTCTAAGCTCTTCACGGGCGGTGGCGGCCGTCGAGAACGAGGTTTGGGAGAAATGGTGGTTGTCGCGGGCGGTTGGGTGATGGGAGGGGAAATGAAGATGGTTGTTAGACTTAATGGAGTGGATGGTGTATGGAAGTGAACAGTAGAGGGTATAGATCGTAGGGATGGGGCGGAGAGGAGGGTATGGCGAGTTTCTGGACGGCTTGAGGTAGACTCACGGGGGTTTCAGGTGGAGAACAGTGAAAACTGGAGGCCGGGCGGATCGGGAGGGGCGGGCGGTTCGGCGCTGGCGGCAAGGGATCCGCACGGTGCCGTTCAGAGCGTGGACTGCCAGAGGAGACCGGGGCGGTTGGAGCTTGCAGGCGGGAGCTGTCGGCGACGGGAGAAAACGGACGACGGGATAGGCGAGGGTTTTGACGGCGGGAGAGAAGTCTCGCTAAAACAGCGGCTTAAGCAAACTTCTCCAATCCGTCTAGGGCAAACAAAGACAAAGTGCATATTTATATAGGCCTCCTTCCACTCTCAATCTCTTCATTTTTGTTTGTTTGTTTATAAATATGATAATAATGAACAACTAGTTTCAGCATATGTCGACCAAAATGAACGCGACGACCCACCCCACACCTTTCAAACCGAACCAATCCATTTAGGGTCACGCGAGGCGGTCAATCTCACGTGCAAAGACGAAATAACGCAGTTCACAAAATACATGAAAAATAAAAAGATACAATGTCGCGATATAACAAAAAGATAAGCCGACGGCGGCGGCGCTAAGAAAATAACTAGAGGGCCGGTGTCAGGGTCACATCAGTTCCCCCGGGGTTGAGAGAACTCGACTCCGGCGAGACTATGCGGATGACTGCAACTGAAAGGTCCGGACGTCGACGTTGTAATTCTCTGGCACTGATCCAGCTGCTATCCAAGACGTCTCTGCCCTGCCAAGAGACCAAATATCGTTGGTAGGCTCCTGCTCGCGTCTGAAATTCCCGGACATCGAGTACCAGGTCAATCTCCTCTGCGGTGGGCGTGAAGGCCGGCTGAAATCCCACGGTCATCCCGGGCTCCAGGCTAGGAGGTGGCAAAGAAACGGTAGGTGGAGGGCCGTGGAAAGCAAGAAGGTCTGCCACATTGAAAATTGGCGAAGTACCGAATTCCACGGGCAGATCAATAAGGTAGGCGTTCTCGCCCAACCGCTTCCTCACTTGAAAAGGACCGAAACGACACTGCCGGAGTTTGTGGTACGACCCACTGGGAAATCTTTCCTTTCGGAAATGTACCAACACCCAATCTCCTTCCGAAAAAGACACGTCGCGTCGATGGATATCGACGCTTTCCTTGTATTTTTTGGATGTTTCCTGCAACTTATTATGAATAACTTCATGTAAAGATTTTAAATTATCAATCCAAGTGGTAGCTTCAAAGGAAACACGCTCGTGAGAAGGTAATGAGTGGCGATCGAGGAAATGTGGAATAGGGTAGCCATAGACAATCTCAAAAGGAGATTTTTGGGAGGAACGATTTATGGTACTGTTGTAGGCGAATTCGGCTTGGGCTAGTGTCAAATCCCACTGCTTAGGATGTTCCCCTGCTAAGCATCTCAATAGGTTGCCCAAACTTCGGTTGACCACCTCAGTTTGTCCATCAGATTGTGCGTGATACGCACTACAAAAATTTAATTTTGTGCCAAGTTTATTCCATAAAGTTTTTCAAAAGTAGCCCATGAAGCGAGTGTCCCTATCAGATGTGAACGTGCGTGGAACACCGCGAAGTCTAACTATCTCCCTGAAGAAGAGATTAGCGATGTGCGCGGCGTCGGAGGTCTTCCGACAGGGAATGAAGCGGGCCATCTTGGAGAATCTATCAACAACTACAAATACAGAGTCGACCCCACGTGTCGCACAAGGGAAACCGCCCACAAAGTCCATGGAGACCTCATCCCATGGCCGCTCGGGAACGGGTAAGGGAATGTACAATCCGGTGTTATGGGATTGTCCTTTGTACAACTGGCACGTGTAACAAGCACGAACGTGGCTAATAATGTTTTGTTTTATACGGGGCCAATAATAGCGCGTGGTTGCCAGGTCAATCATCTTGGCCTGCCCGACATGTCCACCCAATCCAGATGAGTGCAACTCAGTGAGCAAGGCCTCACGTAGTGGTCCCTGACAAATGCACAATCTAGTGCCTCTGAATACATACCCCATGCTTATGCAGAACTGCCCCATCGGGTCAGCTCCCTGTAACTCGCACTTCGCCCACACATCACTAAAATCGGGATCGGTGGCATACAACTCTTTCTGGGAGTCTAAGTCAGTCAGCCTAGGATGTAGAGACACTAAGATGTGTGCACGACAGTTAAGGGCATCGACAACTCTATTGGTGACTCTTGGCTTGTGACGAACGTGAAAGGTGTACTCTTGCAAAAACGCGGCCCACTTGGCGTGACGTCGGACCTCCTTTTGGGAGTTTAGGTGGCGCAGCGCATCGTGATCCGTGTTCAGCACAAATTCGCGTTGTATCAGATAGTTCCGCTAATGCCGAAGAGCCTGAACGATAGCGAAAAACTCAATGTCGTACGTCGAATATCTAGTTTTTGCGTCGTTCAGCTTCTCGCTGTAAAATGCTACGGGTCGACCTTTCTGGCTCAAAACAGCCCCAATACCTATGTGTGATGCGTCGCAATCAACCTCAAAAACGTTCTCAAAATTCGGCAGTGCTAGAACAGGTGCACTGGACATCTTTTCTTTCATGAGGAGGAAAGCCTGTTCGGCCTCAGCAGTTCAAATGAATTCCCCCTTTCGGAGACAGTCGGTGATGGGTGCAATGTGGGTGCTAAAATTGCGGATTAAACGTCGGTAGAACGATTCTAGGCCATGGAACCCGCGGGCCTCCGTGATGTTCCTGGGGGTGGGCCAGCACTCTATCGCTCGGATTTTCTCTTGATCCACCTTAATTCCCTCAGAAGAGACAATGTATTCCAAAAAGGTGAGACTGTTAGTGAAGCAGGTACATTTTTTTAAATTGATGATCAACAGATGTTCTCTCAAAATTTGCAGGACCTAACGAAGATGTCCAAGGTGCTGGTCTGGGTCAAGGTTATAAATGAGAATATCGTCAAAGTAGACGACGACACAAGTCCCTATCAGGGGTCTAAGGACTTGGTTCATCAGTCTCATAAATGTGCTCGGTGCATTGGACAAGCCGAAGGGCATGACCAACCACTCATATAAGCCCTCCCTTGTTTTGAAGGCTGTTTTCCATTCGTCACCCGGTCGGATCCGGATTTGGTGGTAGCCACTTTTGAGGTCAATCTTTGAGAAAACTCGTGCCCCACTCAACATGTCAAGCATATCATCTAACCGAGGAATCGGGAAACGATATTTGATAGTGATTTTATTGATAGCGCGGCTATCAACACACATTCGCCAAGTCTCGTCCTTCTTTGGGACAAGGAGGGCAGGAACAACACAGAGACTAAGACTCTCCCTCACATGTCCTTTCTGGAGAAGCTCGGATACCTGTCTCCTAAGTTCTTCGTGCTCTCTCGGGCTCATACGGTAATGAGGTAGGTGGGGCGGGCTTGCACCTGGGACTAAATCAATGCAGTGCTAGATGTCCCTCAGCGGTGGAAGCTGGTCGGGTAACTCGTCCGGGGTGAGGTCGCTAAACTCAGTGATCAGAGGTCAAACTGCCGCAGGAATCTCCACAGAGGTGGTAGGGGACTCCAGGCCGACTAATACATAGGCGATGGTACTCTCTCGTATCTTGCGACAAAACTGGCGCTCTGTCAAAAGCATGCAGGCGGACGGATAGGCCATGGTGGTGAGCGTGGTCGTGGAGATAGGAACCTCAGCTGGGGCAGCCGACGGGGAGGTGAGCCGCCGTGGAACAAGACCATTCTTCTGGGGAAGAAGAATCGTCTTGCGACCGCGATGGTCGAAGGAATAAGAGTTCCTTTGCCCGTCATGGATAGTGCTCCGGTCATACTGCCACGGACGCCCCAGGAGAATATGACACACATCGAGGGGTGCAACATCGCACCACACCGAGTCAGAATAGGAAGGCCCAATGGTGAACTCCACGAGACATCGATGCGTTATGACCATCGTGGTGCCACTAGTCACCCAGGATAACTCATAAGGGCGCTCCAGTTTCTGAATCTGGAGGCTTAACTTCTCTACCATCAGCTGGGAGACAAAATTCTCCATGCTCCCGCTATCAATGATAATAGAGCAGTAGTGCTCTCGGATGCGAGCGGTGGTGCGGAAGATATTATGCCTCACCCATGCGTCATCAATGATGGTTCTCGGAGTAAGCAGGCTATGCTGAAGAACACAAATCAACTGATCTGGCTGCTCGCCCTCTACCTCACACTCTCCCTCAAGTGGTGCCTCTGTCTCTCGGACTAAGTCGCTCTCCCAGATCCCGTAATCCGGATCTCGTCCATCGTCAACCTCGACAATCGCGGTAAACTGACGCCTCGGACACTCAGATGATTTATGTACCGACTCCATGCACTTATAGCATCGAAATACGGGCTTAGCGGTGACGGTCTCCTTACCCTTCATGGAAATCGAAGTGGGACCCACAGAGGTGGGAGCTGGTAGTGTCGGTCTAACCGTAGAAGGTAGAACCAGGGTAGGTGATGTACTCGTCCTAGTGGTCGATGTCGAAGACGAGGAATAATGTGTCTTGTCCGAAGATCTCTGGCCGGATGTCCTCTTCTGGAGGGCCTCCACTCGGCATGCCTGACTAGAGATCTCTCCCAGGTCCCAGAAATCATGTAACTCTAACTGGTCTCGAATCGCGTACCGTAGCCCATTCAGATAACGGGACACAACCATGTGGTCTTCCTCCTTTAGATCTAAACATGACTGGAGGACCAGGAACTCGTTGGTGTACTCGTCAATGGTTTGCTTATCTTGCCGTAGGTTGTGATACCTACGATACAAGGTCTGCAAAAAATCAGCAGGGACGTACCTCCTCTTGAGTTGAGTTTTGAACTCAACCCAGGTGGTGATAGGGGGTTGTCCCATCGTGTATCGCATCCGCTCGACTTGCCCCCACCATGTGAGTGAGGGACCCTTCAGCTTCAGGGTAGCATATTCCACCTGCTGGTAGGCGGAGGTTCGCTTCCAGCTGAGGAATCTCTCAAGTTGCTCGCACCAATCAAGACACACTTCAGGCTCTAGTGTGCCCTCAAAGTCCCCAACATCTAGTTTAATACCGACATCCCACCTAGGGGGATTCCTATTATCTTGATGTGCTAGTTGGGGTTTTGGTGGTGGAGGTGTAGGAGGTCGTGCAGGAGGAGTAGGGGGTTGAGCAGCAGTACCCCCTAAGTGATACCGGGCTTCCAAATTGTTAACCGTAGTACGCAATCCCATCATGACTTGGTTTGTATCTCTCACGGAGAGAGTGAGTGTAGTGATAGCGGCCATAAGTTCTTCCATTCGTTTACCTATATCTCCCACATCACCCTCTAGGTGCTCCACTCGAGATTCCATGGACAACTTGAAAAACTTGCAAACTTAGGAATTTCGGAAATACAATCGCTCGGCTATCCCACAATAGAAGTGAGATTTCCCAGCAGCCACACCAAATTGATGAGACCCGAGATTCACAACTTTAGATTCAAGTGGAAATTCCCTGGCACAATGTTAAATTCTGTTGCAGTACCAACACCATGTACTAAGAGGTAACTGTCGGCCGTCCAAAGTTTCGGCCTAATTGACGTGCGACAAGGGAACCAACTCACAGGGCACGAACACAACAGTAAAACAAAAGAAATGGGTTCGGAGGTGGAGGGCTAGCGTGCGCTACACTTGGATTTGACAATACTTTGCTGAAATTACTATAATAAACTACCAATAAAGAGATTGAGAGCTGGAGGAAAGATACCTCACCGGGAGGACTCCGACATGTGCCTTCTAAGCTCTTCACGAGCGGTGGCGGCCGTCGAGAACGGGGTTTGGGAGAAATGGTGGTTGTCGCGGGCGGTTGGGTGATGGAGGGGAAATGAAGATGGTTGTTAGACTTAATGGAGTGGATGGTGGCTAGAAGTGAACAGTAGAGGGTAGATCGTAGGGATGGGGCGGAGAGGAGGGTATGGCGAGTTTCTGGACGGCTTGAGGTAGACTTACGGGGGTTTCAGCTGAAGAACAGTGAAAACTGGAGGCTGGGCGGATCGGGAGGGGCGGGCGGTTCGGCGCTGGCGGCAAGGGATCCGCACGGTGCCGTTCAGAGCGTGGAATGCCGGAGGAGACCGGGGCGGTTGGAGCTGGCAGGCGGGAGCTGTCGGCGACGGGAGAAAACGGACGACGGGGTAGGCGAGGGTTTTGACGGCGGGAGAGAAGTCTCGCTAAAACATCGGCTTAAGCAAACTTCTCCAATCCGTCTAGGGCAAACAATGACAAAGTGCATATTTATATAGGCCTCCTTTCACTCTCAATCTCTTCATTTTTGTTTGTTTGTTTGTTTATAAATATGATAATAATGAACAACTAATTTCAGCATATGTCGACCAAAATGAACGCGACGACCCACCCCACACCTTTCAAACCGAACCAATCCATTTAGGGTCACGCCAGGCGGTCAATCTCACGTGCCAAGACGAAATAACGCAGTTCACAAAATACATGAAAAATAAAAAGATACAATGTCGCGATATAAAAAAAAGATAAGCCGACGGCGGCGGCGCTAAGAAAATAACTAGAGGGCCGGTGTCAGGGTCACATCAGTTCCCCAAGGGTTGAGAGAACTCGACTCCGGCGAGACTGTGCGGATGACTGCAACTGAAAGGTCCGGACGTCGACGTTGTAATTCTCTGGCACTGATCCAGCTGCTATCCAAGACGTCCCTGCCCCGCCAAGAGACCAAATATCGCTGGTAGGCTCCCGCTCGCGTCTGAAATTCCTGGACATCGAGTACCTGGTCAATCTCCTCTGCGGTGGGCGTGAAGGCCGGCTGAAATCCCGCGGTCGTCCCGGGCTTCAGGCTAGGTGGTGGCAAAGAAACGGTAGGTGGAGGGACGTGGAAAGCAAGAAGGTCTGCCACATTGAAAATCGGCGAAGTACCGAATTCCAAGGGCAGATCAATGAGGTAGGTGTTCTCGCCCAACCGCTTCCTCACTTGAAAAGGACCGAAATGACGCTGCCGAAGTTTGTGGTACGACCCACTAGGAAATCTTTCCTTTCGGAAATGTACCAACACCCAATCTCCTTCCGAAAAAGACACGTCACGCCGATGGATATCAGCGCTTTCCTTGTATTTTTCGGATGTTTCCTGCAGCTTATTATGAATAACTTCATGCAAAGATTTTAAATTATCAATCCAAGTGGTAGCTTCAAAGGAAACACGCTCGTGAGAAGGTAATGAGTGGCGATCGAGGAAATGTGGAATAGGGTAGCCATAGACAATCTCAAAAAGAGATTTTTTGGAGGAACGATTTATGGTACTGTTGTAGGCGAATTCGGCTTGGGCTAGTGTCAAATCTCACTGCTTAGGATGTTCCCCTGCTAAGCATCTCAATAGGTTGCCCAAACTTCGGTTGACCACCTCAGTTTGCCCAAACTTCGGTTGACCACCTCAGTTTGCCCATCAGATTGTGGGTGATACGCACTACAAAAATTTAATTTTGTGCCAAATTTATTCCATAAAGTTTTCCAAAAGTAGTCCATGAAGCGAGTGTCCCTATCGGATGTGAACGTGCGTGGAACACCGCGAAGTCTAACTACCTCCCTGAAGAAGAGATTAGCGATGTGCGCGGTGTCGGAGGTCTTCCGACAGGGAATGAAGTGGGTCATCTTGGAGAATCTTTGAACAACTACAAATACAGAGTCGACCCCACGTGTCGCACAAGGGAAACCACCCACAAAGTCCATGGAGACCTCATCCCATGGCCGCTCGGGAACGGGTAAGGGAATGTACAATCCGGTGTTATGGGATTGCCCTTTGTACAACTGGCACGTGTAACAAGCACGAACGTGGCTAATAATGTTTTGTTTTATACGGGGCCAATAATAGCGCGTGGTTGCCAGGTCAATCATCTTGGCCTGCCCGACATGTCCACCCAATCTAGATGAGTGCAACTCAGTGAGCAAGGCCTCACGTAGTGGTCCCTCAACTTTAGGCACCTCAATTTTGTTTTGTCCCATATTGGTTGCCACATTTTAGGGTAAATTTGAAACATGTCCTTTGACTAATTTTCATTATGTTATTTGATAATTTTTATGATGTGTGGTTGATGTGAAAATTTACTATCCCTAAGTATTAAAAACAGTTTAAATAAAAAAATGGGCAAAAATACAAAATCAGTCCTTCGGCATTTCAGAGACTCACAAACTTCTTGATGCATGTTGTCCTCTCTCCAAATCTTCAAGTATGCAGCTGCCGCAAGATCATGAGAAACTAGATGGAATCATTTATGATATGATTGTAGAAACGATTTGTCGTGCAGCGGAACCGAACAAAGTTCGGACCATGCGGACGGAAGAGACACTCGAAAGGACATTGAAGGGAGGAGATTACGCGTTTTCTAGGTGTCTGGCTAGCGATTTGCTGCTTGAGGTACAATGCCGACGTGGTTGAAGGAGATGAGGGAATGGGGGAGGAAGACTGGTCTCGAGCAACGTGTTTTGTGGCCTGCATTTATTGTTGTGATTAATTGGGGAAATAATGTTCGGATTTATTGTTGTAATTATTATTTTTAGTGCGCCTATATTTTATTGCCACATCAGCATTACAAAAAAATTTAAAAGTCTTGATGGAAGTCAGTCAAATGACCTATTTCAAATTTATCTTTGTTTTAAGCCAAGATGAGACAAAACAAAGTTGAGGTCCCATTTCAAACTTAGCAAATTCTAGGAATTGATTTATGTATTTTGCCTTAATTTTTTTAACATTATCTTTTTCTGTGCTTCGGCATTAGTGAGCTTATGAGTAAAGATAGGCACAATCGCGACAAAGGATCCATATAGCCCGACCCCACTATGGTGGGATAAAGGCTTGAGTGTTGTTGTATCTTTTGTGTGCTTTGCTGATATTTCATGCACTGACAGTTCCTCCTATATTTTTCTAAGATCATTTGGAACAATTGCACTGTCATATGCCTTGTTATTAAAGCAATGATATGAGTATTAAGCATTCCCAAATTCTTAGAAATGTCAATGTATTGACAAACATTTAAGAATGTTTATAAATGCATGTTTGCTTTTTTATTCAAAGGAAACATATTTCTCTTCTCTTTTGTTGTTGTCATACCTATATGTTATATGATTTCTCTTAACAAAATCATCAACGGATCACGTTTTCTACATTTTAGGATTTGTTGTTGAAGAAGCTCCTCGCGGAGGACTACTTAACAGAAGAAGAAAGGTGAATCTAATCAATATTCTTTGCAAAGTACTTATGCCAATTTTGATTTTTTTTAGTCACGATCAATGAAACATTGGCGCTCCATGATATGGAGGAGCGCAACTACCCGACTCCAAAGTTGGTTTCGTGGGTCCGCTCACGGAGGTTGAATAATGGAGATGAGTCGTGTGCGCCACGGGAATAAATTAATAAGCTAATCCGCGCTTTCCTTTATATCCTTTAATTGGTATGCTCGATGAGTCAGAAAAATTGAACCCTAGTCTGGAAATTCATGGAACCTGTCGACCCACATTGTGCATCTTCTCTGTATTGGGTTGCGATTGAACTTCCTCTCCCCGCTGCAGTTACAACACTCCCCCTTCTTTTTTGGACAAATATTGCATTGATGCATGGAAGCCAATAGATGAAAGCCCTCAGATTTGACCATTTTGCCTCGCCAAGGGAGAGGAGGGGATGGATTTGGAGAGCTATGATTTTTTTTGCCTTAAATTTTCTAGCATTCGCCCAAATCCTCAAGATATATGTGGCCTCAAGTTTTTCATGTGTTGTGTCAATTATGTATGATTAGTTATCCCTGCTAATCTAGGTTCAATTTATTTTGTTCTTTGTACAGGAATGTCCTGCGCTGGGGTAAAAACAAAAGCAGCAGTAAAACAAAAATTACTAAAAGAGTCGGGGTAGCCATTTACAATAGCGCATCGTCTCTAGAAACACTGGTAAGTTGCAGTTACAGTATCTTCGAATTATACTTCGATTTAAGAAGCCATTTTGTTATTCATAAACTCAGTTTTATTAGAGGTCAGTGTTGTCCGTCAAATAATGTCTGTTTGGTTCAATGTGAGTATACTTCGAAAGCATCTGGGCAATCTAAGTCCCTGTTTGGGAGAGTGGGGGAAGAACGGTGGCAGTTGTGTACACGGTTATCAAAAATGTTGGTAGTGCTTGGGTGGGTGTGGTGAGAAATGCTATTTTTCCAAAATAATGTTTTAGATAAAAAAGTTATCACGGTCATGTAGTTGTGGTCAATCTTAGCGGTCGTGATCTTCCGGACCCCAAAAAATGAAATTTGGGCCAAAAATTGTTGTTTCTGAAGTTCCAAACATAGGTAAACTACCATCACTTTGTTTACTACTACACTTTTATGCTGTTATCCGCTCAAAATTCAGAGCTGACCCAAAAAGAAACTGAATGTTAAAGATATCAATGGCATCTTTAGATGTTCCCCAATTCAAATTTTTGTCTAGTTTTTTGTTGGCAGATGTCATCTAAAAGATTATTACCCAACTGACCATTTGTTTAACTTATATTTTTTCTGTTTCTTATACACCCCTTCAATAGATTGGATATCTCTACCTGACTGATGTGAATCGTTTGGAAGAGCTTATGTATAAGCTGGGATTCTCTACTGATGCTTCCTCAGAAGATGTTCCAGAAGAGCTTCGTGCAAATTTCAGGTGAGATACTCTTCATATACTGTTCTTTTACACTTCTCTAACAATTTAATATCCCATTACGGTTATATTTGGCATTTGGGCTTGTAATAAGCATTTTGAGGCTATAAATATAACCATAGGTATTCTTTATTGTATGTTGAATGGAATGAACTTTTCTCTCTTTTGAATCCCCAAAAGAGTTGTTCTCTCTTTGCCACATTCTCCACTCAAGTCTCGCTAATGCTGGACGGATGTGACAAAAGTGTATATGTCGACTTTGTGAATGCCTTGAATAAATTAGACACGAATCCGACCACTATGTTTGCAACAATTAAAATTATAAATAATATAGCACAATAATCATGTTCAAGTAAAGTCTCTATTAAGATACCAAATATTGTAATACACATGCAAGAGTGCTAGAAAAAAAATACTTGAATGAACAAAATCCGATAAACCGTAAGATAATATTGACACAAATTTCAAATTTATATTACTGAAAACATTGAATAAACACATGATTCAACACTAAAGTAAAAAAACAATCTGATGCAGTGGTAAGGCCGATTCGGGGTGGCCCTCTAAATGCACTCCTAAATAGGGTGAAAATGATGAATATGCAGGAGAAAGTCCGCGCTAGCAATTAAAGTTAGTAATTAATTAATATAATAAAACGACAGAGGCACGTGCAGTCTCAAATAATTAATTAAAGGAGAACAATTATCAATTTTTTTAATTCGATAGAGGCGTAATTACTTTTAAGCGTGCACAAAATAAACCCCGTAAATTGTACAACAAATGGACTAAGATCAAAATAATATAGATCACCACAATACAGGATGCCAAAATTAACAACTATAAAGAAAGTAACTTTACCACAATTCATACGTGTAGATGGCGGCAAGGCAGTTGTTGGTGGGTGTAGAAACTTAGAGCCAAACCTTGTATATACTGTCATAACCAAAATACAAGAGAGAGTACAAATATATAGCCATATAGGTGAAGAGAAGGAGAAAGAATCCTATACAAGAGATGTGAGACTAATAGAAGAAAGAATAAGCAGGCCTATAGATGGGCCTTATACATGAGCTTTTACATCATTTTCCCTCATATTCTCTAACACTCCCCCACAAGCTGGAGCGTACAAGTCGTAGGCACCAAGCTTGGACAGGAACTGATGGTACAATTTCTGAGGTAATGCCTTGGTAAGAGTGTCAGCAACACGGATGCTTCACAATATGGATTGCAGCCCGACTGTCACAGAACAAAGTTGAAGGTGAACTTAATTTAACTCCCAAATCCATAAGCAGACTTTCAAGCCAGGTTAGTTCTGATACAACAACCGTCATTGCACGGTACTCAGCCTCAGCAGACGAGCGAGCAACCTCCGACTGCTTCTTACTCCGCCATGTGATAAGATTTCCTCCAAAGTAAGTACAGAAACCAGTTGTAGATCATCGATCGTCCAACGAGCCCGCATAATCCGCATCAGAGTAAGCAATAAGAGAAAGCTCCGAAGATGGTTTATACACAAGTCCTTGTCCATGAGCAGTCTTCAGATGTCTGAGAATGTGCTCCACTTCCTGAAGATGGGAAACCCGTGGAGTGTGCATAAAACGGCCGACCACTCCAACCGCAAATGAGATATTTGGTCTTGTAACTGTTAGGTATATCAGTTTTCCCACAAGGCGTCGATAGTATTCCGGATTTGGAAGTAGAGAGTCAGACTCAGATCTCTGAGCACATAACTTGTGGTTGACTTCCAACGGGGTCTCCGCAGGTTTGCACCCTGAGAGGCCAGCATCTTGCAGAAGATCAATGCAATACTTGCGCTGGGATAAGACAAGGCCATCATGTCGCCGTGCAACCTCTAGTCCAAGAAAATACCGAAGGTTTCCCAGATCTTTGATTTGACAGACAGAATTTAAATGTTGCTTAACATGTTGTATCCCAACGGAGTCATCACCCGTGATCAAAATATCATTCACGTAAACCAGTAGTATTACAGTCCCGGTTGATTGATGTCGAGTGAAAAGAGAGAAATCTGCGGAGCTTTGTTTGAAACCAACCTCACGAACTGCCTTGCTGAATTTTTCAAACCATGCCCGAGGAGACTGTTTGAGACCTTAGATAGATTTTCAAAGCAAACATACACGAGACTCCCTCGTGGTCTCAAACCCAGGACGGTTGATGCATTTAAACAGTCTCAAGAAGATCACCATTCAAAAAAGCATTTTTCACGTCCAACTGATGGAGGGGCCACTGACGATGAACAGCTAAGGAGAGCAGAATCCGAACCAAATTTAATTTTGCGACAGGGGAGAAGGTTTCATCATAATCAAGGTCGTATTGTTGAGTAAAACCCCGTGCCACAAGTCGAGCTTTCAAGCGATCAACTGTCCCATCCGCCGCACGCTTGATTGTAAAGATCCACTTGCAACTTACACTACTTTGGCCAGGAGGAAGAGAGACAATATCCCAAGTCTGATTACCCCATAGGGCAGTCATTTCTTCATCCATGGCTGCACGCCACCCCGGATGCTGGAGAGCTTCCTGCACAGAGTTAGGTATAGAGATGGAGGAGAGAGAGCAATTGTAAGAAGAGGTTTAGGGTGAGCCGATGTAAAGAGACATAATTGGCCAATGGATGAGCAGTCGAAGGTTATGCTGAATCAACAAGCCGCGAGGATACACCGGTAGAGGGAAGCTGCTGCAGGGCATCTGGACGTGGAGGACGACGAGTGTAAACCTGAATGATAGGAGGTTTGGAGGGGACTGGTGGTGGTGTAGGAATTGGAAGCAGAGTAGGTAGAAGGGGTGGAAGCAGGGACGTAACTGGAACTGTGGGCCGAGGTAGCGGAGGAGGAAGAAGAGGATCAGTAAGACTGATGTGATATGGTTGGTTTTTATGAAAGGAGACATCAGCAGAGACAACCACCTTTCCGGTGGTAGGATAATAGCATACATACCCCTTCTGAGTGTGAGAGTACCCAACAAACATAGCTTTGATAGCACGAGGGGCTAACTTGTCATTTGGAGGACTAAGTTGATGGACATAACATGTACATCCAAACGCACGAGGGTAAGAGGGAAGAGAGCCTTGGATGGGTAAAGGAGAGTGATGAGAGCCACAAAGTGGAGGATAGACGAGGGCATGCGATTGATGAAGTGGTAAACAGTGGAAACCGCAAAGTTCCAGTAGTGAGGAGGAACTTGCATTTGGATCATGAGAGATCTGACAACATCAAGGAGGTGGCGATTTTTCTGTTCCGTTATGCCATTCTGTTGAGGGGTATATGCACACAAAGTCTGATTAATAATACCAAACTCGGCGCAGATTGGAGAAGATGCAACCAGTATACTCACGAGCATTGTCAGTACAGAGAATTTTTACATATGTTGAAAACTGGGTACGAGTTTCCGTAAGAAACGTACGGAACGTGGAGGTGAGTTCGATACGATCACGAAGTAAGTACAACAGTAACCCGCGAGTAATCATCAATAAATATTATAAAATAGCGATAACCAAAAACACTAGGGATCTTATATGATCTCCAGATATCAGAATGCACTAAAGATAAATGGGTATCACTTCGAGTAAAAAAGTAAAAGATACACGGTGTTGTTTGTCAAAATTAGATGATTCACACAAAAACTCATGAAGGGGAACAATTGGAAGAGTTTTCTTGAGAATCGGAAGAGGAGCATGCCCAAGACGACGATGCCAATAAGTGGTGGGAGCAACGGGAGGAACATCGAGAAGATACAACCCGTTAGACAGCCGCCCCCTACCAAGTATATTTTGCGTTAGTCGATCCTGCACAACAAAGGAAGAGCGTGAGAAGGTTACACAACAATCAAGGTCCTGCGTAAGACGGCTAACAGAAAGTAGACTGAAAGGGGATCCTGGAACATGAAGAACCGAGGATAAGGAGAGAGAAGAAGTAAGTGAAAGATGAGTTATGCTAGCAACTGGGAAGTATTGAGGTGGCTTCTGCGGAGAGAGATGATACGTAACACCTGAATCCACAATCCAGGAAGAGCTGTGTGAGAAGCAAGATATACCTTCATTGGAGATCGAGGCCACTGAACCAGAGGAGCGACTAACTACCCCTTGAAGCTGATGGAGTTGAGCATGTAGAGCAGCAATATCCTCACTAGTGGCAGAGGGAGGTGTGTGAGTAGCCAAAATAGCAAGGTGAGGGGGCAAACCATGCTTGCGGTAACAAGTGGCCTCCAGATGACCATCCCTGCCGCAGTGAGTGCACTTGAAGAGAGTACGGCCACCACGACCTCGTCCCCGAGACTGGCGACCTCCACAAACTAGGTTACTGCGAGTAGAAGGAGCAAGAGTAGCCACGGGTTGCTGAAGTTGAGCTGGAGAGAGAGGCGGAGCATCCGGTGGAAGGGTAACTTTCAGAAGCATCGAGCAAACGTCCGAGAGGGACGGAGTAACAACGGAAGATAGGATATGAGCGCGGACACTATGAAGATGCGGTGGAACACGGGCCATCATCATAGCAATCCCAACTGCTTCTTTCTGATGTCGTTGAGTAACCAAGTCCGTGGTGGGTGGCTGATGCTGGATCCAAACCTCCACAAGAGTTTTAGCCCGAGCAACAAAGGACGTCAAGTCACCAGTAGCTCCAGGGTCGAGGGACTGAAGATCTGTAAGAATGTCGAATAAGTGCTGAAGACTATCCTTCCCGGAGTAGAGAGAATGAAGGTCTTCCCACATAGCGTGGGTCATCTCGTGATACATGACCATTCGATATGTTTCAGTGTCCAGAGAATTGAGAAGCCAAGATTGGACACGCCTATCGTCTCAGATCCACTTATCAGTAGGTTCAGTGGGAGGAGGCCTTGTCAGGTGATGAAGGAGACCTTTAGTTTGCAACATACGACGAACTGAGTGAACCCATTTAACAAAATTTGGTTTGCCACGGAGAAAAATGGTGGTAATACGTAATTCATCATGGAGTTCCAAGGGAGCAACACGAGGATGTCCGGGAAGAGTAGTTGAATCAGAAGCAGTAGGCAAGTCGGAAGCCATGCGGACAATGCCAAGAACGGCGACTGGGAAAACTAGTCGAGCGGTTAGAAGACCAGGCCGCTGTGGCTAAATAAGCGCACAGTAGAGAGGCTGCGACAAAGAGATCGTGCGGCGAGCAGAGCACCAGGCCGCGACGAACAGAGATCGTCGCGACGATCTAGAAGAAGTCGCCAAAGAGAACACCAGACCAACGGTTAGGACGGGACCGCGACGAGAAGGATAAGGTAAAGAGGCCGCGACTAAGAGAGCGTGCGACGAGCAGAACACCAGGCCGCTGCGGACAGAAGCAGCGGTTAAGGCGAGACCGCAACGATTAGAAGAAATTCCCAAGGGCCAGCAGATAGGCGAGACCGCAGCGAGAAGGAGAGGCCAAACGACCAAACAAAGCAGCCAGAAGCAGCGGAAAGAGGCGGCGATTAGAAGCGGCGACTGGAAGCAGCGACCAGAAGCAGCGACCAGAAGCAACGACCAGAAGCAACGACAAGGAGCAACAGCAAGAGGCAGCGACCAGAAGCAGCGGTAAGGAGCAACGACAAGAGGCAGCGAATAGACAACCCGCAGCGGCTAGAGGCCCAACGATCAAACAAAGCAACCAGAAGCAGCGGACAGAGGTAGCGACTAGAAACAACGGTAAAAAACGGCGACTAAAAGCAGCGACCAAAAGCAACGGCAAGGAGCAACGACAAGAGGCAGCGGCAAGGAGCAACGACAAGAGGCAGCGGCAAGGAGCAATGACAAGAGGCAGCGACCAGACAACCCGCAGCGGCTAGGCAATCCGCAGCGGCAAGGTAACCCGTATCGGGTAGAAGAGCGAACAACGGGAAGTGGGGGGTCCCACCGGTCAGAGAGAAGAGGGTTATAAAAGTAGAGAGAGGGAGGGGAAGAGAGGTGGAAGCCACAGAGAGAGTAGGGGCGGTCAGAAAAGAGGAAGCCGCGGAACAGCAACGGGAAGAAGGGAAGAAGCCGCGTGGATATCTGCGGTTACAAAATGGGTATCCTCCGGGGATCGGATGGGCTCTGATACCATGTAGAAACTTAGAGCCAAACTTTGTATATACTTTGTCATAACCAAAATACAAGAGAGAGTACGCATATATAGGAGAAGAGAAGGAGAAAGAATCCTATACAAGAGATGTGAGACTAATAGAAGAAAGAATAAACGAGCCTATAGATGGGCCTTATACATGAGCTTTTACATCGTTTTCCCTCATATTCTGTAACTGTGGGCAATCATGGGTTGTAGCATACTGAGAAGGTAGTAGCGGTGTAGATCCGGGCTGTTAGTGGGTAAAGGAACTTTATTGCAGGAAAAGAGGAGAGGGTTAACAGGGATATGTGAGTGGAGTCCACGGATGGGTTTGGTGGAGGCGGGTTAGATGTTGAAGGGGTTGGGTTCTGGTGGAGTCCACATGAGAGTGGGGAACTGGTTTAGATGAAGAGGAAGGAGAGGTGGTTTGGGAGGGTGGAGTCCACGTGAGGGTTTGGGAAGAAGATCTGGATGAGTGAAGGTATGTTGTGGGGCTTGCGGGAGGGGAGAGGGCTGACGGGAGAGGGAAAAGGCGTTCTGGTGGTCCGGCGGTGGAGGAGGTGGTGGAGGGGAGTAACTTCCGATAGTGGAAAGGGGGGGGGGGAGAAGTGGCTGTCTGGAGTAGTAAGGGAAGCACGTTGCAGTTCGTAAACTGGGAGGAGGAAGAAATCGGGCTTCACGCGGTGGAGGGCTTACCGGATAGGAAGAGGGAGGCGGAGGGGGCTTCCCGGCGTCACGCCAGAGGTGAGGAGGCGGAGGGGGCTTCCCGGCATCGCACCGGTGGAGAAGTCCAGGAATCGTCGCTCCTATGAAGACCGTTGGTTTTGTTCTTGCAAAACCCACGATGCCCTTCCCGTGAACCGCTGCTCCCTATATATAAGACAAATAATAACAGCTCAAAAACTGAAAATCAAATAAAATTCGAATCGGACGGCTCACACTGTCTGGACCAATCGGGGGAAAAATACAACTCAAAACAACAAAACCCATATATGAAATCGACTCCGATCGACCACCCGGACACAACCACGGCCTCTGATCGTCCGTCCGGACAGCGGATCACCGTCTGCTGCGGGAATGCACGCGAGTCGGTCGTGGCGCACCGTCATAGTCAATCAATAAACTTACAATGCTTCTGGGATAGAAGGCTAAAAGGGTGTTTGGGGAGGTGCCAATAACCGGGAAGTGGTAGAATGTTGAAGTTGGCCTGTCAAGGGGACTTGGGGCGGCTGGAACGAACTGTAAAGGGAGCTGGGATGATTTTTCAGAAACTTGGAAGGTATTTCCAGGGCTGTCTAGGCTAGGAGCATGAGAAACGGGGAATGGGACTACTGAATTTGTATCTTTGGTGGACTGGATGATAGAGAACAGCTACTGGGAGAGGGTTTTTCCAGTGACTGGTGGGGATTTCTGGAGGGCTGTGGCCTGAGGGAAGAGGGACGGGTTCTGCTGGGGAACTTCCAGAGATTGGTGAGATGTTCTGGAAGGCTTGGGGGAGGGACTGAAGGGGAAATAATGCGCTGCTGGAGGGGTTCAATGGATGCCAGCAGTTTCAAACCTTCCTGGACAAAGCTTGAGCGGTTTAGTGGGAGTGAACGAGGCGTGGGCGTTTGGAGAGGAGGATGAGGCGTGGAGGGGGTATTGGCGTGAGTGGGGAAGAGGAAAACGTGGAGGAGTGGGGAGTGGAATTATGGAAGGTGAAGAGGTATTATAGGAGGGTGGACAACTGTTAGGAAATAGAGATAGTGGGACAGTGGGGTAGTGGATATGTAGATTGGGAGGGTGGTGGACAGCCAAGGGTGGTCATAGGTGATCGCCGGAGGTGGTGGCGGCGATCACCGGAAAATGAAATTGATGGAAAATGAGGTTGTGGTGGAGGTGGTGGTATTTTTGGGAGGAGAGGGACTATGGGTCTGGCTGGCTAAGGTGAATGTGAGGGGAATGGGATGATATGGGAGGGGGTGTAGCTGGCAGGATGACTGGTAGGAGAGGGAGGGGTATGTGATAGTAGGCTGGAGGTTTTGGGAGGAGAGGTCGGCTGGAAATATGGAGGTGGAAGGATGACCGGTTGTGAAGCGTGAAGGAGGTGTGGTGGTCGGCTGGAGGTTTTGGGAGGAGGGCTTGTCTGGAAGAATGACCAGCTGTGAAGTGTGAAGGAGATGTGGTGGTCAGCTAGTAAAGGAGGGAAGAGAATTATAACATCCAAATTTCACACTTGGTTTTTCAGCTTTGGCATCAGGTGATCAAAAGGAGAATCTTTATTCAATCTTTAGTTATAGAGTAGGGGGACATTATGGACGGTAATGATTCTCTGATTATGATGACCCTAAAAATACATTAAAATAAAATTTAAAAAGTACAAAAAATAACTAAAAATCATAGATTGTTGATTCACACAAAATGAATGACTCTAATCGTCTTGTGAGCCTTTGGAGTTGTGAACCCCGTCACTCTTGACATAGTTCCTCTCTCCCTGCTCTCTCTCTATCTATCCATCTCCTTGATTTCAATTTTTCGCTCCCCTCGTAGTTAGGAACATTACATAGGCGCTCCCATTAAGAGATCATTGGTCGATAAAATTTTCTGCACTATGATGCAACCATTTGATGGTCAAACCACCGTTCTTCTACATATTCATGTATTCCATTAGATAAACGAGTTACTTTGAAAAAGAAAAAAATTGCAGCTTTTTTACTACTGAAGTTTGACATGAATAAGTTTCTGTTTAGTTATGTTCGGCTCTACAGGAACATGACAAAAAAAATCATTAAATACATAAATTTGTATATATTTTCATATACAGGAACAAATGGTTTTACTTAAAAATTATCTAGTGTTCTTCATATGTACAACAACAACAACACTCAAGCCTTTATCCCACTATAGTGGGGTCGGCTATATGGATCCTTTGTCGCCATTGTGCCTTGTCTCTAATGGTCTCCTTTGTACGTGTTTCCAAACCATCTTAGTTGAGCTTCTCGCATCTTCTTTGCAATTGATGCTACTCTTGTCTTATCCCTCATACATTCGTTCCGAATTTTATCAAGTCTCGTGTTCCTACACGTCCACTTAAGCATTCTCATCTCCGCAACTCCCATATTTTGCTCATGTACACAATTCACTGGCCAACACTCAGAACCATAGAGCATCACTGGTCTAACTGCAGTATGGTAAAATGTACCCTTAAGTTTTAATGGTACTTTACGATCACGTAAGATCCCTGACGCACCTCTCCACTTCAACCAACCAACTTGGATTCTGTGTGTCGCATCTTTGTCAATACCTCTGTCTTTTTGAACTATCGATCCAAGATATTTAAAATACTCACTACGGAAAATATCTTGATCACCCAATTTAATAACGAAGTCATCCGTCCTTCTTGCACTGCTAAATTTAAGCTCCATATACTGTTTTTTCCCTGCTCAACTTAAAATTCTTATTTTCTAAAGTGTCTCGCCAATATATTTAAGTTTTGCATTTACAACCTCACGCGCCTCATCGACCAAAACGATAACATCCGCAAACAATAAACACCAAGTATTGCTTGTTCGATATGTCTGGCAAGCTCATCTAAGATAAGGGTAAAGAGATAAGGGCTTAAAGCTAAACCTTGATGTAAGCCAATAGTGATGGGGAATTCTTGTGTTAATCCTCCAAATGTCCTCACCCTTGTCACTGAATTTGTATACTATCTCAGGGTTCTTCATAAATCATCGAAAAAAATTAGTATAGGTTAGGTTTCTCCACCTCTGACCAATTTATTTTGGGCATTGTTATTAGCACCGTATTTTTGGCTATCTGCATGCATATATTTCATAAATCGCTATCCGCAAGCAAGATTGCTAGCCGCAAGCAACATGAACAAAACCAAGTTTTTTTTCGATGTAGAGAAATCGACACCCGCGAAAAGTAAATCACATCGCCCGAAGAATATGCAACTCGCCGGAGGTCGTAGTCTCGTAAAACTTGTTCCCAGCAACCGTCGTCGTAGTGGGACGACCTTTTCCACCCATGAGACAATTTTCACATGAATACATATAATGTTTTTAATTTCTCTTCCCCTCTTGCGACAGCGGTTAGTGTGTTGAAGATTTTGAGAGAGGAAGAAACAACCATGAATTAGAGTCTAGGAAGATCATGGCGATGAAGGAAATCCCCTCACCGAACTACATGGAAAGGTGAGCTAGATGACGGCCCAGTCGTCGACGACATTTTTGTTCTGATTTCAGTGGATTGGGAGGGAAAGGAGGGGAGAATGCGGAGAGGGAAGGAAAAATGCTGAGAGGAAAGAGGAATACCGTTGTTAAAAGCACTGAGTGCGGATAGCAAAAAAGAACATTAAAAAAATCAGGATTTTGAGTGCTAATAGTCTAGTGTGGATAACAATGACCTTTATTTTAGGCTGGGTGTGTATGTTCTAACCACTTCCATTGTACAGGAAGCAACTTGCAATTCCACAATCTTCAGAGAGGTAAGAATTGGAAGCCATTAAAGCATTTCTGCTGGGAGGAATAAAAATTCAACAGAATGTTGGATTAGGGTGCAGTTCAGGGAAGATGCATATGATTTTCATGAGAGGGTGTGATACTGAAACCCTTATCCTCAAATTCGAAGGAAATGCAGATGAACTACGCCATGCCTCCTCTGCTTGGCCGCACGTGCAAAAGACGGATATTCTACTGTAACATTTTCAGGGTTCGGTGCGTTGTTGCCGCTCTACTGGAACTTAACTCAAATGTATATGATTTCTGCTCTTTTTTCCTATTACTGCATAACTTAACTATGTTAATTCATATGTATATGATTCCTGCTCTTTCTGGTGGGACTCAAGGGGCTGATTTAGGCTCTATTTGGCTCTCTGGCGAGCTTCAAGTGCGGGAGCAAATGCCGCCAAAGGTGCGCTCCGGAGAGTTTGTTTTTCCGTTACCGGTGGAGTTGCTCCCATTTTTTCGCCTAAAATGGAGCAAACAGAGCATTGACAAACCCGATTCCCTCCCACCGGTGGCGATCGCTGCAGGAGCTTGCGGTTTGGACAATCATGGAGAACGCTAACCATATGTAATTATCTGCAGCTCGTGCTATTGAAAAAATGGCTATGGGCAGATCACTTTCCTTATGGAAGCACAAACAAAAGTTGATTTAACAATCTCACTTGCACTTGCCACTGAGGCACTGACAATCTCGTCCGATCATGCTCAATTGAAAAATCCGCCTCCCATGTGCAGCTGAAAAATGCACACAAAAGAGCTCTTTTGCATAATAGACACACAAAATGCTCTGGACGACCCCGCCCCTCTGTGCAACTAATGACCACTCCCTCCTGCACCACCAACAAACTGGGCCGGATTGCTCCACCATCGACCTTGCCAATTGCCATTGGTGTGCCGCTGAAAAATGCGCTGTCGCACACCGCTGTAGAATGATCCATAGCACATCATGTAACGGCCCCAAATCAAAAAAAAAATTATAAAGAAAGTCCCGATGATGAAAATAATTGAAATTAGTGTCGAGTCGACGTCGCACTTGTTTAATTTGAAGTTCGAGATTTTTTTACGTTTTTGCGACGTTCGTTTCGTTTCTTTTATTTACGATTTATTTGTTATTCTTTGGTTCAAAATTTATAAAATGAGGGTGTTGGCTTGGTAAGTACTTATGAGTTTTATGCTAATTGTTGGTTTTGGGCTGATTATAAATTGGCTTGGCTTGGTTGGCTGGATTAATGTTGTGGCTGTTAAAATGTGTTCATATGGGTGCTGTGTTGGGAGTGGTTCCCATCCGAGTCGGTAAAAACCACCGGGCGCGCTGGGTGCGGCTCGTGATTCTACCTTCGGGAGCGCAAGGAGTTTATAAGGACGAATTTCTGCAATTATTAATTTCCTGCAGAAAGGTTGCAACCTGGGAAAGTAGGTTGCAACTTCTAATTTACTGCCTTGTCCGTATTTAATTGCTGAACCGGACATCTGTTCACTTGGGTTATTTTATCATATATATAAAAAGGATTTAAAGCCCTAGCAGTGATTAGCCGCATCATTTTTCCCTGTAACCGCCCGCGGCTCTCCATCTCTCCCTCTCGCGCTGTCTCTCGCCGGAGGAGATCCGCCGCCGCTGTTTGGAGTGCCGCCACCGCAGCCGCTGCTGTGTGAAGGGCTGCCGCCGCCGCTGCCGTGCTCTGGAGCCGCCGCCGCCGCTGTTTGGAGTGCCGCCACCGCAGCCGCCGCTGTGTGAAGCCGCCGCCGCCGCCGTCGTGTGAAGACGTTGCCGTCGCCGCTGTCCAGATTTTGTTGCCGGCCGGTTTTGTTGCCGGACTCGTTCGTGACTTGGAGGTTGAAGACGAAGAAGGAGGGGCTGTGCTTAGCCGTCTTGTTCGTGGATTTGGTGAACGTCATCTTTGACGTTGGGACGGATTATTCAATCCGTCCGGGTAACGCTTTCTCTATCCTTGTTGTACTTCTCTTTCGTACATTGTGCTTTTGTGGTTTGTTGGAAGAGGAAGGTTGTAGTGGTGCAGATCCTTTGTGGATCGTGTTGGTGGTGGAGGAGTGGAGATCCTGTGTGGATCGGTGGGAAAGCCTGTAATCCGTGAGTGTGTTTTTCACACATCTTTAGTGGAGGCTTTCCGGGTTGGACTCCGATCGTCCCGTGGTTTTTCGCCCAAGTTGGGTTTTCCACGTAAAAATTCTCTGTGTGCTTTATTAGTTTTCTGCATTATTTTTGTGGGATTGCGCTTGCTCGAATTGCAACAGGTGTCCTGGTCGGGATTGCACGCTCTCTTTCCCAACAAGTGGTATCAGAGGGAGGTTCATTCAGTGACAGAGCCGTTTCAGTGACAGGGCAGTTACCGGGCTGACCTTTTGGGGTTTCAGGACGAGTCGATCGGGATCTCGGGTGTGCATTTGGGTGCGGTAGTTTACGACCGTTGGTCCTCTGGCTATCCTCTTCAGGTGCATACTTTGAGATATTCGACTCAAAGAACTGTGGTCGGTCCGGCCAGTTGGCAGAGCAAGATGGAGTCTACATCAGGTTCTGGGTCTGAGCAGATGGTGAAGCTGAATGGTGCCAACTATCACCAGTGGCACCTACTGATGGAGGATTTGATTTATGTGAAGGGTTGGCATGCTCCTATCTTTGAGGAGATGCCAAAGGATACGGATGAAGCAAAATGGAAGGTGGAGCATCGGAAGCTGTGTGGGTTCATCAGACGGTTCGTGGAGCCGAACGTCTACAACCATGTGGCTAGCATCAATGATGCAAAGGATCTGTGGAAGACTCTCGAGACGTTGTATGCCAAGAGCACGGGCATCAACAAGCTGTACTTACTGAAGAAGCTTGGAGAGTTCAGATACCGGGAGGGCTCACCTATTTTGGATCATGTCAACGAGTTTCAGGGGATCATTGATCGTTTGACTGCCATGAAGGTGACATTTGAAGATGAGGTGAATGCATTGTGGCTACTCAAGTCACTTCCAGACTCGTGGGAGATGGTCAGAGTTTCTCTGATCAATTCTTCCCCCCAGGGGATTGTGTCCATGGAGATCGCCAAGAGCGGGATCTTGAATGAGGAGGTGAGACGAAAGTCTCAAGGGACTTCGGGCTCTTCTTCACGAGCCGACGTTCTCTTTACTGAGTCCAGGGGGAGAGGAAGGAGTAAAAGCCGAGGAAGGAAGGAGGACAGGAGTCAGAGTAGGGGCAAGTCGAAGACACGTTATCAGAACGTGGAATGCCACTACTGCCACAAGAAGGGGCACATCAAGAAGTTTTGCTATTCTTTGAAGAATGACCAGAAGAAGAAGGGGATTGCCACTGAGGGCAAAGATGAGGGTCACACGGCAGCCACCGTTTCGACTGAGGAGGACGACGTCATTATTGTTGGCGACGACGTCACAGCTGCACTTTCGTGTGATGATCGATGCTGGATCGTCGATTCTGGAGCTTCTGCGCATGTCTCCCACAACAGGGAGTTATTTGCCACTTACACCACTCATGACTGTGGGGTGTTGAGGATGGGCAATGGAGATACGTCCAAGGTTCTTGGGCGTGGAGACATGCATTTGAAGACGAGCACTGGAGCCCTACTTATTCTGAGGGATGTTAGACACGTGCCCGACATTCGCTTCAATTTGATATCCGTTGGCAGGCTGGGAGACGAAGGACACCTGAGTGTCTTTGGAGGAGACTTCTGGAAGCTGATCAGGGGTTCACTTGTGATGGCCAGAGGTTACAGAGACTCTGGTTTGTACTACATGGAGGGGAGGCCTGAAGCTGCTCAGGCCAACTCCGTCAGGGATGAGGCATCCACTTCCTTATGGCACAGGAGGCTGGCACACATTAGCCAGAAGGGATTGGGATGCCTGGCGAAGAAGAAGCTGATTAGAGACATTTCTGATGTTCACTTGGAGAGGTGCGACCACTGTATGGCTGGGAAGCAGAACAGAGTATCATTCCACAGCCACACGTCCACCAAGAGAACAGAGCCATTGGAGCTTGTTCACACTGATGTGTGCGGACCACTGAAGGTCCAGACTAGAGGAGGAGCATCATACTTCGTCACTTTCATTGACGACCATTCGAGGAAGCTTTGGGTCTATGCCATCAAGACCAAAGATCAGGTGCTCGATACTTTCAGGAGATTTCACGCTGAGGTGGAGAGACAGTCTGGGAAGAAGCTGAGATGCATCAGGTCTGACAACGGGGGAGAGTACATTGGTCCCTTTGACGAGTACTGCAGGGACCATGGCATCAGACATGAGAAGACCCCGCCGAAGACGCCGCAGCTGAATGACGTAGCTGAGAGGATGAATCGGACACTGATGGAGAGGATTCGATGCATGCTATCTGAGTCGAAGCTGCCAGGGATGTTCTGGGGCGAGGCTCTTCTTACTGTAGCGCATGTCATCAACCTCTCTCCGAGTTCAGCCTTACAGGAGGATGTCCCAGATAGAGTCTGGTATGGGAAAGACCCCTCTTATAGTCACTTGCGGGTATTTGGCTGCAAAGCCTTTGTGCACATCCCTAGGGATGAGAGATCGAAGTTGGATTCAAAGACCCGGCAGTGTATTTTCTTGGGGTACGGCTACAGTGGAGAGTTTGGGTACAGGTTCTTTGATCCCGTCGAGAAGAAGCTTGTACGTAGCCGTGATGCTGTTTTCTGTGAGGATCAGACTGTTGGTGATCCTGAGGGGACTGTCGAGTTGGAGGTTGACTTTCGCACTGCTGCAGAGTCACCTATGGTTGGAGCTGACGATGCTGAGGAGACTGCTGAGCCTGAGCCAGCGCAGGGTACTGATACCCTTCCAGATCATGATATCACCACTGATGGTGAACCGGTAGTTGCTGAGGATATTGCTGATGATATACCTGCACCGACCCCTGAGCCTGTTCTACGGAGGTCAGATCGGGCCAGGCACCCGCCCGCTAGATATTCTACATCAGAATTTGTACTGTTGACTGATGCGGGGGAGCCTGAGTGTCATGACGAGGCCATGGAGAGTTCTGAGAAGCGCCAGTGGATGGCGGCTATGCAGGAGGAGATGCAGTCGCTACAGAAGAATCGGACTTATGATCTGGTGAGGTTGCCTAAGGGCAAGAAGGCCTTGAAGAATCGGTGGATCTTCAGGGTGAAGCAGGGAGACTCATCCACACCTCCTAGATATAAGGCTAGGTTGGTGGTGAAGGGTTTTGGACAACGACAGGGTATTGACTTTGATGAGATTTTCTCACCCGTGGTGAAGATGTCATCCATTCGGGTTGTTATTGGTCTCGCTGCGAGGCTCGACTTGGAGTTAGAGCAGATGGATGTGAAGACCGCCTTTCTGCATGGCGATCTTGAGGAGGAAATTTACATGGAGCAGCCTGAAGGTTTCAGGGTCAAAGGGAAGGAAGGTTTGGTGTGCCGCTTACAGAAAAGTTTATATGGCCTGAAGCAGGCCCCGCGGCAATGGTACCGGAAGTTTGATTCCTTTATGGGGGAGATCGGCTTCAGTAGGACTACCCTTGACCACTGCGTGTTTATCAAGCAGTATGCTCCAGAAGATTTCATCATTCTGCTTCTATATGTGGACGATATGTTGATCGTCGGGAGGAACACTGCGCGGATTGCTGAGTTGAAGCGGCAGTTGAGTTCCACCTTTGAGATGAAGGATCTGGGCGCTGCGAGGACAATTCTGGGTATGCACATTCGCAGAGATAGGGGAGCCAGATTGCTTTGGTTATCACAGGAGCGGTACATCCGCAAGGTGCTGCAGAGATTTGATATGGATCAGGCGAAGAAGGTGAGCGTGCCGCTTGCAGCTCACTTCAGGCTTACCGCTGATCAGTGCCCCAGCACACCCGAGGAGATCGAGGCTATGCAGAAGATTCCCTATGCATCTGCAGTTGGGAGTCTCATGTATGCGATGGTGTGTACACGTCCGGATATTGCGCATGCTGTTGGGACAGTCAGTAGATTCCTCTCCAATCCTGGGAGAGAGCATTGGAGCGCAGTGAAGTGGATTCTGAGATACCTGCAGGGGACGTCCGACCTGACATTGAGATTTGGGGACAGTGAGCCCGAGCTATTGGGCTACACTGATGCTGACATGGCTGGAGATGTGGATTCCAGGAGGTCGACGTCGGGGTACATGATTCTGTTTGCAGGGGAGCTGTCTCATGGGCGTCAAGATTGCAGAAGTGCGTTGCACTGTCCACCACGGAGGCTGAGTTTATTGCGGTTACTGAGGCTGGAAAGGAGTTGCTTTGGATGAAGAGGTTCATCAAAGAACTTGGGTTCACTCAGGACCGATACACACTCCTGTGTGACAGTCAGAGCGCTATTCACTTGGGGAAGAACCCCACCTTTCACTCGAGGTCGAAGCACATAGACACTCGGTATCATTGGATACGAGATGTTCTGGAGCAGAAGGAGCTTGATCTTCAGAAGGTGCACACTGATGATAATGGGGCAGACATGCTGACCAAGACGGTGCCAAGGGGAAAGTTCGAGCATTGCGTTAGAATCGCCGGGATGGCAGTTTCTTCCGCCTCGATGTGAAGGGGGAGATTTGTTGGGAGTGGTTCCCATCCGAGTCGGTAAAAACCACCGGGCGCGCTGGGTGCGGCTCGTGATTCTACCTTCGGGAGCGCAAGGAGTTTATAAGGACGAATTTCTGCAATTATTAATTTCCTGCAGAAAGGTTGCAACCTGGGAAAGTAGGTTGCAACTTCTAATTTACTGCCTTGTCCGTATTTAATTGCTGAACCGGACATCTGTTCACTTGGGTTATTTTATCATATATATAAAAAGGATTTAAAGCCCTAGCAGTGATTAGCCGCATCATTTTTCCCTGTAACCGCCCGCGGCTCTCCATCTCTCCCTCTCGCGCTGTCTCTCGCCGGAGGAGATCCGCCGCCGCTGTTTGGAGTGCCGCCACCGCAGCCGCTGCTGTGTGAAGGGCTGCCGCCGCCGCTGCCGTGCTCTGGAGCCGCCGCCGCCGCTGTTTGGAGTGCCGCCACCGCAGCCGCCGCTGTGTGAAGCCGCCGCCGCCGCCGTCGTGTGAAGACGTTGCCGTCGCCGCTGTCCAGATTTTGTTGCCGGCCGGTTTTGTTGCCGGACTCGTTCGTGACTTGGAGGTTGAAGACGAAGAAGGAGGGGCTGTGCTTAGCCGTCTTGTTCGTGGATTTGGTGAACGTCATCTTTGACGTTGGGACGGATTATTCAATCCGTCCGGGTAACGCTTTCTCTATCCTTGTTGTACTTCTCTTTCGTACATTGTGCTTTTGTGGTTTGTTGGAAGAGGAAGGTTGTAGTGGTGCAGATCCTTTGTGGATCGTGTTGGTGGTGGAGGAGTGGAGATCCTGTGTGGATCGGTGGGAAAGCCTGTAATCCGTGAGTGTGTTTTTCACACATCTTTAGTGGAGGCTTTCCGGGTTGGACTCCGATCGTCCCGTGGTTTTTCGCCCAAGTTGGGTTTTCCACGTAAAAATTCTCTGTGTGCTTTATTAGTTTTCTGCATTATTTTTGTGGGATTGCGCTTGCTCGAATTGCAACAGGTGTCCTGGTCGGGATTGCACGCTCTCTTTCCCAACATGCTGTTGTGAGCTTTGTTCTGTTGTGGGCTTTGTGATGTTGGTTGGACCGGCTGTTACTTGGCTGTTTTACTTGCAATTCATGTGGTCATTGTAGCACCAGTAGTGTTGACCGGCTGGATGTTTGATACTGTGGCTGTGCACTGTTGTACCGGTAATGTTGACCGGCTGTTTGGGTTCGGCGGCGAGGCTCCCGTGATATATCCCTACACTTCTTTTCTTCTTCATTTCTTCATCTCGACGGAACGAAACCAGACAGAACCGCTCCTGCGCCGATCCCTCTAGCCGCCTCAAATCTCCTCCGATTCGTACGATTTCTTCTCCTTTAGGAAGGTAATCTCCTTCCCTTCACTCATTTTGTATTGATCATGAAGTTTGTATACGGATTTGTGATGGATAAAAACCCTAGGGTTTGTGGTTTTGGTTCTTACTTCATTCCTTTTCAACCTAAAGTTGGTTTTATAATTTTCCAAGCCCTAAATCTTGACTTTGAGCTCCTGTTGTCGGCTGTGCGGGCTGCCAGTTGTGCTGGCCGGCTGCTGTTAGTTTGGGGGTTTATTTTGTGCTTTCCAGCTGCTCTTTTGTAGGAGTTGTGTGTGCTGGCCGACTTTGTTGATGGAGGTTGTCTTAAATTGTAATTGAAACAACCCTTGCGGCTGTGTATTGGAACACTTTGGATAGAGATATGCTACATGGTGTACCCTCTTTTTGATCACTCATGTTAGTCCTTCCCTAGACAACTCCTAGAGGTTGTAGTTTTGACCGTCGTAGAAGTTCACTCATAACTATTTGTGGCGCAACCCTGAAGTAAATGATATTTTGATGCTGCAGAGGATGGCGTCCGACGATAGACGTGACGTGAACCCTTCGAAGGACAAGGGCAAAGGAAAATTTGGTGTGAGTTATTACCGTTTTGATTATGTGGAATCATAAATTTATTTCAGAATATTTTATTTAGTTCGCATTTTAAATCACTGAAAGATAGAGATATGTTAAATGCTCAAGAGCAAGACCAAAACTGAAAGATTCTGAGGGATGTACAAAAGAAAGAAAATATAAACTACAAAAAGATTGCATACATAACATAGCCGTTGAAGACCCAGGGGTTGTTGAAGACCCAGATGCATACATACAATAGCCGTTGAAGGCCCAGGGGTCGAAGACTCAGATGCATACATAACATACACTGATCATTTCCCAATTTGAAGAAAAAGTGAACTACAAGAAAAAGAATGAGATGAGAATAGAAGATTAGAATGAAATTCGAATATAAATTATTAAAGAAAGAATATATGAAGATAGTGCACATTCTAGTATTATGTTTATTGAATTATACCTGCCTAATGATACTAACGTTTATTGTTTACTTGTAGCGCGGTTAAAGAGGTATGTTTTTCACTTAGTCATATTTTTATGACTAAGCTCGTTGTCTTCTTTTGTTTAGGATGTTGAGTTGGAGTTAACTGCGCATCGAAAAGCAAGAATCATTGAAGAAGAAAAAAAAGATTAGCTGTGGAACGAGCCAAGGTATGAATGTTGTTTTATGTGTCCTTGTAGTACTCATGTTAGATATTTAGAAATCTGTTACATCGAAAAATTGGCAAACGGGTGAGAAAAAAAAAAGAGTTTCAGTGGGGTTAGAGTTGAGACCTCACAATTTGGTATCAGAGGGAGGTTTGCCCAGTATTTCAATGTATATGAGTACAAAACACATAATATTTTGGGTGACGTTCTTGATACCCTTTCTTTATGTTTGATGGCTCCTGTTCATGTCTACTCGAGTCGGCGAGTTCGAGATGGTCTGGATGATCTAGAGGTAAATCAAGATTCCGTCGAAAGTGATAATGGGAATAAACCAAATCAGCTGCATCCACCAGTGACTGATCTAGCCTTAGCCATCGCGGAAGGTTTAAAGATGGTATTACCTGCATTGAATATGATAAGCCCAGTTGTTCCTCCGGTGAATGTTCCGCTGGCACATATTCCACCCAATGACCCACTGCCACCTCCTGTGAAAGTCCCTGTAGTTCCAAATATATCAGTGGCCCCGCCGTTATATTGACAAGTGGATGTCGACTTGAAACAATTTTTGGATTTAAAACCACTAGCATTTAGAGGAGATTTATCCCCGCTCGATACCGAAGATTGGCTACTGAGAATGGACACTATTTTTGAAGTTATGGCGTGTCCGGCAAATAGAAAAGTGGGATTAGCTACATTTTTATTTGAAGGCAAAGCTAAGCGTTGGTGGGATGGCATTATAAAACGAAAATATACAGTTCATGGCCTCACGACAATATCGTGGAAAGAATTCGAACACGAGTTTACATCATGGTTCGTACCTCGGTCAGAGAAACAGGTATTGCAGGACCAATTTCTTCGACTGGTGCAGGGAAATAACCCGGTACTTCAGTATGAGGCAGAGTTTTCCAAATTAGCTTACTATGCAGATGCTATGGTTGTCCTGGAAGAAGATCGGTGCCGATTATTTCACCGTGACGAAATTCGAACTTTCGTGGTGTCTCATGACATTAAGAATTACGGCAAATTAGTGGAAAGAGCCCGAATGGTGGAAATTGATTTAGAGAAGTCTCGACAAAGGCGTGAAATGTTCAAAAGAAAGATAGGCGAAGGCTCAAGTAAGGAACAACAGAAGTAGTGAATGAACTGCCGTGGAAAGAGAAGAAGTTATCTCAAACAACTCCTGCAGTAAGTACTAACGTATCACAGACCATACCAAAATATTTGAAATGTGGAAAAAAACATAGGGGAGAATGCCTGACAGGTGTTTGTTTCCATTGTCATCAACCGGGCCATAGGCGAAATGAGTGCCCAAAATTTCTTCAAATGAAAGAAGGAAGTTCCCGAGGAATCCCAACAATCCCACAACAGAAGCTGTACCAAATCGGTGCAGAATCATTAGCCTCTGTGCCAGCACCAGAAGAAGCAGCTCCAGAAGAACGTCTTATCGAACCACGAGCTTTTAACTTGGGTAAACCGTGGGAAGGAAAAGGAAAGAAATAAAGTCGTCCGTCGATGTTAAGGTTTATGATGGTGTAAGAATACAAAAATAGTTTCGATGTTTTGCTAATAATGGAGATAGTCACTTTGTAATGTTTACTTTGTACATAACTTTGTAAAAGTAACTGTGTAAGTATCCTTGATGATGGTGTATGTCAAAATGTTGTTTTTTACATGATTTTCGTGGGCGAAAATCTTTTTAAGGAGGGGTGAGTTTGTAACGGCCCCAAGTCAAAAAAAAAATTATAAAGAAAGTCCCAATGATGAAAATAATTGAAATCAGTGTCGAGTCGACGTCGCACTTGTTTAATTTGAAGTTTGAGATTTTTTTTACGTTTTTGCGACGTTCGTTTCGTTTCTTTTATTTACGATTTATTTGTTATTCTTTGGTTCAAAATTTATAAAATGGGGGTGTTGACTTGGTAAGTACATATGGGTTTTATGCTAATTGTTGGTTTTGGGCTGATTATAAATTGGCTTGGCTTGGTTGGCTGGATTAATGTTGTGGCTGTTAAAATGTGTTCATATGGGTGTTGTTGCGAGCTTTGTTCTGTTGTGGGCTTTGTGATGTTGGTTGGACCGGCTGTTACTTGGCTGTTTTACTTGCAATTCATGTGGTCATTGTAGCACCAGTAGTGTTGACCGGCTGGATGTTTGATATTGTGGTTGTGCACTGTTGAACCGGTAATGTTGACCGGCTGTTTGGGTTCGGCGGTGAGGCTCCCGTGATATCACTAGTAGAAAATCGATTTTAAGTGACGAATTTTTTCGTCATTAAAAGTTGCATTTTAGTCACTAAAGATAATTAGTGACTAAATATTGCCCGTCACAAAGCGGTCACGAATGCCCCGCCACTAAATGTTTTTAGTGACCAAAATGAGTTACGTCACTAATCGTATATATTTAGTGACTGAATTAACTATAGTCACCAAAAGTTTCTTTTGTGATGAAATTGATTTGTTCATTAAATTAATTTTTAGTGATTAAGTTGAATCAGTCACAGAATGAACATTTAATGATCATATTGATTCGGTCACAAAATGTTTCCTGGTGATCAAATTAATTTGGCCACTAAATAATTTTTTGGTTTTAGTGATCAAACTGATTAAGTCACTGAATATTATTTTAGTGACCAAATTATTTCGTCACCGGGTGTGTAATTTCAGTGACGCACCATGTAGTTACTAAAGAGACAACACGATATACTATTTTTAGTAATACCATGTACTTTCATTTTTTATTCCTTAAAATTCAATATCAAGACATTCAAGCACAAGGAAAAAAAATTAAATATACAATCATAGCAGAATTTTGTTCAACATTATATTATTAATAAAGAAAAAAGTGGGAGATAGCATAAATCTCTCAATACAGAATAATAGTTTTAAACCATAATTAAACTAAGTACATATTCATTCTTTAGCTCATTTAAATGTGCATTTTATAACTTCTGAGATAATGATAGTCCAGGTTAGAAGCAGACCCAACATCTCAAGGCCGGTGGAAGATTTGCTTGCCCTTCTCGAACTTTGTCAGTGAGATGTTATTGGGGACATGAGTTAGGTACTCACTGATCTCCACCTCGCAATTGTCGGTGGCAGCGGCGGCGACGCTCAACACATTTATAGTCTTTGTACACTTAACCATGTCCCCGTTGAACATTGAAGGATCGCCAAACTCTAGCCTTCTTAAGATTCTTCCCATTTGCGTCATGCTCTGGCCAATATTAACAAGATCTGAAGGTAGAGTAATAATCATTATGCCAATACAAATGATTTGTACAATTTTAGATTATTATTAAGCATCAATATTATATCATACCATTTCTCTTTTTCCCCAACTACCAAAATAATGATCACAAGCTTAAAAGACTCGTAACATTCAATTACAGAGCATTTTATGTACTCATCAGCATAAATTCGTCTCCAGAGATCAACATCCTTGGATGTAAATTGGGCAGCCATATCTAATGCAATTGGAATCTGCATCAATTTTGAAAGGATTAACTACTCCGCCATTATTAAGAATTTTTTATCTTGATATGTGATTATATTCTCAACCAAACAAAATGTTGAAAATAGATACCTTGGTAGCAAGCAAAAATGGAGGCCATTGAACCATCTTGAGACTTGGATCTCTGATGAAAAATGAACTAGAAAAAAGGTCATCTCCCTGAATCATGTTAACTTAAGGGTTAGATTATATGCAAGATAATTAACATTGAAGAAAGAGAAAAGTAAATAAATATCATGTCTAAGATTATATGCAAGATATTTAAACAAATTTGGTTGGTAATGTTAGTTTAAGTTTGGCTCAAGCAAAGCTTAACAAGTTTTTTTGAACTGAACACAATTTTGTCGAACGAGCATAAGCAAAGAATTAGCAAGTACTAACGAACTTGATAAAATTAACAAATAGAACCGAGCAATGGCTTGTTCGTATATATTTATCTTGTTAAATGCCAGATGGAAGAATCCAACAAATAACTAACTCTTGCACCTTTGAATTGTATGAAACAATAAGAGCTTGGAAACTTACTTTAAATATTATTTTTCCCCAAATTACAAGCATACAATACCCTGTATCACTGTCATCGTCATCGTCAAAAACATTATCCCAACAATTTGGGCCAACTTTATGAATCTTCATTTTTTTCATTTGTTCTTCTAGTCGAAAGCTAGGTATGACATTAAAATTACACAAATCATCTTTAACAACTTCCATTCATGTTACATGGTTCTACATCTTCTACCACCAAATCATTCTATACTAACTCCATTCACTCATCTAATTGATGAATTTTGGCCAAACCACCTATGCCTGTTTTCTTCAAACACCATAAATAGAAAAGCAAACAACTATGAAAACAAAATCAATTCTTACAGAACTAAAACATGACGGAGCAGCAGTTGTAAAGAAAATGATCAAACACAATCGAAAATCTGGAAGAGTGCAGAAGAATGAGAGCAAAACCTGCATCTAACTTCCACGCATCCCCGCAGTTTCTTCACGAAGCTTCCGAAGAACTTGAAATTTTGAAGACAATGGATCGACAATGAAGACTAACGGAACAAAGAAATAGCGAGAGGAAGGGGATGAGCAGTACTGGAGGATCGCGGACATTGGCGAGGACGTACTGGTACAACTGTGGGGTGAGGCTGATGACTTGCTTATTTCCGTACTTCACGTCCTGTGCTACCACAGAATCTGAGGCAGCCTCCGGCTCGACGGAGAAAGAGTGGCGAGAAATAATCGGCCGTGATGGGAAAATGGGAGAGGGAGAAGGCCGGCGAAGCTTCTCGGATCGGAAGCGGGGAAAGAGATGTGAGGGGGATGAGTTTAATACGAATGGGGACGGAAGAGAGAAGGAGAGAGGGGATATCGCCATGGGATGGACGAGGACCGCGCAGGAGAAGCGAAGGGGATGACCTGGAGTTGCTGCGAAAATTTTCTGAGCGGAAAAAGGAGGGTTTAGGGTTGCCTATTCATCTGCTTATTGCCGGTGCGGGTTAGGATTTAGGAAGTTACGGGAGATGTGGTGTTAGTGGAGGTTAACAGTTAGTGGGATGGGTTGTGCCCCGTCAAATTAAATTAAATTAATGTTAAAAATTCGCAGGAAGCCCTCCTTCCCGATCAAAAAATTAAATTAATTTTAAATTAATGTTAAAAATTTAAGATTAGTTAATGTGTCTTTTTTTTAACACCTCCTCATCATGCTGCCCCCGTCAAATTTCATTTATATAAGACCAATCTTTTTGTAGAAGCTAAGATCTCTCCTAGCATACTCGTCATGGTTGACTAAAATCAGATGTCAAAAGATTAGAGGAAGAAGCGGTCGGATGCTTGATAAAACTTAAGATCTATAACTTTGGATTTTTGTTTTGTTCTATAAAAAAGATTTTGGGAGTACAAATAGTATCTTAGAGTACAATTATAATTCCATGATTTACAAATAGCCAAGAGCTACAGATAGCCAAACATGATTTACGAATATCAACACCCATGAAATATTAAATAAGTGGGAAAAAATAATAAGTGAGGAAAATAAAACTTATTATGTTTTTGTAAGTATAAGTAATTAAATATAATTAAGATTAAATATTATTTTTGGGGGGTCACTGATCAAAGCTAGTGGCGTAGAGAGAAAGGACTCGTGCAATGCACCTAACACGTCGATGTGTCATTCGTCGACACGTTGCTGGAGTTGTTCGACCGTAACCTAAATTGTGACAAAAACTTTCTGCTTGGTAAACTGAAAGCAATTATCTAGTACTCATATATTTTTAATTATAGACATGATAACTTTCTTATAAATTAGGAGAGATATATATTATGTCTCTAAGTATTTTGGTTACTAAGTTAATTATTTTGTAACAAAAAATGATCATTAAATATAGAGTTATGGTGAAAAATTTATGTGCCTCACTAAAAAAACATGCATTTAGTGACGAAATATATTTTATCACAACATCACTGTTAATGAATACGCACATTTAGTGACCGAACTTTAATTTTGTCACTATAGCCATGTCATTAGTGACTGAACATTAATTTTGTCACTAACAACATCTCTTTAGTGACCGACAATATTTTCATCACTGAAGATGTATCTTTAATGACTGAAATTTTTTTGACACTAAAATCGCGTATTTAGTGACGAAATATATTCCGTCACTAAAATTTGGTCACTAAAATCCTGTTTTCTTGTAGTGTATATCCCTACACTTCTTCTTTTCTTCTTCATTTCTTCATCTTGATGGAACAAAACCAGACAGAACCGCTCATGCGCCGATCCCTCTAGCCACCTCAAATCTCCTCCGATTCGTACGATTTCTTCTCCTTTAGGAAGGTAATCTCCTTCCCTTCACTCCTTCTGTATTGATCATGAAGTTTGTATACGGATTTGTGATGGATAAAAACCCTAGGGTTTGTGGTTTTGGTTTTTACTTCATTCCTTTTCAACATAAAGTTGGTTTTATAATTTTCCAAGCCCTAAATCTTGACTTTGAGCTCCTGTTGTTGGCTGTGCGGGCTGCCAGTTGTGCTGGCCGGCTGCTGTTAGTTTGGGGGTTTATTTTGTGCTTTCCAGCTGCTCTTTTGTAGGAGTCGTGTGTGCTGGCCGACTTTGTTGATGGAGGTTGTCTTAAATTGTAATTGAAACAACTCTTGCGGCTGTGTATTGGAACACTTTGGATAGAGATATGCTACATGATGTACCCTCTTTTTGATCACTCATGTTAGTCCTTCCCTAGACAACTCCTAGAGGTCGTAGTTGTGACCGTCGTAGAAGTTCACTCATAACTATTTGTGGCGCAACCATAAAGTAAATGATATTTTGATGTTGCAGAGGATGACGTCTGACGATAGACGTGACGTGAACCCTTCGAAGGACAAGGACAAAGGAAAACTTGGTGTGAGTTCTTACCGTTTTGATTATGTGGAATCATAAATTTATTTCAGAATATTTTGTTTAGTTCGCATTTTAAATCACTGAAAGATAGAGATATGTTAAATGCTCAAGAGCAAGACCAAAGCTGAAAGATTCTGAGGGATGTACAAAAGAAAGAAAATATAAACTACAAAAAGATTGCATACATAACATAGTCGTTGAAGGCCCAGGGGTTGTTGAAGACCCAGATGCATACATACAATAGCCGTTGAAGGCCTAGGGGACGTTGAAGACCCAGATGCATACATAACATACACTGATCATTTCCCAATTTGAAGAAAAAGTGAACTACAAGAAAAAGAATGAGAAGAGAATAGAAGATTAGAATGAAATTCGAATATAAATTATTAAAGAAAGAATATATGAAGATAGTGCACATTCTAGTATTATGTTTATTGAATTATACCTGCCTAATGATACTAACGTTTATTGTTTACTTGTAGCGCGGTTAAAGAGGTATGTTTTTCACTTAGTCATATTTTTATGACTAAGCTCGTTGTCTTCTTTTGTTTAGGATGTTGAGTTGGAGTTAACTGCGCATCGAAAAGCAAGAATCATTGAAGAAGAAAGAAAAAGATTTGTTGTGGAACGAGTCAAGGTATGAATGTTGTTTTATGTGTCCTTGTAGTACTCATGTTAGATATTTAGAAATCTGTTACATCGAAAAATTGGCAAACGGGTGAGAAAAAAAAGAGTTTCAGTGGGGTTAGAGCTGAGACCTCACAATTTGGTATCAGAGGGAGGTTTGCCCAGTATTTCGATGTATATGAGTACAAAACACATAATATTTTGGGTGACGTTCTTGATACCCTTTCTTTATGTTTGAAGGCTCCTGTTCATGTCTACTCGAGTCGGCGAGTTCGAGATGGTTCGGATGATCAAGAGGTAAATCAAGATTCCGTCGAAAGTGATAATGGGAATCAACCAAATCAGCCGCATCCACCAGTGACTGATCTAGCCTTAGCCATCGCGGAAGCTTTAAAGATGGTATTACCTGCATTGAATATGATAAGCCCAGTTGTTCCTCCGGTGAATGTTCCGCTGACACATATTCCACCCAATGACCCACTGCCACCTCCTGTGAAAGTCCATGTAGTTCCAAATATATCAGTGGCCCCGCCGTTATATCGATAAGTGGATGTCGACTTGAAATAATTTTTGGATTTAAAACCACCAGCATTTAGAGGAGATTTATCCCCGCTCGATACCGAAGATTGGCTACTGAGAATGGACACTATTTTTGAAGTTATGGCGTGTCCGGCAAATAGAAAAGTGGGATTAGCTACATTATTATTTGAAGGCAAAGCTAAGCGTTGGTGGGATGGCATTATGAAACGAAAATATGCAGTTCATGGCCTCACGACAATATCGTGGAAAGAATTCGAACACGAGTTTGCATCATGGTTCGTACCTCGGTCAGAGAAACAGGTATTGCAGGACCAATTTCTTTGACTGGTGCAGGGAAATAACCCGGTACTTCAGTATGAGGCAGAGTTTTCCAAATTAGCTTATTATGCAGATGTTATGGTTGACCTGGAAGAAGATCAGTGCCGATTATTTCAGCACGGTGTTCGTGACGAAATTCGAACTTTCGTGGTGTCTCATGACATTAAGAATTACGGCAAATTAGTGGAAAGAGCCCGAATGGTGGAAATTGATTTAGAGAAGTCTCGACGAAGGCGTGAAATGTTCAAAAGAAAGATAGGCGAAGGCTCAAGTAAGGTGTTGCTGTATAGGCCTGGGCGGACAGGCGGCTTGACGGGCGGTTTGGTAGCCGGGCGGTCTGCCGGCTAATCTATGGCGGGTTGGTAGCCGGGCGGTCTGCCGGCTAATCTCTGGGATCTCAGTGGATTGGCGGCGTGCTCTGATGGTGGTGACCGGGCGGTTAGTGCCTACTAACCGCGCGGTTAGGCGGTCTCCTGGGCGGTTTGGCGGTTAGATTTGTAGATGATGTATTTGTGTATTTAGTCCCACATTGGGTATTTGTATTCTCTCTCATCTCCTCCATTCTATAAAAGGGAGGCTATACCTTTGTAATACTCAGTTTTTTTGGATAATAAAAATTCCATTACTCCAGTTTTTCCGGTCTCTTGTTTCTATTCGCACATGGTATCAGAGGGACTCGGTCTACTCATCCTGATTGGGTCTTCTTCTGTCCGCGCGGCCTCTGTGTCCTCTTCTCGCGGCCTGTTTCCGCGGCTTGTCTCCTTCGCCGGCTTGCATTCTGCTCGCGCGGCTTCTTTCCTTGTCGTTGCTCTCTGCCTGCACGACCTGTTGCCTTTTGCCTCCTAGTTTCTCCTCTTCTGTTCGCGCGGTCTGTCTGCTAGCCGCCCGACTTCTCTCCCTCTGTTTGGTTCTGCGGCTTGGTCGTGGCTTTTCTGGCCGCTGGTGTCTGTCATCGTGACCGCTGCAGATCGTTTCTTCCTATCCGCGCGATTTCTCTCTGTTCGCGTGCGTTCCCGCCCGGTTTCCTTTGTTAACCGTGCGGCCTCTCTTCTTGTGCTTTGCAGCTTGGTCGTGGCATTGCTTGCCGCTGGTCTCTGTGTGACCGCTGCGATCTCTCCTTCTCTTGCTCGCCCGGTCTCTCCTCTTAACCGCGCGACCTCTCTTCCAGGATGACCAATTCTGATGGCTCCACCTCGTCTACTGTCGTTGTCCCACCGCCTCCTCCTTCTCCTGCTTCTGGGAATCTTGGCACCGTCTCTAAGCTTCTGGGGCCCAATTATCCCGACTGGAGTGTCTCCTTTACTTTTCTTCTCCGCTCTCAGCGCAAGCGTCATCATCTTACCGATGACCCTCCGCCTACTGACTCTGCCGAGTTTAATGATTGGGATGCGAATGATGCACTGGTTCGCACTTGGCTGGCGAACAGCCTGTCTGATGAATGTCTTCCTGTCATCCGTCACGATGAGACGGTCAAACAAGCTTGGAATCACCTGGCCGCTCTCTACTCCAAGGGGGGCCAAACCTCTCGCATCTATACTCTCTACGCGGATCTCTTTTCTCGCCAGTCCATGTCCCCTCCTGCAGCTTACCAACAGGTCCAAGCCCTTGGCGCTGAGATTCTACAAAATCGTCCTCTCTCTGCAGATGTGGCCACTCAGCTGAAGCACTTCCAGGAACTCCTAGTGGTCTGTTACCTTCTGCGGCTTCCGGACTCATACGATATGATCCGGCAGCAAATTCTTGGAGAGGCTGAGTCTCCTACCCTGGATGCTACTGCTGCCCGCATTGCCGCTGTTACCTCTCTGCTCCAACGCCCCGTGCTTGCCGCTCCTCCGGCTCCGGATGCCTATGCCCACCAGGCTCATCGTGGTGGATTTAGTGGCCGTGGTACCCACTCTGGCGGGCGTGGCCCTTCTCGCTACCTCTGTACTCATTGTGGTCGCACAGGACACCTGATTGACCGCTGCTGGACAAAGCATCCACATCTTCGCCCCGCTGGTGATGCTCCTACTACTTCCAAGCCATCTGCCTCCGTGGCCACGACTTCAGGTAGTGCCCACGTGGTTACCCAAGGTAAATGGCTAATCGACTCTGGCGCCACTAATCATATGACGGGCAATCCTCAGTGTTTTTCTCTCCTAGAAACACATGATCGGTTGCCCCCTGTTCTAGTTGCGGATGGTTCTCCCTCTCCGGTGCATGGGACGGGCATGGTTCAAGTTACTCCGTCACTTCGCCTGGCGGATACCCTCTATGTGCCTAAGTTTCCGTGCAATTTATTGTCGGTTACTTCTCTTTGCAAGCAACTTCAGTGTTCGGTAACATTTACTCCTTCTTCTTGTTCGTTTCAGGACCCGGACTCCAAGCGGACGATTGCTACTGGGACTGAGCGAGGCGGTCTCTACTTCCTTGATGATGTATCCGCACTTACTGTCTTCTCTCCAGCCTCTACAGATCTTCTTCAGTGGCACCTTCGACTGGGGCATCCTCCCTCACGTCTCATCCACCAACTGTTCCCTCATCTACCTCAGCACAACTCTCCTCTCAACTGTGATGCCTGTCAACTGGGCAAACATCACCGTTCCCCCTTTCCTCCTAGGCAAGGTCGTGGCTCTTCCAAGCCGTTCGACCTTATTCACTCTGATGTTTGGGGACCTTCCCCTACCCTCACCATAGGGCGTGGGAGTTCGTATTTTGTAACATTTATTGATGATTATTCTAGATGTACGTGGGTGTATCTATTAAAGGATCGCTCCGAACTTTTCTCTGTATGGACATCATTTTACTATATGATTAAAAATCAATTTGCTGCCTCTGTGAAAATTTTTCGCTCTGATAATGCAAAAGAATATCTGAGTAGTGATTTCGCTTCTTTTTGTACGCAACATGGCATCATTCACCAAACTAGCTGCGTCTATACCTCCCAGCAAAATGGGGTGGCGGAACGTAAAAACCGTCACCTCCTCGATGTCGCTCGCACTCTCATGACGCAGATGCAGGTTCCTCGTAGCTATTGGGGCTACGCGGTCCTCATCTCCTGCTACCTCATCAATCGCATTCCCTCTACTGTCCTCAAAGGCAAAACCCCGTTTTCCATCCTCTATCCCTCCAAAGAACCCTTTCCCTTACCTCTCCGCATTTTTGGGTGCACTGCCTTTGTTCATAGCCCTGCCGCAACTCGCGACAAATTGTCCCCTCGTGCCACGAAGTGTATCTTTTTGGGTTACTCCACAACTCAAAAAGGTTACTGCTGCTTTGACCCTGTTACTCGCAAGCAGTTCGTCTCGGCGGATGTGACATTCTTTGAAAATGCCGCCTACTTCTCTTCTGACCTCCCACAGGTCGATGGATCGAACCTCCCTCTTCCTCCTACCGACTCGACCTCTCCACCCATTCTCTCCACCACATCCACGCCTCTTGAGATTCCTCCATCACCACCTCTACCGGCCCCTCCTTCTATTGCTCATGCTCCTTCTCCCTCGTCTCCTCGGCCGTCTCTCTCTTCTCCCGGGCCAGCTCTCTCCGCCACGGATGCACCGGCGACTGAGGAACTCGAGGACTTGGAGCTGCCCATTGCCCTTCGCAAAGGGGTTCGGACGTGCACCCAGCACTCGCTGGCAGCTGTTGTTTCTTATGATCAGCTAACACCTTCTTGCAGGGACTTCGCCCTAGCTATCTCAGCGACTACCACACCTCGCACTTACCAGGAGGCTCTTGGTATTCCTCACTGGAAGGCTGCCATGGATGAGGAGATTACTACTCTCTCTGACCGGGGCACTTGGACCCTTGTGCCTCCTCCTTTTGGCACGGATGTGGTTGGTTGTCGATGGGTGTTTGTCGTTAAGTTCCGTCCCGATGGCAGTGTGGACCGGTACAAAGCCCGTCTTGTTGCAAAAGGGTTTACTCAGACCTATGGAGTTGATTACTTTGACACGTTCTCGCCCGTTGCTCGCCTCAGCACAATTCGAGTCCTTTTGTCGGTGGCGGTCAACAAGGATTGGCCTATTTCGCAGTTAGACGTCAAGAATGCCTTCCTCTATGGTGACCTTCACGAGGACGTCTACATGGAGCAACCTCCTGGGTATGTTGCTCAGGGGGAGACTCAAGTATGCAAGTTGAAGAAGGCCATCTATGGCCTAAAGCAGAGTCCCAGAGCGTGGTTCGATAAGTTCAGTAGCATCGTTGGGGCTATCGGTTTCACCAGGAGTTCGGCTGATCACTCCTTGTTCATTCGCAAGACCGCTTCCGGTCTGGTTGTGCTAGCTGTTTACGTGGACGATATTCTTCTTACTGGCAACGATCAAGCTGGTGTAGACTTGACGAAGGTCCATCTCCGCCAACACCTAGTCACGAAGGATATGGGTTCTCCAAAATACTTCTTGGGAATTGAAATCTCTCGGAAACCGGGTTCCTTGGTTCTCTCCCAACGGAAGTATGCTCTTGATTTGTTGAAAGAAGCAGGGTTGACGGGTGCTAAACCTGCCAGGTGTCCTATGGCTCCTGGAGAAGACAAGACATGGACAGACGAATCTCCACCTTTATTGGACACTACGAGGTATCGGCGTCTTGTTGGCAAACTCATCTACCTTACGGTGACCAGACCTGACATCTCCTATGCAGTGGGAAAGGTCAGCCAGTTTATGCAGTCGCCTAGGGAATGTCATCTTCAATCTGCTCTCAGGATATTGGAGTATGTGAAGTCCGCACCTGGGAAAGGTCTTCTCTTTCAGAAAAACGGTCACCTAAGAGTCGAAGCGTACTCCGATGCTAGCTATGCGGACGACAAAGGGGACCGCAAGTCGACTTCCGGTTTTTGCACGTTTGTTGGAGGAAACTTGGTTAGCTGGAAGAGCAAGAAGCAGTCAGTCGTCTCCAGGTCTAGTGCGGAAGCTGAATACCGTAGCATGGCGTCAACCACATGTGAGTTAAAATGGTTGCGGGCTCTCATGCTGGATCTTGGAGAGGTCTATAACCATCCTCTTCCCATGTTCTGCGACAACAAAGCCGCGATCTACATTTCTAAAAATCCGGTCTTCCATGAGCGAACAAAGCACATAGAGGTTGATTGTCACTTCGTTCGAGAAGAAGTGTTGAAGAACCAGATTTGCACTCCGTTTGTTACCTCGGAGAAAGAGCTGGCAGATATATTCACAAAACCTGTGTCCGCCTCTTTCTTCCACATTTGCAGCAAGCTAGGCATGATTGACATCTATGCTCCAGCTTGAGGGGGAGTGTTGCTGTATAGGCCTGGGCGGACAGGCGGCTTGACGGGCGGTTTGGTAGCCGGGCGGTCTGCCGGCTAATCTATGGCGGGTTGGTAGCCGGGCGGTCTGCCGGCTAATCTCTGGGATCTCAGTGGATTGGCGGCGTGCTCTGATGGTGGTGACCGGGCGGTTAGTGCCTACTAACCGCGCGGTTAGGCGGTCTCCTGGGCGGTTTGGCGGTTAGATTTGTAGATGATGTATTTGTGTATTTAGTCCCACATTGGGTATTTGTATTCTCTCTCATCTCCTCCATTCTATAAAAGGGAGGCTATACCTTTGTAATACTCAGTTTTTTTGGATAATAAAAATTCCATTACTCCAGTTTTTCCGGTCTCTTGTTTCTATTCGCACATAAGGAAACAACAGAAGTAGTGAATGAACTGCCGTGGAAAGAGAAGAAGTTATCTCAAACAACTCTTGCAGTAAGTACTAACGTGTCCCAGACCATACCAAAATGTTTGAAATGTGGAAAAAATCATAGGGGAGAATGCCTGGCAGGTGTTTGTTTCCATTGTCATCAACCGGGCCATAGGCGAAATGAGTGCCCAAAAATTCTTCAAATAAAAGAAGGAAGTTCCTGAGGAATCCCAACAATCCCGCAGCAGAAGCTGTACCAAATCGGTGCAGAATCATTAGCCTCTGTGCCAGCACCAGAAGAAGCAGCTCCAGAAGAACGTCTTATCGAACCACGAGCTTTTAACTTGGGTAAACCGTGGGAAGGAAAAGGAAAGAAATAAAGTCGTCCGTCGATGTTAAGGTTTATGATGGTGTAAGAATACAGAAATAGTTTCGATGTTTTGCTAATAATGGAGATAGTCACTTTATAATGTTTACTTTGTACATAACTTTGTAAAAGTAACTCTGTAAGTATCCTTGATGATGGTGTATGTCAAAATGTTGTTTTTTACATGATTTTCATGGGCGAAAATCTTTTTAAGGAGGGGTGAGTTTGTAACGGCCCCAAATCAAAAAAAAAATTTATAAAGAAAGTCCCGATGATGAAAATAATTGAAATCAGTGTCGAGTCGACGTCGCACTTGTTTAATTTGAAGTTCGAGATTTTTTTTACGTTTTTGCGACGTTCGTTTCGTTTCTTTTATTTACAATTTATTTGTTATTCTTTGGTTCAAAATTTATAAAATTGGGGTGTTGACTTGGTAAGTACTAATGGGTTTTATGCTAATTGTTGGTTTTGGGCTGATTATAAATTGGCTTGACTTGATTGGCTGGATTAATGTTGTGGCTGTTAAAATATGTTCATATGGGTGCTGTTGTGAGCTTTGTTCTGTTGTGGGCTTTGTGATGTTGGTTGGACCGACTGTTACTTGGCTGTTTTACTTGCAATTCATGTGGTCATTGTAGCACCAGTAGTGTTGACCGGCTGGATGTTTGATACTGTGGCTGTGCACTGTTGAACCGGTAATGTTGACCGACTGTTTGGGTTCGGCGGTGAGGCTCCCGTGATATATCCCTACACTTCTTCTTTTCTTCTTCATTTCTTCATCTCGACGGAATGAAACCAGACAGAACCGCTCCTGTGCCGATCCCTCTAGCCGCCTCAAATCTCCTCCGATTCGTACGATTTCTTCTCCTTTAGGAAGGTAATCTCCTTCCCTTCACTCCTTTTGTATTGATCATGAAGTTTGTATACGGATTTGTGATGGATAAAACCCCTAGGGTTTGTGGTTTTGGTTTTTACTTCATTCCTTTTCAACCTAAAGTTGGTTTTATAATTTTCCAAGCCCTAAATCTTGACTTTGTGCTCCTGTTGTCGACTGTGCGGGCTGCCAGTTGTGCTGGCCGGCTGCTGTTAGTTTGGGGGTTTATTTTGTGCTTTCCAGCTGCTCTTCTGTAGGAGTCGTGTGTGCTGGCCGACTTTGTTGATGGAGGTTGTCTTAAATTGTAATTGAAACAACCCTTGCGGCTGTGTATTGGAACACTTTGGATAGAGATATGCTACATGGTGTACCCTCTTTTTGATCACTCATGTTAGTCCTTCCCTAGACAACTCCTAGAGGTCGTAGTTGTGACCGTCGTAGAAGTTCACTCATAACTATTTGTGGCGCAACCCTAAAGTAAATGATATTTTGATGCTGCAGAGGATGGCGTCCGACGATAGACGTGACGTGAACCCTTCGAAGGACAAGGGCAAAGGAAAACTTGGTTTGAGTTCTTACCGTTTTGATTATGTGGAATCATAAATTTATTTCAGAATATTTTGTTTAGTTCGCATTTTAATCACTGAAAGATAGAGATATGTTAAATGCTCAAGAGCAAGACTAAAGCTGAAAGATTCTGAGGGATGTACAAAAGAAAGAAAATATAAACTACAAAAGATTGCATACATAACATAGCCGTTGAAGGCCCAGGGGTTGTTGAAGACCCAGATGCATACATACAATAGCCGTTGAAGGCCCAGGGGTTGTTGAAGACCCAGATGCATACATAACATACACTGATCATTTCCCAATTTGAAGAAAAAGTGAACTACAAGAAAAAGAATGAGAAGAGAATAGAAGATTAGAATGAAATTCGAATATAAATTATTACAGAAAGAATATATGAAGATAGTGCACATTCTAGTATTATGTTTATTGAATTATACCTGACTAATGATACTAACGTTTATTGTTTACTTGTAGCGCGGTTAAAGAGGTATGTTTTTCACTTAGTCATATTTTTATGACTAAGCTCGTTGTCTTCTTTTGTTTAGGATGTTGAGTTGGAGTTAACTGGGCATCGAAAAGCAAGAATCATTGAAGAAGAAAGAAAAAGATTAGCTGTGGAACGAGCCAAGGTATGAATGTTGTTTTATGTGTCCTTGTAGTACTCATGTTAGATATTTAGAAATCTGTTACATCGAAAAATTGGCAAACGGGTGAGAAAAAAAAAAAGTTTCAGTGGGGTTAGAGTTGAGACCTCACACATCATTAAGTAGCGCGGCCAATCATGCGATTAAGGGCCTGTTTGGGAGCGTTTTTAGCTCCTTTTTGTTTTCTGGAAAGTATCACTGTACCTAAGAAATCGTTCATATTGTTTACTGATGGGAAAAGTTATCGCAGAAAATTTCATTTTCTTCTTATTTTCAGAAGTCACTTGTCTCCTAGTTTTCAAGTTTTTCAAGAAGCAGTTCCTCATCCTTATATACTGTTGTGCCCATTTTTTCGCCCAAGCGAGAGTTTCGTCACCCGGGCGCTCATTTTTTTCTGGGCGCGCATTTTTCTCCCTAACGTGCATTTTCTTTCGGACACGCATTTTTCGCCTGGACGCAATTTTTTTTCCCGGGCACGCATTTTCTGCCCAGGGAGCGCATTTTCTGCCCGGGCGGCCATTTTCCGCCGGGTCGCTCATTTTTCCGCACGGGACACATTTTCCGCCCTGGAGTGCATTTCCAGTTGAATGGGAATTTTCCGCCCGGACGTGTATTTTTCTATCAGGGCGCACATTTTAATAAAAAAAGTCATCGGAACGAAGATTTGTCAAATGTTTTATAAAGTAATTCTCCATTATGAAAATCTCTGCAAAAAGAGTTTATCCAAATATTTTTTTTCCCAATTTTCATTTTCTTACATTTCTTTTGTCATCACTACTTCTCCTTTCTGAAAAGTCCTCTCAAACTTGACCTAAAGATAACCAGATCTGATCCACTGTTCTTATTTTCAGAAATTTCACATCAAAAAATGTTATTGTCAACTAATTTCTAATCATTAAGAGTACCACAACATCTACATGCCTTCAAAGTGTAACTAATTTCATATAGTTTACAAAATTTTAATTATTCCATCAACAAAAGCACTCAAACTTTTATCTCACTATAATGAGATTGACTATATGAAACCTTTGTCTCCATTGTGCCCACTTTTAGTCATAATCTCACTAATACCCAAGTATATGGCCAAGGCCCGGCCTGATGTCTGGGTCGGGCGGGCCTAGTCCTTCTTGGGCACCACGTTAGCCTGGTGCCCCGGTAAAAGTCTGCCCCATTTCAGAGCATGTTGGGCAAGCTTAGCATGCCCAACTAGAAATTTGCTGGGATGACAGTCAAACCATTAAATGATGGGGTTGTCGCCCGAGCGTATAATGCTGGACGACCAGTGTGCGCTGCTGCCATTTGACATCTGCTGCGAGATGGCGGGAGAACCAACTTGGCCCGATCCGATAGCGCATACGCACCACCCGATGAATAATCTAATGGCTGAAAAAAAACGCTTTTAGCAAAAAAAAAACCCGCCAATGGACGGCTGAGATTGCATCCACCGCACACGCATGGAAAAAAAAAAAATCCTAAAATGAAGCATTACGTGTATTTCCATTGAAACCGACCCCAAACCCGGATCCAAATTTTCCCCGCTACTTTAGTTTAATGTAAAAAAATTCCCCCAATAAATTGACCGCATCTCGTTGTCCTTCCTCTCTTTCCTCAAATCTCCTTTGCCCCCTCTAGGGTTTTTCCCTCCTCTATCCGAGAAGGAGAAAAAGAGGCGCGGCGGCGGCGGCGGCAATTCTTACGGACCGTCGATGAGCAACGACAAGAAGCAGGGAGATCTCGACATGTCTGATCTGGGTTCCGCTCTACCTTCCAATGCCTCCGGTCTTGTTTCTTTAAACCTTTCTCTTACTTGATCTATCCGTCTGTTTTGTCTCTGCGGTTATCCCGTGGAATATTTCTCGCTAAATCCTCTCGTTGCGTACAGGTCTTAGCGCGGAGGATAGGGCCGGCATCGTAAATGCTCTGAAGGTAGGTTTCTCGGCTATATTCAACTCTTTAGAGGACAAGTGTTTTCCCCCTTCTATCGTCTTCTTTTCTTTCTTTTATGTTGGCTTATTCGGGTATTTGTCGACTATGTTAACCTGAATAGGTTTCTCTTGTTGGTTGCAGAACAAGCTTCAGAGCCTTGCCGGGCAGCACGCCGACGTACTGGAAACATTATCTCCTACAGTCAGAAAGCGTGTTGAGGTTCTGAGGAAAATCCAGGTTGACTTCCTTTTTTCTCCATTCTGTTATATCTTTTAAATGCTGCGCAATAAATCCAGGTTGACTGATTTGTGATCTTTCCATTTTGATTATCACTCTGTTTCTATTTCTTTTCTGTGGCTACTACTTACCATGTAATTGTTCATTGAGATCTTACTTAGTACATATGCTGCGCAATAAATAGTTCTGTTTGTGGTCTACTTTTTTTCATTATAATTTTTTTTATAAGATTATTTGTCATTACTTTCTTTAAAGTTAATTTTGGCGGATAAACTCACTCATTTTATATTTCTAGCTGTTTTATGATTATGATGTTTTATTTAGCTTCCTTATGTCTTTTTTGCCATATATTTCTCTTCCAGATGATAAATTTAATGTTTTTGGTGAAGAGCAGTGTTCTCTCGCTCTCTTCTTTTAGCTCCGCTTGTCTTTCTTTATTGGTTAACTTATAGTTGTTTGTACTGCTTATAATGTAGTCAGTATATTTTTATTTTATCACTTATTTATAAAGAATGAAGTTATACTTGTTCTTCAAATAATTCAGTTTCATGTGCTTTATAGATTGAATTTAATCTAATAAATTTTATAATGATTTATTTGTGATGCTAAATGTATGGAAAAAGAAAGTTAGTGCACATACCTTAATAGAACCAAGGTTGCATATGTCGGATGTTGGGGACATGTCGTTTGTGTTTTTCATGTCAGTTTTAATATGCGGATGGATATATTTGGGATATTTCATATGCAAGTTTCAATAGTTATTAAAATTCTTAATCCACAAAAGAAGCAAGAAGCCAAAAGAAGCAAGAAGCCCGGAAGTTACTGACAACAATCAAAGATAAGGAATCCCCGATCCAAAATCAAAAGGCTAAGCAGAATAGACACCGAAAACGTATGTGCATATGGAAGAAAACCAGTAGAAGTAGGAAGAGAGTCGAGAAACAGTCCACAAAGCGGAACAATTTCATTTTGATGTCTATTTAATTACATATGCTAAATAAAATAAATTAAAAAAAATCAATTGTTATACCACCGGGAAACATGATATATTGGCCAATATATCTGCCTATATATCGGTCAATAGTTTATATATTTCAAAGTCATATTTTGCAAAAAAAATGTCAGAAACATGTAGTTTTATCCGTGATATTCACAACACTGATTAGAACTATGAATAGCATTTTTGTGAAGTGATTGATGGAAGCTTAACATTGATTCTAAAAATGCTATCACAATGGGGTTAGGTTGAGAGTTTTGGGCATTTATTAAGCCATCTTTGTTCCCAAATGACTGGAAAATGATATTTAATTTAATATCTATCAACAAATGGAACGTCCAAGTTTATGCTATTTATGAAGAAATCAATTTTTTTGAGTCGGACAATGAAGTGTTGGGAGAGATTTGTGGATCATATACTCAAAACAATCCATCAACTTTATTGAATCATTTCATGCTTATGGAAGTAACTTTATACTAATTCAATTGATGAAAAATCTGCAGAGCAAATAAAAGATGTTAGTATGATTTTTTTATTGATCTAGAAAAATACATGATCAAATATTATGAGATTTGTGAGTTTTAAGGAAGAAATGAGTGTGTCAATGGTCTGTTAAAATTATGTAGCATATGTATGATAGATCACTACCTAGTATTATTATGAGATTTGACTGGATGCTTTTAAGGAAGAATGAGTGTGCCAAAGGTTTATTAAAATCATTAAGAATATGTATGATAGAGCACTGACTACTATTACTAGGGATGGAGTGATTTGTTTCAATCATAGTTGTTTTATACTTTTATCATTTACATTGATCAACATTCAATCCTTATTTTTTGTGATATTAATGGAGATTTTCAAAAGATTTGAAATTAATTGTTCTTATGCATGTTTTTTGTTGACACATAATTTTAATTACCGAGGCGTTCATCGAATTGAGTGAGAAATTACAACAATTAAGATATTGATTGCATAAGAAGAGAGATGCTAGTGGTGAAATTGGGAGGTTTGTTGGCAAGGACAGTTGTTAAAGAACTGCACATGCGACTTGGTAAATGCATCTTTAGTGCCAAATGGGCAAAATTGATTGAATATGATGAGGAGATCAAGATCAGTGAAATTAGAAGGTGATTGGAATGGAAATGATATGAGATGAACTCACCGTCTTTAGGTAGGTATGAGGAAATGTTTGGATAATATTGATGGAAGGTCTCAAGTCCTATTTTAGACCAAAATAGATTTGTGAAAGCAGGTGAAACCAATGTTTGACTAAGGTTCGGTTTGGGAGTGGGATGTTGGTGGTTTTGACTATTTTAATTGCACCAAAGCTTTAAAATGGAGGTTACTAAAATACTTACATTTCTCTGATGAGGTGGATAAAAAATGTTATGGAGTACAGACAGAGCCAAGAGATCACACTTAAAACATGGTTTGCTCTAATAGGGGCATCAGAGGAGGAAGTAACTTCAGTAAGGCAGTCTGTGATTTTCTATCTTTTGTCTTTGGAATAGTTTGTTTAAAGTCAGTTCAATGCGTGGATTAAATTTATTTTCTTTCGACGCAATCAAACAACTTTTTGAAGTATTTCCCCATCATGCTGCCAGAAATTTAAAGTGTCTCACCGGTTTCCTTCAACCAAATGGATTATGATTGAAGAAAACATGTACTGTTTGGTAGACTGATTAGCGTAAAATTTAGTCACTCTTATTAATATGTATCATTGAGAAATTGTGTAAAAACTAGGTCCTTTTCCTTAAGGAACGCGTCACATGGTCCGAATGCGGCGTTTTGGCAAGGACCACTGCATCTCCAGAACTTGGGTGTAGTGTTAAATATGCAAGAGTTCTCGTCGTATGGTCCGAATGCGGTGTCTTTGCAAGGATCGTTGCACCTCCAAGAGGACTTGGGTATAGTGTTAAATAGACAGAAGTTCTCACATATTAGACGTCCTAGGGAAGTATGTCGTGAGAATTGTGATCGACTTAGGTTTGGAAGTTAGGATATAGGTTATGCTAACAAGGAGAGCGATGAAAGTAGTAGATATGATGATTAGTGGTAAGATAAATATTTTATGCCTGCAAAAGATTAGATGAGTTAGTGAGAAAGCTAAATTTTTAGATAATTCAGGTTTTAAATTATGGTACATAGGAAAAAATAAAACAAACAGTGGAGTAGGTATTATTGTGGATACAACTTGAAAGGATGAAGTTGTTGGGGTAAGTAGAAAATGTGATATAATCTTATCTCTAAAATTGGTCATAAGAAAGGAAACTATTAATGTGATCATTGCTTACACGTCACAAGTAGGATTAAGTGAAGCTATTAAATTGCAATTTTGGAAAGACTTAGATGATCTAGTTAGAGAAATTCTACAAAGAGAGAAAATTTTCATAGTGAGAGACTTAAATGGACATAAGAAAGGAAAATGTAGATTACACAGTCTTTTTTGGAGGATATGGATATGGAGAAAGGAATGAAGAAGGACAAACTATTTTAGACTTCGTCGTATCGCATGAGCTAATTGTATCAAATACACTTTTCATAATGAGAGAAGGATATTTAATTATGTTTAAAAGCGGACCAAATAATTCACAAATTGATTATTTTATGACTCGCAAAAGGTATTAAATGATTTGTAAGAATTGCAAAGTCATAGCAGAAGAAAGTTTGACAACACAATATAGATTAGTGATGTTAGATGTACAAATTAAATATAATAAATTTAAGACAAAAACAAAAATATTGCAAAACAATCGGTGATGGAACTTGAAGATGAAAGCACAGGTTGCTTTCAAGATGGCAGTTATGAAACAACTCGTTGATGATTCTTATGCTGATCTTAATGTCTCATGAGAAGTTATGTCTTCACATTTAAGGATAAGTGAAATAACGTACTTGGAGTATCAAAAGGTCGTGTGCCCCCAAATAAAGAATCTTGATGGTGCAAAGAGAAAGTGCAAGACAAAGTGAGGGCAAAGAGAGTCAGCTATAAATAACTCTATGCTTGTAGGAATGATGAAAACTTTGTCAGGTATAAAGTCGTCAAAAGAAAAGCTAAACACGCAATAAGTAAAGTAAGAAATCAAGTTATGAAAAATTTTATAAGCGACTAGATACCAAAGATGGAGTGTGACATATATAAAATTGCTAAAGATTAAGACGAGAGACTAACAACTTGGAGAATTAATTTGGTTTCATGTCAGGGAGGTCAGCCATGGAAGCTATACAACTCTTAAGGAAACTCATTGACAACTATCGTGAAAGAAAACAAGATTTGCATATGCTATTTATAGATCTTGAGAAGGCTTATGATAGAGTTCCAAGAGAGATCTTATGGAGAGTCTTAGAAAAGAAAGGTGTAAATGTATCATATATTGACATAATCAAAGATATGTATACAAATTCAGTAGAAAGGGTGAGGACATCTGGAGGATTAACACATGATGTCCTTATCACTGTTAGCTTACATCAAGGTTCAACTTTAAGCTCTTATATCTTTACCCTTATCTTAGATGAGCTCACCAGACATATCCAACAAGCAATACCTTGGTGTTTATTGTTTGTGGATGATATTGTTTTGGTTGATGAGACGTGCGAGGGTGTAAACGCAAAACTTGAATCTTGTCAAGATACTTTCGAAAAGAAGGGTTTTAGGTTGAGTAGGGCAAAGATGGAGTATATGGAGCTTAAATTTAGCAGTACAAGAAGAACGGATGACTTCGTTACTAAGTTGGGTGATCAAGATATTTCCCGTAGTGAGTGTTTTAAATATCTTGGATCGATAGTTCAAAAAGACGTAGGTATTGATAAAAATGTGGCACATAGAATCCAAGCGGGATGGTTGAAGTGGAGAGGCGCGTCAGGGATCTTATGTGATAGTAAAGTATCACTAGTGCTTAAGGGAAAGTTTTACCGTACTGCAATTAGACCCGCGATACTCTATGGTTCTGAGTGTTGGGCAGTGAATTGTGTGCATGAACAAAAAATGAGAATTGCGGAGTTGAGAATGCTTAGGTGGATGTGTGGACACACGAGATTGGATAAAATTAGGAATGAATGTATTAGAGATAAGACATGAGTAGCACCAATTGCAGAGAAGATGCGAGAAGCTCGTCTAAGATGATTTGGACACGTACAAAGGAGACCATTAGAGGCACCTGTTAGGCGTTGTGAGAGTCTAGTCACTATGCATGTTAAACGAGGGAGTGGTAGACCAATAAAGACTTGGAATGAAACTATAAGGAAAGACATGATGTACTTAGGCATTAGTGAGATTATGACAAAAGATAGGGCACAATGGCGTCAAAGGATCCATATAGCCGACCCCACTATAGTTGGATATAAAGGCTTGAGTGTTGTTGGTGTTATGTTGTATCTGTTTTTCTCCATTTCAATAGTTCAGAGAAGGGGAATCCTTTGGGGTGTTCCCTCCGATTGTTATGCGGAGTGGACATTTCTATCATACAATATGGATGGTGCTGTTTAGCAGATTATATTTGTAATGCTGCGTTGACAGCACTAGGAAAGTGTTTATTTACAATTATTTCATGTTGTTTGTAGGTAGTTTCATTCCATTTTTAATATGTAATTGTGCTATTTTTATAATTTTTGGTTAATTTCCTGATATAATTTTTTTCCTAAAGTTAGATTTTTTTTTACTTGTTACATTTGAAGTGCATGTATTTCATTGTACTTTTTTGGCCCTATTTTAACCTTATTCCTCCCTGCTCAAGTGTGATTTATGTTCAACTCAGAAACTCTAGCAAATTCAAAATTCCAATCTTTATTAAAACAATGTCATCATTTAGCATCAAAATTATTTATGAATTCATCTGTTGCAATAAATCGCACAGGTCGAGCATGATGAGTTTGAGGCTAAATTTCATGAGGAAAGAGCAGCCCTTGAAGCTAAATACCAAAAGCTTTATGAACCTCTGTACATTAAGGTGATTTCTCAATTTGTTTTTTCAGTTTTTAGTATACCCTGTCATTTTTTTAGTTTAAAGACAGACATTGTTTTGGGGATTGCGCAGAGGTATGAGATTGTAAATGGCTTGGTTGAGGCTGAGGGTGTTGCTGATGATTCTGCAGGGAATGTTGATGATGATAAAGCAAATGAAGGTTAATTTTTTTGGTTAATTTTCTCTTTTCTTACGATCATTGCCATCCTAATATTTTGTACTTACCCAATTTTGAACACAGGGAAAGGCGTGCCTGAGTTTTGGCTTACAGCAATGAAAACCAACGAAGTGCTATCCGTGGAGGTACAGTAAAAACAACCACTATCTCAACATTATTTTGACGTGATAATTTTGTTTAACTCATAGTTCTATTTGGTTCATCGATGTAATCAGATCCATGAGCGTGATGAGGATGCTTTGAAATATCTTAAAGATATCAAGTGGTCAAAACTTGATGATCCAAAGGGGTTCAAGCTTGAATTCTTCTTCAATCCTAACCCCTTTTTCAAGAATTCTGTGCTAACTAAAACATATCACATGATTGATGATGACGAACCAATTCTAGAGAAAGCAATAGGGTATGCAGTTAGTTTATTATATTGATAGATCAGTATTGATTAATTTTGCTTATTCATCACCATTGACAGTTGTATTTTTTTATTGAAGAACTGAAATTGAATGGTTAGCCGGGAGATGCTTGACTCAGAAAGTTCTTAAAAAGAAGCCAAAGAAGGGATCCAAGAACACCAAACCAATTACAAAGACTGAAACATGCGAGAGTTTCTTCAATTTCTTTAGTCCTCCGCAAGTTCCAGAAGATGATGAGGAAATTGATGAAGAGGCTGTATGCTATTCGTCAAACCAATTTGATCCAGTGATATTTATGCAGCTAAACAGGTTAAATAAAATTATTGACTCTATTCCTGCTGTTTATTTATCTACAGGCTGAACAGCTACAGGACCTGATGGAACAAGACTATGACATTGGGTAAGCCATTCTCCATTTTTTTTATTTGATTGCAGAATGAGTGCCTTCACTCAACTGTTTGTATGCAGATCCACTATCCGTGACAAGATTATTCCTCATGCCGTCTCATGGTTTACTGGGGAGGCTGTTCAAGAAGAGGATTTCGAAGATGCGGGAGAAGATGATGAGGAGGGGGATGAAGAGAATGATGATGAAGAAGAAGATGAGGAAGATGAGGAAGATGAAGATGAGGATGAAGAGGAAGAGGAGCCCAAGGCCAGAAAGAAGGTGAGTCTTCTGTTATATCTTTTAAATTTCCTTTTGCATATGTTTTTAGGAATGTGAATGCTGATGACTTCTATCTTCTTTCCTTTGGTTGAACCGAGCAGCCTTCAGCAGTGCACAAGGTACTTTTTTTTTCAGTAATTCTGCACTCCCTAATAGATGATACACTATTGAAATATGGTTACATGAGCCCTTGGCAATTATGCTATGAAAATAGAGAAAACTTAAGTTTTATAATTTGTTTTATCACCCTAAAACCTAAACTCTTAATATAGTTGTTTACATATAGCTCATTTTAAGTGCTCCTTTATTTTATATGATTATTTATAATGGGGAATAATTACAGAAAAACTATCCACCGTGTGAGTTTGCATAAATACATGGATCTTCCCCTGTTTACAACTTGAGCCTACTTGCACAAAAAAACTTCCTCCACGGTTTGGTAAATTGTAAATGTTAATTAAGGAAATTGATATACACATAATGACAGAAGATATCCACAGTTTTTTATTATTCGCATCTTAAAAGGGAACTAGAATTGTTATTCACAAATTATTTATATTATCCGAAGATCAATGCAGAAGAAAAATTATACAAGATATTCATTCATGCAATTACACAGTATTCTATCTTAGTAAAAATAGTATTGGATTTTTTTAATCCAATTAATAAGTGTATTTACTTGGAAGTCTCCAACACAGAGTATTTATTATACACACATTAAATCTTAAAATGGGTATAATCATTTTAGTAAGAACTCTTGATAAGTTTGTGAGGAACAACATTAATGTCAATTGCAACTGAAAAAGAAATTGAAAATTCACCTTTTTTATTCCTTGAATTATTGGTTAGATATTTTGTTTGCTGATAGAGAATCTTTTAATTCAAATAAATGATTAGATATTTAGGGCACATTTGGGGGCACGGATGTTTCGCGGAGCTCATCTGCGTGGTCCTGGTGGATTTCCACGGGAAATCCTTGGAAATTAAAGGGCGGGGTTGATCCCGCTGTTCTTCCATGGTCGCCACCGTGTAGGGTGGCCCGTGCGGGATCCTCCCCGCCAAACACACCTTTGGTTTTCTGATAGTCAAAGGGGAAGTTCCCTATGTAATTACAGTTTGTGTGATGGTTATATAATATTTGAGGTTGATAATGGGCTGTCTGATTGTAGAAAGCTGCTGGAGGAGATGGCCAGCAAGTTGACAGGCCTCCAGAATGCAAGCAGCAGTAACTTGGTATCAGCACGCGATGCATATTATGCTTTTACATATATATTCTCAAAATTTATTGTTTGTGTGAACTCCAGCTTCCTGTTCGACTTTTTTTTTTGTCTTTTAGTATTATTATAATGCGTCAGTTTTGTGCTTATAGCGTGTCTTTTACTATATGTATGATTACAATTTGTTACTGTTTAGTTGGTTGCTTAGCCTTCTTAGCGGAACTCTAGTTGAAATGGCTAATGTGCGACCAATTAGCTAATGAAATTCATGAGAATCTGCATTTCCTATCTTCCTTCCTATACATTTTGTTTCTTTGTATTATAGTTCACATCAAATACAAATTAATTATTATAGGTTGCGTTTGGCCCTTGGTGGATGATGCTCTGGCAAGGCCTTCCTCTGTGCTGTTTATGCTCGAGCTTGTTTGATGTCCCACTTTCTTTGCACAATGTTAAGGGAATATAGATATTTGGAGGCACACTAAAGATTGAATATTGGTCATTGGATCATGAGAGAGCATGAGGGAGAAGAGTTGGGAGAAAGAGAGGGGGAGAGAAAGAGAGGGGAGTGAGATGGTGAGGGAGAGGGGAGTGAGATGGAGAGGAGAGAGAGGGGAGAGAGGAGAGTGATAAAGAGATGGAGGGGGAGAAATTAAATTTTATAAATTAAAATTTGCAAAATTTTAATCTATAAAATAGGAATAGTAATTTATATTTTTTGTGGTCATTTTAAGTACTTATGTATATATATATATATATATATATATATATATATATATATATATATATATTGAAAAAAATTTCGGGTGCGTGCGCAGCCCGTCATAGGCCGGTGCAGTCCGTAACAATGCATCGAGCACGGGCGGGTGAAGTTTGTGCACAGTCGGGCGAAGGCCGCCCGAGAGCTTTGAGCATGGGCGTGGCCTCGAGCATGGGCGTGGCCCGTACGAAGAAGCTCGTATATATATAAATAAATATATATATTAGCATCCCATTTATAGATATTAGCACCCCCAATGATATATTTTGATTTTACTTCTAATCAAAATATTTGTTGATATTATATTGTTGTTTCAAATGAATGAAAATATCTAAATATTTTTCATTTTTTGATGGTGTGCTCATAGTTGGTGTGAAAATAGAATTTTTGGAGTGTTAATATAATATGGCGGCTAATAGTGAATTTTTGGGTGCTAATAACATTGTTCCCTCTATATATAAGTAATGGTGAGGGTCCTTGTTAAGGCCTAATAATTATTATTTTTACTGCTTACTTCCTAACCAGTTCGAACTGGTCGAACTGGTCGAACTGGTTCTACTGGAATTGAACCAAAATAACTTTTCGATTGTAATTATGCAATTGTATAAAATATATTTTAGTATTATTAGATTTTTTATTATCACATAAAATAAACACCTTTAATTGTAATATATATAATATCTCTGTTGTGAAATATAAGATTTAAATTTATATAAATATTAAATGTTATAATATTTTTAAATCTTAAATCTAATGTTTTTATTTTTGAATAAATTATACCATTTTAAAATATTAATTATACATATGTATTAATCTAAATATAATATTTTTAAAATGGTAATATGTTATTACATGTTATAATAAAATTAATAGTGCTTTAAATTTAATATGATATTATATAATAATGCTTTTAAATTTAATATGTTATTATACTAAATAAAATGAATTGAAATACATTATAAAAATTATATTTCAGAATTATACATTAGAGGCAAGCTAATCCAATGAAGGGGTCTTCTCCGTCCACCCAGGTGACATGGGATCAAATCCCACTTAATGCCAAATTTTAATAATTTTGCATATTTAGTTGGCCCGCCGGGGAACTGGCCTCGGTTTTCCGGTTAACTCGGACAGTTCCCTGATTTTCGGGCTATCCATGGATGGAGCTAGAGCGGTCAGGGGTCCAAAACGGAGTCCCACCGGCCAGTCCGTTTTTCAAAAGCTTCGTTCCTAATCTAGTTACTATAGTAGCATAAATATGGAGAAGACAAAATGTTTTTATCAGCTAGCATAGCCTAAAATTTGGTCACTTTCAAAACATCCCGATGAATAATTTGGTCACTGAATATATTGAATATCAGAATTCAGTTCTATTTTTCAACTTCAATGAGAATTGATTCAGAGTTAACTCATTCAAACTTTCAACCCAGGGTTCCTATAGAATCTCTTATACTCATATTAATGCACTTGTACTATTATACTTAAAACTATAGTAGATAAAAGATACTGGTCAGATGTAACAGATCTTATTCATAACCATACAATACAAACAAAGTATACGCACCTTATGCAACTCATGCTGCGTACGCTCTAGCGAATATACCACGACAACGAAGAAAGAAAACTTCATGCGTTACATGTGAGGCAACACTCTAAAATAAATCCTAGGCTCTTCACTTATAACCCATTGGTTTTAAATCAGATGCATCCATTCTCACATATAACTAATACTAAACAAATTCAAAAAAAAAAAAAAAATACAGAGGCCACTTTTGTTTCCTGTGCTAGCGGTCTCCATGGGAGAGAAATCTGATGCGGGGAAATTTTTTTCAGAGATCACTTGTTGTCGTTGAAGGTCGCTAAAGGAGGTGCCGCATTTGTGAAATACGAAGCAAGATCGATCTTCGAAACGTCGTGCTTGGTCAGGAAAGGGTGTTGCTGAAACAGAGAAAAATAGTAAAATAGAAGCTCAATGAGATCTGCAAAAACTAAGAAACAGAGATAACAGAGGACGCGATATAGATGGGCGTACTAATAGCAATTGTGCAGATTGTCTGTCCTCAGGCTTCTTCTGTAAACTGAGTTACAAAAAAAACAATAGGATGAAAATAATAGAAGGCGAACAATCAAAGTATAATCATAAGATTCTAAAGCGCTAATCATCAATAATTCAGTATAAACTTTTGATCAATAGTCAATTTCCCTCGTCGAATAAGCCACGGGGGGTAAAAAAATAATAATGTCTTTGAATAAATTGCATTACATTATTTGCTGGCTGTGCTTGTAATTCATAATGGGTAAGTGTAAATATGATGGTGGCGGCTGAAGATTTCAACTTCCAGGTTAAAAAGTATCCTCTGTCCCCCAAATGCTGAACATATTTTTCAAAAATTATTTTAAATAGCTTCTATTCATGTTAAGTATCTGCATCATTTTTCCCCTAATCCTTTCAATCCTAATCGCGTCCACCCATGCATCTATTGTGTGCATTTTCTACCCATCCTCATGGACGTCCAAACCACTAAGGTTTCTTTTTGCACGGCGGTAGCGGTTGTGAATGCGGTGGTAATGAACTGTCGTTCGTGAACTCCTGACCTCACCTATTGAGCTTCATTCACTTTTATGTTCAAAACTAGTTTCAATTTTGGTGGCTGTCATAACCGTTGTCATACCGAACATATATTCTATGACGGTAGCATTTTTGTCCAAACTCACCGGTGTAAAAATGCCACACGCCAAACTGAGCCTAAGGCTCCGTTTGGCACGGTGGTAGCGGCCATGAACGCGGTGGTTATAAACCGTCATCCGTGAACATCGGATCTCACCTAAGGAACTTCATTCATTTTATGCTCAAAACTAGTTTTTTTTCTTGGTGGCTCCGTTTGGCACGACGGTGGCGGTCGTGAACGCAGTGGTCATGAATCGTTATTTGTGAACACCCGACCTCACCTAAAGAATATCATCCACTTTTATGTTCAAAACTAGTTTTCTTTTCTTGGTGGTGGTATAACGGTGACATTTTTGTCAATCACCAGTGCAAAAACGCCGCACCAAATAGAGCCTTAATTCATCTTCACTTGATTCTCCATTCACCCCTCTAATATAATCATATTCCTCAATTATGCTTCCTAATTTTACCACATCCCTATTACCACACATTTAAAACCACGATGGGATCTACATTTTTTTTTTGAGTAAGATGGGATCTACATATTGCGCAGGGTTTAAATATTTAAGTTGCAAGTTCTATTTCACCCTAACTTTGCATACCTCCCTCTATTTTTTTTCAAAATTACCAGCCTCCACCATAAACTTACATGTAAACTTGGGGTGTGTGTGAGAGTGGTGGGGGTGGGGGTGGAGGGGTGGTTCCTTAATTAAGTAAAGTTAGAGGAGAGATTTTTGTAATTAATCCTAAAAATAAATGCAAGTGGTTTTAAAAAAAGAGAGACATAAACACATACCATGCTGAAATGAATGAACAGAACTCCTTTGAAAATTGGTCTGGAGGGGCAAAAGGAGGCGGATTCTCAACAACAGCTTCAAGGATATCATAATAACTGTCGACCGGAGGATATGCAAATTTGCCAGTTCCGCATTCGAGCATAACTAACCCAAAGCTCCAAATGTCACTGATATACCCATGCTTGCTCTCGCTGATTCTTTCGGGCTATCAAAACAAAATCTCTCACAATAAATTTCAGGTTTGAAACTGGATGTGATGAAATGCACAATATTGTTTTTATTTAATCCATGGGAAGCTAGCCCAGTTTATACACAAGAATATATATACCCAAATCAAGGAATAAATAAAATATCATTAATCTTGTATTTCACATGCTTATGGCAAAGTTAATCCATTTGCGCACGATTGGACGGCTGAAATAATGATCCCTGAGAAGGGAAACAAAGAGCGTCAAAAAGTAATGTTTACACTCCCTCATCAAGACGGTAACTGGATTAATTTCATTTTCAACATGCTTTTTACTTACTAGAGTCTTTGTATTAGCAATCCATTCATCAACTCGGTTACCTTCAGTTGACATGTATGCTAATCAGCCAAATCTTTAGCTTCACTTTTTTGAAATGTTGGTAAAGATCAGTGTGTTTTATCCCATCGTGTTTCGGAGTCAAAACTCATGGATACGAGTCACTTCGGAATTTTTTCTTTTAATTTAAATAATTTTTTTGAATACTCTATTACACTCGGATACGCTCGAATATGCTCGAAAATTCTCTAAAATAGTGTACATTGTGATGATGATAGGTAGAAAGACGTGTTCGGATGATGAGTGGAGGGAGTCAACTGATTATATAGCTTCATTCATGACTCCTATCTATAATATGAAAGGATTTCATTACCCTATATAAATTGCCTTCATTAGTGTATTATATGTAGCCGACCCCACTATAGTGGGATAAAGGCTTGAGTATTGTTGTTGTTGTATATTACATGTGAGATAATAATTTAAAAATAAATAATGAGGACGTGAATGTCACACATATCCTCATATTAATTTATATCCATATTTAAATAATTAAATTTGGAATTTATCCCACATCCTACTCTTTTTGAAAATCATGAATCGTGTATTTGTATCTGTCTCATTTTCGTCCCGGCGCAACATAGTTTAAGATGCTTAGTATACCCTAAATAGTTCAAACTGTGTAGGTTGTAGCCTTGAATTCATCTTAAATACAAGATCTTGCAACAATACTTCAGTTCTTGCTTCTATAAGATTGCATTGCCCTGATGCTGATTAAAGCCAACTTGTAAACGTGCAGAGTCATCATCCATGCATGCTTCTAATGTAATATATTTTCCTTTCTCAATCCCTTACCAGGCTCAAGGCAATAAAGAATTTATTTGGGATCATGCACACCTATTTTATTCATGGGCAGCTACCAATTTATAGACAAGGATGCACACCTATTTTATGGACTAAAAATAAATGAAACATCACTAATTTTAATATACATGTTTAAATCATCAATGGTAATTACGGCAATCATGTGTCAACAAGTATGTTAATAGAAAGTATCATAATACAAGGACAATAACTTCTATTGTAGGATATTGATAATAAAATTAACGGCTTCATGAACTCACAGGCATATATTTGTAAGTCCCAGTCATGGTATCTCTTAATTCTGAAGAGCTTGCCAGAATAGCACTCACGCCAAAGTCAGATATCTTTACCTCCCCACGATGATTAATAAGTATGTTGGATGGCTTTAAATCCCTGTGAATAATATGCTTTTCATGGTGTAGAAATATTAATCCTTTGAGCACCTGAATAGATGGAGTGCGGAATTTTAGCTGAAATTTAATTTAAAAATCCAAATGCTACAACAAAGACACTACAATGGATCGAGAAAATTTATCAAATGCATACTAGCCTGCCTACAGATTGCAGCCAAATATCGCTCAGGTATCATAACTACTTTCTTTAGAAAATCAGATAGAGAGCCACCATCCATGTATTCCAAGACAATTGATATAGCACCATTGTCATAGAAACACTGGTAGCACAAAACAACATATAGACTATGTGATGACAAGTTGATTTTCAACTCCTGGGCAATCTGCTTGCGTGCATTCTCTTGAATGTTCATTTGCATAACCTATACAGACAAATTACAGTAAATAATAATTTAAAGAGCTATTAATAACAATTTAATGTGGAATTATGTTAATAACTCATGCTAAAAAAAAGCACAAATAATGCCAATAATCATTATTATAAATTCATGCATATTGTCAACCATGGATGAGAAACATAAATAAATATATCATTCTTAATTTAATGAACTTGTTTTCCTTGTCAAATTATGATGTATAAGTTTAGTGTTAGATAATAATTATTTAAATATTGGCGCCTCAAGCATATGCTGTTATACCTGTGAAGCACAATTACTTCTCAAGCTCAATAAGTAAATCAAATAAACAAATTTTAACATACATTGAAACTCAGATGATGAAACAGTCCAGCTCGAGCTTGATAGAATCAAATAAGTCAATTCATCATTCAACAATAGGGTATACATATATATATATATACATATATATATATATATGCATATATATATATGCATATATATGCATATATATATATGCATATATATGCATATATATGCATATATATATATGCATATATATATATATATATATATATATATATATATATATAGAGAGAGATATAGATATACATGAGAGGGTGACCACAACACCCGAGGTGAGCCTAAGCTATATCTATCATATATAGTATCTCTAACACCCCCCCCCCCCACTCACGGGGGATCATACACCGAGAGTTTGGATAATAGATAGATATGTTGGTTCTGCATCTGTGGCTTAGACATCAAATCTGGAAGTTGCTGCTCAGAAGGCACAAAGTAAGTGACGCAGAACGAATCTATAGGCGGCGGATAATCGATAACCTAACCCTACATGCTATACAAATCCGACAGCGTGTATTTAAATTAGATAATAAATTTCAACATCCCACGCAAACAAATTCACTGTAAGGCAAAATAAATAATTAGACAAATCAAGCTTAGGCTTTCCTCCGCGTGGAGAGCCAAAGCGAGAGCGCGTGACGATTGAACCCTGCAAATCACAATATTTATCCAAACAAATAGCTACCATGCAAGAGATCCAAAACAAGTATAAAATCAAATCCAATATAAATATGCTGAAAATAATAATCCAGTGCAACGAAATCTCACCAAATTGTGAGCTGACCAAGACACTGAAGAATTCGGAGCCGGAGATACGTATACGACGATCCGAGGTGAAACCGGAGGCGTGGAAAGCGATGTAGGTGGCTGTCCTCGACGGTGGAAGGTAGAATCGGGACAGAGATCGATAAATCCGGCCCCGTATGGGTAAATCCGAGCAAGGGTTGGATGGATCCGATGTTTGGTAGTGGATCCGGACTAAGGGAAAAGATATGGGTGGAGGGAATGACGGGTCGGGGATGAAATTTCAGATCTGGACTAATATAGAAAGTTACGGGCTGTGGGAGGCGGTTCCACGGGAGGGGAGGGGATAGTGGCCAAACAGGCGGCTTATGATAAGGGGGCCGACTGTGGGGAGGAGAGGGCGGGAAGTGGCGGCTATGGGATTAGAGGGGAGGGTTTGGCTAGGGGGAGGCTGCGGGTGCGGAGGCAGATGGTGGCAGGGCAGCCTGGAGGGTGGCGGCTTGGCGGAAGGAGGCTGGTGTTACGGGTCCTCCGGCATTTATCTTATTATATTAGTATTATGTTGTATCGAATCGTTATGTATTCTTCTTATATGTTTGTAGTTATTTTGGGTATTTAATCCCGTGCCTGTTGGGCCTTACATAAGGAAGCCTAGTCATGTAATTGGAATTAAGCAATGAATGAATGAAGTTTCTTTTATCTCTCTAACTTCCTCTCTCTCTCTCTAAACCCTCTCGTCCTCTAGGGTTTCCTCTTCCTCTTTCCCCAACTTCGTCTCCTTTCTCAAGCTCTAGGGTTTCAACGCCCTTGTATCTTCGTTGTTCATAACATCTTGGTATCGGAGTCATCCTTTCTCGGCTCCACACTTCTACTGTCCTCTCGGTTTCACCAAGCAGGGTATCCTCCAGCGTCGCTGCACGTCCACGCCATCAATGGATGCAACGGGTTTCTGCTTCTCCAACGGCTGCATTCGCTTCACATCTGCAGCCGACAGCCCCGTCGACTTCCAGCAACACAGACCAGCAGACAACATCTCTTCCCGACCTCTTCCGTCGAAGCCAACAACCACAACCTTCTTGCTTCCTCAAGCCGAACGTTGCTGACGTCAAGTCGCCGTCGTCACCTGCATCCGGGAGCGCATCCCACTTCCGCCTCTGTTATACTTGCCCAAGCCGCACGCTCCTGGCGTCCAGTCGACGTCATCGCCTGCACGCTGGATGTGAATCACGCTTTTCCCCTTCTCTGGGCGCTGCTCTTTCTCTGTTTTCAAGTCGTGCATGCCCAGTCTTCTCAAGCGTCCAGCCTTTCAAGTTCTGAGCCGCAACTTCGGGGAACTGTGCAGACCGTCCCCCCCCCCTCCAACCTAATTCATCTGGCTTTCACGGAATTGATTTTTAATTAATTGCTTGTGAATTAATTAATTCCCCTTGAATTAATTAATTCTCCTTTGAATTTATTATTTTTTTTATTAATCATGATGGGCACACAACCACGCCACATAAAACTTAGAGCCGCAGAAGAAGTTGCCTTTTGTTCGACGTTGTGGAAGATGTTGAACACATTTTAGGCTTCCATATCTCGCCTCAACACCACACTCGACAAATTAATGACTTCAGAACACTTCGGTGTTCCGCCTCTTCCAGTTTCGGAGCCCTCCCAACCCACACAGCTTGTGCCGCCACCACCGTCGCGACGTGTGCCACCACCACCGCATCTTGTTCCTCCACAGCCACCAGTTGAGCCGCCTCTGCCTGTCACAGTTGTCGTCATTCAACCACCCTCATCATCGTCTCCTCCACCGGCTCCTTCGGCCGACTCGTCGTCGCTTCTGTCGGCTCTTGCTCCGTCGGCCCCGGCCATGCCACTCCCATCAGCCACTTTGGCACCTCTTCAGCCGGCCCCTGCTCCACCGACCCGGACAGATCCATTCCCGTCGTCGCATGTCGTCCCTTCGACCTTCGTATGGCTGCTGTTTGCAGCCCCTCCAGTGGCCTGGACGAAGCCATTCCATATGCAACCCAATTTCCTGATGACGCCATCGCTCCTCGCCGACGACACCACTGTCGACGCATTACCACGCGTTGTTCTGGAGGGAGGCCAAGGTACCAGATGGTCTGGCCACCCGCATGAAGCACGAGCTTGAGAGCAAGCTTGTTTTGAAGGACGGATGAAGTGTTACATGTCCTCCGTCATTTATCTTATTATATTAGTATTATGCTGTATCGAGTCGTTATGTAGTCTTATTATATGTTTAAATATATTCATGCTTGTAGTCGTTCTGGGTATTTACGCCCGTGCTTATTGGGCCTTACATAAGGAGGCTTTATTATATAATTGGAATTAAGCAATGAATGAATGAAGTTTTTTTATCTCTCTAACTTCCTCTCCCTCTCACTCTAAACCCTCTCCTCCTCTAGGGTTTCCTCTTCCTCTTTCCCCAACTTCGTCTCCTTTCTCAAGCTCTAAGGTTTCACCGCCCTTGTATCTCTGTTGTTCATAACAGCTGGCTGGCCGGCGGCTGCAGGGGAGTTGATGCAGCAGGCCGCCGGGTTTGGGAGGAGGACTATGGGGTGGAAAGAGATTTGAGGGGTGGAAGATGGAGGCTAGGGTTAGGGGAAGACTTGAGAAAGGAGATAACAACCTAGGAGTCATCACCTAGGGTTCCACGGAGTCGGCACCGTGGCGGGATTGCGGGAATCCAGGAAAACCTTTCTCCAAATTCTGCAATGCCTATAATCAGCCCACACATGATTTATTTATAATAAAAGGAGGCTAGGGCATCCCACCATCGATGACTATGATTGGTTGGAGGTGGAGCCACTCAAATACATCAAAAATAATGCAAACATAATGAACTAATATATGAAATCGATTCGCATCGCGAATCCGGACGCATCAGCAAAGTCCGATTGTCGATCCGGACACGTCATATATGGAAAGTCGCCAAATGGCCCCGAACGGGCCCAAAACTCATCCTCCACTGCAGGTACTCATCTCTGCTCCGCATCAATCTCCCTAGCTTGAAAGAATTCATCTCCTGATGAATAGAGATCAGAATTCTCTCGATGTAAGTAAGGTACGAATCGTAGAAGTCCACCGGAGGTCGTCCAAGTGTCGTCGATGGAAAATGTCCTCGCCAATCAACTCCCCCAGACTGAAAAGCTGTCAATCTCCGGTGAATGGAGACGGTCGTACTGAAATCAAAGTCCAGAGATGAATCGATCAAGCTCTGCTGCAAGTACCCAAGTATCATTAACGTCTGTAGTAGAAATGTATTGGTGGAGTCACGTCTTTGTGATGCTCTAACGTTCAACTCACTAGTGGTGGATCCCGGTGGGATCGACAATGTCGTAGGTGGAACCAAAGAAGACGAGTCCCGCGGTGGGTGGGTGTCAGAAGTGGGTGAATAGTGGTGCCATCAAACGTGGATGGGCTATGAGGGTGGTAAGGCAACGGGAATGGAGGTGTGGGCGGCTATGGGTCCCCACTGCTTGGGTCCACATACTCAAGAGGCTCGTAGTATGGTGTCAGATCTCCACATTAAATATCAGATAGATGCTTATACTTGCAGGGATATCAAGATCATAGGTATTTGCCTTGATCTATCTCATGATTATATAGGGATCCATTCGCCTAAAGCTCAAGCTTTTAGCAAGTCTCGTAAGGAGTCTCACAATGCAGATTTTTATCATTACCTGCTCGCCTTCATGTAGTACCTGCTCATGTCAGTGAACATCCGCATGTGATTTACAAAATTTATTATCATTATGAATTCTCCGTCAGACCGACTCATGTCACACACACAAACGATGAACAAACAACTCAACAAACACATGCAAATGATGAAGAAACGACTCAACATACTCATGCAAATAATGCAAATGAAACATGGCTGACACAACATACTCTGTATGGAAAAATCTAATGAGCTGAAAATCTATCAAAGCAGGTGGTCTATCAAGAGGCTCTCTTGGTGGAGTGTAGAAAACTCATCCCGTGTACGACGAGTGCTCAGGTGACTATGTGAGGCATCTACACTCAAATACGAGCTCGTAAAGAGCGAAATGTCTCTCAGGGAACATGACACATTAAGGGGCTCACTAAGAGGTGTGTAAGAAAAGTTAACGCGAATGTGACGACCGCCCAAGTGAAAATCACATACACCGACTAGAAGACGTGACTCTATAGTGTGGTGAGCGTCTCCAAAAGTAAATAACTCGTCGGGTGGGTTAGGAGGTGGTGCGTCCCAAAACTCATTGAGTGTGTGATGTGTCAGCAGGTGGTGCCCTAGACACTTGATGCTCCACACAATACCCATCATCTGGGACAAGGTCATGGACGATAATGAAAGAGGCGCCAATAACTCAAAACTCGTAAACAACTGGCTTACCTGAATTGCATCCTTACCAGGATATGACAGCTCATCAGGAGGCTCAACAGGAGGGTCGTCATAGAACTCATCACTCGAGTCATGATCCTGCATATGAGTACCATCGTGAGAGGTAGCATCCCTGGAATGGGTGACATAGCTACTACGAGATCAATGTCAGGCTCTGGACTCTTGATCGTGATGTGACTCAGGGTAATGACAATTGGAGAGCGACATAAACCTATACTTAAAAATGGATCTGTGGGTGCAGTGTTAGGAAATGAGTCTGTGGTTGGGGTGCTAACTAACCTGATGTATGACAGAGGAAGAGGTGTGGGCGAGAAACACAACACTACAGACTCAATAGGTCGCTCAAGCTCGCTTTCAGTTGGGGTCACAAGAGACGGGTAAAAACAAGAGAAAGGTCACTAATTGAGCTAAGCACCTCAATGGGGTAAGAGCAATCCGCATCAGGTATCACTTATATCGTGGAGGACAAGACAGTGGTAGTCATCGTGGTGACCTCAATATGAGAGGGACTCGTACTGTAGAGGTCAAGGTCAGAATTCCATCGACCAGCTCTTGCGGATCTCAAAGAATGTTCATAACGAAGTGCGAGCTGATATATCTGCTCGAGGGACTTCGAGCTATGATAAATCACCGTAGTACGTATGTCAGACCGAAATCGGGAAATGGTAATGGCTGGGTCCTCATGGATATCACTCCTCACCACTAACTCATCAAAAGGGTCTTTGTACTCAGCGACAAACATGAATCCTTGCTGAAGAGAAAATAATTGATCGAGCAAGCGACTCCGATACGACGAAGGCAAATACCTCGGACACAATGTACACTTCATGTCCACCCAACTGGTGATGCGATGTAGACGGTCTCGCTCACAGGTCCTCTTAACACTAGAATAATATGCTTTTGCCTGATCTAAAAGTCTATGTTTCGCAAACTTGATGTGACGCTCACCGAATACCTCAAAATGATAGGACAATACTCCATATCCACGAGCCAATAATTGAAAGACTCGGAACTCAATGTGCGGTCAAAAGAAGGGGCAACAATATGAAACAGACTCAAGATCTCTCTCAGAACGACGATCCTCATAATAATCATTCCTAAGGTAACCGAGTCGTGTCGAAGGATCAACATGATCCGCTCGCGTGTACGGATAAGAACGATGACAAGCATCATACTGATCGTCTCTAGCATAGTGGGGTCATATCGGTGGGTTAACAGGATCTCTGAAAGTGGTGTGCCGCAATCGTGAATAATCATCGTAGTGTCATGAGGGTCTCCATGAAGAGGATCTATGAGGGCGGGTGCAAGTGGACTCGAGACCTCCAAAGTGAGGAGAGGAATAATTATGACACCTACACATAATGAAAAACCTATAAACTCTACGACTGTGTATCAAAATAAAGCATAATCTGGCTCTGATATCAATTGACACAAGGAGAATCTATAGGCGGCGGATGATCGTTGACCTAACCCTACATGTTATGCAAATCTGATGCTGTGAATTCAAATTAGATAATAAATTTCAACATTCCATGCTAACAAATTCACTGCAAAGCAAAATAATTAATTAGGGCAAATCAAGCTTAAGCTTTCCTCTGCGTGGAGGGCCAAAGCGAGAGCACACGGAGAATGAACCCTGGAAATCACAATATTTATCCAAACAAACAACTACCATACAGGAGATCCAAAACAAGTATAAGATCAAATCTAATATAAATATGTTGAAAATAATAATCCAGTACAACGAAATCTCATCAAATAGTGGGTCGATCAAGGCACTGAAGAATCCGGAGCCGGAAATGCATGTACGACGATCCGAGGTGGAACCGGAGCCGTGGAAAGTGATGTAGGTGGTTGTCCTCAACATTAGAAGATAGAATCGGAGATGGGTAAATACGACCCCATATGGGTAGATCCGGGAAAGGGATGGATGGATCTGATGTTTGGTAGCGGATCCGGGCTAAGGGATGAGATATGGGTGGAGGGAATGACAGGTCGGAGGCTGAAATTCTATATTTGGACTGATCTGGAAAGTTCCAGGCTATGGGAGGCAGTTCCACCAGAGGGGAGGGGATGGTGGCCAAACCGACAACTTATGATAAGGGGGCCGATTGTGGGTAGGAGAGGGAGGGCGACATTGGCTATGGGATTAAAGGGGAGGGTTCGGCGAGGGAGAGGTTGTAGGTGTGGGAGGCAGATGGTGGCATGGCAGCCTGGAGGGTGGCGGCTTGGCGGAAGGAGGTTGTCTACCCGGCGACTGCAGGGGAATTGATGCAGCAGGACGCCGGGTTTAGGAGGAGGAATAAAGGGCTGCAGCGAGGGGGAAAGAGGATTGAGGGTGGAAGATGGAGGCTAGGGTTAGGGAAAGACTTGGGGAGGGAGATACCAACCTAGGAGCCGTCACTTAGGGTTACACAGAGTCGGCACCATGGAGGGATCGCGAGAATCCGGGAAAAGCTTTCTCTAAATCCTGCAATGCCTCTAATCAACCCACACATGATCTATTTATAATAAAAGGAGGCTAGGGCATCCCACCATCGACGACTATGATTGGACGGAGGTGGAGCCACCCAAATACATCAAAAATAATGCAAACATAATGAACTAATATATGAAATTGATCCGCATCGCAAATCTGGATGCATCTGTGGAGTCCGATCGTCGATCTGGGCACACCATATATATAAAGTCGTTAATTGGCCCCGAACGGGCCCAAAACTCATCCTCCACTACAAGTACGCATCTCTGCTCCGCGTAGGTAAGTAGCAAGAGTGCCATAACCATACTTCTCGCATAGGAAGAAAGCATCCACCCTGATATGCTTGGAAAAAGAGTACTTCACCGGGTTCAGAGTAATCTGAATGATACTAGTGTTGTCATTGTGAAGTGGAGTGTGGGATGTAGAGAAGAGACACCAAGGCCCTCAAGAAGCCTACAGAGCCAAATAATAACTTCAGCTATGATAGTCATGGCCTGAAGCTCAGCTTCAGTGCTGGAATGAGAAACACTTGTATGTTTCTTGGACTTCAATGCAATAAGTGAAGAATCTAATAGCAGACAAAAACTAGTGATAGAACGACGGTCAACAGGATCACTGACCCATGTAGCATCTGATTAAGCACTGAGCTGCAGAGAACTACAATTGGAGAAGAAGAGACCACGTGAAGTCGTCTCCCAGAGATAGCACGGGAGCCACAGTAGATGATTGTAATGTACAAAGGTAGGCACACTAACAAACTTGTTCAACACATGAACTACATGGGCAATGTCGGGCCAAGTGATAGTGAAGTTGACAAGACTCCCAACAAGGTAACGATAGCGAGTAGGATTAGAAAGTGGAACCTCATCATCTCAATGTAGCTGGAGTTGAAACTCTACAGGGGTATCTGCGGTGCAAGAGTCAGAGAGAGCAGACCGAGCTAAGAGATCTGATATATAACGCTGCTGAGAGAGCTGAAAACCACGGTCTGTAGAGGTGACCTCCAGACCCAAGAAGTAGCTCAGTTGTCCAAGGTTAGTCATCTGAAACCATTGCTGAAGGTGACACTTAACGAAGGCCACATGAGAAGAATCATCCCCAGTAATAATCAAATCATCCATATAAAGTAACAGAAGAGTCCGGACATGAGAGGAGTGCACAAATAAAGGTTGGATCATGTGCACTAGGGTGAAAACCGGAGGCTGTAATGACTGAGCTGAAAAGTGCAAACTACACGCGGGGCACCTGCTTGAGCCCGTAAAGAGCTCGTCGTAAGCGGCATATAAGGCCTGGAGGAGAGGAGACACCGGGAGGAGAAAGCATGTACACCTCCTACTGAAGGTCGTCGTAAAGAAAGACATTCTTCACGTCAAGCTAGAACAGAGACCAGTGGCAAATAGAGCTGTCACGGTTCCGGTTCGGTTCCGGTTCTACCAAAACCATGAACCGAACCGTTAAGGTAACGGTTCTTCAAATTAGAACCAAAACTTTATTTGGTTTGACCGGTTCCGGTTCCGGTTCCGGTTCCGGTTCCAAAATATTTTTTAGAACCATAGAGCATGCGGTTCCGGTTCCGGTTCACTAAGAACCAAAACCAAATTATTTATTGGCGGTTCGGTCCGGTTCTTTGCGGTTCCGGTTCGGTTCCGGTTCGATCATATTTGTGGACTAATGTTTGTTTGTTTTTCCATTATAATTTTATATTATTATTATTATTAATATTTGACACACCTATATATATCATAGGATTATATGTAATTACAATGAAGTAGAAATTATGAATTCTCAAAAACTCATAAATATAAGCAACATATGCAAAACATTAAACATGTGTGAATGTAATGGTAATCTAAAAGCTAATGCCATCAGGATTTGCAAAAAAGAATAAATTTCTTCTCCTCAATAAGAAGGGCGTCCAACTGGAAACTGAAAGAGCACATTTGGAAACAAATATAAAAAAAATAACTGAATCAAATCTGCAGGAATATCTGATTTTAAATATATAGTGTCTTCACTCTTCAATGATGTATCACATAAATCACCCCTTCCTTCCTCCCGTCACGCGACTCACGCACTCAGGTCTCTCTTCTTCTTTTTCATTCCTCTGCTTTTTCTAATTAGAAAAAGCAGAGGAATGAAAAAGAAGAAGAGAGACCTTACCTTCTTACCCGAGCTACGCTGAGAAGTTATCGGCGGTGGAGTTCAAAGAAGAGCGGAGCGGAGAACCTGAGTGCCTGAGAGCGGAGAGAAAAAAAAGCAGAGCGGAGTGGAGAACCTGAGTGCCGGAGAGCGGGAGAGGAAAGAAAAAATAACCTATCGCCAATTCGCCATGGGTCGTCGGGAGAGAAGGAAGTGTAGTGTTGTGGAAACAAGAGCCTCATTATGATATGCAGACCGCAGATGTGGTGATGTGAAGTGTAAGCAGGTAGGAGGGTAGTAGGACTGTTGGAGTGTAAGAGTGTTACGGGACTATGGCTGACTGGCTGAGCTGATTAGATGTGGCCAAAGGATGAGTTTTAATTTCTTATTCTAATTTTAATATATTAAATAAAAACGAATTATTTATATTTGGGAGATAAATAAAATTTTTAGATTAAAATAATAATAATTAACGGGTTACGGTTCGGTTCTATGTCGGTTCGGTCCGGTTCAGGTTTAGAAATTTTGAAACCGCTTGAAACCTGTCTATTGCGGTTCCGGTTCCGGTTCCGGTCCGGATAATTAAATGAAAGAACCGCACCCGGACCATTGTTGTTTTCGGTTCCAAAATTCAAACCGGAACCCAAAGAATTCGCGAACGGTTCGGTCCGGTTCTTTGCGGGTCCGGTTCGGTTCCGGTTCGGCTTGCGGTTTTCGGTCTTAAGTGACAGCTCTAGTGGCAAACAGCTACAATTGCAATAAGAGTGTGAATCGTAGTCATGCGGTTGACCAGAGTAAAGGTCTCGTCATAGTCTCTGTACCTCTCCATAGAACCATGTGCCATAAGCTGAGTCTTGTACCTCTCCACAGAACTATTTGAGCAAGTCTTGACCTTGAAAACACACTTGCAAGTAATAGGCATAACACCGGGTGGAAGAGGGACAAACTCTCAGGTACGAGTAACCTCGAGTGTCTCTAACTCAGCAGACGTGGAAACCTACCACTCAAGTATCTGAGCAGCCTCACGGTAGGAAGTCGGCTCTGGAGTACCACAGGCAGTAGGAAGAAGGGCGGGCAGGTCCAGCGGTAGTGTAGCAAGGCTAAGGCGATTGGGAGGTCTCTCACGAAGTGAGTAGCGGCGCGCAGAAGGATTATCTATAGGACACTCGCTGGAGGAGACATGCACTGAGTTTAGGGCACTGGAGGTGAGGGAACAGAAGGGGGACGACAAGTGTAGTGATATGGAAAGGGGACGACGAGCTCATCAGAGGGAGAAGTGAGTGGCGAAGGGGAGGAGTGAGGAGGTGAAACTGGAGAGGCCGGAGACGGTGTAAACTATGGCAAGAGTAGAGGAGCAGAACATACTGGCGGAGAGGTGACATGAGGCGGTGAGATGGGAAGGGTGCGAAATTACACATCAGAGGGAGTAATAGATGAGTGCGAGGTTGATGGGATAGAGGGCACAAATAAAGGGTGAGATTCGTCAAAGGTGACATCACATAAGATACGAAGTCGGCGTGCAACAGGGTTATAACAGTGATAGCCCTTATGCTCAGAATTGCATCCAAGAAAGACACAAGGAACAAACTGAGCAGAGATCTTGATACACTCGCGTAGCATAAGTAAAACATAACATCAATAACCAGAAACACACATATGAGTGTAACGGGGGGTCGAGAGTACATACACGCACCAGGACTCTGGCCTTGAAGGAAAGCGGAAGGTTGCAAGTTAATAAGGTATACAGTAGTAGAAACAACATCAACCCAAAAATAAAGAGGAACGTGAGAGGAGGGTGTGGGTTGTCTCAACAATGTGGTGATGCTTCCTTTCGAATGTGTCATTCTGAGCGTGAGCACCGGGGAGGGCAAGCTGAGAAAGAGTGTCGTAGGTAGTTAGCATATTGTGAAAGACAGGAGAGAGATACTCCTCCTCTGAGTCAGAATGGAAAATACGTATAAAAGCAGAAAAGTTGTTACACAATTTAGCAGAAAAAGTAACATAAATCCGAAAGAATTCAGAACGAAAATGCATAAAGTAAACTCAATAATAACAAGAATAGTCATCAACAAAGATAGCATAGTACATATGTCCGCCCTTTGATATAAAAGGCGCGAGACTCATACATCAGAATGAATTAAATCAAAAGGACGATGAGACCTAGACTCACTAGACTGATAGAGGAGTTGTAGTTGTTTACCAAACTTATAACCCGTACAAGAGTGGGACCGATCACCAGAAACACGACCAAGAAAACCATGACTGATGAGAGACGCAAGACGTGAATCACTGGGATGATCAAGACGGTGATGCCACTGAGAGAAGTACACTGAAGTAAGACAAAAGGTAGAAGCCGTCGGTGACGATGAAGTGGATGGAAGATGGGGACGATCAAGGACGTACACCACGCTATGGCGACGGCCAACTCCAAGGAGTGTCCCTGTCAGACGATCTTACACACGACACACAAACTAATCAAAAATAATAAGACAACCGTGGGATGTGAGTTGGCTGGCGGATGTAAGACTTATGTATAGCTTGGGTATATATGTAATATCGGGAATATGGACATGGCTGGTATGAAGGAGATCATGGTTGGTGATGAGGAGAATAGTGTCATCTGCTACCATGATACTAAGGTCAGAAGAAACGAGCTAACAAAATAAAACCATATGTCATGTGAAAAGAGGCTCCAGAGTCAAACAACCAGTCAAAGGGAGAGACACTTGCAGGGGCGGAGGCAGCTGACTGAGAGGCAAAGGAGTCAGAAACATCTGATGGAAGTACAAATGCAGAGGAGCAAGGCAATGAACCCTGGGAGAGTTGTTGGGCAAAGCTAAGTTACAGTGAGAAGCTGTGTCAGAGCAGAAATGTGAGAGGAAGGTGCACCAGGAACACGTTGCTGACCAAACTGCTGAGCCTTATAAAGCTTGCGACACTCAGATTTGGCATGACCAAGACACTGACAGTAGTTGCAGCGGACATGCGAGCGACGAGGAGCACCAGAATGAGCTGCAGAAGGCACCGAAGGAGGACGAGCAACAGGGACGACCAGAGCACTATAACCAGACAAAGACAGTAGTGGAGCACTCACAAGAGAAGACTACGGCGGAAGCTGAGGAGCAGCCAGAATAGCATGGGGCATCCCACCAGGAGTAGCAGTGTCCAAGGAGTTGAGACGAGTCTCCTCAACAATCACCAAGGCCAAGGTATAGCTAAGAGACGGCAAAGGATCCCGGTGCAGAAGTTGTGCTCGAACATGATTAAACTCGGGACGTGGGCGCATAAGAAACTCATACATACGCTGAAAGTCACGATCTTGGGATATAGCAATACACTGAGTGCAAGTAGTGCAAGAGAGAGGAGCCATCTCATCGCACTGATGTCAGAGGTCCAGGAGCTCAGTAAAGAAGGCATGTGCAGACCGATCACCCTGGTAACAGATACCAAGGGTATGGAATATGAAGTAGCTCATAGCCTGGCTAGATAGCAGGTAGAGACGACGCAAGTGATCCCACATCGCATTGGCTATAGGTAGCTCGCAGATGGTCATGCCAATTGAGAGGTCGCAAGACTGACAGAAGACGGCCATTGCGTGAGAGTCGTCCGAGCGCCACCTCGCCCAGTCGCAATGCTGGAAGGAAGTAGTCGTATTGACAGTGAAAGAGGAGTCCGCAGGACTGACACCTGGTGGAGCCGAAGCAGGCTCGGTGCTGTCAATGTGACCTCATAGATCGAGGCCACGGAGGATCACGCCAATGGTGGCGGGCCATGCCTTGTAGTTCCTCACATCGAGGATGACATCAGCCTTCTGAAAAAAAGCAGATAAGGAGTGAAACGATGCTATTGAACCAATGGAGGGCAGAGGTGGTTGCCTAGGTCAAGAGTGCACTAGAGAGAGAGAGGACAGAGGAGACCGACTAGGTCCGACGGGCCGCAGGAGGCAGCGGAGGAAGTCGACGGTGTTAGGAGGGTTGTGGGAGGCAGCAGAGGAGGAGTCACGGGCCGCTGGTCTACGTGGTGGCGCAGGGAGGCGAGAGACGCGGTATTGCGTCGTGAGTAGGAGGGGGGAGGCGCGGAAGGCAGGAGACGCAGTCATGAAGACCGCAGAATATGTGATGGTCGCGCTAACTCTGCAAGATGATGCCCACAAGGAAACAGCGAGACGATCGACAGACGGGACCTGCGAGATGATCGATGGACAGGATCTGCGAGACGATCGGGAGGAGCGGCGAATAAACCCAAACATATTGCTCTGATATCATGATAGAATCAAATAAGTCAATACATATTTCAACAGTAGGGTATTCACATATATATACATGAGAGGGTGATCACAAGTTCACAACGCCCGAGGTGAGCCTAAGCTATTTCTAACATATATAGTATCTCTAACAAGCTCAACTTGTTTACATTCGAGCATAGTCTTAGAAATTTTATGTTGGTATTGGTGAATTAAATTCATGCTAAGACCACAGTAAAGGTGATTTTGTGATGTTAATGTAAGTACAAACAACAAAGCATCTTCAAATGATTTTTTTAATCCTGAGAAGGCATGTAACAAAGTTTGCTATAAAGCAAAAAAAAAAAGGATAATGTGAAGGCACTTCTAACTATGTACACGATGGGGAGCACTGGCTAATGCTAAAAGCAATTACAATGAGACCGAAGATTTTATTTTAATCTCAATAGATTACATTAATGTTCACTAATAAATCCCAATTTTATCCACTATAGAGCTCATAACTTGGACAAAAAACTCAAAAGTCACTTGATTTTTAAACGACTTAAATCAAACTTTATTTGCTTCAATTTCAACTGCTAGATATACGTAAGAATACATATTCATATATCTTCACACACACACACACATATATACATATATATATATATATAACTACATTAAAAAAAAGTAATTTGAAATGGTAGAATTAATCTTAGCAATTCAACATGTGTCAAGTTTTTGATCTCATCCATTCAATGAAGAGAGAGAAAGAAAGAGAGAAGAGAAAGGGGGAGAGAGGGAGAGGGAATCTTTTTAGCCCTCATATCCCTACATTTAGGGATAGGAGGGAGAGGGAGAGAGAAGAGTGAGAGGGATAGTGAAAATGATTTTTTAGGCAAAATTTTACATTATTTTACAAAAGAAAAATTAGAATATTAATTCACATTTTTATGGTCATTTTAAGTACTCATATGTATATGTTGCGGCCGGCAGTGCGCTCGAATGTGGGCGCAGTTCGCTCGAATGCGGGCGCAACCCGCTCGAATGGGGGTGAAGCCAGATAAGAGCCATCGAGCACAGCGCAGCCCGCTCGAATGAGGGCGAAGCCCGTGCGGAGCTTCTCGTGTGTATATATATATATAGAACAATGTTATAGATGTCGGCCAACAAAAAGGTTTTGGACCCAAAACATGTTTTCGTTTAAAAATTGGGTTGTGGCATTTTGAAAAAAAACAGACCGATACATCGCCCATTTTCGTTTTGAATTTTTTAAATCACCACAGTTAACTCTTGCTTATTTCATTCATTCTCATTCGGATCTGATAATAACCTGACCACTTGCATCTTTCTCATTTTCCTTTCCTAGCTCTCCCTCGGCTCGCTCGTGCTCTCAGCTAGTTCGTCTCTTTGGTTGCTTCGACCTCGCTAGTTCTTCCCTTTGGTTACTGTGAAGTTACGGTTGCGCATGCTGACGGGACATGCATGCGCCAACGAGACACTGTGGCGAGTTCACACGCGGAGGGAGACGATGACGAGCCCGTCTGGAGGAAGAGAGACCGAAGACGTGATGTCGGCGTTACTATTTATTTATTTCGCACTTTGTTATTTTATATTATGTTGTGTACGCATTATTTATTTTGCACTTGTCGCATCCCGTGCTTATAAGGGGTGGAGTTGTACTCCTTTTTCATTATTCTTGGATGAATGAAAATTAGGGTTGCTCCCTAAGGATTTTGTCTCGTTCCCTCCTTCATCTTCCTCACCTCCACCGGCCCTCCCCCTTGTCGGATTCCTCTCGGGTTCGTTTCAATTTGGTTCAACCTGCCTCACAGCCCGCCATCTAGTCGTCAGTGCTCGAAATTGTGCTAGGATTCGACTCCGCTCCTGCAAAACAACGACTCCCGCCCGTCGGGACTTTTCTTACGCTGGAACCCGCGACCCGTCAGCGTCATCCCGCCAATTCGGTGGACTCCGCACAGTTGAGCCTTTCCTCCGATTCGGCACAGGTTCCGCCTGCTGCCACCAACCGATCAAAACCCCCGCTGCCGGATCCGCCGCTCCTTGCTATCGAGGTTGCTTCCACACAGGCCGATCTACGCTCAGCCCACTCCGCCTGTTTGGCCGCAGCCAGATTCGCCTGGTCTCCGCTCCTTGCCATCTATTTGGTTGCTGCCAGACTCCCTGTGCTGATCTGCCAAACCCTAGCTCTGTCACTACTGCGCCAGCGGCTCTCTACCGTCCTCGCCCTTAGGTTGTCGGCCACATGCCTTCCAACACCTGCACCGCTAGCGACCCTCCTTCCAATGCCATTGTCGACACCTAGAGCCGCTGCGTGGAGGCTCAGGAACAATTTGTTGCCTCCATGCATGCATCCCTCCTTGCTTTCCACTCCAAGATTGACTCCCTCCAAGCGTCCTCCGCCGCCATTTCCGCCACGTCCGACTCCGGCTCACCGCGGGCGGCGGCTCTCCCCTCGGTGCCGGGCCGCCGCCCATCTCTGTCGGGACCACTCCTCCGCCCATTCCGAGCCAGTCTGCCCTCTCCCTTGGCATTCCATCTTTTGTCGACGTCGACCCAATGGGTTGGATCGCCAAAGCGGAGCAGTATTTCGACCTCAACTACACACCGGAATAGAACAAGGCGTCTACGACTGTGGTTAGTTTGGAGGGCTCGGCCCTCCACTGGGCTCGGTGGCTCTGTCAATCAAACTCGTGCCTCTCCTGGCCCAAGCTTAAGCAGGAGATGATCCGATGATAGGACACTCGCTACTCCGACTCCTATGTTATCGAGCGTCTTTGCGGCATCCGCCAGACAGCGGACTTGATGACAATATTGATGAGTTTTCCACTCTTGTCTCCCACGTCCCCGGGCTGCCTCCTGATCATTACCTGGGCTTCTTCATGCAAGACATACTGCCACATATCCGCTCTCGTCTCCGCAGGCATCACCCTCACACAGTCTCTGACGTCATGGACTTGGCATGACTGGTGGAAGCCGACCTCTCCCCCGGCCACCTGCTCCTACGATCGACCACCACCAGCCCCGACCGCCTTGGCGACCGCCAGCTACGGCTCCTCCACCGCGGCCGCTGCCTTGGGGAACCCGACCGGGCCGCCCACCGGCCCCTCAGTGCCTTTCGAACAGTGATTAAAATGAACTTCACATCAAGAGGGTCCTTTGTTTTCGATGTCGTCAACCGTACTCCAACCATGAGTGCATCGTGAAGGAGTTCCCCGTCATCATCGACAACGTCAAACCTGAGGCTACCCGGACCGACTTTGAGGTCCTAGAGCTCTCAGCGAGGGATACACCTCTCGATCCCACTGCGGCTATGTTGCACCACCTGGAGTTATCTCATGCCTCGATGGGTGGGACCTCCGACCAACAGACCATGCAGCTCTCGGGCACACTGCGGGATCGCCTGATTATCATCATGGTGGACAGCAGTGCAAGCCACAACCTCATCTATGAGCATCTGGTGCAGCAGCTCCGTCTTCCCGAGGTTCCCTCCCCGGATGTTGCGGTTTGTATGGGCGATAGGCGCTACCGACGGACTCAGGACCATTGCACTTCTGTCTCTCTCTCTCTCTCTGTGGGGTCTTATGTCGTAACCGCAGACTTCTACACATTCGGCTTAGGCGATGTCAACACCATTCTGGGAGTGGCTTGGCTCCGCACGCTCGGCAAGGTATGCGTAAATTGGGAGACTATGACGATGCAATTCCTACACAAGGGCCAGCCATGTCGCCTCGACGGTGACTCCACACTCTGAGGCTCTCTGATCTCCCTCTGCACGATCCAGCGAACCACGGACGTCGGCCTCCCGGCGGGGTTGTAAGGCCCCTTCGGCCCGTCCGTTGTGCCTCTTTCTTTTCTGACGGACCATCGAGAGCTTTCTACCGTGCTCGCCGACATCATCCAGCCTCCGAAAGTGTTGCCACCAGCCCAGCCGACTCTGCTCCGGAAGAAAGACAGCAGTTGGTGTCATACTACCCAGCCAAGTTACTCAATCGTCGCTACCATCTTCAGGGGGACTCTGGCTCGCAGGTCCCTGTTATTGGGTCTTATCGTTGGGAGTCCGACGCTACGTGGCTACCCCAGGATCACTGTTGCTGCCACCCCTCCGACCACTGCCTTGGAGATAAGGCATATATTCAGATGACGACATTGTTACGGTTGCACGTGCCGACGAGACACGCACATGCTGACGAGACTGTGGTGAGTCTGCACGCGGAGGGAGACGATGACGATCCCGTTTGTAGGAGAGACCGAAGACGCGACGCTGGTGTGACTATTTATTTATTTTGTACTTTGTTATTTTATATTATGTTGTGTACGCATTATATATTTTACACTTGTTATTCGCACCCCGCGCCAATAAGGGGTGGAGTTGTACTCCATTATTATTGGATGAATGAAAATTAGGGTTGCTCCCGAAAAATTTTGTCTCGTTCCTCCTTCCTCTCACTCACCTTCGCCGACCCTCCCCTTGCCGGATTTCTCTCGGGCCCTCCCCTTTCTCATTTTCCTTTCCTAGCTCTCCCTTGGCTCTCTCGCGCTCTCGGCTAATTCTTCTCCTTGGTTGCTTCGACCTCGCTGGTTCTTCCCTTTGGTTACTGTGACCTCGTTGGTTCTTCACTCTAGTGCTTACGACTCTCTCACTGGTTCTTCTCCCTGCCTCTCGTTCTCTGCAAAAACATTGCAAGTGTGTTCATCTCCCTTCGTCTCCCTCTCAATCTATCGTTGGTTCTTCTCCCTGCCTCTCCCATTCTGCTAGATTAGGGTTTCTCTCATTCTCAATCTCTTGCATTTTCTCAGAGAGCTCCTCTTCTGGTGGTCGTGGCTTGGTGCTTACCTTGGTGGTTTGGTAGCTTAGTGGCCGTGGCTTGCTAGCCGCAGTTTCCTTCATTCTCAATCTCTCATTCTCGGTTCTCTCTTCTATCTTCTCTTTGAGCTCTGCATTCTTATTTTGAATGTAATGAATAAAGGCTATGTTAAACTCCCTATATAAGGAGAGTAAGGTGGAAGGATTAGGATGTCAAAAAGTCTTGATCTTGGGAGGGGGAGAACCTACCAAGCGGTTCCGCCATAAGAGAGCTCGAAAATTTCACAAACTCTCTCTCTTTTTTTTCCTGAAATTTATCAATAAAATTGGCTTTTGATCTTCTTGAAAACTGTTAGAACATATTTTATTACCATTAGTTACAATGTATTCTCCCCTATATAAAGGGGACTCTTCTATTGAATAATAATACATTAGCCCTAATTAACATAGTATCAGAGCCAGACGCATGCGGCTAAGAAACCCTCCCACTCCCGATCTCGCTCCGGATTTTGATCGAGGTTCCTGATCCTCTTTCACCTCCTCTCCCTCCCGACTTCTCTCTCTCTCTATCTATTCCGCTCTACATCTGACATCGTCGCAGCCCTCCATAGCGCCAATCGGCGCTCAACGCAGACGTCGGCCGATCGGCGCTCGTCCGTTCTGACGATCCTCTGATGGTTCAATTGTCTTCAAACTTCGGTAAAAGTTTTGCTTTGCCTCCTTCATCCTCCCTTTCAAGTTTCGTGTGATTCCAACGGTTGGATGTCTTTCAATCTTCGATCTATGGTTTACTTTGTTGACAAGAAGCAAGACTCCTAACCCTCCATTGATGCTCGTTCCCCCTTCTTCTCTTTGACGGGGTGTTCTTCTCTATTCATTCAATCTTCTAGGTGGTTTGGTTGCATTTTGTTTCCATGTCGGATATTAGTGATTCTCATACCTCCACAACCCCCGCTGGATCTACCCGGGTTGGTCAAGAACACATTTATTTTCAGCTTACTACAATCTGTCTTGATGACACCAACTATTTGTCCTAGTCCCACTCCATTACCCTTGCCTTAAAGAGTTGACATCTCTTTGGCTACATCAACAGTACCACCATTGCTCTTGCTAAAACTTCTACTACTTGGCCTAAATGGGAGTCAGAAAACTCTCTTGTCTGTCATGGATCATCAACTACTTGCAGGAATCAATTGCGCTAAATTAACTTTTTTTGGATATTACTGTAGAGATATGTAAGCGTGTTAAGGCTATTTATTCCCGAAAAGGGAATCCGACCCAAATTTTCCAGCTTCGCCGCAAGATTGGGAATCTCCGTCAGGGGGATGTTCCTCCTTCTTCTTATTACCTTGAGTTTACCCAACTCTGTCAGGAGTACGATCATTTTGACTCTCTAGGTATGGTGTGCAATGTGGATGCACAATTGTGAAGAACCGCGAGGATCCAAATCAGATATTTGAGTTCCTACATGGATTGCACAGATATTTCGATCAAATTACAGTCCGGATCTTGGAGCGTGTTCATATTCTCTCACTTCCTGAGGTTTACAATATTGTTCAACAAGAGTTTGATCGACGTCAATCCAAGCACACCTCCAACCTTCCGGAGGGATTTGTTGTAACACTCCTACCTAGTTTAACAACCAATTAGTCATCCGGTCGGGTCCAGCAATAAGAAATAAACTAAGAAACAGTATTAAAATTAGTACATAACAGACATAATTGAAAAGAACTAACAAGTAAACTTACATCGAAAATTGATTATGCAACTAAGGGTAAAAGTGTAGCTCAACAAGCTGAATTTACAGAGCCACTAGAAAAGATATAAGAACCAAACACTGAGCATCTGAAATACTATAACATGTCTGGTACAGAGAACAATTCTTAAACATTAATATTACAATTGTCTATGAGTAAGCAGTACGGTACTAAAGTAAAACAACTGAAAGGGAAACAAACTATAAGAGCGACTCCATTTACACGCTCATCCTAGGCGCAACTTCCCACTCGAGTCCCCTGTAAAAACATGCCTAAAATGGGTCAGCACAAGGGGAGAGTAAAAAAAACTATTTCTACTGGTGACACTTAAATCATTTGAAAAGATATGAATGCATGCTTTCAAAATATAAAACTTGGGTATCTATTCTAAATTTACTCATACTTAGCAATTTTACTCAAGTTCTAAGAATTGGTTGTCTAAAATATTTTCTAATGTTTGATCTATACTTGAGATCTAGGTGGGTCATACTTGTACTTCTTATAACGCTCTAGGCATAGTAATTCTTAACGCACAACTATAATCTAACGATCTGAGTCCAACTAACGAACTCAGGTGTTCTAATGTCGCGCGGGCATAGACTCGAATCTACTAATCTTTTAAAAGGGGATCACATCTCCCAAAACTCTGAGGCTCATAAGGTACACTACGTCTTATGAGAAAGATAGTGTGCCTCTATTAATCACGAGAGGAGGTCTCAAACTTGTTACTAATCATATTTAATCCAGTACTACTCTGCTTGCGACATTTTTGCGTACTAAAGACAATTCATCAAATTGATTTAGTCGGCTAAAAGTCATGTTTATGAATTTAATATTTCATGTTCGAAAGTCTATGCGGGTATCTATGGTTCATAGTGTCTAATTGTTTTGGGATGTTGAGAAATTAATTACTTAATGCATATACTAGTCAAGCGATAATTGAATTTTAAATCTCTAACGATAGTAGCAGTTCAAATGATCATATTAATTTTTATGAGTTACAATGTACACTACTATACAGGCTATCTGATATGTCTAGCCAGAAAGAATAAGGATTTCTTACAGTGGTGTTTCGTCGCTCGTACACAAGGCGCAACAGCATGATTGTCTAGGTTGTGTTTGGCACTCCCAAAATTTCTTTTTCGACCAAGCGTCAATTTGTGTCAAACTCTTGAAGCCTTGCTCATAAAACCACGGAACCCTTACACTGCAAGCAAACCAATATCTACATGAAAAGGTGGTCGCGAACTTCGATTCCTGAGATCGAAAGCGGGGCGAACATATAACAACTAAAATCATTTGCAAAAGTATCAAATTTTACTTTTCGGAGGCCGAAAGAGAAGTGGGGGATTCGTTTACAAGCCAACACTTTCGAGAAAACTTACCCCAAGGATAAACTGTCTGCGGTTTAGGGCTGGAGAAGTTGCGCACTTGCGGAAATCTGGGGAAAACACAGGAAAAATGACGTTAAACTCATCTGAAATCCAACTACAACCTGGAGAAAGAGTCGGCTAGGGCTAAAGGGGCGGTGCTTACCTTCTCAGAAGGTTTACGGAAACCCTAGAGGTAGTTGCCAACCGGGCTGGAGCCTGCTACACCACAATCAAGGGAGGAGAAAGCAATCGTCGGCTTAAACCGAGCAACAACAGGAAGAAACGTTGCTGGAGGAAACGGAATCGCCAGTGGAAAAGTGCGACTCGCGGTTTATCAGGAGGACAAAAGGGAGCGCATCGCCTGGAATGAAAATTTACAGGATTAAAAATAGGAGGCGTGACTTGGGCGGTTACGGAAACTACCCGGAAAAAATTAAAACAGCAGGACCACTCCAAAAAGAATTAAACATTTCCAACTTAATTACCAAAAAGCCACTCCACTATCTCTTAACACTTAAAATTAGTGTTACACCCTTGGGACGACACTCGACGAGACACACTCAAAAAAATGATGACATCTAACATATTATTAATGTGCGATATAAAAAAATTATAATGTCATACCTACACATAATTCTCGCTCGATCAAATACGCTCGCGATCGTTCCATGCAAACACGTTTGCCTTTCGAGACAAATTACGGGTGTTACATCTGCTTTGGTGGCTCATCTGCCCAATTATGACAGTTGTGCTTCTCATGATTACAAATTTAAGCTGACAGATATGGATCATCTCACATGTGACTATTGTAGTACGCCTCGTCATACTCGAAATACTTGTTATAGCCTCCATGGATTCCCTCCTAGAGGTGTCTCGACTTCTCGTGGAGGTCGTGGTCGTGATAGGACTCCTTAACGACCTCCTCATTCCGCACATCTGATTGAGACTTCCGATGGTGGTTCTTTTCAGTTGTCCTCCTCTGTTGAAGAGATACAGACCCTTTGTCGTTTGATGCACGGTCTTACTACTGAGCCCACGGATACCTCTATTCCATCATCTGCTCTTGCCCGCACAGGTACTTCGAGTGCCAACTCCGCTTCTACTGCTCCTACTCAGTGGATTATCAATTCTGGCACCACCGATCGCATGGCCAGTTATGCCTCAGACTTTGTATCATATTCCCCTCTTTCTGGTAGAGATCAAGTGAGCATTGGTGATGGTTCCTTCTCTTTTATTGTTGGGCAAGACTCCATTTCTTGTTCTTCTCTCACTTTATCCTTTGTCCTTCATGTTTCAAAGTTCACTCATAGTCTACTTTCTATTAGTCATTTGACTAATTCTCTTTAATGCTCAGTTACTTTTTTTCCTTCTTATTGTGTCTTTCAAAATCTGAAGACGGGGCAGGTGATTGGCTCTGGTAGCATGAATGATGGCATGTATGTGTTTGACTCCTCTACTGGGTCCCTACCCCTCCGCAAGCTCTCCGCTCTTCGCAGACCTCCAACTTGCTCACCCGGTATCGTCGACTTGGCCACCCTACCGTTGCGACCATGCAACTTTTATTTTATGTTTTTTCTCCTTCGTGCTTTAAACATTTTGTTTGTGGCATTTGTGTTATTAGGAAACACCATCATATCTGTTGAAGCCAAAAATAACCTCAACAAATGTTCACGAACCAAAGTGCAGTCAATGCCTACTTCTCTCAAACCTCGACCCCTGACAGGTTGCTAAGGCCCTAACACAGACCCAAAACCTCAGCTGGGAGGTCCCACCACACACCCGGAAGATCTCTGAGAGCTTCCCCTCCAAAGCCAAATGCTGGGCTGAGAGCTCTTCAGAAGGCACTAGGGCTAGAGGAAAATGATCAACTTGCCTTCTAAAGAGCCCTTATGGGTCTTTTTATAGCCTTCCTTTGACCTGAAAATACTGAAATACCCCTGAGGGGTCTGCCAATAGCCAAATCCCGCTGTCATTCAAAGGGCATTTGGGTAATTTTACCTCGGGATAATATATTATGAAGATAATCCTCTTTATGAGCGCCGGGCCCCACCACGTGGGCCCACTTGGCGAGAACCCTGGCCGAGAAGGCTCTCGCTGGACCCTCACCCGGGCCAACCTTGGCGAGACCCCCTTGCCAGGGAGGTTCGCGCCCTCCACGGTTTCGAAGAGCTCGCGACTGAAGGCCTTCTTGGGGCCTTCTCGCCTCCCCTGGGCGGGAGCTTCCGCGGTCAGGCCCTCTGCTTTGGTCGTTCGACGATCTCTCCTGCCGAGAGGTCGACCATCTGCCCTGGTCGGTCGACGATCTCTCCTGCCGAGAGCTTGAACATCTGCCTTGGGCGGGAGCCCCTTCAGGGCGAGAACTCTATGAGTATGTCTTAGGGCTAACCCAGGGCTAACCTGAGCCTAGCCCAATTCCTCAGTGGTGTCTCCGGGTCCCACCCAGCGAATATGGGGTTGTACACAATCCCCGCTCTTTTCGAGCTAGCCCTGCGCTCGACAAGACAAGTCCAACCCCCAAAATATTCGCTGGACACGTGCCCGCCTATCGAGGGAATCTTTTGGTGGGTCCCACTGCGGCTATAAATATGTACTGATGGACGTCCATACGCCCTGCCCTTAAAATACGACTCTCTGACTGAGCTCTCGCCTCCGGGATTTTCGCGCGAGCTCACCATGCATCCCAAGCGTGCTGCCAAACCGCTTCCGCAGGACCTCCAAGACCGGTTAGCCGCTGCCCAAGCGCGGGCCTTGGCTAACTGTGCGGCGGTGGCTCCATGGTTAGCGAAAAAGACTTCAACCGCCGGGCCTTCGGAGCCGAAGAAGAAGGAAAAGAAAAGGGCGAAGGCGGTCCGGCGGGACCTTTCTCGCGAGAACAGGGATCCTCCTTCCCCCACTCCCAATCCTGCCGGAGATCCTTCCCTACAGAAGGTAAGCCTTTCGCCCGTGCCTACCGAGCTAACTGTACATTAGATTCGATGATTAAAGTATGCTTTCGCAGGAGTCCGCTCCCAATAATGACGCCGAAATTCCGCCCAGCTCCTCGAACCTACCCGCTCATCCCCCCGAGGGCCAAACACGGGTCTCGGAAAGGATTCCTCCAGCCGAGACCGGAACGATAGGTACATTTTCCCTTGTCAATATTTCAACCAGACCCTTTCTTTTCTGAACCGTCTTCTCGCAGTGCCAGCTCCCGCCGACCCGGGTCTATCCACCCGGGAAGATGAAGCGAGAACCGTTGAAGTGCCTCCCGCGGTGGCCAATCCTCTCCTGCAGGCGGGGGGGGGGGGGGGGGGGGGCGGCTTCTGAACCTTCCGCTACTCTCAAGGATGCTGATCGCCCCTTGAGAGAAGACAACTCCCCTCATGCTTCCGGCCAGGCCGGGATCATCGTGCGCGAGCCCTTCCGCCCGGGGCTGGGCAAGCCTCTTCACCTCCTTTATGGAACCAACGGAGGGGCCGGGCCTTCTCGTCCAACTTTGGCTGACGGTTCTCGCCCAGCCGCAGGTATGCGAAAACTTTTTCGGACTGTCGATCGTCATGTCTTGACCAAAATTCTCGCGTGTTTCTTCCGCAGGTGATCCTGGCTTGCGGTCGGAAGTCAACGAGGAAGGAGAGGAAGAGGAAGAAGAAGACGAGGAAGAAGAGGATGAAGAGTCCCCCCTCCCTTCGTCTGGCGAGATAGAGGAAACCCTGAACAGTGCAGGGAGCGCGAAGGGGAGACGGAGGAAGATCTCGGCCATCCTGGCCAAGCTTGTCCGGCGAGACCGTGCCCATGCTGCCGCGGCGAAAGCATTCCGCGAATCCGTGGAGCAAAGACTGGAGGCTCTGGAGCGGGACTTTTTCTTGGGCGAGACTGATTGCCCGCGCGGGCCTTCCGCCGAGTCTTCGCCAGGGAGGTGCATCTCGCAGATCCGGGACTACGCCAGGCGGATCAACCTTGGGTGTACCACGCTATCGTCTTACTTCAACCCGTTGGCGCCCCCAAGAACTAGGCGGCGAGAACGGGGACGATGGAGCTGGAAACCCTACTAGCCTTCACGCTCTGAATCTTAGTGTATCTCTTTTTTTTCTTCTCCCATTGTTTCTCTTTTTCAATGTCTGTAATAAACATTATTATTAATTAAGTTTTATCCAGCTTGCGCTAGCGAGAGTCTCGCTTCTACCCATGTCTCTCTTTTCCCTTTCCTTTTTATCGCTCTGCGGGGCTTTTTAATCAAGGCGCTTACCCCGATCTAGGATGCTTGCGCTGATCTAGGAGGTTTGCGTTAACCCAGGAGGCTTGCGCCAGTCTAGGAGGCTTGCGCCGATCCAGGCAGTCGCGTCGAAACCTGAAGCGACCGTTGACCGCCGTCATCCTGAGGGGGAGAACCGAGGCGTCGTTAGCCCGGATTCTGACAGCTGTACTCCGCTGTCACTTTCTCTCTCTGCCGGATGAACTCATGATGACTACGATTCCCTATAAATAGAGAAGCCTACCAACCGCATTTACTTCTCCGATCCGGAACCTCAGCCTTCCCTCCGCGCTCTCGCGTTCCTGCTTCCGCTTCGACCCCCCTACAGCTCTCGCTCTTACTCACGAACTAGCCATGCCTGGCGAGAGCAAGGGTCGCGCCCATTGTGCGGAAGCCTTCCAGAAACACCTCTTCCCTTCCTGCAAGCTCACCCTCGACGAATACAACGTGATCGTCGACCGCTACGTTCCCGCCGGCTTCTCGGCGCGGAACCCGGGGAATCATGATAGGGTGAATACTCCCGGGGCGGGAGAGCTTGCCATCCCCCTCGAGCATTTCGAGGTGGGCTTCCGCCTCCCCCTGTGGCCGGAGGTTCGGTTAGCTCTCCGCTATTATGGGGTGGTGCCCGCCCAGCTAAACCCGAACTCCGTCGCGATCCTTATAGCATTCATATGCTATATGCGATCCGAGAGGATCGAGTTTAGTCTGCCCATCTTCCGGAAGCTATTCAACTTCCGTGCCAAGGGGGGGGGGTAGTTTTCTTCTCCGGGCAACAGCTCGAGGTTACCGGTCTCGCCAATAAGCACCACCATTGGGGCGAGAAGTTCGTTTACGTCAGCGGGGACTTCGGCAACGTCCCGCTTCAGCCTGTTCAGTATGAAGACGCTGCCTACAAGCCGCCCGCTCTGGGATCGCGCGAGAGCGCAATCCTGGAATTCTTCGGGACCAAGGAGTTCGACGTCCCCTATCTTCTGCGGGACGTCGACTCCCTCCCACTTGTTCAATCAGGCGAAGGTACGGTCTCGCCTCAGATTCCCTTTTTTTATCAAAGATTTTCTTGCGCTGAAGTGCTAAAGCGTTTTTATTTTGCAGGAGAGCGGGAGGTCCCTCTGCGCCAACCCTTCGCCGCAGGCCGGGGTGTCGAGGGTCTGGCAGCGAGAGGCCCCCTTGCGCTCGCGGAAGCTAGCGCCAGCGCCTGCCGAGAAGATCCAACCCCTTCCATGCCGCCACCGGCCAAGAAGCGGAAGGCCACCCTTCCTCCTCTCCGCGCGCTGAAGAGGCCCAAGCCTTCTGCCGCCGACAAGGGGAAATCGTTGGCGGCCTCGCCCGTCCAACCTCCTCCTGAGGGCAGGTCCTTTGAAGCGATCCTTCAGAGGGCCAGTGAGATGGATGCCGCCGGCAAGAGCCGCGCCGAGGCTTCCGCCAGGAACACATCGGCCGTAGGCGAGGCGGGGGGAGAAGTGGTCGCCGCCGAGACCTCCGCCAACGTCCCGCCCCAGGAGGTGCCGAGAGGGCACCGGAACTTTGGTTTAGGCGTCAGGTACGCCGACTCGGAGGGGAAGCCTCAGATGGAATGGGACCCCAAGACAAACTCAATCAGGGTTTCGACCCTCCTTCCCCGATGGGCGGAGGGGGAAAATGTGACCGGCGAGGCCTTCTCGCTTGGATATGGTCTCTACAGCCGGGAAGATGCCAGCGTGTTCGACCAGACGCCTACCCGCCTTCTAGCCTTCGACGCCACCCGGGCCGTAATGCGCGGGTTCGAGCTTACACATATGTGTGCGCGTCGAAGCATCACCATTGACAAGAACTTCACTGATATGCGCAAGGCGAGGGAGGACGCGATAGCTCGCGCGCATGCCGCGGAAGAAGAACTCGCGAGAGCTCAACAGGAGCTCGCGGATGCTAAATTGGCGCTGTCTCTGCGCCCCGCGACCGAGGTAGGCGAGACCTTCCTGAGCCCTTGCCCCCGTTTCCTCGAAGTTTCTACTGTGTAATGCGCCTAGACTAAAATCTTTTATCCCTTTTGCAGGATTCCGCCCAAGTCCGGGAGCTTCGCGCAGAGCTGGCCAACGCGCGCTGCGAGAGCGTCCTCCTGAGGGAACAGCTCCGCGCAGAGCTGGCGAAGGTCCCGCCCCCGGAGCTAGATGCGAGGTTGCGGAGTCGTTACCTCTCGGAGTACGACGTCGATAAGCTGCTTCAAGCCAACGCTCAGGCGACCGTCAAGCTGACGCTCGAGACGCTGCGAGACGTCGAGCTGCTCCGGGAGGACGGCGCGACCATCGACGCTCGCCAACTTCTCCCTTGGCTTTACGACCCAGTTCCGAAACCCCCGGGCGCGCCGGACTCGCCGCTCTCAGACGTCCCGAGGTCCTCTACCGCTGTTGACGAGACGTCCGGGGAAGGCTCTGGCGATGATTCAAGCGAGAGCACCAGTGGGGACTACAGCGCCTCCCCCTGAGGTGTCTTTTATTTTGAATATCTTTTTGTAATGAGCGAGAACCTCCTTCTGTAATTAACTTTTTTATAAAGTAATGTCTCATTTTCATTTTTCATTTCCCCCCCTTTTTTTTTATTATTATCCATGCGTGCTTTGAAAGTATATTACTCTGCCGAATGACCTCCGCGCGAGCTTCCGCCGAGACCCTTAGTCTCTTTAGGGTGACCTTCCTTAGAGATCAGCTAGGCGGGAACCTCGCGTCGTCGATTGAATCGTCCTGCCTAGGTCCGCCGGGAGCTTTCTTTTGCGAGAACCTCCTTTAGCCGAGACCTTTGCTGGCCGAGACCTTTGGGCCGGGATCCTTACTGGCCGAAACCTCCGGGCCGCGATCTGCCGAGACCTCCAAGCCAAGACTTTTACTGGCCGAGACCTCTGAGCCGAGACCTTTACTGGCCGAGACCCCTGAGCCGAGACCTTTAAGGGATTTGCCCCCGGTCTAGGTCAGGGTCCTGCCCACGTATTTTTCCAACCAATCAAACCCCTACCCCGCCGGCGAGCCGTTGGACCTGCTAGCTTATATGGGTGCCTGCGCAGCGGGTCTACCGGGGTTTGAGCCGAGCTCGTTGTAACGTAGTAACTACCAATCAAGAACCAAGGATCAAAAGGTCAAGGGCTCCACCTATCCCCCGCAGGCGAACCTTCGGACCTGCCAGCTTGGTGGGAGCCTGCGCAGCGGGTCTGCCTGGGGCCGAGCCAAGCTCGGGGTGTCGTTGGAGTGGCTAAGAACAAAGTATCACAAGAGCCAACCTATCCCCCACAGGCGAGCCTTCGGACCTGCCAGCTAGATGAGAGCCTGCGCAGCGGGTCTACCTGGGGCCGAGCCGAGCTCGGGGTGTCGTTGAAGTGGCTAAGAACAAAGTATCACAAGAGCCAACCTATCCCCCACAGGCGAGCCTTCGGACCTGCCAGCTAGATGAGAGCCTGCGCAGCGGGTCTACCTGGGGCCGAGCCGAGCTCGGGGTGTCGTTGAAGTGGCTAAGAACAAAGTATCACAAGAGCCAACCTATCCCCCACAGGCGAGCCTTCGGACCTGCCAGCTAGATGAGAGCCTGCGCAGCGGGTCTACCTGGGGCCGAGCCGAGCTCGGGGTGTCGTTGAAGTGGCTAAGAACAAAGTATCACAAGAGCCAACCTATCCCCCACAGGCGAGCCTTCGGACCTGCCAGCTAGATGAAAGCCTGCGCAGCGGGTCTACCTGGGGCCGAGCCGAGCTCGGGGTGTCGTTGAAGTGGCTAAGAACAAAGTATCACAAGAGCCAACCTATCCCCCACAGGCGAGCCTTCGGACCTGCCAGCTAGATGAGAGCCTGCGCAGCGGGTCTACCTGGGGCCGAGCCGAGCTCGGGGTGTCGTTGAAGTGACTAAGAATAAAGTATCACAAGAGCCAACCTATCCCCCACAGGCGAGCCTTCGGACCTGCCAGCTAGATGAGAGCCTGCGCAGCGGGTCTACCTGGGGCCGAGCCGAGCTCGGGGTGTCGTTGAAGTGGCTAAGAACAAAGTATCACAAGAGCCAACCTATCCCCCACAGGCGAGCCTTCGGACCTGCCAGCTAGATGAGAGCCTGCGCAGCGGGTCTACCTGGGGCCGAGCCGAGCTCGGGGTGTCGTTGAAGTGGCTAAGAACAAAGTATCACAAGAGCCAACCTATCCCCCACAGGCGAGCCTTCGGACCTGCCAGCTAGATGAGAGCCTGCGCAGCGGGTCTACCTGGGGCCGAGCCGAGCTCGGGGTGTCGTTGAAGTGGCTAAGAACAAAGTATCACAAGAGCCAACCTATCCCCCACAGGCGAGCCTTCGGACCTGCCAGTTAGATGAGAGCCTGCGCAGCGGGTCTACCTGGGGCCGAGCCGAGCTCGGGGTGTCGTTGAAGTGGCTAAGAACAAAGTATCACAAGAGCCAACCTATCCCCCACAGGCGAGCCTTCGGACCTGCCAGCTAGATGAGAGCCTGCGCAGCGGGTCTACCTGGGGCCGAGCCGAGCTCGGGGTGTCGTTGAAGTGGCTAAGAACAAAGTATCACAAGAGCCAACCTATCCCCCACAGGCGAGCCTTCGGACCTGCCAGCTAGATGAGAGCCTGCGCAGCGGGTCTACCTGGGGCCGAGCCGAGCTCGGGGTGTCGTTGAAGTGGCTAAGAACAAAGTATCACAAGAGCCAACCTATCCCCCACAGGCGAGCCTTCGGACCTGCCAGCTAGATGAGAGCCTGCGCAGCGGGTCTACCTGGGGCCGAGCCGAGCTCGGGGTGTCGTTGACGATAACCAAACCTGGTCTATTCCATCATCGAGGAGAGGAGTCATAGTCGGTAAAAACAAAAGGGACTTAAAGATTGTGTACTCGGAAGCAGTCAATATTCTGAAATAAACTTATCGAAAATGCAATAGTTGTTTACGATCATTACAATCCTTCTTTCCTCCTATGGGTAGAAGCGCTTCAGGTCATCACCATTCCAGGTGTGACTCAAGGTCCTTCCTTCCGCATCCTGGAGATAGTAGCCTCCGTTAACCAGAGCCTTCTCTACTATATAAGGCCCTTCCCAGCTAGGGTTGAGCTTACCAACCGCGGCCGACCTTCCCGCAGCGTCGACCTTTTTCAGTACTAGATCCCCCTCGACGAATTGCTTGACTCGGATATGCTTATCGAAGTACCGAGCCATTCGCCGTTTTATTTCCTCCTGCCTGATGGCGGCAACATCCCGCAGCTCTTCCACCATATCTAATGAGAGGCGCAACCCTTCCTCGTTCTCCAACCTCCAAGCTTCGCTTCCCTCCGCTGCGGCCGCGACCCTTGGGGACCGAACCTCGAACTCCACCGGGAGGACAGCCTCACACCCGTGAGAGAGCTTGAAGGGGGTCTCTCCAGTGGCCGTGTTCGGAGTTGTTCGCAAGGCCCACAGGACGGAAGGGAGCTGTTCCACCCAGCTACCCTTCAGGTTCTCGACCTTCTTTTTGAGCAAGTTGACGATGACTTTGTTTGCCGCCTCCACCTGACCATTGCTCCGAGGATGATGGACAGAGGCGAACCTGAGGTCAATCCCCAATTGGGTGCAGAAACTGATGAATTCTTCACTGGCAAACTGAGGTCCATTGTCTGTCACTATCGCTTGGGGCAATCCGTGCCTGCAAATGATTTCCCCCCAAACGAAGTTCCTGATGACCTGGGAGGTTACCTTGGCTAACGGCTTGATCTCCAGCCATTTGGAAAAGTAGTCAATCATCACTAGGAGGAACCTCCTTTGCCCGCCAGCTGGAGGGAAGGGTCCAACCAGGTCCATCCCCCAAATGGCGAAGGGCCATGGCGCTGTGATGCTTCGAAGTCTTTGGGCGGGCAAGAGCTGGAGAGGAGCATGTACTTGGCACTTCCGACACCTCCTTGCGAATTCAGCTGTATCCTTCCTTATGGTCCGCCAGAAATATCCCTGCCTTATCACCCTTGTTTCCAATGTCCTTCCCCCTGAATGGCTGCCGCACTCTCCAGAATGCACCTCTTCCAGGATCCTCGGGACTTCCTCTTCGGTTACGCATCTCGCGAGGAGCCCTGACAACATCTTCCGATGCAAGCTCCCTTCCAGCATCAGGTAATGAGCCGCCTTGTGCCTGAAGCTCTTTGCATCCTTGACTTCTTCCGACAGTTCTCCCGTGGTTAAGAAAGTCACCAATGGATCCATCCATGAGGACCGCCGATTCACCTCCATCAATTCCCCCTCTTCAATGGCTGGTCGGAATAGTTCGGTTAGGGTACCTCCTACCCGAGGCCCGAACTTCGCCAGTCGATCAGCTGCCGCGCTTTCCTCCCTGGGGACATGTCGAATAGAGAATGAACGGAAACCCCCAATGATGGCTCTTACCTTAGATAGATACCTCGCGAGGGTCGGCTCCCGGGCCTCAAACTCGCCTCGGATCTGCGATGCTACCACCATTGAGTCGGTGAAGGCTTCCACATCCTGGATTTCCAACTCCTTTGCCAAGCGAAGGCCGGCGATCACAGCCTCATACTCTGCTTGGTTGTTGGTTACAGGGAAATGGAAAGTCACGGCTTGCTCTATGGTAACTCCCTGAGGGCTTACTAACACCACACCTCCTCCCAGGGAGTGCCTTCCTGAGGCCCCGTCGACCACCATCTTCCACGCTTCTTGCGGCTTTGGTTCTTCAGCCTCCGCCTCGGTAACATAGTCCGCCAGGAAATCCGCTACGGCCTGGGCTTTGATAGAGAGCCTCGGGACGAAAGAGATGTCAAACTCGCTTAGCTCGATGGACCACTTTGCCAACCTTCCTGAATGTTCCACCCCCTCCAAGACCTTGCGAAGGGGATGGTCGGTTATCACCCTAATCGAGTGCGCTTGAAAGTAAGGGCGAAGCTTCCTAGCTGAGATGACCAAAGCATATGCTAGCTTCTCCAGGATGGGGTATCGGAGCTCCGCCTTTTTTAAGATTCGGCTGACATAATAGACGGGTAACTGCTTCTTCCCCTCTTCCCTAACCAAGACGGAGCTCACCGCCTCTCCTCCCACTCCTAAATACAAGGCTAGGTCCTCCCCCTCCTTCGGGCTTTGAAGTAACGGAGCTTGGGAGAGTTGCCTCTTCAGCCCCTGAAAAGCCTCTTCACACTCGGCCGTCCATTCGAATGTTTGGTTGCCACGAAGTACTTTGAAGAAGGAGGAACATCTATCCCCCGACCGAGAGAGGAACCTGCTTAACCCGGCCAACTTCCCGGTCAAGCGCTGGACCTCCTTGGCGCTGCGAGGCGATTCTAGGTCTAGAATAGCCTTAACCTTATCGGGGTTGGGTTCTACCCCCGCGGGAGTCAAGAGGTGCCCGAGGAATTTGCCGCGACTAGCCCCGAAGACGCACTTCAAGGGGTTCAACCTCATCTTGAACTTCCGCAGGGTGGCAAACGTTTCCTCCAAGTCCCGCAAGTGGGAAACAACACACTTGCTCTTGACCATGAGGTCGTCCACGTAGACCTCCAGGTTCCTTCCCCTTTGATCTCGAAAGATTCGATCCATCATGCGTTGGTATGTTGCCCCTGCATTCTTCAATCCGAAGGGCATCATCTTATAGCTGAAGCATCCCTCTCTTGTGATGAAGGAAACATCCTTGACATCAGGAGGGTGCATCCGGATCTGGTGGTAACCTGAAAATGCATCTAAAAAACTCATAAGAGAAAAACCGACGGCTGAGTCAACCAGCGCGTCGATTCGAGGCAAAGGGTAACAATCTTTGGGGCATGATTTATTTAATAAGGAAAAATCAATACACATGCGCCATTTTCCTCCTCCCTTCTTTACCATTACCACGTTGGAGATCCAGCCTGGATACTGGATCTCTGAGATGAAGCCTGCGTCCAGGAGCTTTTGGACCTCCTCTCGGATGGGGGCTTCTAGCTTGGTGGCGATGGCCCTCATCTTTTGGCGTATGGGGCGGGCTCTGGAATCCAGGTTCAAGCGATGACAGGCCACGTCCGCGTCGATGCCCGACATGTCTGCCGCGCTCCAAGCGAAGATGTCGACGTTGCCCTGGATGCAGGCTCGCATCCGCTCCTGATCCTCAAGGCTCAAGCCTCCGCTGATCCGAATCCTTTGCGCCTCCCCCGCTCTTGTACGCACCTCCATCTCCACCACCTCTTCGGCCGGCTCCAGCCCCGACCGCTCCCAACTTACCCTTGCCTCTTCCCGCTCAAACTCGAGCTCTTCTCCCCCAACCTCATCAACTTCCATCGCCTCCTCCAGGCTCTCCTCCTGCCTCTGCTCTTCTTCATCCACCACTCCTCTCGCCTCTTCTGGGCTGATCTCCCCCAACTCCTCTGCCTCCGCCATCTCCTCAGCAACCTCCATCGCCTCTCCCAGGCTCATCCCCCCTTCCTCAACTCCTTCCTGCTCAGCCATCTCCCTCTCCAACTCCTCTGCCTCCTCCATCCACGACACGGTGTTAACCGCCGTCACATAGCACTGCCTTGCCATCTTCGGATCCCCCCTGATCCTAACCTGCACCCCTCCATTGTTGAACTTGAGGCATTGGTGGTACGAGGAGGGTACACAGCGAAAGGCGCTGATGAGGGGGCGCCCAAAGATGGCATTGTAACTACTCGGGGCGTCCACGATTACGAACCGACAGTTCCGTGAGACGCCCCCAAGCCTCACATGCAAGCCTACTCCTCCTTCCACCTCTTTCCTTTCGCCGGAGAAGCCAAAAAGCGGTCCATCAGAAGCCAGGACCCTTTTTCCTTCCACCCTCATCTCATCGAAAGCCTTCTTGAAGATCACATTCACCGAGCTCCCATTATCCACCAGTATCCGGGAGACGGTGTAGTTCTCCACCGCTGTCTGGATCACAAGCGCGTCGCAGAACGGGTCCTCGTAGTCTGGCATATCCGCGGATGAGAAAGTGATCTTCTCCTCTGGGGGGGGAGCCTGGGAGGTCGAGGCGACCCCTCGGCGGAACATGGTTTGAAGGCTCCCCTTGCGGGTGGCCTCGATCCCCACCCCCCCGTGGATCACTCCGATCCCTCCTCGGGTCCCCACGTCAATCCTGTCTTCACATCTGTCCTCCACCTCTTCCCGCTGTACTTCCACGATCCTTACGGGCGGATCCTGCCTTCCGGCCCCTCTGGCCCCTCTGATCTCCAGAAACTCTGGGCAGGTGGCCGTTGCGTGACCTTCCTCCTGATGGAAGTCGCAATAGGGCAACGCCACCCTGCCCCCTCTTCCTTCTCCTCCTCCCCTTCTTCCGGCTCCCCGAAATCTTCTACCTCTTCCCCTTCCCACCTCCATAGCCTCCTGCGGCGGTGGGAAATGACCCCTTGGTCCCTGTCGCCATCCTCCCTGCTCCAGCCTTCTGGGCTCCCGAAAGTTATCTCTTATCTGAAGTCCTCCCTGGCCCTGGGGGCGACCCTCCTGAGGTCTCCAACCCAGTCGGTTGTTTGGCTCCCTGCCCCCCCCCCATGCTGTTGCCCCTGCCCTCGGGGCTCTTCTCTTCTCCTATCTTCCCTCGGCTCCCTCTGCTCCCTCTGCTCTCTCTGCCTTCCCGCCACCGGCTCCTTCACGTCGTCCTCGGCCAGCCTGGCCAGCTTCCTCGCAAACGCCGGGTTTGCCCTCTCGAAGTCTATCTCCTTCGCCGCCCTCTCCATGAGCTCCTCAAAAGAGAGAGGGGGCACTCTCTTCAACTCCATGCTGAAAAACCCTGGCCTCAGCCCCAGGGTGAAGGCTAGCATCAGCGCATACCCCGGGACCTCCTGGACCAGGAGAACCTCCTCTTGGAACCGGTCGACATAGCGACCCAACGTCTCCTCCGGCCCTTGCCTCACTGCAAACAGGCACTCAGCCTCCTTCTTCCTTTTCTTCGAAGTTGAGAATCTCAACAGAAAACCCCTCCGCAGATCCTCAAAGCTGTAGATGGAACTCGCCGGCAACTGGTGGAACCAGTCCCTGGCCTTTTCTTTCAGAGTGATGGCAAAAAGCCTACACTTGAAGGCATCCGACATTTGCCTGATGGACACCACGTCTTCGAACCATTGCACGTGCTGGACCGGGTCATCCTTCCCGGTGTAGTAGGTCATGTCCGGCTCCCGGAACCCCTCCGGCACTGGAGCCGAGACAATGAGCTCACTAAAGGGGGTCTCGCCCCCTGCCTGGCGAGAAGGCACGTCTCGCGATCTCGGTTGGCTGGACCGATCCGCGAGACCCTGCCCAGGGAAGAGTTCCCGCACCGTCGCCTCCTTCTCGCCCAGATCCGCCGGAAGCTCCTTCCCGAGACGCTGACCTGGGAAGAGCTCCCGCGCGGCTACGTCTCTCTCGCCTGCCTCCACCGGGACCTCCTTACCGGGACGCTGCCCTGGAGCGTTCTCGCCTAGCAGCGGAACCACCTCCACCGGAACCTGCGGCGTCTCCCACTCGTTCTTTGCCGAGAAGGCCAAGTTGATCGTCTGCATGACTTCTCGCCTGAAGTCCTCAAACATTTTCCTCGTCGCCTCGTCCACCCGGGTGGGGGATCCTCCCGCGCCTGATCCTTCACCCTCGCCTCCTGCCATGGGACTTGACTCAAGATTTTCTTGCACCGACTGCTTCCACGCTCACCGCACCAGAACTGTTGAAGCCAAAAATAACCTCAACAAATGTTCACGAACCAAAGTGCAGTCAATGCCTACTTCTCTCAAACCTCGACCCCTGACAGGTTGCTAAGGCCCTAACACAGACCCAAAGCCTCAGCTGGGAGGTCCCACCACACACCCGGAAGATCTCTGAGAGCTTCCCCTCCAAAGCCAAATGCTGGGCTGGGAGCTCTTCAGAAGGCACTAGGGCTAGAGGAAAATGATCAACTTGCCTTCTAAAGAGCCCTTATGGGTCTTTTTATAGCCTTCCTTTGACCTGAAAATACTGAAATACCCCTGAGGGGTCTGCCAATAGCCAAATCCCGCTGTCATTCAAAGGGCATTTGGGTAATTTTACCTCGGGATAATATATTATGAAGATAATCCTCTTTATGAGCGCCGGGCCCCACCACGTGGGCCCACTTGGCGAGAACCCTGGCCGAGAAGGCTCTCGCTGGACCCTCACCCGGGCCAACCTTGGCGAGACCCCCTTGCCAGGGAGGTTCGCGCCCTCCACGGTTTCGAAGAGCTCGCGACTGAAGGCCTTCTTGGGGCCTTCTCGCCTCCCCTGGGCGGGAGCTTCCGCGGTCAGGCCCTCTGCTTTGGTCGTTCGACGATCTCTCCTGCCGAGAGGTCGACCATCTGCCCTGGTCGGTCGACGATCTCTCCTGCCGAGAGCTTGAACATCTGCCTTGGGCGGGAGCCCCTTCAGGGCGAGAACTCTATGAGTATGTCTTAGGGCTAACCCAGGGCTAACCTGAGCCTAGCCCAATTCCTCAGTGGTGTCTCCGGGTCCCACCCAGCGAATATGGGGTTGTACAATATCCACGTTCATCATGTCTCATTACCTAGTACAATTTCTTTTCATATTATTCATTCTGATTTATGGGGGCCTTACCCTGTTGCTTCCATTTCTATATGTTTTTGGTTTATTACATTTATTGACTATTTTCCAAAAGTTTCATACTATGATTTCTACTCAATTTTTTGTCACTATTAAAATACATCGTAGTGATAATGATCGGGAGTATGTCAATGCTCCATTGGAGGACTATCTTGCTACTCATGGTATTCTTCATAAAATCTCGTGTGTTCACTCTTCATCTCAGAACGAAGTCATTGAACAAAAGAACTGTCATCTCTTGGAGGTGGCTCGTTGCTTACTCTTCACTATGAACCTGCCAAAATACTACTGGAGCGATGCAGTTCTTGAAAGTTATTACTTCAAGATTAGCTAGTCACCTACAGGAGGGGGGGGGGGGGTAAATAGGTATTTGAAATTTTTTTTACTCTTTTGTTGTTTACTAAGTGATCTAGAGCTTGTCCTTATTACCTGCAATATAAAATAAGAACAAGCAACACAGCACAGCACATAAGTATTTATAGTGGTTCCCCAATTTGGTACATCCACTTTCCCTCCCACCTTTCTAACTTATGTTAGACAAGACACAAACTTCACCAAAATGCTCCTCAGAGCTTACACCTCAGGCCCTCAGCCTTACACTTAGGTTCTCTTCATAACCCTACCTCAGAACCACAAGAGTTCCTATCTCAGAGCCCTGCAGTGCTCCTGCAACTCAGTGGTCTTCAAACCACCTACCTCAGCCTTATCTCTAAGGCCTACAGCTCAGGCTTCTCAGCCCTACTACTTCAGGCACAAGGCCCTACTCTCAGAGTGCTGCAGTACTCCTACAACTCAGTACCCTTCCAGGTACCTACCTCAGTGCCCTTCCAAACACCTACAGCTCAGTGAGAAATTTGTCACCTACCTCAGGCCAAAGGCCCTACACTTAGTCTCCTCCAAAATCTACACTCAGTGGCACACTTGTCACCTACAGCTCAGTGACTCAACAGTCACCTACCTCAGCCTTATCACTAAGACATACTACTCAGGCTGGGAGGACAGCCCTACTCTCAGATCCACACTTGGATCCTATCTCAGTACCCTAGCAGGGCACCTACCTCAGTGACTAATTAGTCACCTACAGCTCAGACACAAAGTGCCATATAACTCAGATTCAGACAACCTGAATCCTACAGGAAGTTAATCAAGAAAATTGAAATACTGACTCAGAGAAAAATCTCTGAGTCTAACTTGCTGGACTGAGCAGATATCAGTCCAGCCCACTTGCTGTAGAAGGTATTACTCTTCTTCTACAGCTACCAATCTCTCTATTGTACTGAAAAACAACTAACTGTTGTTGAAGGCTTACAACCCTTCACACAGCTATCTCCTCTTGCTAATAGAATGAACCAGCCAACTTGTTCTCCAAGGAACAATCTTGCTGAACTGGAAGAAGCTTCAGCTATCTTTTTTTTTTGTCTTCTGGCTTGCACTGCTGGACTTTGCTTTCAAGCTTGTCGGAGAAGATGAAGTCCAGCCGCCTCTATTTCGTTTTCTACTCCCGTTCTCGTTAACCTTAATCTCCTTTTCTTCTCTTCCTTTTATATCTGTTGATTTGAATCAACGACACAATTTGAATGTGGGCTCAGTCAAGGATGGTGAGCGCCACATCCCTCAGAAGAAGACAAACAGTAATTTTCGGCGTTGCTGCTGCTTTCCCGCAACGACATGAAGTACCCTGACTGCGCTCGACGAATGGTGAGCTGGGTTCGACGAATTTTGAAATCAGTTCGACGAATTCCAAACTGAGCTCGACGAACTCAGAGTCTTCAAACTTTAACTTGAGCTCGACGAAAGGTGAGCTGGGTTCGACGAATTCTGAAATCAGTTCGACGAATTCTGAACTGTGCTCGACGAACTCAGAATCTTCAAACTTTAACTTGAGCTCGACGAAAGGTGAGCTGAGTTCGACAAATTCTGGAATCAGTTCGACGAATTCTGGAATCAGTTCGAAGAATTCTGAACTGGGCTCGACAAACTCAGAATCTTCAAACTTTAACTTGAGCTTGACGAAAGGTGGGCTCAGCTCGATGAATTCTGGAATTGAGCTTCTTATTTAGAAGCGTTGAGTGAACCTGCCTCACTCAATGTTTCTGGACTTAAAGAAATTCTGTTGGCTTAGTCTCAGCGGTTTCTTCTCAACTGTCTCAGTGGTTTCTTCTTCACAGCTGAGACTGTCTTCTGTCTCAGCGGTTTCTTCTCAACTGTTTCAGCGGTTTCTTCTCAACTGTCTCAGCGGTTACCTCTTCACAGCCGAGACTGTCATCTGTCTCAGCGGTTTAGCTGAGACCAACATTTCTCTCAACAATTTGTGTTGAGCTTCTCAGCGGATCTGCTGAGACATTTTTCTCAGCTGTCTCAGCTGTCTCAGTTGTCTCAGCTGTTCAAAGACTATAAATTCTTCATGCAAGCTGCTGACTCTAGGATATACATTACATTCAAAGAAGGACTCTTCATCCCAATGAAGACCTCAGTTCTGGATGTCAACATCCAGACACCTAAATCTTATGATGAAATGCACAAAGATGAGCTCCTACTTGCCTCCATGGACAAGAGAGCTCAAAATATTATTGTCAGTACAATAATAATTCAACCTTCCAAAATCTGGTGCACTGCAAGACCTCCAAAGAGATGTAAGACACCCTAGTTGTGTTCATGGAGGGTTCAGAGGAGGTGAGGGATGACAAAAAATCCATACTCAACCAGGAGTATGAGGCCTTCAGACAAGGAAAGTCTGATGGCATTGCTGAGAGCTTTGAGAGATTTTATAGAATAGTGAATGAACTGAGAACATATGAAAGGGCCTTCAGCACCTATGAGCTGAATGACAAATTTCTCAGGTCCCATATAAAGGAATGGGATACAAAGATTTGTGTCAATAGGGAAATGACCAAGTTAGCTGAAACTCCTCCTACAACCCTGTTTGGAAAGCTGTTGTAATATGAGATGCAGCTTGCTGCAAGAAAGAAAGAAGAGAAGAACAGTAAGTCACAGGCCAAGGAGAAGTCCGTGGACTTCAAAGCTGATGCCCCGACCAGGAGCAGAAGGAAGAACTCTCCACTCAGGAGAATTACTGAGTCAGATTCTAAGAGCTCAAAGATCAGCACCTCAGACAGCAATATGTCTGATGAGGACTTTGCTGCCTTCTCCAGGCAATTTCAAAAATTCATGAAGGAGCATATGAAAAACAGCAGGCCTTCCTATTCCTCACAACATAGAAGGAGATCCTCTAAGGAGGACAGGTATGCTCCTAAATCTAACAAACAAATTTCCTCTAATATTATCTATTTCTGTTGCAGCAAACCTGGGCATATAGTTGCTGACTGCCCAATGAAGAGGAAAGAAGGAGTGAAGAAGCACCACAAAGGGAAGAAGAAAGAGAAGTCCCTTGTGGCCAAGAAGGAAAAGACCTGGTCTGACTCCTCTGGGTCAGACAGTGAAGAAGAAGAAGCCTACATTGGGCTAATGACTGTTGTTGAAGAAGAACCTGAAGAATATCCTGCTGTTAGGATAGGAATCAGGGCCTCTCTGTCACATTCAGAAAGTGACTCGGAGGTGAATGAAGATGAAGTAGAAGATGTTCAATGTCATGGATTAATGACAATGACAGATGAAGAGAGCATCCAGGATCAGCCTGGACAGGCTCAGGTAAATTCTAAATCTCTGCCCTCTATTTCAAGTCATGAGTCTACTTCAGATTCTGAAGCTCAATCATCAAGAGATGAAGAAGATTAAGATTCTGAGGATGATGTCAATTCTATAATTGACAAGTATGGAGAACTTCTTGAAGCATTCAAGAAGTGCAAGCTCCTTGTCATGAGACAGACAAAAGAGCTTCTCAGTCTTACGAGCAAGTATGAGGGCCAAGAAAAGGATCTCAATGATATGGCTGCACAATCAGCCAAGCTCAAGGGGATCATTGATATGGAGTCTGTGGTAAGAGTCTCAAATGAGAAACTTATCCAGAAACTTAAATATGATCTCCTAAATGAGAAATTGTTGGTGGCCAAGTTTACTAAGTCAAGCACTGTGCTTCCCTTAATTGACACTCTCTTTACCCAAAAGGGTAAGAAATGGTTAGAATTTAAGGGACCTGCAAGATCTCCCAATCCAAAAGGAAAGGGAAAGGAGAAGGCACCAGTTGTGCCTCTAGTCTCATTGTCTCCAATTTCTTTTCAAAGAGTTCTGTTGCCTTCTAACAGGTATGACCATGAAAGTTGTTATGGTCACTGAGAGAATGACAGATCCACTAGTATGGACCAATGTGGTCATAACCAAGGTGGAAGATACAGCCATGTGAGGGCCTTTAAGGCTGCCCATGAAGAAATTCAAATGGCCCATCCTGGATCATTTGTTTTTGGTGTCCCAGCCCCAAAACTCAAGGATAATGCTGATGCACGAAATCTGAGCCATCCAGCAAAAGTAATGACTCAAGGTGAGTCTTCTGGCAAGGCTGAAATGGCAGTTTCTGATGCAATCAGATGCATGTTAGCTGAAAAGAGACATGCAGTTGGTGGCTCTCAGAAAAGATCAAAACAGTCAGCTGAAAGACTTACCTTCAGTCAAATGGCGGCTGGAAGAAATCAGAGATATACAGCAGCACATCTTCCCACTGTTCAGGGAGCAGTCCAGGCAAATGTCGGTCCTAAACAAAAAAGGAGATATAATGTCCATGAGTGTTGGTGTTGTGGCAAAGTGGACCACTATGCTGCAGATTGCTGGCACAATCCTTCAGTGTCCAGAGGTAGTCAACCTGTCAGGAATACTGCAGGAAGGCAAGCTTATTTTCAGACTAATGTGAACCCATTACCCAATAGAAATTAGAGTCTTAAGGTGAGATAAATTATGCTTTTCAGGTTAGTTCAAGTATCAATTCCCCTAAATGGTACTTGGACAGTGGATGTTCCAGGCACATGACTGGAACAAAGGAACTGTTGAAAGAGTTCACTCCAGTAAAGAATGGACCTAAGGTCATCTTTGGAAGCTCTGACAAGTGAATAACCAGAGGTTATGGTAAGATCTCAAATGGCATAATCATCATCACAAAGGTAACTTATGTAAAGGGATTGCAACACAACCTCATAAGCATAAGCCAACTATGTGACATTGGTTATGACATTTCCTTCTACAAGGATAAGTGTCACATCAAGAGGTTAAGTGACCAGAGTGTCATCTTAGCAGGCACTAGATGTGGGAATGTTTATTGCTTAAACTTTTCTTGCTTAGATAGTAGTTTCCCTATATGCCTAATTGCAAATGACAAAGTCTCATATTGTGTCCAATGACACAAGAAACTGGTTCATTTGAATTATAAGACCATTGGTCAGTTCTTCAGTGATGAGCTAGTTAGGAATGGTCCCAAAATAAAATGCTCCAAGGAGGGTATCTGTGTTGCTTGTCAAAAGGGTAAGCAGACTAAGACCTACTTCAAGATCATTGGGACCAAGGACTCAATGAGATGCTTGTATATCACGTTTGTGTCTAGATGTCTGGAAAGTTATTACTTCAAGGTTAGCTAGTTATCTAGAGGGGGGGTGAATAGGTCTTTGAAATTTCTTTACTCTTTTGTTGTTTACTATCTAAGTGATCTAGAGCTTGTCCTTATTATCTGCAATATAAAATAAGAACAAGCAACACAGCACATCATATAAGTATTTATAGTGGTTCCCCAATTTGGTACATCCACTTTCCCTCCCACCTTTCTAACTTATGTTAGACAAGACACAAACTTCACTAAAATGCTCCTCAGAGCTTACACCTAAGGCCCTCAACCTTACACTCAGGTTCTCTTCAGAACCCTACCTCAGAACCACAAGGGTTCCTATCTCAGAGCCATGCAGTGCTCCCGTAACTCAGTGGTCCTCAAACCACCTACCTCATCCTTATCTCTAAGACCTACAACTCAGGCTTCTCAGCCCTACTACTTCAGGCACAAGACCCTACTCTCAGAGTGCTGCAGCACTCCTATAGCTCAGTAACCTTTTAGGTACCTACCTCAGTACCCTTCCAGACACCTACAGCTCAGTGACAAATTTGTCACCTACCTCAGGAAAAAGGCCCTACACTCAGTCTCCTCCAAGACCTACACTTAGTGACACACTTGTCACCCACAGCTCAGTGACTCAACAGTCACCTACCTCAGCCTTATCACTAAGGCATACTACTCAGGCTGGGAAGACAGCCCTACTCTCAGATCCACACTTGGATCCTATCTCAGTATCCCGGTAGGGCACCTACCTCAGTGACTAATTAGTCATCTACAACTCAGACACAAAGTGTCATACAACTCAGATTCAGGCAACTTGAATCCTACAGGAAGTTAATCAAGAAAATTGAAATACTGACTCAGAGGAAAATCTCTGAGTCTAACTTGCTGGACTGAGCAGATATCAGTCCAGCCCACTTGCTATAGAAGGAATTAGTCTTCTTCTACAGCTACTAATTTCTCTGTTGTACTGAAAATAGCTAACTGCTGTTGAAGGCTTACAGCCCTTCACACAGCTATCTTCTCTTGCTGATAGAATGAATCAGCCAACTTGTTCTTCAAGGAACAATCTTGTTAAACTGGAAGAAGCTTCAGCTATCTTTTTCTTTTTGCCTTCTAGCTTGCACTGCTGGACTTTATTTTCAAGCTTGTCGAAGAAGATGAAGTCCAGTCGCCTCTATTTCGTTTTATCCTCCCGTTCTCGTTAACCCTAATCTCATTTTCTTCTCTTCCTTTTATATCTGTTGACTTGAATCAACGCCACAATTTGAATGTGGGCTCAGTCAAGGATGGTGAGCATCACCTCCCTCAGAAGAAGACAAACAGTACTTTCCGGCGCTGTTGCAGCTTTCCCGCAACGACATGAAGTACCCTGACTGCGCTCGACGAATGGTGAGCTGGGTTTGACGAATTTTGAAATCAGTTCGACGAATTCCAAACTGAGCTCGACGAACTCAGAGTCTTCAAACTTTAACTTGAGCTCGACGAAAGGTGAGCTGGGTTCGACGAATTCTGGAATCAATTCGACAAATTCTGAACTGGGCTTGACGAACTCAGAATCTTCAAACTTTAACTTGAGCTCGACGAAAGGTGGGCTCAGCTGACAAACTCAGAATTTAGTTCGACGAATACTGAATTGAGCTTCTTTTTTAGAAGCGTTGAGTGAACCTGCCTCACTCAACGCTTCTGGACTTAGAGAAATTCTGCTAGCTTAGTCTCAGCGGTTTCTTCTCAACTGTCTAAGCGATTTCTTCTTCACAGCTGAGACTGTCTTCTGTCTCAGCGGTTTCTTCTCAACTGTCTCAGCGGTTACTTCTTCACAGCCGAGACTGTCTTCTGTCTCAGCGGTTTAGCTGAGACCAACACTTCTCTCAACGATTTGTGTTGAGCTTCTCAGTTGTCTCAGCAGTTCTGCTGAGACATTCTTCTCAGCTGTCTCGACGCTTTTACCTTAGTCAAATTATCTGACTTCCAGCTTCCTCTTCCTGTTCACCTGTCCAATCAAGGACAACCTGCATGCAAGAACTCAAGCACGCATCAAATACATTATACCCCTTAGCATGATTGGTGATGCCTCTTCAAATCCTAAGGAATATTGAAGGGCACAATTCCCAACAGTTCTCACAGTTGCCTATGTCATCAATCGTCCACCCTCTTCAGTTATGGGCCATCAAACCCCCCTTACTGCCTTAGGGGTTACACCGACCTCTCTACCACTCAAAAATTTTGGTTGTGTCTGCTTCTCTCACATACATTCTCTGGGTAGGTCCAAGCTTGACCCTCAGGCCCTTAAATGTGTTCATTAGCTATTCACCCACCTAGAAGGGTTATAAATGTTATCATCCCCCAACTAAAAGGATTTTTATAACGACGAATATCACGTTACGTAAATCTGAACCTTATTATGTGACCTCACTTCGGGGGGAGCCCACATGTACGGGTGAAGTAAGCTCACATATCTTACTCTTAAAGATTCCTCCTCCACATTCTTTACCTACTACTGAGACTCCCAATCAGGGGGAGCTTCCTTATAAATAACAGGAGTTACAAGGACAACCTGCATGCAAGAACTCAAGCACGCATCAAATACATTATACCCCTTAGCATGATTGGTGATGCCTCTTCAAATCCTAAGGAATATTGAAGGGCACAATTCCCAACAGTTCTCACAGTTGCCTATGTCATCAATCGTCCACCCTCTTCAGTTATGGGCCATCAAACCCCCCTTACTGCCTTAGGGGTTACACCGACCTCTCTACCACTCAAAAATTTTGGTTGTGTCTGCTTCTCTCACATACATTCTCTGGGTAGGTCCAAGCTTGACCCTCGGGCCCTTAAATGTGTTCATTAGCTATTCACCCACCTAGAAGGGTTATAAATGTTATCATCCCCCAACTAAAAGGATTTTTATAACGACGAATATCACGTTACGTAAATCTGAACCTTATTATATGACCTCACTTCGGGGGGAGCCCACATGTACGGGTGAAGTAAGCTCACATATCTTACTCTTAAAGATTCCTCCTCCACATTCTTTACCTACTACTGAGACTCCCAATCAGGGGGAGCTTCCTTATAAATAACAGGAGTTACAAGTGTACACCAGAAGGGGTAAAGCTAACACAGGCTCATCGCACGTCATCAGCGCCAATGCCAACTTAGTCAATAGATTTTTCTGAATCTCCCATTGCCCTTCAAAAAGGTATCAGATTTTGCACCCAACATCCACTATCTCGTAATGTTTCTTATGAGACGTTAACTTCTTCCTACAAAGCTTTTGTCTCCTCCCTTGCATTTGTCTTCATTCCATCCACATGGCTGGAGGCTCTTGGGCACCAACAGTGGAAAGCATCTATGATTGAGGAAATGAACGTTTTGGAAAAGAATTGTACTTAGGAGCTAACTCATCTTCCGTATGGAAAAAGACCATCGATTGTAAGTGGGTGTTTACCGTGAAACAGAACTCTGAAGGTTTGGTTGAACGATTCAAAGCAAGGTTGGTGGCAAGGGAGTATACTCAAATCTTGTGGATTGATTATCAAGACACTTTCGCCCCCGTCGCAAAAATGAACTCTGTACGAGTTTTGTTAGCATATGTTGCGTGTAAGGGTTGGGATCTTATCCAATTGGACGTGAAGAAGGCCTTCTTTTATGGAATTTAGATGAAGAGATATATATGTCTCTCCCTCCAGGTTTTTCTCCTTCCGAATTTGTAGGGAAGTGTGTCGGTTAAAAAAGGTACTTTATGACCTGAAGCAATCTCTAAGGACTTGGTTTGGTCGATTCCACAAAGTCATGATTTCACTTGGATACAAACAAAGTCATGTTGTTCATACTTTGTTTATTAGAAATAGAACAAATTTGTTAACTACTCTCATTGTCTATGTTGATGACATCATCATAACAGGAGATAAAATTAAAGAAGTAAAAGCTTTGAAGGAAAATTTGGCGAGAAAGTTTGAAATAAAAGATCTGGGGAAACTTAAGTATTTCTGGGGAATTGAGGTAGCAAGATCTAAATGGATAACTTCATCTCCCAGAGAAAATACACTCTTGATTTGCTGGAATAAACTGGTATGAGTGGCTATAGACCTGTTGATACACCTATGTAAATGAATCATAATCTTGGAAGAGATGATGGTGACCCTATTGAAGATGTGGCTGGCTATCAATGCTTTGTTGGAAGATTAATTTATTTCACTCATACTCGTCCTGACATAGCTTATGATGTTGGAGTCGTTAGCCAAAATATGCATTTTCCAAAGACAAGACATTTGGATGTTCATCAAATCTTGCGGTATTTGAAGACTTCACCGGGAAGGGGGATCCTGTTCACTCCTAATACAGACTCGAAGATTGAAATTTTTATAGCTACTGATTGGGTTGTGCCCGTTGAAGATAGAAGATCTACATCTGGGTATTGCTCATTTGTTGGCGGTAACTTAGTCACTTGGAGAAGTAAAAAATAATTCGTCGTCTCAAGGTCCAGTGCATAAGCTGAGTTTAGAGCTATGACACATGACATATATGAAGGATTATGGATACACTCTTTGATGTGTGACCTGAGTTTGAATGAGTTTAGTCATATCGGATTGTACTGTGACAACAAGGCTGCAATCAGCATCGCCAACAATCCCGTTCAGCATGATCGCACCAAGCATATCGAGGTAGACAGACACTTCATTAAGGAGAAAATCGAGAAAAAGATTATCTGCATTCCTTTTGTTCCCTCAGATGGGCAATTAGCTGATATCTTGACTAAGAGTTTTGTGAGAAATATTTTTTGTGCATGTATTGACAAATTGGGTATGAATAATATAACATACCTAACTTGAGGGGGAGTGTTATAACGTATTATGCTACCATTATGTTACAATGTATTATCCCTTATATAAAGGGGGCCCTTCTATTGAATAATGTATACATTAGCCATAATTAACAAAAAAAACCTAGCCTCCAACAGTACAACTCTTTCAGAAAAAAGTGCAAGTAAATTTAAAATTTGCGTAAGGGTGTAACACCCCTTCCCAGTATTTCAGAAATCAGCCGTCCGGCCGGGTCAGCGATGTAAAGAAAACTAGGAAACAGTATTAAAACTAGTAGCAGCAGGTAATAAAATCTATACTAAGCAATTTAAGACTTACAGCGGAAGTTTGAATAAAGTAAACTAAGGGTAACCACATACCTGATATCTGGATTCACAGAGCCACTAAACAGGAAGTAAAACTGAATTAACTGAAAATCTGGTTAACCATAAATAGTCTGAAATAAATTAGATAAAACATTAATCTGATACAATGTTCTCATCTACAGGTACATGCTGAAATAGAGTAAACTGAAAAAGATAAATAGTACAAACTGACGCCACTATAATGCTCATCCTAGACGTATCTTCCCACCTGGGTCACCTGAAAAACAGTGCCCACGAAGGGTCAGAGTAAGGAAAAATAACCCCTCCTAGTGACACTAAAAGTCAGTTTTACATAAGAATGCATGTATGTCTTTGAAAATAATTTTATGCATTTAAAACTTTTATGCTATGTGCTATGCATGCCTTCGCACTATTCTCTGGTCACACATCTACTCGTACTAAACACGTGACTTTTATTTTACTAACTCAAGTCCTGGCGTTCACTAACTAGCGTATTGTCTCATGTCAAGTCTATACTTGAGTTCTAGGCGGCTTCTAACCTGCTCATCTACTAGGAAGGCTCTAGGCAGAGTACCTCCTAACGCGCAACTGAAACTGACGACCCGAGACCATCTTATGAACCCAATTGTTCTAGTGTCACGCGGACACGGTCTCGAATCTGCTAACTGGCTCAAGGGAAAATAATTCCCAAGTCTGTACTACTCATAAGGTTCCATGTGTCTTATGAGAAAGGTAGTGCGCCTCTACCTAGCACGGAAGAAACTCTGTGTGCTGGCTGACCTTTTTGGTCTGACGCTACTCTGCAAGGGATATCTTTTCTGGTGTACTACTAAGCGACCTTTGACTTTCTTGTGGTCGACTTGAAGGGACATTCACGCCCTCGGTTGGACAAATTCCAAGCTTACGTACGCGGGTAAAGTTTCGTACTTAAAATAATTATTCATAACTTGACTAACTGGGTCATGGGAAAGGGCGTCATCCTACACGTTTTTCGCGACCATTTTCCTACCGCCACACTTTTCTATGCATGGTTATGTTGCTTGTACGAAACCTACATATGCGTATACAAAATATAACATTTGTTATGTCTAACTAACAGGTATTAAATTTCCTTACAGCGGTGGTGCGGCGCTCGTAGACTCGGCGCGGCGACATCTTCTATTTCCGAAGGCAAATCCTACTACTGGGGACCTTCAGAAAGCTGCCTCGAACCTACCAAAGTCCTGCAATTCAAGGCAAACCTAAACTCATAATTTTTCCCTAAGGGTTTTCCGGTGGTAAAAATCCAAATCATCTAAGGTTGCAAAACAAATGCGTACTAGCTTCGTATATTACCTTTATGCGGAGATATTGGGGTTCTCAATGCGTCCCACTCAAACTCCGCGGTGAACCACGAACACCAAAACCTAAAATAGCGCAAAAGAAAATGAAAATTAGTTTAGTCTACCTCCAAAACGAAGGATATCCAAGTAGAAATCGAGAAAAGGAAGGGATCGACTCACCGGAACCAAAACAAAATCAACCTCCTTCGGTTAGGGTTGAAATCGGCTCTTCCACGGCCAAGGAAGGAAAAGGAATACTTGCTGGTGCCTTCAGAGGAGGGAGGAGGAGTCGAATCTGCGTTCCGGAGGAGGATCGGGCGGCGGCGAGTCCTGCGGAAAACGTCGGAGGCGGAAACGGGAGCGTCGGGCCACTGTGCGGCTAGCGGTTTCTAATCTGATAGAAGGGGGAGTGCGGGTTTAAATCAAAAGCGGGATGCGGCTTCTTCCGTGAGGAGATGCGTGGGCTTTGAGAAAATCGGGCTGCGGTTTCTTTTTAACCGTAAGGAGAGGGGGAAAGTTACTATTGGCACCCCACTCCACCCTAAAACCACCTAAACACGGCTATCGGCACACCCATTCTCAAATAAACGGTCGTGATTTATAATCATAGAACAACGTACCTCGACGACGCGCTGTCTCGGTCAAAATCCGTCGCGACTCGACCCTATAATAAAAATAAATTTCGCGTAAAATTTTCGGATGTTACAAATCTCCCCTTCTAACAAAAATTTTCGTCCTCGAAAATTGAAACCATACCTGAATCGAAGAGAAAAGAATAGTCTGCATTGCTCTTTAGCTCATCCTCTCGCTCCCAAGTATACTCTGGACGGCCACAGTTCATCCAAAGGACTTTGACCATGCGAATCTCTCTATTTCTGAGCTTCTGAATCCTTGAGTCCACTATCTTGACTGGTCTAACTCCAATACTAAGATCTGTCTCAATTGGTGCTTCCTCGGTACTGATGATCTGACTGGGATCTCTGACTGCTCTCCTCAGATAGGAGACGTGGAATACATCATGTACACCACTCATTTCCTCAGGTAAGGCCAACCTATATGCAACCTCACCAACTCTTTCCAGCACCTCAAAAGGACCAACGAATCGGGGACTCAGCTTCTTCATCCGCTTTATTCTAGAGACTCCTCTAACTGGTCTGACCTTTAAATAAACGTAGTCTCCAACACTGAACTCTACTGACCTGTGCTTCTGATCATGATACTTGGTCTGGCGATCCTGAGCTGTCTTCATACGCTCCTGAATAAGCTTAATCCTGTCTGTGGTCTTATCAATCCATGACTCTCTGACAGAAGATCTTTCCTCACTCTCTGCCCAACACAACGGTGTCCGACAACGTCTACCATAGAGGGCCTCGAATGGTGCCATCCCAATACTCGCCTGAAAACTGTTGTTGTAGGAGAACTCCACAAGAGTAACATACTTCTCTCACTTTCCTCCAAAATCTAGAATGCACATCCGTAGCAGATCCTCCAAAGTCCTATTTGTGCGCTCGGTCTGTCCATCTGTCTGAGGATGGAATGCGGTGCTGAAATGTAACCTGGTACCCAACCGCTCCTGAATATATCGCCACTCCCTGGAGGTAAATCTGTCATCTCGGTCTGAAACTATAGTCTTGGGAACACCGTGAAGTCGAACTATCTCGTCTATATACAACTGTGCCAGCTTCGGACCCTGATCCGTCTTCCTAAGAGGAATAAAATGAGCGACCTTAGAGAGTCGATCTACTATAACCCACAAGGAATCATTCCCACTCTGCGATCTCGGCAAACCATGAATGAAGTCCATAGATATATCCTCAAAAGTCCACTCAGGGATGGGAAGTGACTGCAATTTGCCTCCAGGCCTCTGACACTCGGCCTTAACCAACTTGCATGTCTCACACTTTCCTACATAATCTGCAACATCACTCTTCAAACCTGGCCACCAGACTGTCTTCTTAAGATCTGCATACATCTTCGTGCTACCAGGATGTATCGAATATCTAGAATTGTGTGCCTCGAACAAAATGTCCTCCCGAAGGTGACTAACATCTGGGATGCACACTCTGCCATCATGCAATAATAACTCATCCTGAATAGAGAACCTCTCTTTCTGACCTGACTGTACTGAGATCCAAATCTCTGCCATCTTTGGATCCAACGGTAATGCTGTCCTGATCCTATCTCTAATATCGCACGAAATCTCCATCCAACTCAACCAAGCTGAACCAAAACTGCAACGGGGCACAACGACGATGTCCAGTCTCTCCAGCTCTCGTACTAACTCCTCCTGCTGAGTGAGAAGATAGAAACACGAGCCTCTCCTGCTAAGAGCATCAGCTACCACGTTCGCCTTTCCTGGGTGGTACTGAATGTCTACATCGTAGTCTGCTAGAAACTCCAACCATCTGCGTTGTCTCAAATTGAGCTCTCGCTGATCAAAGATATACTTGAGGCTCTTATGATCAGTGAAGATCTCACAACGCACTCCATAAAGGTAGTGTCTCCATATCTTCAGAGCATGAATGACTGCTGCAAGCTCCAAGTCATGAACGGGATAGTTCCTCTCATGAACCTTTAACTGTCTCGAGGCATAAGCTACGACCTTTCCATGCTGCATGAGAACACAACCCAAACCCTGACCTGAAGCATCACTATAGATCTGAAATCCGTCTGGCCCTGAAGGTAAACTCAAAACTGGTGCGGTCATCAATCTGTTCTTCAAGTTCTCAAAGGCCAACTCACACTCAACTGTCCAATCCAAGCCCTTTCCCTTCCTAGTGAGGGAAGTCAGTGGTAAGGCTATCTTCGAGAAATCCCTGATGAATCTCCTGTAGTATCCAGCAAGACCCAAAAAGCTGCGAACCTCTGAAACTGTCGTCGGCCTTGGCCAACTCTTAATGGCCTCTATCTTCTTTGGATCAACGTTAACCCCTTTCTGACTGATGATGTGGCCTAAGAATGCAATCTCTGAAAGCCAAAACTCACACTTTGAAAATTTGGCATACAACTGGTTCTTCCTGAGTGTGCTCAAAACAATCCTGAGGTGAGCTGCATGATCTTCTGCACTCTTAGAGAACACCAAAATATCATCTATGAAGACGATGACAAAACGATCTAAATACTCCCGAAATACCATGTTCATCAGGTCCATAAATACTGAAGGGGCATTGGTCAGCCCGAACGGCATGACCACGAACTCGAAGTGTCCATATCTGGTACTGAAAGCAGTCTTCTGTATATCCGCGTCACGAATCCTCAGCTGATGATAGCCCGACCTCAGATCTAACTTGGAGAAAGTGCTCGCTCCCACCAACTGGTCGAACAAATCATCAATCCTGGGAATCGGGTACTTGTTCTTAACGGTCAGCTTATTCAATTCGCGGTAGTCTATGCACAATCTCAGGCTACCATCCTTCTTTTTCACGAAAAGCACTGGAGCACTCCAAGGCGAAGTACTAGGGCGTATAAAACCCAAATCAAACAGCTCCTGCAATTGGCTCTTCAATTCTGCTAGTTCCCTTGGAGCCATCCGATAGGGAGATTTGGCTACCGGTGTAGCCCCAGGATGCAAGTCTATCGGGAACTCAATCTCTCTATCTAGAGGGGCACCAGGGAGCTCTTCCGGGAAAGCATCTGGAAACTCCTGCACCACTGGTACCTCCAACAAATCAGCCTTAGACTCCGCGCTCATCAGTACTACGAAGGTTTCACAACCCTGACTAATGCACTTTCTCGCTTGGACTGCAGATATGATCATCTTCACTACTCCCTTCAATCCCTGAAAAGAAAAAGAGGTCTGGTTGGGGCCATCGAACTGAATCTGCTTCGCCCTACAGTCAATCCTGGCGTTGACTGCTGAAAGCCAGTCCATTCCAAAAATCAAGTCAAACCCTGCTATAGGTAGCAGCAAAGCTTCCACGATAATCTCAGTGTCACCAAACTGCACTGGCACCCTGCACTTGTCTCTGGTCTGCAGAAGGGATCCATTCGGCATCATGACTTCCAGCGGTACTGACTCGGGGAAGACTTCTAAATCCAACTTACGCACTAAAGATTCCGCGATAAACGAGTGCGAGGCACCCGTATCAAACAGAATCTTAGAGGGTAAGTTACGAATCATAAGGATGCCTACATGAATGATTTATGAAGGATGAAAAATTTAACGTGTCACTACGGAGGATTTAAAAACCAACTTGCAAGCAAACAACACTTACCTGTCACAACATCCTCCTGATCCTTCGCCTCCTGCTGACCCAGCCCATAAGCTCTGGGCTGCACTAAGTCTCGACCCTGCTGTGGTCTCCCATCAGTAATCATCAATGCTTTGCCCTTATCTACCCTGCTAGAGCCACCAACCTCGAACTTCGACTGCAGGAAATAAATTTCATTAAAAATCTATCGTAATTACATAAATGTAATCAATACATAAGGACCTTGATTACCTGATTTGTCCCAGCTTCCTGACAGAAGCGAGCTATGTGTCCAGGTTGTCGGCACTTGTAGCATACGCCTGCACTGGCCAAACACTCTCCTGAGTGGCGACGCTGACACTTGGGACACGTGGGATAGTCCTTGCTTCGGTCACCAGATTGACCATTCTTCTTAGCATCAGGCTTCGGCTTCTTGTTCCAGTTCTTACCTTGGTCATTCTTGTTCTGCTGCGGCTGATGCGAATCCTGAGATCGCTTCGCACGGAAACTACTTCGCTTCTGAACCTTCTGCTGGTCAGCCTCCAGTCTGCGAGCTGTATCCACTAAGCTCCTGTAATCAGCGTTGACCATAGTCATCAGCGGCTGTCTCAACGAGTCACGCAAGCCATCCACGAAACGACTGCACTTCTCAGTCTGATCTCCCTGCATCACGCCCGCATATCTAGCCAGATGAGTCAGCTCTCGCTCGTACTCAGTAACTGTCCTGTCCCCCTGGAAAAGCATCAGATACTTCTCTTGGAGACCTCGTCGTGCGGAAGGAGGCACGAACCAACTAGCAAGAGCTCTAGAGAACTCGCCCCAAGTAAACATGTCTAGGGTACGGCCTGGCCAAAAAAATACGATTACACCAAATAAAATTAACACATTACTTCCTAAAATAAAGGAATTGATCATAACACTTTACCTGCAGGATCATCTGTCCGGTATTTGTCCCACCAGACTTTTGCCTCTCCTCGGAGGAGGAAAGCTGCCAGAGGAACTTTCTTATTCTCCGGGCACTCTAACACATTCAGCAGGTCTCTGGTGTTAGCTATCCAATCATCTGTATCCATCGGGGTCTCATCCCTACTGTAGTTCGAAGGCTGAAGTTCTCTGAAATTTCTCAAATAGCGCTCCAGGGTCATCTCCACAGGTGCTGCTGCAGGAGCTGGTGCAGGGATTGGTACTTGTACTGGAGCTGGAAACCCTGCAGCCAGTCCTCTCTGAAACTCCATCAAGGCAACAGTAATCGCCCTGGCAATCTGAGACGCTATGTCAGTACCCTCTGGAGCTGCTGGAACTGGTGGTACCTGTGGCACGGCAGCGTCTCCCATGGTTGCATTAGGAGTCGGGTTCTGGCGTGAAGATTCACCTGGTTCACTAACTCGTGGTGCCTGATAGAATATATAAAGAAAATCTGATTATTTATCAAGCATCTAAGAAATCTGATTTAGCAACTTATTTTGTACTCTAGCGAACACTAAGGCTTAATCGCAACTTAAAGTACTTTACTGACAAAAGTTTACTCTTAAACGCTCCTATGGCTCTGTGAATTCTTTCTAGGGTCCAGGGATCCTAAACCTGCCTCTGATACCAATTTGTAACACCCCTTCCCAGTATTTCAGAAATCAGCCGTCCGGCCGGGTCAGCGATGTAAAGAAAACTAGGAAACAGTATTAAAACTAGTAGCAGCAAGTAATAAAATCTATACTAAGCAATTTAAGACTTACAGCGGAAGTTTGAATAAAGTAAACTAAGGGTAACCACATACCTGATATCTGGATTCACAGAGCCACTAAACAGGAAGTAAAACTGAATTAACTGAAAATCTGGTTAACCATAAATAGTCTGAAATAAATTAGATAAAACATTAATCTGATACAATGTTCTCATCTACAGGTACATGCTGAAATAGAGTAAACTGAAAAAGATAAATAGTACAAACTGACGCCACTATAATGCTCATCCTAGACGTAGCTTCCCACCTGGGTCACCTGAAAAACAGTGCTCACGAAGGGTCAGAGTAAGGAAAAATAACCCCTCCTAGTGACACTAAAAGTCAGTTTTACATAAGAATGCATGTATGTCTTTGGAAATAATTTTATGCATTTAAAACTTTTATGCTATGTGCTATGCATGCCTTCGCACTATTCTCTGGTCACACATCTACTCGTACTAAACACGTGACTTTTATTTTACTAACTCAAGTCCTGGCGTTCACTAACTAGCGTATTGTCTCATGTCAAGTCTATACTTGAGTTCTAGGCGGCTTCTAACCTGCTCATCTACTAGGAAGGCTCTAGGCAGAGTAGCTCCTAACGCGCAACTGAAACTGACGACCCGAGACCATCTTATGAACCCAATTGTTCTAGTGTCACGCGGACACGGTCTCGAATCTGCTAACTGGCTCAAGGGAAAATAATTCCCAAGTCTGTACTACTCATAAGGTTCCATGTGCCTTATGAGAAAGGTAGTGCGCCTCTACCTAGCACGGAAGAAACTCTGTGTGCTGGCTGACCTTTTTGGTCTGACGCTACTCTGCAAGGGATATCTTTTCTGGTGTACTACTAAGCGACCTTTGACTTTCTTGTGGTCGACTTGAAGGGACATTCACGCCCTCGGTTGGACAAATTCCAAGCTTACGTACGCGGGTAAAGTTTCGTACTTAAAATAATTATTCATAACTTGACTAACTGGGTCATGGGAAAGGGCGTCATCCTACACGTTTTTCGCGACCATTTTCCTACCGCCACACTTTTCTATGCATGGTTATGTTGCTTGTACGAAACCTACATATGCGTATACAAAATATAACATTTGTTATGTCTAACTAACAGGTATTAAATTTCCTTACAGCGGTGGTGCGGCGCTCGTAGACTCGGCGCGGCGACATCTTCTATTTCCGAAGGCAAATCCTACTACTGGGGACCTTCAGAAAGCTGCCTCGAACCTACCAAAGTCCTGCAATTCAAGGCAAACCTAAACTCATAATTTTTCCCTAAGGGTTTTCCGGTGGTAAAAATCCAAATCATCTAAGGTTGCAAAACAAATGCGTACTAGCTTCGTATATTACCTTTATGCGGAGATATTGGGGTTCTCAATGCGTCCCACTCAAACTCCGCGGTGAACCACGAACACCAAAACCTAAAATAGCGCAAAAGAAAATGAAAATTAGTTTAGTCTACCTCCAAAACGAAGGATATCCAAGTAGAAATCGAGAAAAGGAAGGGATCGACTCACCGGAACCAAAACAAAATCAACCTCCTTCGGTTAGGGTTGAAATCGGCTCTTCCACGGCCAAGGAAGGAAAAGGAATACTTGCTGGCGCCTTCAGAGGAGGGAGGAGGAGTCGAATCTGCGTTCCGGAGGAGGATCGGGCGGCGGCGAGTCCTACGGAAAACGTCGGAGGCGGAAACGGGAGCGTCGGGCCACTGTGCGGCTAGCGGTTTCTAATCCGATAGAAGGGGAGTGCGGGTTTAAATCAAAAGCGGGATGCGGCTTCTTCCATGAGGAGATGCGTGGGCTTTGAGAAAATCGGGCTGCGGTTTCTTTTTAACCGTAAGGAGAGGGGGAAAGTTACTATTGGCACCCCACTCCACCCTAAAACCACCTAAACACGGCTATCGGCACACCCATTCTCAAATAAACGGTCGCGATTTATAATCATAGAACAACGTACCTCGACGACGCGCTGTCTCGGTCAAAATCCGTCGCGACTCGACCCTATAATAAAAATAAATTTCGCGTAAAATTTTCGGATGTTACAAAGGGTCCGTCCGGCGCGCATGTATTGGCTTTCTTGAATTGACTTTGGTCAAAAAACAAATATCTGCATGAATTGGCTTTGTACAAAAAACAAATTCTATTATTTGGCTGCAAAATGGAATTCAATGAACAGAATTGAAATTGATACCTAAAAGTTGTTCGGCTATACGATGGAATTGGCTTTCTAGAATTGAAATTTTTAGAATTTATATTTTTTAAAATTGAAGCATTTAATCAAAATACTAATAATAATTGAAGTTCAGGTATTTCTCATGATGTATCTTAATCTTGAAATTCCCATCTAGTTTATGTTTAACACTTGAACTGATTCAAACAAAACATATTATTTAATGGTCTTGTAATCAAAAGTCTCATATAACGTACTGATAATAAGTTGATTCCATACATATCAGTGAATTCCAGCTCTTACAAGATCAAAAGAAATACGGAGAGTAGGAACAATCAATGAAAGAAAGAAACAACAATGGTAATGTTTTCTTACAATACAACTGATACCTTCCTCTATGCAGCATATCCCCCACAATAGTCCATCCCCACAACAGCCCATCCCATACAATATCATAACATAATATCCATTTAACTGAAATCATGCCACAATCAGATCTACATCAAACTGAAATCATCAAAAAATCATTTCATATCTACTTAACCGAAATAGAATCTTACCTAAAATCATACCTACAATCGGATTATGAAATAATCTATCTACTTAACTGATCTAGTAAAAAATTAGGAGAGCAGAAATTGGTAGGTGGCATTTGGTTGATCTAAGGTTCGGCAGAGAGGGAAAAGCGCAAATAGGAAGAAAAATAAGAAGAAGATCAGGATGGAGGAGGGGAGTTACCAGCAGCGAGTGGGTGCAGTGATTTAGGGCTTGGTCGGCGGCGGCGAGTTAGGACTTGGTGGACGGCATACCAGAGAGTGGGGAACGAGGTCCTAACTAGCAGTCGGGGTCGCGGAAGACAACGTGAAATTAGAAAGTTGGATGAAAACTAGCAAAAACCAAAGCGCATGGGTAAGTTTCCGGGCAGCGGGCTAGTAGGTATAAGGAAATATCACCGGTTTTGATTTTGAAAGCCAATACTGTTCTAATTCTTGTGCACCGAACAGCGGAATTGGCTTTTCGGAATCCAATACCAATTCCAGAAAGTCAATACTCGCGCGCCGAACAGACCAATGGATTTTTACAAGAGGAACAGTTATAAAATCAGGATAACAGATAAAATAACTTCCATAGAATGCATAAATAAGAATGTGATAAAGTCATTCCAAAGTATTGCTTAATGATTAATGAACAATACATAGAAATAGTTGGAAAGGTGATGGGAATCGACCGTATGATCGTGTTCGATGAAGGAGATCGGGCCACCACTCGGCGTGACCCGTTTTTGCATATTTGACAGAGATGCATTGACCGGAACGGTGATCCAAGACCGCGAGCGCGTCCGGAGCATCGTTTTACATTTTTTATATATTTTATGTTATTTTTTTTCTTATATTTACTGTTTTAGGGCACCGGTCGTAACAGACGATTATAGTCGTTCACGTTGGGCGCCTGACTACCCCCTCTTGTTATAAATAGGGGTGGATGTTCTCATTTTCAGGCATTGCTTGTATTGTGAGAGAACCAAGACCGACAATCGTAATCATCATGGTGTGACAACGCGAGGCCCCGGGGTGCGACGTCCCGATTTATTTTCAATTATCTTTTCATTTATTTTCATTTCCATTCACTGTTTCCGATTACGGTTGCATGGAACCACCAATAATTCCCCCTCATTCCCACGATCCCTGTTATCTGAAGAAGAAAACAGCCAAACTCCAGTTCATCCCATTCCTCCTCGACGAAAAGGCTAGAAGCTTCCCAACAGCAAAACCTAACTCGCATCATCTCCATCTCCATCGATTGCTCTATCCCTGTCCATCGTTATCCCCGACCGTTCTTGCAGGTGTCGCCCTTCCCCACTTTGCCGTGTGATTTCATGATCACAGCTACTCCTGTTCATCATCTTCGACAGGAAAGATCGAAGAACTCCCTCCCGCAAGCCCTAAGACGCTGAAAGTCTCATTCCCTCTTCCCCTTCCCCTCTCCCGACCTCGTTCCAGTCCATAGAAGTACGCACCTCCTCTGCCTAGCATTGTTGAGTGGAATCCTCTCGTCCCAGAAGTTCAGCACAGTCATTATCTCCCTCAGATTAAACATCCAGCACTCTTTCCCCTTCTGAATCTCCACCAACACCCTTCCCCTTCCCATCTAGCAAATCAGTGGCCTTATCCACCCAGTTTCAGAACCTAGCAGCCCTGTTTCCCTCCATATTCAGCCACTATTGGCTTTTCCCCTACAGATTCAGCAGACATCTTTAATTTTCTGTATCCAACGCAGTGCAGGAAATGTCATATCCTTGTTCAAACAGACAGCACAAACATCCCAGGGTTTTGCTCAGCACCCCTTACCTTCCATCATAGTCATTGCATTCATCTCATGGAGCAATGTTTGTCGTCGTCACCGGATTCCTTGTACTTGTGAGGATTGTTGTATTGCATAATTTATTTCTTTATTAAATATTGGGAGATAATACATGTTTGCTTGAGAATTATGATCGATAGAGTAATTGTTCCATTTCTTTAGGTCTATAACACTTAATCGTGCAAATTGTGAATGAAAGTACTCTTTGTGAAAACAAACGTGGTCTTTCTTATTCATTTGAAAAGTGATTCATATTGTGTTAAATTGCTATGCCTATATAACTTGATTTGCTAAAATTTTATTTCAGAATAATTGAAAAACATGCACGCATCATTTAGATTGGGCTTGATCGCATTCATGTCACAAATGCATGTAGGATTGCATTAGTGTGTCAGCACAGCCTTTTCACGTCCCGCCTTGCGTCAAAAGGCTATCAAAAACTAATGATTTTTTTTAAAACAGAACAAATAAATTGTGAAAAGATTCTACCAATGTTGCATACCTTAAGAGCAAAAAACTGGCCAGTCCACTTGTGCCGAACTAATTGCACGATTCCAGCACTACCATTCCCAACCACTTTAACCATGTCCATATCATCTAATGCCAAATTATTGTCCAATGGTCTAATAAGTTGTACCTGAATGTAAAACAAAGAAATAAAATAGTTCATACCAGAAATTTTTATTGCGTCTAAGCTTGGATTAGACCAATAAATGTTAACTTTGTGTTCTAAATATATACAGAATAGATTTCTTGATTCAAAACTAGAAAATCCATCAAATGCAGCTTTATTTGTGATGGGGATCGAGTCACACGGCCCGTTAGGGCCTACTCATGCCGAGCATGGGCCCAATGATGATTGAGACCGCTCATCACGAGTAAATTGCGGATCAAAATATTTATTTTTATTTTTTTCATTGTATTTATGTCTGTTTGGGGGTACAACGAACAGAGAAATATGACTGTTTGTTGTCTCTCTCTAGCCTATAAATAGGGGTAGGGGACTCCATAGATTGCTATTGAAAGATTGAGCGAAGAATCCTCCTTTTGAACACCTGGTGCCAAAGCCGTAACTCCAAGTGCAAAGCTTTGACACCTCCCTCCATTCCCATACTTGCCAGTCATCTTAACTCCTCCCATTTTCATTAACCGCCAACCCCATTCCCTCACCAGCAGGCCTCCCCTTCTCCCCACAATCCACATCCGGCCCCCCACCATTTCCTCCCCAAACTCCCCAGACAGTTTCTTCATTCCATCCCCCACAACTTCCAATTGGTAACCCCCCCCCCCCCATTTGCCCTCCCACCTCCAACAGTTGGCAGACCCAATCACCTCCTCAAACAACCAGCCAGTCCCCCTTCCAACTCCTCACACCCCTTCCAAAACGGACCATTAATCCCTTCCCAACTCCCTCCATTCTCAATTTCTTACAATCAACGGAAACCTCTCCTGGCCACCTTCGTCAAGCTTCCACCACCCCTCAAAGCCCTTTCATTTCAGTTTTCCGGCGATCGAAAGAAACCACCTCCAGCCACCACCACCATCTCCAGCGATCACCTTCGGCCAACCACCACCTCCACCATCAACATAACCTCCTCCCCATTCAACAAACTCTACCCACCTTCTCTCGCGTGGAACCACATTTCAAACCGCTCCCCACTCAAAAGTCCAGCAGTTGTAAGCCCAGCCCCTTTACACCCTCCCCAGCCCTCATACAGTCACCCAATTTTCTGTCCAGGGTGGTCGACATTACCTCCAGCTGCTGGAATTAAATTCCAGACAAGTTTTTCCTCCACATCCCCCTCCCTTATCCCTGTTTACACCCCTCCCGACTGCAGACAGGACACTACAGCTGCTTGCCAGTGATTACCCCTGCGGTCCTTCCAGTCCATTGTATTCCCGAGCCCTCCATTCTCCTGTCGACCTCATTCATACCAGCAGCAGCAACCAGCCACTTCCAACTTCCAGAGAGGTCAATTCCAGCACTATTTTGTTCTGGCCAGCAGTTTGATATATCATCTGAGTCCTAAATCCCACTCCGGGACACACTTCTGGCTTCCAAAGTATTCCGGATAGTCATCCACCGATACGATGCGGCCGATACGCACTGTTATGAGTCTATGTAGCTCATGGGAATTATTGTACTTTGTATTTTCCCACTCGCCTATATATATAAGAGTAGTAGTTTGCTTAGAGGAGTATCTTTTGGAGTCTTGATTGTTTGACACTCTTGGAGAGTGAAGTGTAAAGGAGGACCCAGCTTCCAGATGCTTGGCAAGAGTATTCTTCTGATTGTATCTTTATTTTTGTTTAATGCAATATAAGTTATGTTCCTGACTTTGATACGACTACTACGTATCAACTTGGTCTGACCTGCCATCTTTGAGGCTTCCGCTGAACCCTAATCCCGCCGCTCGTCTCGTCCAGAGTCCGCGACTGCGGCTGTCCACCCTGCTTCCCCCTTCCTGCGACAGCGCCGAGCGTCGGCCTCCACAATCCAGCCGACCACCGCGACTTCAGCGTCGTTCCTACGACCGAGCCCTCCCATTCGCCGCTCGATGACGAGTCCGGGGCTTCGCTCGCCGCATCCATCCATCTACATCTCAATGACGCTGCCATCGGCTTCCTCCCTCAACGTCATTGCCGCGTGGTCGACTCCAACGCCCGATTCTAGCGCCCGCGTCCGCTTCGACCGAGCTCCTTACGCCTGACACCTCTTCCGGCGCTCGATCCCAGTGCATAGTTCTCGGCGCCTCCAGCCGGCCTTTCTTCCCTTCTAGCCATGCTCGGCAGCACCCCAGCGGCGACCAACACTCCTGCAGCCCTCCAGCAGAAAATCGTCACACTCGCAACCCTCCTACGGCTCTGACTGCGGTCTGGCAGTGCTCCTGCAGCTCTGGCAGCCCCCCACCCCCACCCTTTGCAGCTCCTTCAACAATCGGGCAGCCCTCCTGCGGCTTCGGCAACCTCCCAGCGCTCATTCGCCTTCTTGCCTCCTTCCACCGTGTCGGGAAGCCATCCTCCAGCTAGTGCAGAATAATGGGGTTCCTTCCCACTACACCTAGTTGTGGATTCCTGCCCAGGACTTTGGCAATGGCCCTCCAAGCCGACGAGAACACCACCATCACTGCTGATGGCGGCAACCCCCAACGTGTTAAAGTTGAAGATGATGACGGTGACGGCGACGGCGTTATCCCACATGTTGAAGATGATGACGGCGACGGCGACGGCGATGGCGTTCTCCTACATGTTGAAGATGATGACGGCAACGGCAACGGCGTTCTCCTACATGATGAAGATGAAGACTACATGACGTGGAGCTATATGAGATGAAGGCTTTTAAATATTATTTAGTTTATTTCTATTCTCATTTTGATTTTCATCATGTAATGTTTAAAACATTTAGTATTGTTTTTATTTTCTTTATGTGGGCTGCATATAGCCAAGGTATGTTGTAAAGCCTATATATAGGCATGGACTTTCATGGTTTTATTTAGAGAATGAAAAATTGAAAACCAAAATTCAAAATTTGAATTTCCCCCTCCTCTCTCTTCCCCTCTTGGAAACTTCGTTTCCTCCTCCTCTCCTCTCCTCCTCTCCAAAATTTCGGCCTCCCCCTTTCTTTCCCTCCTCTCTACCTCCTCCTCCTCCTTTCCAATATTCGTCCAAAGTCTTCCGCTCACCCAAAAAAAACCGATCAACCCCCTCCATCAAGAGCCCCCAAATCAGCCCTTTTCCATAGTGAAATCGAACAAGATCAAGGTGTTTTCTCCCTTTATGGTTTTCCTCCATCCCGGCGTGAAGCAAAGGAAGCGGACAAGTTTTCTCTCCGGTCGGCAAAACTCCGGCGGAGTCGTGGAAGAACGATCCTTGAAAGTGAACCGGAATCATCTATTCCAGTTGGGTAACGAGATCTTCTACCTCTTGTGTGATTCTTATTTTTTTAGATTTTCATTTGGTGGAATACTTTTGTGTTACTTTGGAATCGTTTTTTTCGTTCGTGGTTTATCTTTCCGATTGCATGTGTTGTTCTTTCTAGTTGTTTAATTTTCCGAGAGGTTTGGCGAGCCTCGCTTTCGTTTTGTTGGGAGAGATCTACCATTTTCGAACCGAACTTTTCAGTAGATCTCTTTTGGTACAACCATCGCTCGTTCGGACCGGGTGGGTCCTTTTAGCTTGAGAGAACGACGACCTATAGTCGTTTGTTCGATCTTAAAACGGCGTGGCTACCGTACGCTAGTAATAGTGATAACGTAGTTCGTGAGTGTGCTGCGTTTAATTATTGTGTGAGCGTAATAGTGGAAATAGAGAGACGTACGTGTAATCCCCTTAGCCGTTATAGTGACAAACATAGTGGCCTACATCAATTTGGTGTCAGAGGGAGGTTGTGTCAATTTCTTAATTGACACCATCCTATTTAATTTTAGTAGGCCGACACGCACGTGCAAAAAAAATTTTCAAACAATAAAAAAACAAAAAAATATTTTTTTGTGGTCTGCCAATAGCAGTCTAAATTTTTATTTTTTAGAAAAAATTTAGAAAAAAAAATTAATTAATAATCTCCATATTTTTGCCAGCAAGAATATCAAAAAATATATATATTTTATTTTGAAATTTTAGCGGGAACAAATCTATCTTTGAAAATTAATCAGGATCAAACTATATTTCTTTGTATTTGTGCACTTACTCCGCGTAGTCTATCCCCATTTTCCCGCTGAAAATTAAAACAAAAATGGCCTACGATGTTCACGTTTCCCGAATGAAATCTTTAGGTTCTGTCATGAACGTTAGAAAGCATTTCCATTGTCCGGTAGTGGAAGAGATTAATGGGTTGATTGGCCACCTAAAGGCTAATCAGGTTGTACCGCACTCATCTAGGCATGTTAGAGTTCCAGCTCCGACCTATGATGGGCTAGGTGGAACTCAAGAGTTTTTAAGCTGGGTAAAGGCTATGGAGCGCTATTTTGAGAGATATCAGATAGTGGACCCCCAGAGGATCCCCGTCGCGAGACTTCAATTATTTAGTCGAGCCCAGACCTTCTGGCTCAATGAGGAGAGACGTTTTGGGACATCCCTCGAAGAGTCACCTGTAGGTTGGAATATTATGAAGAATTTATTAACGGATGAGTATTACCCTCCCCACTGTCATTCTCAGTCATCTAAAAATGTAAGTGAAACGCCACCTATGATTATGCCTACACCGTACCAGTATGACACCCCGTACTCCCGTGCTAGGATGTCACATAAGTTTACTTCTCCCCGCCAGGGCACTAGACCCCAACTTGATTATGAGAGTGTTCCTATCCTCGTGGGTAGTCAGGCGATCAAGACACGTGAGACTAGTGAAACGACTGGGTTTGGCACTATCGATCATTCTATTCTGACTACGCCCGTAGTCTCCTTAGAGTCGCCCCCTGAGCTGTCAAATCTAGTTATTGACTCCCCTAATGAGTCTGAGGCTGATTCTACGATTGCGCCCATCACCGAGGATGAGGTTATTATCACTGACGAGTGTAGCGACGTTGAGGAGATTGGTTACCCTAGTGACCTTGATGAGGATTTCTCTTATGAGGAATCATCTCCACTCCCCTTCGACGACATTTCGGAGCCATCCATCTTGATCGTAGTGGAGTCTTTTGATGACCCTAATTCGATTGACAATCTGGCTGAATCGGAAGAGTTATCTTACGCTAAGAGCTTACCCAGTCGTGAGTTAGATGATGTTTGGGATGATGATAGTTTGACCTGTGAGAGTATTACTTTGCCCATTACTAGCCACACTAGCGTTGTGACTGATCACCCTAGTGTTGAGAGCCCTCTCCAAAATACAAGCTTCGACGTGTTAGAGGCTACGATTACACCTAATGAGAATATCTCTGATTTTCCTGAGGATCTTGTAAGTGAGGATGTTCTAGTTGATTTCTCTAATTACGAATTAATGGATGCCCCAACTGATTTGGAAGACTTACTATATGATCAACATTTATTGTTGGAAGAACTTTCGGATGCGTTGGTAGAGTCCTCCTGTGAGGAGTGTTATTCGGAGAGTGAGTTGGGTGATGATGAGCCAGATGAGTTTATCGTGAGGGAAAATCTTTTGTTTGATTTTTCGGTAGAGTTTGATGGCTTGCACCCGGAGGATTTTACTTGGACGATAAATCCATATTTTGACACTGGGTATGACGTAGCCCCTCCTCCGGAATCTATCGATGCGCCCATTCCTGAGATTTCTACTGCTACTGATGTCACAATTTATGAGTTGGAAGAATTTCCAAGTGAGAGAGTTATACTTTTGGAGGTCGTTATTGAGGTAGACCTGGATAAGCGTCCCCTTATGCTAACTCCGTGGCGTGAATTTAAATACAATCTTAACTCTTTCTCGTTGTTAGTGCTACCGATAATCCCTCCTGATATGTTGACCCGACCAGCGGATCCTTTGGGTTGTGCGTTTAATTTGCCTGATTTGAGTCAAATAGTTTTACCATCCATGTTGGACCCTCCTTGGGACATGTCGCGACGTGTATTATTAGATGTTGTGTTGGGTCATGATGACAGTCTTGTTAATTCTGTACCCTCTCAATTTTCTAAGATTCACCAAATCTCTGAGAGCACGTTAATGACGTGGCCATCTTTTGTGTCATCGGATTGCATGCAGTTAATACCACCTAATTTCATTCTACTAGTGCCTCCTGATGTAGTTCCGCTAGTGTCACCCTATTACTTTTCGTTTGCACCACCATATTTATTTCCGTTTGTACCACATTATGTAGTTCCGTTACCGCCATTTTCTATGACAAGTCAACATGCACTAGTATTTGCCTCTTTTGTTCTTAATTTTCATAAGCACGGTAAGGAAGCGTTAGTCACACACATGTCTTCTTATCAATATATTGCTAACTTACATAAGAGGGTGTCTCCTTATAAGGTTTTCGGTTTACTCTTGGTGCGTCTCATCCCAGAACGGATGCCTTCGGGAACTATAGAAACGTTGACGATTTGGCGAATTAGAACTTTTCGGATTTTTAATCAATTAGGAGAAACAACATATCTGTTGAAGTTAACCACTGAATGGGGTAATTCCCCTAGTTTAAATGTTTCCAATTTCACGCATTGTGTTTTTCCACCTTTTGAAATATCTAACTCTACGTTTGGTGCCACTATATTTTCATTTGGGTTGGGGGGTGAGCTTGTTCTTGGATCGTCCTCTCCATCGGTCTCCAACGGAGGTACGTTGACTGTTGATGAAGAAATTTTTCCTCTTTATTTGCCTAATGCTTTTCCCAGTTTCCCCAGGACAATCTTTTTGCTAGACAGGTTCATATTTGGTTTTTTGCTCTCCTCTCCAAGCGGTGGTATTCAGCGTTATGTGATACGATGGTGTGCTCTCCCGGTCTCCGGTGACCCTTGGATCTCGGACTCGGCGATGGTTCTTTTGGATGATGTTCTTCGGCGCCAGCACCTCCATGCCAACTCATCGGTGATGAGTTATTTTGAGCGGGGGAGGATTGATGGCGGCAACCCCCAACGTGTTAAAGTTGAAGATGATGACGGTGACGGCGACGGCGTTATCCCACATGTTGAAGATGATGACGGCGACGGCGACGGCGATGGCGTTCTCCTACATGTTGAAGATGATGACGGCGACGGCGACGGCGTTCTCCTACATGATGAAGATGAAGACTACATGACGTGGAGCTATATGAGATGAAGGCTTTTAAACATTATTTAGTTTATTTCTATTCTCATTTTTATTTTCATCATGTAATGTTTAAAACATTTAGTATTGTTTTTATTTTCTTTATGTGGGCTGCATATAGCCAAGGTATGTTGTAAAGCCTATATAAGTATATATAGGCATGGACTTTCATGGTTTTATTTAGAGAATGAAAAATTGAAAACCAAAATTCAAAATTTGAATTTCCCCCTCCTCTCTCTTCCCCTCTTGGAAACTTCGTTTCCTCCTCCTCCTCTCCTCTCCTCCTCTCCAAAATTTTGGCCTCCCCCTTTCTTTCCCTCCTCTCTACCTCCTCCTCCTCCTTTCCAATATTCGTCCAAAGTCTTCCCGCTCACCCAAAAAAAACCGATCAACCCCCTCCATCAAGAGCCCCCAAATCAGCCCTTTTCCATAGTGAAATCGAACAAGATCAAGGTGTTTTCTCCCTTTATGGTTTTCCTCCATCCCGGCGTGAAGCAAAGGAAGCGGACAAGTTTTCTCTCCGGTCGGCAAAACTCCGGCGGAGTCGTGGAAGAACGATCCTTGAAAGTGAACCGGAATCATCTATTCCTGTTGGGTAACGAGATCTTCTACCTCTTGTGTGATTCTTATTTTTTTAGATTTTCATTTGGTGGAATACCTTTGTGTTACTTTGGAATCGTTTTTTCGTTCGTGGTTTATCTTTCCGATTGCATGTGTTGTTCTTTCTAGTTGTTTAATTTTTCGAGAGGTTTGGCGAGCCTCGCTTTCGTTTTGTTGGGAGAGATCTACCATTTTCGAACCGAACTTTTCAGTAGATCTCTTTTGATACAACCATCGCTCGTTCGGACCGGGTGGGTCCTTTTAGCTTGAGAGAACGACGACCTATAGTCGTTTGTTCGATCTTAAAACGGCGTGGCTACCGTACGTTAGTAATAGTGATAACGTTGTTCGTGAGTGTGCTGCGTTTAATTATTGTGTGAGCGTAATAGTGGAAATAGAGAGACGTACGTGTAATCCCCTTAGCCGTTATAGTGACAAACATAGTGGCCTACATCAACTGCACTCTCGAACTCGTAGCGCATGGATCACATAGAATCCCAGCTGGCTCACGCTCTTCCTCTGAGTACTTACCATGGCAGTTAATCGTCCTCTGATCCCCCCTACGCCGCCATAAATTCAAATTGTTCCCAACCACGTGGGCTTTTTGCACCCCGCATCGGACAGTGCCCTGGCCCATCTCATCGGATTGAGATTCCTGTGTCTGATGGCACCAACCCCCTTGAGTGGATTGCTCGCGCTGAGCAGTTCTTTGACCTGCAGTCCACCCTCATTGACCAGAAGGTTCCTCTCGCCACTATCTATATGGAGGGTTCGACGCTCCATTGGGTGCGTTGGATGTGCCTGCAAGTACCTGACATTCCCTGGCCCACATTGAAGGAGGAACTCCAACACTACGACAGGCGCCAGGCGGGTAATGCCTTTGACACCTCAGCTCCGTCCGCCAGTCTGACTCGGTGGCCACCTACATCGATGAGTTCATCGCGGTCGCTACACATGTTCCCGGCCTGACCCTCGACCACTACTTGGGTTATTTCCTGGTGGGTCTGCACCCACACCTCTGTGTGTGCCTTCGGGTACACAATCTGACTACTCTCCCCCGTGCAATGGAACAGGCGAGGTATCTTGACGCGTCGCGGACATTACCGTCACATCTTCTGCACGTGAACCCTCTGCCCCCACCTGGGCCCCAACTATCGATTCCACCTCCGCAGCCACCAGCTCCACGTCCACAGGCCCCTCGAAAACCCCATCATCCGTCTTACCAAGAGTAAGACAAGCTCCGTCGCAAAGGCCTCTGTTTTCACTGCGAGCAACCCTACTCACCCACTCACGCCTGCCCCTTCAGGAATCTATGTGTGTTGCTGGGATCTGAAGATACTGATCCGGCCTCCGGGGAATTAGACCCGCTGACGCTTTCTGACAACCCCTTTGGCCCTCGACCTTGAGGACAAGGTCGTTTTTGGGCGGGTCGTGTGGATACGACGCGGCCGCCAAATACAGTTATGAGTTTATGTAGTCAATGAGCATTATCATACTTTGTATTTTCCCACTCGTCTATATATAAGAGTGGTAGTTTGCTTAAAGGAGTATCTTTTGGAGTTTTAAGTGTTTGGCTCACTTGGAGAGTGGAGTGTCAAGCAGGACCCGGCCTCTGGATGCTTGGCAGGAGTACTCTCCTAATTGTATCTTTATTTTTGTTTAATGCAATGCAAGTGATGTTCCTGACCTTGATACGACTACTACGTATCATCCACCCCTCCCCACTTCTGAACTGGATGAGTTTTCTACTTTGATGTCACTTATTTTGTGTTGAGTTATTTGTTAATTTTTTACTTAAAAATATTTTTTTGAAATCATTATTTTCGAGTTTTAAGACATTGTATGCTCTCATCTACTTAGTTATTTTCTTTTCGAGCTCTTGTGCATTTATACAACTTCTTGTGTTTTCTTGCTTGTAAGATTTATCTACTGTGGCACTTCCTATATTTTGATTTATAAAAGAAATTATTATTGGAAATTAAAATTTATCGGAAGTGTGTCTGCATTTAGAACTCTTAGCCTAAATAGAACCTTACCCTGTGTCAGTTTTGATATCAGATCCCCAGATTAGGGTCATTTGAATGCTTCGTGGCGGTAAGGTGTTTAGACATATCATGGCAGGGTCTCTTACCTTAGATAATTAAACAACCATTAGCTCTAGCACTGATATGTCAATGTCCGATTTTCAAAAAAGAAGTCTAATCATTTCGATTAAACAGATGCACGGTTTAATGACATTAAGGAGTAATTCGGAATCCTCGCCACTAGGTAGATGGCCTAGATCCCCTTAGGAACTCACGTCCACTTTAAACCATTAGGCCGCAAGTTATCCATCGGAGGATCATTTTGATATTGAGGGATTTCCTAATCATATGTTCATCAATACCCTTGCCCAGAATCCACCCATCCAAAGGGGTCCGGATCTAATGTATGAGCGTCGCAAAAATCTCACCGTTGGTCATCACCACCTTCCTCAAGAAGAACGACATCAACCTAAATATCCTCTTTATAGAGATCGACATGTTCCCCGCGCACGGTTCGAATAAGGTAGAGATAATGACTATATGGACTATCACGAGCACCTGAGAGGTTATATAGGTGAGGATGATAATATGCGTAGTATTCATATTAATGACCCATCCTACGATGGGCAATTGGATCCCAAGGCTTTTAGTGGTTGTCTTTTAGATATGGTCAACTATTTTGACTGGTACGAGATGTCTGAAGAAAGACGAGTGTGGTTTGTCAAGATGAAATTGCATAGGCAAACTAAGATATATTAGACGAGCCTTGAGCACTCTTTGGATATAGAAGGCTATTACCCCATCACTCGATGAGACGATATGAAACAAAAGCTCAAAGAAAAATAACTCCCCGCTTCATATCAAAGTCAGCTTCTAGATCAGCTCCAAGCCCTACAAGGCTACAACAAGGGACCCTTTACGTAGCTGGGTATATGACTCACTTTGATGAGCTTGTCGTTAGGAGCAATATTTTTGATGAGCACATCGTGACAACCTGTCGGTTTCGGGTCAGGTTAAGGGTGGTTTGGTGGATATTCATAGGGAACTCATTCCCCACCACCTGGAGTCAGTCGAGCAAATCTTTCAGCTCGCATTAGAATCCAAACAATACTTACGTTCTTCAGGTCCAAGGTGACCTAATCCACAACCTGATAGTTTCGCACCTAAAAGGCCTCTCCAGTAGTGATCCAGTCCATCCATGCCTACTCATGCTCCCTTAGACACAAAGTATAGAATCCAGTGTTTTTCTTGTCAGGGTTTAGGACATATGGTAGCATCATGCCCCATACAGAGTCTACTTATTGAGGAGGGCCACGCAGAGCCGTCCGAAGAACATGTCATCGTGATCATAGAAGAGGATTGGGAAGATGAAGTTGATCAAGAGCACTTGAGATGGGTGTTATCTGCCGCCTACTGCATACCCCGCATTGTTGAGGTATGAGTAGATAAGACCACAATCCAAGACACTTAGAGATGCCTGGTACCCATTTGACTAGTTTCCTTCGAGGACAGAGTATGGTGTGACGTCATTCTCATGGACGTAGCATATGTACTACTAGGCAGACCATGACCATATGATAGGGACGTGACTTCTTACAAACGGTCCAACACATGTGCATTCTTTAATAAAGGCCGCAATATCACATTATCCCCAAACCAAGGATTCCCCTAAGGGTCAATCCTTCAGTTACAACAGGTGCCCTGAAGCCTAGCCTTATCCTACAACGTATTGAGTTCACACGGTAGAGTCATAATCGGGCATCATTTATGTAGTTATCTCGCAAACTATAGAGGACATTATGGACATAGAGTCTATTTATCCTAATGTTTGATGCCTCTTAGACGAGGACAACAATATTATGTCAGACGAACTCCCAGATGAGTTACCCCCGGTACGGGACATCCAGCATACGATTGATCTTGTATCGGCATCATCTTTGCCAAATTTTTCAGACTATCAGATGAATCACGATGAATATGAAGAACTCGGAACTCGATCGCTAACCTCTTACGAAAGCAATTTATTAGAGAAAGCTTGAGCTCTTGTGTAGTGTCTACCTTTCTTGCCCCTAAAAAAGATGGTAGTTTACAGATGTACGTAGATAACATGGCTATCAACAAGAATACAATCAAATATCGGTTGACAGTACGTCAAGTGCCCAAATATTTTCTAAGCTAGACCTTCGAAGAGGGTACCAACTGATCTGGGTCAGGGAAAGCGGTGAGTGGAAGACCGCATTTAAAACAAAGGATGGTTTATATGAGTGTTTAGTTATCATTTGGGATATCCAACACCCTTAGTAAATTCATGGCATGATGACTTAGATTTTACCCTTGGGCAAGGCCAATGCTCTGGATGCTGAATGAAGGAAGTATGGTTATGTGCACATAAATCAAAATGGATTCTTGGGTCTGCCCTCTCTGATGTCTTTGGCTTTGATTTGAGGGCATGATTTCGCAGCAAACATGACGATATATGGGACCACTATTTCAGTGGTATCTATGAACATCCACTTTGTGCATTTATTGTCGAAGGTTAGGTCTTTCTCCTCTGAGAGAAGCCACTTTGTGCATAGTGCCAAAGGTTAGATCTATTTCCAACCTTCCCCGCCCATACCCCCAATAATTGGGGACTATATGGGTTTTGTTGTTGATGACTTAGATTTTACGTTTGTACATGGGCAAGTTCCTCATAATTTATTTTGATCATATCCTAGTCTACAATCAAATTCACGGGGATCATCTCACTTACATGCAGATGCTTTTCAACACCCTTCAAAAGGAACAACCAATCCCCACAAATATACATGAATCTCGTAGTTTTGTATAGATTGGCCCCTTTCTACAGACGTTTTGTCAGAGGTTTCATAACCATGAGCTGCCTTCAAAAGAGAAATTTTCAGTGGACACCTGCCGCCACCCAAGCATTTGAGGACATTAAAGCCAAATTGACATCGGCCTCGATTCTCCGATTACCCAATTTCAGCCGTGCATTCAAGGTAGCTTTTGATGCTTACGTCGTAGGTATAAGAGTATTCAGTCAGGAAGGTCATCTAGTTTCTTACTTCAGTGAGAAGCTAAACGATATCCGACAGAGATATTCCAACTATGATCGAGAGTTATACATGATTGTTCAGTCTATAATATTGGAGACACTACCTCCTCCCTCGCGAATTAGTGTTATATTCAAATCACCGGGTCTTACGTTATTTGGACTCCCAAAAGAAGTTGAGTCATCGCTACAATGGGTTGAGTATTTACATGATTAACATTGTGATCTTAAACACCGAGCTGGTATTAAGAACAAACCCGCTGATGTGCTTAGCCGCCGAGTGAGCCGACTCTACACCCAAACCCCTGAGACTACGGGATTCGACCATTTGATCATGAATATTCAACATGTCCAAACTTTGCGATTATATACTCCGCACTATCTCAAGACCCACCTGAGGTCGTCCTTAACTTCTCGACCGCTTATGGTTATTTATTTTGTGGTGAACTCTTATGCATCCCCCAAACATCCATCTAAGATCACTTAATCTGGGAGTTGCATACTAAGGTGCAGCAGGTCATTTTGGATGAGATAAAACCATCGCACTTGTATAAGCCCGTTTCTATTGGCCTACACTCAAGAGAGACATCCTAGTCGTTCGACATTGCTACATTTGTCAGATGGTCATAGGGTCGCGACAAAATGTGGGTCTATATACACCACTTCCAGCACCACACCAACCATGGGTGGACATCAATATAGACTTTGTGCTTGGACTGCCTCGCACCCTGCACAAGCATGATTTTATCTTTGTCATTGTCGATCAATTTTCCAAAATAGCTCATTGTATTGCATCTAGCAATATTGTTGATGCGACACACATCGCATCATTATCATTTGTGACATCTTTCGACTTCACGTTCTACGTAAACTCTTGTATCCAATCGAGATGTCTAATTTATGACCTATTTCTAAAAAACACTTTAGAAGAAGACAGACACTATGCTACAATTCTCATTCGCTTACCACCTACAGTCGGATGGTCAAACAGGAGCCTAGAAAATCTATTACGATGCCTCGTAGGTGACCACGCCTCTTCTTGGGATTCAGTGTTACTCGTAACAGGGTTTGTGTTTAATAGCTCGACAAATAGGACAGCAGGGTTGAGTCCATTCCAGGAAGTCTTACTTTATGAGCCTAGGAAGCCCATAGATTTTGTTCCTCTACACAGAGTCCCGTCCTGGTAAGTCTATTGAGTCCTTTGCTAGACACCTCCATAATAGCATGGGTCTATCTAACGAAAAATTACTTGCAATAATGATATTTATAAATCATATGATGATAGTGACGGGAGATTGCAAAGCTTTGAAGAAAAGAACATGTGATGGTTTGTATACGTGATGAGAGGTTCCACAAGAAAACTACTCGAAAATTAAATGTCAAGTGAATGAGTACTTACACGGTTATCAAGAGAATTGGAACAAATGCTTACAAACTAGATATTCCGCATAGTATGTGAATTTCACTTGTATTTAACATAAAATATTTGATTCAATTCTTCGAGCCACACAACTATATGTACACTTTATTATTTGCCACCTAAGCTCTTCATTCACAGCCTTCACCAAGGAATGCACTACATCCCTAGTTTTCACATACGATTTTTACACAGTTCCGGCCTTTGCCTACTTATTGATCATCCAACAACAATTCCAACTTCTTCTATAGCAATACCACATTCTTTGACACAAGTTTCACCATCCATAAGCATCGGACCGTTCGACGCCATCACTGAGATCATGATCCTTGACTTCATACAAGCACCAGGGGAGTCCAATACTTGGTTTATTGGCAAGGCCATACTTTCATCGACGACAATTGGATCTCCGCAGCAGAGCTCGAGAGACTCGTCTTGGAATTACGACGACAGTACGATCTTCAAAGATGAATGCCTTTGAGATGGGGATAGTTGATGGGGATTGATCAACATGGCCCATTAGGGTCTACTCACGCCAACCACAGGCCCAATAATGATTGTGACCGCTTATTACAGGTGGATCGCCGATTGAAATATTTTATGTTCTTTTTATTTTTTTATTTTTTCATTGTATTTTTTGTTTGTTTTTAGGGTTACAACGAACGAGAAATCATGACCATTCATTGTCTCTCTTTAGTCCATAAATAGGGGTAGAGGGTTCCATAGATGGATTTTGAAAGATTGAGCAAAGAAGCCTCATTTTGATCACCAGATGCCGAAATCGGAACTCCAAGTGTGAAGCTTGCACACCTCCCTTCATTCCACATAGTTGTCGACCATATTAGCCCCTACCATTTTCATTAACCGGGAGCCTCATTCCCTCACCAGCTGGCCTCCTCATCTCCTCCCCACAATTCATAGTCGGTCCCCCACCAATTGCTACTTAAAATCCCTATCCGGAAACCATCTCATTTCCTCCCCCACCTCCAACAGTCGACATCCCCAATCACCTCCCTATCCCACCAACTGATCCCCCTTCCAACTCATCCTCATACCCCTTCCAAAACCAACCATAAATCCCTTCTCCAACTCCTTCCATTCTCAGTTTTCAATAATCACCAAAAACCTCCCTCGGCCACCTCTATGGACCCTCCTCCACGACCCCTCAAAATCCTTTCAATTTCAATTTCCTAGCGATTGCCGGAAACCACCTCCAGCGATTACCTCCGGTCAGCCACCACCAACATAACTGCCTTCTCACTAACCCCACTACCCTAAAATTTAGGCCTCTCCTAATTTTTTCCACATCTCACATCCCCCGCATTCTCCATTAATTTCTCTACCTCTCAAGTTTCTCCCAATAAAAGTCGGTTACCCTACCCTCATTCAGCCCCACTCCACGCCCAACTGAACCTATCAGCGCATATGCTGAACATAACTTGTTCACCTTTTTGAATTGCTTTGCTCTCATTGGCTATCTACAAAAGATTCGTAAATTTAATTTTTGCAAACAACCTTACGTCAGATATGTCTACGCAATTCAGCATAGCTCGACAATATCAAACAGACACATGTCTCCATTTGGTTGGCTCCCATATATCCATTCAAGGGAACTCGCCGGTCATCTAAGCATATTTGCTGACCTTCCAAGAGGATTTGCTGACTTCCCAAAAGCAATTGCCAACTGTACAAGCACATTCGCCAACCCTTTGTTATCTTTTGTACTTATTATTTTGTCTTCATTTTGTAAGCGGACAGTTTGCCTTTTTAGCGGATGCATGTGGGTAAGACCTCTCGTTGCGTATAAATAGGCCATGAATAATAGTCGTAAAAGCATTGAAACTTGTGTAAAGATCTCCCCAATACTCGCATACCCAAAAGCAATGTCTGCGAGTACTCTCTCGAGCATTTAAAATTACTTGCAACCCCATTGAAATATGTTTCCAATCAATAAAATCACACAACTAAATATTCTCGTTGTGAGAAGCCTGGTCTCACTGTTCCTGGCAACCTTTTCAAGTGAAGCAATATGGAGATAGAATTTTCATCTCTCAATCTAAATATGCTAAAAAGCTTATTAAGAAGTATGAGTTGGAAACTTCCTCTTGAAAACATCAATGACTACCAATGTTGTGATAAATAAGGATGATGGTAGTAAACATGTGGATCAAAAGATCTAGAGGGGCATCATTGGATCCCTTCTCTACGTAACATCCGGTACATCAAATATAATGTTTTCAATATGTATTTGTACAAAATTTCAAAGTTTTTCAAAGAAATTACACTTGACACGTGTCAAGAGAATTCTTAGATACCTAAAAGGAACTTATGATCTTGGCCTAAAGTATCCTAGGGAATCAGGATTTGATCTAACTGGCTACTAGGATACAGATTAGGAAGAATGCGAAATAAAGGGGAAAAGCACCACAAGAGCATACCAATTCCTTGGATCCAAATTAGTATCATGGTATAGCAGAAGAATTCAGTGAAATTATCATGGCTAATCAATGTTAGCAGGATATTGATTGATGAGAGTTAAATAATGATGATGTTCAAGCCTTAGCCTCGAATTTTTTAATGCAAAAGAATCTAGTGAAATTATACTAATTGAGTTTGCAAACAAAGCTATATAAGAGCTACCTGACCCAGTGATAAATGAAGAAAATTCTCCTACCGATCAAATAAATTCACATACTTTATTACACTATTCAAGAAGAGGCAGAGCTCCACAAGGATCCAGAGGGAGAGGCAGAACAGGAAAAAGAGTATACAAGGATGACAGACCTGTGTAGAAAAGGTACTCTAAAGAAGAGATTAAGAGATAAGTAAATGAAGATCTTCAATACTCCTGATCCCAGGGTAACAGGACAAGGCATTGGGATGTCTCAAAAGAAAATAAGAGAAGAAGAGGAAAGAAAGAAGAATTTAGAAGAAGAGTGAAGAAAATTGATTGAACTAGATAAGAAACTCAATGAAGAGAAAAGAAGAAGAAGAAAATAAGAAAAGATATGTTGAAAGTTAGAGCCATGCAAAAGCTAAAGGCTGGCATTATTGAATGGAAGAAACTATTTTATATCAAAGTATACCGTGAAAAGAATCTCACTGTACCCGTGATAAATGAATTATTCTCTGGAGCAAAAGAAGCTTTGACATTTGGTGGTATATCTATACCAATTCTATTCAAAACATAGCCTACCGTACTCACATCTACTTCTGAAGAACCACTTAAAAAAGACCCAGATTTTATCCACCTGCCAGAGTTATCTCAAGGGAAACTACATTTCAGATCAATAAGGTAGACATAGCACCAGGTAGAAAGATGAATGTTATCAGGAATTTGATCTCTGAAGTTGAAAGGAGATGCTATACTCTGGAGGAAGCCTATCCTCAGGACCTGAACTTTTAAGAAAACTGGAAGGCATTTTTAAGTCTATTGCAAAACACCCAGACAAGGCTACTAGAAGATATACGGAGTTTTGCGATTCTACTCAAAGGAAGCCGATTGACAACCTTAGTTGTTTCTTATCTCGACATTCTGCTAAACCCCCATCTAGTCCTATAGAATCTGCACCTAGATATTAATGTTATCTCTAATTGCTTTTGATCTTTAGATGCAGGTTGTAAGGGTGCTAGTAGTTGTATGTGATTCACATTTATTAATAGTAAGTCTCTATCATGTTTGATATTGCCATATCTACTTTTTTGTATATTTCAATATGCTTACATGTAAATCTTGATGCAGGACAAAACTATGGGTAATGACGTGAGGCGGAATGACTGGAGAAGACTTTAGAGAGAACCGGTGGAGTCGGCACCACTGGTCAGTGGGCGTAGCCTCCGGCATCGGCATCGGTGGGGTCCTCGATTTCGCATTGAGGAGGGGGAGACCGAGAGGCATCGTGCAAAGAAGTTGTAATCATTGATGCCTTCTTCCTAACATCACACATCATATATATATATATATAAGGGGAGGGAAAATTGGGTAAAATAAAAATATAAAAATCGTGACGAAAATGATGGCGGTTTCTTATCATCAATTTGATGATCCAAAAGTCATTAATCCCGTAAATCGATTACATTATGCATGATTGATCTCCATCAATTTCCCTAGCTCAGAAGCATTCATCTTCAAAGAATGGAGACTATTATGCTTCTAGTGGAGGACCGACAAGAATGAAAATAGTTGCATGAACTCTGACATCTCTACCTCGTAGCTCCTGGCAAGTGTAGTGTCCACAGAAGATCGTCGTCTATCGAAGCTGCTGAGGAACCCATGCCCAGGGTAGGGCTGTAATGGAGGTTGGGAGTTACAGGAAAGGCTATGGTATAGGTGAGAGCAAAAGCTGCATGGGAAGGTTGAAGGTCCCAAAAACTAGGTATCTGCTACATTAAATACAGGATGACTACTCACATTCCTAGGAATGTCAAGCCCAAAGAAATTTAACTCAGGCACTCTCATGACAATGTATGGAATTATTCACCTAGCACTCTGATTCATAGATTGCCCCAATCCCACCTCTCACATAATGTGCTAATCATCACTCAATCATCTTCTTTGAACAGTTGTCTCTAATGCGATTACTCACACAAGTTTTAAATATTTATTATTTAATATAATTTTACATAGTAAATGCAAATCATGCAACATATGCAAATGATAAATAACCAACATAATAGCTCAGTTGTTAAAGACGCGCCTAAGGCTCCAGGCTTACCAGGATCACCAGGCTCAGATGATTGCGCCTTTGTGTGTCTTTTTGCGCCTTTAGAGCATAATAGGCGCACCTGAGTGAAATTTCTGCTATAATAGTTTTTCAAAATTAAGAAAGAAATAATATAAGAATTCAATAATTTTTGCATGTAGTGTTTGTGAAACACAATTGAGCGTTACGGCTTAAATATGATCCTCGTAACTACATTGATTTTATTTTTAAGAGATACAAATGGTACTAATGAATTATTAGTGAGTAGAATAGATGAAAAAACTGATCAGGAAGATGAACTGGTGTTTAATGTTAATTATTTAAAATTGATGTGATTGTGTCTTACCTTCGTCAGGCGCGCGTCTGCGCCTTGAGCCTGGGCTCTAGGACTCATATGCGCCTTGGTGTGCATTACACTTTTAATAACTAAGCATAATAAACGGATGAAAGTGCGGGAAATAAAATATGGATAGCAAAGAAAATCACAACACACAGGACACAAAGCTATAGTGATCCCTCAAAATCTGAGTACATCCACTCTTCTACCACTATGGTAGGAATACACTAACCAAGTGTCTGAGTCTTTTAATAAGAAAACTCTCAGAACCAAACTAGATCTTTTAGTAAGGAGATCTTGAACCAAAGACTGAGTCTTTTGATAAATAAACTCTTAAGGACTGAATCTTTTGAAGAGTGATTCTTACAACTCTTTACTCAAATATAAATTGAGAGTATAGAAGAGAAGATGAAATCTTCTAATGATGAGTCCTCTCTCAGCAAATTTTTGGGGACTGTTGGTACTAAATGTATTGGATCCTTTGTATTAGATGAATCTTTGCTATAAGAAGTTGCAAGGATTATAAGCCTTTCGATCCAAAGTGTTTTTGATTATCTCTTCAGAATTTATGTTGTTACAGCAGCAGAGAAGAAGGCGAAAGGAAGACTGTTGTCGAATATCAGATTATTGATTTATGTATCTTCTATTGTTGTATTCTCCTTCTCAATATTCTGAGTATATCATTCATTGGAAGAATTCAAATTCTTCTCTAATCTGGAGAATTTTCTTCTAAAAGAATAAGATAATAATCTTTCATAATTGTCTTCGTTAATTTTGATAACCTCTTCAAAATTCTTTCTTATAAATTCTTCTGAAATTGGATGGCGAATCCTTTCTTTTAGTTTTCTTCCAATAGCTCTAAATATTCAAAATAATTCCATAATAAACTCCTGGAAATAAGCCTGGACAGATACTCAGAATTTTCCATTCTGAGTTTCATTTGACGCTATGTCGACTTCTAGTAGAAAGTGCGTCGAGATCTGCCTCTAAATTGAAGCTCAGTCGACTTATACAAATAATCGACGTTGCGTCGATAATTTGTCGACACATGCGTCATCTTCTTCTTTAAAGTGGCGTCAACTCATCTTTTGTTATAGCTCTGATTTCCAATCGAAGTGACATCGACTTCCAGTCGGCATTGTGTGGACTTCTAGTCGATGCATATTAACTTTACTTGATTTTCTTTCCCAATTCAGTGTGTCTACCTCATGCTCTTGACTCAACTGACTTCCTAGGTCATTTATAACCATATTACCCTCACTATACAATATGGGTAATAATCCTATATTGTAAAATCACTTATAATTTAATTTGTTAAGTTAAATTATATGATTTTTCCCAACAATCTGCTCCTATTTAGCTTAATAAATTTTACAAATTTTTTATAGTGATTTTACAAAATAAAACAAGAAAGAAAATGAATAATTTACAGCATTGATGAATAAAGAAAAAACAGACACAAACATGAGCAAACAACTGAAAGCTTATAGCTCCAAAGTAGAATTAATGAAATAGAATCCCAGTGGAGACATAGACAATTGTTTTGAGCTTTCCCGAAATCATAAATTAAAGTTTCACAAACTTGTCCATCATCATACCTCTCACCCAGGATTATGCACAATCTTTCTTTTCTTAATATAGGCAGCTATCTTCTTAGCCTCCTGCTCCTCCTTGTTCTGAAGTATTTGTGGATGCTCCTGATTGGCCATCTCCTGAGACTCCCCCTGAACTAGTGCAGTGTTATCTTCAACATCTTTTTCAATCTCTGCAGTTATCTGTACAACCTCTCTTGCAACCATGAGTATATCATTCTGATCATTCTCTCCCTGACTTAACGGCTCCCATTGAGGTGCCTCAGAATTCAGGACAGCATCATGCACACCATTTTCAACCATAGGTGTATCTAGATATTGATTTACATTAGCATCAGGATTAAAATGATTTGAACCTCTTTTGTGATGATCTTCCCTAGACATCTCCCCCTTCTGAACCTCATGAGCCAGTGAGGTTAAGAAAGATCTGGTAACAGAGCAGGAAGTCAGCTTATCTTACACTCTCTTCATAGATGCAGTGACCCCCATCAATCTGGCTTTGCATATGAGTAAATGATGTTTGACATTTTATGCCATGCTCACCCACAAGAGTAGTAAGAGATGATGTAGCTAATTGAACTGCTTGGAGTATGATGGAATTAAGATTCACGTCAGAAGTTGTAGGTACACCAAATGAACTCATCCTGTTTGGAAAAGATAAGGGTAAGTCTGTGATGCATTCAACATCTGGAGCAGGTTCTTCAGTGGTCATAGACTCTGCATGGATTGATGTTGATGGTACATTTGGTAGAGGGATATTTTCAGGAGGTGGTAAGGTGGTGTCTTCTTGTTGGACAAATTCATTCAGATCAACTACAGGAGATGGAGTGGATTCTTTCTGGGATCCAGGATTGATGATTTGTCTAATCCACTTTGAGAATAAAGCAATGGAGATCCTTTTTTTGGGAGGAATTGGTACACCATTACCCTTGCACAGTCCAAAGTAGTTGTGTTGTAGCAGTTGGCTCATGAATGTCATGTAGGCTAGTTATTTAAGAGCATATTTGACTGATATCAGCTTGAGGAGACATTTTCCCCAATTAATTTTCTTTCCTAAAACCAGTACTCTCATAAGGGATAATTGTGCTTTAGGAATAGTATCATGAGCTGAGACCTTACACAATAGGATCTTCCCAACCAAATCAGCCAGAAACCTGTATTCTTCCAACAGGTCCATCTTCTTAAGATGAATAGGTTTATCCCTTAAAAAGTTCATAACTTTCAGTACATCTCTTATTTCATTGTCAGTTAACTCAGCTTCAGTATCTCCAGTTGGAAGATCAAAGGTCACTTGAATCATCTGAGTTGTTATTTGTATCTATGTGTCAATTATACTTCCTGTCATGGTTCTATCTTCCTCAACTGTGATATTATCAATGAACTCTACAAGTTCTAATTCATATAGTACACTCCTTATTGTGATCAACTTGTTCAGTCCTGAATCACTGAACAATTTTAATGTCTTTGATTTTTTTATGCAGCATTGAGCGATTCAATGTCAACGTTGAAGCCCGAATTGGTCTTTGGCACCATTGTTATCCTACAAAATACTTGAAAACAATGGATTGAAAGAGAACAGAGAGAAAGAGAGGGGAAGATGAAGAGTTTTAAAAATATATCAAGTTATAGCAGAAGTCTGGTATAAGTAGATGATACGTCGAGATTTAGGGCACAAAGCGATGTACTTTAGGGAAGAATCGACACAATTTAGGAAAAAAATTTGTTTGTGCTTATTAAGTCGACGTAGCTACGAGAATACCATGCCAAACTTTTTGTCGACGCATGCGTCGATTTGTATTGGCGTTGCATCGATTTGTATTGACGTTGCGTCGAATGAGTTCAAACTCTCCATAATCATCAGCTCTGGGCGCTACATCGAATAGAAACCGAAGTTTCATCGACTTGTATTTGACGCTACGTCGAGTATAGACTTAAAATTTTTAAGACTTATGTTATTTTTCCCAGCAATTCATTATTATGAAAAATACATTTTGTGTTTATTATGATATGATTTATTGTGCACCATTAAGAATACTCAATACTTTGATGAAGAGCTTGTGTTTTACTTCATCGAGGGGCTTTGTGAAGATGTCAGCCCCTTGATCTTCAGTGGACACGTATTCAAGGCAAATTTTCCCTTTTTTTGCATTGTCCCTAAGGAAGTGGTGTCTGATTTCAATATGTTTAGTTCTGGTGTGCAAAACTGGATTTGAGGCAATATAAATTGCACTGGAGCTGTCATAGAAAATTATGAAGTTTTTAATTGAAAAATGGTAATCCATTAGTTAATTTTGCATCCATAAAATCTGTGAGCAACAACTTTCAGCTGATATATACTAAGTTTCTGTTGTGGATGTTGAGACTGAAGTTTTTTTCTTACTGGACCAAGAAATCAGTCTAGTACCCAAAAACTGATAAGTTCCTGAAGTGTTTTTTCTATCCAATGTGCATCAAGCATAATCTGCATCTAAGTATCCAACTAGCTAAAATTCAGATTTTGTAGGATACAATAAATCAAGTTCAGGTGTACCCTTAAAATATCTTAGAATTCTTTTTACAGAACTCAAGTGTGATTCTTTGGGGCCTACATGGAATCTAGCGCACACACATGTGACAAACATTATGTCTGACCTACTAGCTGTAAAGTAGAGAAGAGAGTTAATTATTGCTCTATAGGTTTTCTAGTCAATGGATTGACCTGATTCATCTCTCTCAATTATAGCATTGATAGTAATAGGGGTTTTCACGGTAGAGGCATTTTTCATCCCAAACTTTTTGATTAGTTTTTTTGTATATTTAGACTAGAGCATGAAGATGTCTTCATCACTTTGTTTCACTTGGGGGCCAAGTAAAAATGATAATTCCCTCATGCTACTCATCACAAACATAAATTACATTATGTCAGCAAACATTTTGCAAAGTTTTGGGTCTGTTAAGCCAAATATAATATCATCCACACGGATTTGAACTATAAGTAGTTCTTGTTTAGGTGTTATTGTGAATAGGATTTTATCCACCTTTACTCTTTCAAATGAGTGTTCTAGAAGGAAAGTGGATAATATCTCATACCAAGCTCTTGGAGCTTGCTTTAGATCATATCGGTCTTTATTTATTTTAAAAACATGTGAAGTAAAAGATGGATTGATAAAACATGTACGTTGTTCTACATAAACATCTTCTTAGAAAGTGTCATTGAGGAAGACACTCTTGACATCCATCAGATAAATTTTGATCTTCTTATATGTTGCATAGGCAAGGAATAACCTAATTACCACTAGTCTGCCAACTTGTGCAAAAGTTTGATTGTATTATATTTCTTTCTCTTGCCTATAACCTTGAGCAACAAGTCTGTCATTGTTCCTGACTATTACTCCATTGGAATCCAACTTATTTTTATATACATATTTTGTTCCAATAATTAGGTAATTTCTAAGCATTTTCATTAAGGTCCAGACGTTACTCCTTCAAACTGAGCTAGCTCTTCCTGTATTGCAACAATCAAGTGGGGATCATTGTTTGCTTCCTCAAATTTTGGGGGTTTATATTAGGAGTGGAAGTAGTGCGGCATAGCCTCAGTTGACAGTTGATTCGTAGTTCTTACTCTAAGATTCACATCTCTTATCACTTAAGATTGGGGGTGATCCCTGAAAATTGAACTCTCAGGATCTTTCTAGCTTCAATAAGTGTAGAAGTGATCTCTTCAAGTGCATTTTCTTCATTTGCATCTTCTTCACCTGCATTCTCAAGTTCAGCAACCTATTCTTGGGTCTGAACAGGGATTTGAGCTGAACTTGTATTTATTTCAGCAAAGTATTCATCATCAAAATTAACTTTAGCACTGTCCAGCTGATGATAGTGCTCTTTGGATGATCCTTTTTAATCTTCCTTAATGTATAGTTGTTCCAACTCAGCAATAAAAGGATCTTCTTCCTGCAGCATACTTTTGGTGGAAATTTCCTCCCCCTTGGATGATGGAGCTTCATTAAATACTACATGTATAAACTCTTCTATTTTGAGAGTCTTTTCATTATATCACATATATGTCTTGCTGGATGAGAAGTATCACAAGAAGATACTCATCAGTCTTCTTGTCAAATTTGGCAAGACGGCTTTTTTCACCGTTTAATATGTAGCAAGTGCATCCAAATATCCTAAAGTAAGAAACTATAGGTGTTTCCTTTAGTAGCTCATAAGGAGTCTTTAGCTTTATTTTGTGAATGAGACTTATATTCAGAACATTGTTGGCAGTGTTGATTGTTTCAGCCCAAAAGGATCTAAGCAAGTTTGACTCAGCCAATAATGTCCTTCGGTCCTTCCTGATTCAATTATAATTCTATTTTTTTCTTTCAGCTATCATATTTTGTTAAGTAGCTTTAGGAGCTGAAAATTTTATTTTATTCCTTCATCCTCACAGAGTGTACAGATTAACTAGTTTTCAAACTCTATGTCACGATCACTTCTAATTAGAGTGTTGAATTCAAATTGAACATGTTTAATGAATCATGAGAGGATCTTAAAGGTGTCAGACCTGGTTCTCAGAAAGAACACTCAACTGAATCTAGAAAAATCATCTACTATTACTAAGGTAAAAGACTTTTCTCTTAAGCTCTGAGTGATGATTGGACCAAATAGGTCCATATGCAGCAGGTAAAGAATTCTAGGTGAATCATTCTTACAAATTTGTTTGAATAATGATTTAGTTTGTTTACCTAATTGGCAAGCTCTACATTAATTCAATTTTTTATACTTGCCTTTTGGTAAGCCCCTAACTAGATTACAAATAAAATATACACATTGTGTACATATCAATGGCTAATAGGAGCAACACCATCCCCCCAAAAAACATTTGTGATATTCAACTCCCAACTGTAGAATCTAAACTAAAAGATCACAAACCCTGAAAAAAACATCAAAAAACAGCGGGTACCTCGCCCTGCTTGCTGTGAGACACGATCCGGAGCCCGTCCTTATTAACCAGCAAATCGTCATGCTTGAATGTTCCGGTCTTCGATCTGCGGCGTCCCCCACAAACAAAGCAGTCAGAACTCCCATCAAACAGCGGACGAAACAATAGAAACGGGTAGAACATACAGAAATTTCTCGATGGATTGTTCATGATCGGAGAGCGCGATCTGTACGGTGGGTTTCGGTATGCCCCTTTTCATGGCGGCCGGCTTTCTCCTCCGCCGCCACGATTCGCCGGGGACGGTGGCGGAATCCCCCAACCAAGACAGATAGCGCGGCCGGCGAGTGGCGAGTCCAGAGCTCGAGTGTAGATCTCAAAACACTTATAAAAGCCAATCCTAGTATTTGGATTTCTATGCGGGAGAATATTTTAGTAGCGTGGTGGCACATTTGAGAAAGGGACCTAAATGTCTAAAAGACCCTTATTAAATTGCCGTCAACGTGAACGATCAAAGGCCGTCAACGCATTTTAATATTTATATTCATTAATTTAAGTATTTAACAATAATTGAGATTCATTATTCGTATTCGGAGTTTTCGACTGATTAATACAAGCAATCATTTTATGCGGCTAAGGTAGTCGCATAATTGATATGCACATAAAAATTAATTTAAAAAAAACTAGTTACATAAATAATATTCGTTATTTCCTATGCGACTGCGAAGATGGCGCATTGGGCTGTTAAAACTTAAAAGGCGCGGGGGGCGATGTGGTGTGCAGATGGGTGAAAAACGGGTGCATCTCAGGGGTGGCGACTTTGGCCAGTCGTGGACTCTTGGGTGCGGATTCACATTTCCTAATTCTCTTAATATTGCCATTATTATATATATATTTTTAAGTAATGTATATATATATAATATAATATAGTGGGATTAAAGGTTGACCGATTAAACCTGTCGGATCCGGGTGTTAGATAATAGTACATTACATATCACTAGACATAAGTCCATACCATATTGCATTGTTGGAAATTTTCTGTTAAGTGGACTCGATTCATCGAGGTGACCTATTAAAGTCGTACGCGTATATTAAGTCTATTTGGACTCCTACGAGCGTGCGTTAGTTCAGTTGCGCGAATGGTCGAAGCATGTGATAGGTGTGCCCGACCGTCTCGTACATTCAGTCGCGAACCTGGTCTCGCTCTTGGCACGATTAAAGCATGGTCATGAATGGGTTATTAATAGAGTTTATTTGGGTTTTAATGGAATTAAATTTCATCCATTAAAACAAGAAATCTGTAACTCCTATTTTGGTATTTTCCTATTAATACCTCCATTTAGGTTTCATGATCATAGCCTTTTTGTGAACAAAAGTGAAATCACCGGGGTTTTCCCTTCTAAGCTTTGGAAACCGCTGCACTCCTCCTCCTTCAACACCGAAAACCACCGGCCCTAGGGATTAATTTTTTTTCAGATCCAGGAGAAGTGCATATCACGCCGGCCGGCAACCACTGCACTGCGGTTGAGGGAATACGACACCTTCGTCCATCGGGCTTCACCCGATTTCTGCAGCCCAATACTCCTGGAGATCGTCGGTGGTATTTGCGCATCTACCGATCGGGCTCCATCCTGATCTTCACTGCCAGAGGTTCTGAGGTCTGTTGCGAGCCTTCATACTCTCTTCATCGCCAGCCAAAGGGAAGGGCATATCCGGCTGTTTCTCTATCCTCCATCAAGTCAGGCGATCCGTTGCTCTGCACAGAGAAAAGTTGAACCCAATTTTTTTTCCCTATTATCTTTTGAGGTAATGCTCACACATATTAACTTCATATACATGCCTTGACTGATTTTGTGCAGAGCACAGCAACACAAAATATTCACAATGCATGATTCATTATCTTTTGAGGCCAGAGAGATTCATAAAATATGAATACATGTACATGTGTGATTGACACATGTTAAATCAATTCTGTTCTAATCCCTTTATTGTAGAGATTTATTTTGACAGACATTGTATGTCAGTGAGTTCCGCCAACGTCGCGGAATTCATAAGGAACAAGACGTCACAACTGTTGCGCATTTCCGCGATCATGAAGAACGAGCAAGAATCCAAGAACGGTATAAATTAATTTCCGCGTTTCTGTCACCGTTCATTTGAGCTTGTTAATTTTGTGTTCTTAATTTGTAGAAAAAAATATATTCTGCATTTACTCCAATTTGAGACTTCTAGACTTTGGTTATAACGATCCTTAGGAGCTTCATTAGTCGCTACATCCAGCAAAATTTTCGATAATAAAATTCATAGTAGCGACGCAAACTCCAGAATTTTTATAACAGTTGGTATCAGAGGGGTTTAACTCAAACTTGTTAGTCTCATTCATTATTTGGAGTAGATTATTTTTCCACTTAATTAAATTAAAAGAACACAAATTAAAGACCCATTAAGTAATTTTGAGAGAAATAAATTTAGGGATTTAAAATTCAAAGTGCCTTCATTATTAAATCCCTGACATACTCGTGTTTAGTTTAGACGATTCAGTGCTCACACGTCATTAAGCAATAGAAACACGATATTAGTTTAGGGCAATATTCAGATATCCCGGTGTGAAAGAGTCTCATAGATTGATAAGAACTGTAGCCGCCAAAGTGGCCTTTCGAGTCGGTTTGTGAGATTGCAGTTTCACATGTTTTAGGGAGTTCTCTGAGATTAGTGCGCATTCATTCACCCAAAGGTGGTGCTTGCGTAATAGGTTCAGAGGGATACACACGAACATTTGGACGGTAGTGCGGGGCTCTAGTATTCTATTCGCCCAAAGGTGGTAGATTTACGAAAGCTCAAGCATAACTGTTGCTAGTTCGTTGTGTGGAGGATTTCTAATTGCGTGACGCGTAGTCTGCCCAAAGGTGTTGCGTGCTGACGCGCCTGGATTCTCTACCTAGTGTGTTATTTAGGGTTTTATAGCCTCTGTTGTCCTATTTGTCACTAATTTTTCTTTTCTCTCTATTCAGTCACCTTTACGGTTCACAACAACATGTCGACCATTGAGAAACTCACTGGATCGAACTTTAAGAAGTGGAAGTCCGACATCATGTTTGCTCTCGAGATGGCGGACATAGAGATGGCCATGAATACCAACCAGCCTGCGGCCCTCACAACGACCAGCACTCAAGCTGAGAAGGATCATTACGGTGCATGGAACAAGTCGAACAAAATCTGCTTGTTGACTATGAAGCGTTCCATTCCAGAGCACCTGCTGAGTGGTCTTCCTGACACGACCGTCGCTAGAGATTTTCTGACTGCCGTTGGGCAGAGGTATAAAGTGTCTTCCAATGCTGAGATCGGGACACTCATTCAGGACCTCTTCTCCATGAGGTATACGGGAGGAGGCGGTGTCCGCGACTACATTCTGAAGATGGTCTACTTTCAGACCAAGCTGCAGGAGTTGGAGATTACTCTCCCTGAAGCGTTGATCGTGCACCAAGCACTCAATACCCTTCCTGTAGAGTTCAGAATTTTGAAGACAACCTATAACTCTCAGGACGAGGCGTGGAGGATCAATGATCTAATTACTCGATGTGTAGCTGAGGAGGAGAAACTGAAGAACGAGAAGACGAACACTGCATTGCTCGTTGTCAAGCCCTCTTTTAAGAAGAAGAAGTCCAAAGCTCCTTTCAAGCCTCGGGATGGACATTCTTCAGGGAGCAAGGACACTGGTGGAAAGAAGCCTCTTAGCTGCTTCTTTTGTAAGAAGAAGGGGCACGTAAAGCAAGAGTGCCTAAAGTTCAAGTCTTGGATGGAGAAGCGTGGATTTGCACTTAAAGGTAATCCCTTAGCTCTAGTCCTTTGTGAATCCAATTTAATTGAAGCCTCATCAAGTTCTTGGTGGCTCGATAGTGGAGCAACTAATCATGTTGCTTACACACTGCAGGGGTTCATCAAAAGGAGGAGGCCAAGCAAGGGTGAGTGCAGACTCACAGTTGGCAACAATGCTGAGGTGGAGGTGGAGTTCATCGGGGACATTTGTTTAGTCCTTGATTCAGGATATGAACTTGTTTTAAAAGACATATTTTATATTCCTTCATTTAGGAGGAACTTGATTTCTGTTTGTGCACTAGATAGACTTAATTATGGTTTTAATATTTTTGGTGGTTTAATTAAGTTATTTTATGAATCACAGTTTATTGGCCAATGTTCCCTATCTAATGGTTTATATAGAATATGTCTTGCACCTGTTAATTTTTATGCCACCTCATATAATGTAGAACGCGTTGCTAGTAAAAGACCTCTCATTAAGGAGCAGTCCTCCATGCTATGGCATAAAAGGTTAGGTCATATTTCTAGGGAAAGAGTAGAAAGATTAATTAAGGAAAATATTCTTCCTACTCTAGACTTCAGTGACCTAGAGACGTGTGTAGACTGCTGTAGAGGTAAAATGACCAAGATTAAGAAGAAAGGCTCAACTCGTAGTTCGAGTTTGTTAGAGGTTATTCATACGGACATCAGTGGTCCTTATTCCACTACCCTCTGTAGAAACACCTACTTCATTACATTCATTGATGACTACTCCCGTTTTGGTTATTTGTACTTAATTAAGGAAAAATCTGAATCTCTTGAAAAGTTCAAGATTTTCAAAACTGAAGTTGAGAAACAAATAGGGAAAGTCATCAAGATAGTTAGGTCCGATAGAGGTGGCGAGTATTTTGGTAGACATGATGCCTCCGGGCAACATAAGGGTCCGTTTGCCAGATACTTGGAGAGCTGTGGCATTGTTGCCCAGTACTCCATGCCGGGTAGTCCTGAGCAAAATGGTGTGGCCGAAAGGCGAAATCGCACCCTTAAGGAAATGATGAGGAGCATGATGAGTAGAATGAATCTTCCTGAATTTTTGTGGGGTGAGGCGCTTAAGACTGCAGTGTATATCCTTAATAGGGTCCCGTCTAAGTCAGTATCTAAAACCCCTTTTGAGTTATGGACTGATAGAAGACCCAGCCTTAATCATTTGCGTGTCTGGGGTTGTCCTGCAGAAGTCCGTTTGTACAACCCATCAGAAAGTAAGATAGCCCCCAGGTCTAGTCGTTGCTATTTTATAGGTTACCCAGATCACTCTAAGGGATTTAAGTTTTATTCCCCTTTAGGAGGACCCAGAATTGTGGAGTCTCAAACAGCTAAATTTTTAGAATGGGATATCGCTGACGAACCTAGTTGCTCTCATCCTATTAGTGAAGTTGAGGAAGTTATGCCCATTAATTTATCTGTGCCCTTAATAGGAGATCTTGTGGTGCCTGAACCTGTGACAGAACAAGTGGAGGATGTGGAAGCGGTCTTACCACCGATTCCTGTTGAGGTTCCTCCTCATGTTCAGGAGGTTCATCCACCCGCTAGGAGATCCGTTAGGAAGAGAAGGCCTGCAATTTCTTCAGACTATGAAGTCTATTTAGGAGAGAGTGATTATGACATTGGTCATATAGTTGACCCAGTGACATTTAAGGAAGCTGTGTCTGGACCTCAAAGTGATCTGTGGTGGGATGCAATGAAAGACGAGATGGAGTCTATGAAGCTGAATAAGGTTTGGGAGTTAGTTGAGTTACCCGAAGGTTGTAGGCCCATTGGTTCTAAATGGGTGTTTAAGACAAAGAAAGACTCTAAGGGAAAGGTCGAGCAGTTTAAGGCCAGACTGGTAGCCAAGGGATTTACGTAGAGAGAAGGAATCGATTACCACGAGACCTTTTCTCTCGTTTCCTCTAAAGACTCTTTCAGAGTAATAATGGCATTGGTAGCTCATTATGATTTGGAGCTACACCAGATGGATGTAAAGACCGCATTCCTGAATGGCGATCTGGCCGAAGAGGTCTATATGGTGCAGCCTGAAGGATTCAAGTCTGTTCATTCCGACCAACTTGTATGTAAACTTAACAAGTCCCTATATGGTCTAAAGCAAGCTTCTAGACAGTGGTATTTGAAATTTGATGAGGTAGTTACTTCATTTGGTTTTGTAGAAAACAAGGTAGACCGTTGCATATATCTCAAGATTAGTGGGAGCAGATTCATCTTCTTAATTCTTTATGTAGATGATATCTTGCTTGCGAGCAGTGATTTGGCATTGTTGCATGAATCTAATCAATTTCTGTCAAAACACTTTGATATGAAAGATCTTGGAGAGGCATCCTTCGTTCTAGGAATTGAGATCATTAGGGACCGATCTCACCATACATTGGCACTCTCTCAGAAAACCTACATCGAGCGTGTTCTTGAGAGATTTAGCATGCTTGATTGTAAGCCTGGTGACGTACCTGTACTTAAAGGTGATAAGCTCAGCTTATCACAATGCCCCAGGAATGATATAGAAAGAGAGCGCATGAAGGATATACCTTACGCTAGTGCGATAGGCAGCTTAATGTATGACCAAGTCTGTACCAGACCGGACATTGCCTTCGCAGTAGGACTTTTAGGCAGATATCAGTCGAACCCAGGACCCGATCATTGGGTGGCTGCCAAGAAAGTCTTAAGGTATTTGAAGGGAACTAAGGATGCTAAGTTGGTCTACCATAGAGTTCAAGACCTTGAGTTAATGGGGTATACAGATTCTGATTTTGCCGGATGTGAGGATGATAGGAAGTCGACTTCGGGTTATATATTTAAGTTTGCTGGTGGGGCCGTTTTGTGGAAGAGTGTCAAACAGACTCTCATCACTTCATCCACAATGCATGCGGAGTTCGTCGCTCTCTTTGGAGCTTCCACTCACGCAGTGTGGCTTAAGAATTTCATTACAGAGTTGAAGGTCGTTGATTATATAGCTGGACCCATCCGGATGTATTGTGATAACATCTCTGCAGTTATGTTCTCGATGAACAATAAAAGTATCACAGGGTCCAAGCATATGGAAATTAAATTCTTGACCGTTAAGGAATTGGTCAAGAATGGTGAAATTTTAGTGGAGCATTTAGGGACAGATGACATGTTGGCTGATCCACTTACTAAAGGACTTCGCCCTAACGTGTTTCAGAAACATGTTATTGATATGGGGCTTAAAGAGTCGATCGATGCTTGATTAGTGGGAGGCTGCATGAAGCTCCAATTCAGTTTTCTGTCAATTACATTGCACTTTAATTAATTTATTAATAATTAAGAATATTCATTAAGGAATATCATTAAGTTACGATATTCGTTGATTTTCTGTGACACGTCACACTTAATACAAAGTCTCATGACTCGTGTCAGTCGGAGCATAAGGCTAGGGCATTTCATTTGAATTATAGTCTGTGGTATGTTTTTGACACATCGATTCAAAACCTTGAGGTTAAACATACTTGTTCTTTTGAACACTTAAGAGTTTCTCGCAGCATGGTGAAAGTGAAGGGATAGATACTACTCTAGAGAGGGGGTGAATAGAGTTATCAAATTTTGCACTAGACAAAGTTTGAAGGTCTACCCAACTCCCTTGGAGCGAATTGCGGAATTAAAAGATTATAGATATAGAATTAACCTTAAAGCCTAACACAAGTGTTGTGCACAAACTCAAGCTAACTGTAATTACAGTTAAGGCTTGGAAATCCTAATCAGCAACTAGCAACCTAGTTATATCTATTCACAGCCACAGTGCAGGAAATAAACAAGGCAATCCAGACGACACAAGGAATTTATAGTGGTTCCCCAAACAACTTGGGTACGTCCACTCTTCTACCAACAAGGTAGGAATCCACTCAGGTTTTTGATCAGGTGCCCTGCCACCAACAGGATCTTCTTCAGGTAGATCCAGAAACCCTTTAGACTTTTGATCAGGTGTCTAAAAACCAAGCACAGGTTTTTGATCAGGTGCCCTGCCACCAAGGGATACTTTTGAAGGGAGTAATAACCCTGTACAGGAGGGGGAAGAAGGTTAAGAGTCTTCTCTATTTTACAATAGATTAGAGAAGCACAAAAACTTGCACTGAGCTAGAAAGCTCTAAAGAATCAAGGCTTCCCCTGGCTCAAAGATGTCCAGGTGAAGTCTTGCTTCAGTGCAGAAAACTCTTCAGAAAGCTCTGAAGGAAAAACTACAAGAAGATAATAAATAATAAAATTAAAGATCTTCAAGCAGCTATCTTCTTCTTCTTCTTCTTGAAAAGAACTCTGAGTTTGAACTTCCTGAAAGCAGGAGAACTCAGGTTGAAGAAGAGTAGAAGATCTTAACACTTCTCAGTTAGATGAGTATTGCTGAGAGCAGAAGACTTGATGAAGGCTTGAATGCTTAAGTGAACAACTGGTTAGCTATTAGCTAGCTTGAATCCTTCTTCAAGGGGTCCTTTATATAACAGCAGCAAGCAACGGCTCTCTTCAATTTGAATTACTTGTCTTCTTCTGAAACTTGAGACCTGGGCTGCAAATAATACACAGCAAAACAAACTCTGCAGCAAGACATCCTATAAAAGGAAAGGACCTTTTTCTAAGAAGCTGCAGGATCAAATCAAATAACAGAAGGACTAAATAAATTCACATCAGAGAAATACTCTTTATAGCAGAAGGAAGACTTTTCAGTCTAACGGCTATAAAGGACTGTCAGTAGATAAAGTAAAATACAAAGTCAGCTAATAAGACAAACAACTTTATCTAAAAAGATTTTACACAGGCAAAAAGAATAGAGCAGATATGCCTGGAAATATTATCATAAAACAACTGAAAAGATATGTCAGATAATGTATTAATTAATTAAATATAATAAATAAATACAAAATATAAAGGCAGACAAAAAACGTCGAATGACCTTCGGAGATCGTCGACCGACGCACGAAGATCGTCGAACTATCGGACAGATAGTCGAACGATCCAGATAGTCGAACTATCAAAGGAGATAGTCAGATAGTCGAACTACCAGAAGATAGTCGAACTATCAGATAGTCGACCTATCAACAGATAGTCGAACTATCAAAAACAAACAGATAGTCGACCTATCAACAGATAGTCGAACTATCAGATAGTCGAACTATCAAAGCAGATAGTCGAACTATCAAGCGAGAATAGATAGTCGACCTATCAACAGATAGTCGAACTATCAACGCAGAACAGATAGTCGAACTATCAACAGATAGTTGAGCTATCAGATAGTCGACCTATCAATAGATAGTCGAACTATCAAAAACAAACAGATAGTCGACCTATCAACAGATAGTCGAACTATCAGATAGTCGACCTATCCAAGCAGATAGTCGAACTATCAAAGCACACAGATAGTCGAACTATCAACCGATAGTCGAACTATCCACGCAGACTGAAAGTCGAACAACTGATAGACGATCGTCGAACAGTTAGTCGACGATAGTCGAGCGGCGTTCGACGATAGTCGAACGAACAAACTACTTAACCAAATTCTCAATCTGGAAAAGTGAGGACTCTTCAGCTAGACTACTAACCATTGACCATAGATATTTCTTGGGTCAAGGGACTAAAAAGACAAGACTAAACTCAAATCAAACTTGGGTACCAACACATGGTTTAGTGCATTCATTTGAGAAGTTTGGTTGACCACCAAATTAGAACAACTTTCATGTGCACATTTTCAATATGTTGTTCTATGATTTAAATAACCGCGCTTTGTCTATGTCGATTAGATATGTAAGCTACTGTGACCATGGAAGGTCCCGTGTCGCTCAATGATGCGGTTGCCACCATGATTCAGAGTGAAAGATTTGATTGGACCGGATTGACGTGGGAGTAGACTCCATATCGCGTTCGCTAATTGGTACCCTTAAGTTTAGTGAAGACTTTATCGGAATGTCATAAGTTACGATGAACACAAGTCCAAGTGGGAGAATGTTGGAAATTTTCTGTTAAGTGGACTCGATTCATCGAGGCGACCTATTAAAGTCGTACGCGTATATTAAGTCTATTTGGACTCCTACGAGCGTGCGTTAGTTCAGTTGCGCGAATGGTCGAAGCATGTGATAGGTGTGCCCGACCGTCTCGTACATTCAGTCGCGAACCTGGTCTCGCTCTTGGCACGATTAAAGCATGGTCATGAATGGGTTATAAATAGAGTTTATTTGGGTTTTAATGGAATTAAATTTCATCCATTAAAACAAGAAATCTGTAACTCCTATTTTGGTATTTTCCTATTAATACCTCCATTTAGGTTTCATGATCATAGCCTTTTTGTGAACAAAAGTGAAATCACCGGGGTTTTCCCTTCTAAGCTTTGGAAACCGCTGCACTCCTCCTCCTTCAACACCAAAAACCATCGGCCCTAGGGATTAATTTTTTTTCAGATCCAGGAGAAGTGCATATCACGCCGGCCGGCAACCACTGCACTGCGGTTGAGGGAATACGACACCTTCGTCCATCGGGCTTCACCCGATTTCTGCAGCCCAATACTCCTGGAGATCGCCGGTGGTATTTGCGCATCTACCGATCGGGCTCCATCCTGATCTTCACTGCCAGAGGTTCTGAGGTCTGTTGCGAGCCTTCATACTCTCTTCATCGCCAGCCAAAGGGAAGGGCATATCCGGCTGTTTCTCTATCCTCCATCAAGTCAGGCGATCCGTTGCTCTGCACAGAGAAAAGCTGAACCCAAATATTTTTTTTCCTATTATCTTTTGAGGTAATGCTCACACATATTAACTTCATATACATGCCTTGACTGATTTTGTGCAGAGCACAGCAACGCAAAATATTCACAGTGCATGATTCATTATCTTTTGAGGCCAGAGAGATTCATAAAATATGAATACATGTACATGTGTGATTGACACATGTTAAATCAATTCTGTTCTAATCCCTTTATTGTAGAGATTTATTTTGACAGACATTGTATGTCAGTGAGTTCCGCCAACGTCGCGGAATTCATAAGGAACAAGACGTCACAACTGTTGCGCATTTCCGCGATCATGAAGAACGAGCAAGAATCCAAGAACGGTATAAATTAATTTCCGCGTTTCTGTCACCGTTCATTTGAGCTTGTTAATTTTGTGTTCTTAATTTGTAGAAAAAATATATTCTGCATTTACTCCAATTTGAGACTTCTAGACTTTGGTTATAACGATCCTTAGGAGCTTCATTAGTCGCTACATCCAGCAAAATTTTCGATAATAAAATTCATAGTAGCGACGCAAACTCCAGAATTTTTATAACATGCATATCATATAAATATTAGGTTGAACTCAAATGTAACTAAATAATATAATTATAGTATTGTTGTGGGTCGATTAGCGCTCTTCCCATCTGGAGAATTCAACCGTCTTAGCTCGAGAGTAAGTCAAGGGCGCAAACAGTTAAAAGAGAACTTAACAATAGTGTGGTGGGTAGCTCGGTCATCCTCCGGTCCGGAGAATCAGCCTGTCTTAGCTCCAAGTCTTGTCACAGCCAAATGAAAACCAAACAGCAATGACAATGGGAGTTTTTAACGTGGGAAATCAGGAAGGGTGAAAAACCACATGTTTGGATCACCAGTCTGGCCTTGTTCTTGATGATGACACCGTGTTCATCCAGTTTGTGGATGTGAGGCTTATGTGCGACGTCAAATGCCTAACAAGATGGAACCCAAATCAGATAAGTGATATCTTGTGGAGTATCCTAAGGAAAAAGTATAGAAAGCAGGAAAAGTAGCTAAGTTTGCAAAGCCTTGAAAAGAGCGTCTGCCGGAGTTTTCAAGACTGCATTCCACTGAGTGCTTTCCCATGCCTGTTGTTGCGTGCACGAGAGTGTTGAACGTGAGCGAACTAGAAAGGGAGCAGAGTGAACTCTAAGCAAATAAACGATCTAAGCCTCATGTCATCATCGGAAAACCTCAGAGCTCTCTCTAGTCTCTCAAGTTGCTTGTCCTCGAATGAAGGTTTGAGAGCCTTTTTATAGCTTTCTCGAAGAGACACATTGGTAATTGCGTCATGGTTGAATTCTGAGTTGGCGAATGACATCGCCCCGTTCTGGTCACCCGATCACCAATTTTCCTAAAATAGCAAACATCCCCCCCCCCCGGCGGTCCAGGCGGCCTGAGCAAGCTGCTCCGCAACATCGACGACAATGGCTGAAGGCGGCGACGGCCGTCGTTGTGCGCAGGCATGTGGGCCGACCGTGGGCACACGCTGGCCATGCACGAGTGCATTAGTCATACGCATGCGTGTCCATGTTGGCCACGCATGAGCGGGTCGTGTGTGGTGCCTTTTGGTGTTTGGTTTCATCCCCCCCCCCCCAATCAGGGTGATTTTGGACCCTTCGAGCTGGCGTGGCTCGCACGCGTGGCTTGCTCGGTTCGTGTTTACTTGCTTGAGTGTTTCGATCAAAGTCCTATTGGATTGACCCAGGAATCTTTAGGGGGAACCCTATTAAATGCCCCTAAATTTTCTCGGGTTGTAATCCGCGAAGCAACGAGCCCGAAAATTTTTGACATTGATCCTTTTTCCATGGGGTCATGGACTTCAAATCAATCCAACATGTGCACATTACAAATTATTTTTTGCTTCTGACATGAGATTTCCTTTTTGTTAAGTAGGAAAATGCAAGTCCGAAAGTTTATGTTGATTGTTTGGTGTTACTCAGTGTCAACCATACGAGTTGAACAATGATTTTTTTTACGATTATTTGCTGGTGCATCTCTCTTATTTGCAATGTGGCCCTTGCGCCGCTTTGTAGAGATGTTCTCCTACTTTGAGTTTTGTGCGTTGTGTTGGTTTGGAAGTGTTTTGCTCTCCACATTCCTCTTTGTTTGAATGCGCGAGTTACTGTGTGTTAGCTTGGTTGGGTGTCGTGGGGCGTTAGTGTCGGGGGCGAATGCTTGAACGCGGCGTGGAGGGACAGTCTACCCCCTTGTCTTGGTGGCGCGGAAGGACATGGAGTCTACTTTCACTAATTCGTTATCCGGTTAGAGATAACAAAGGACCTTTTTCCGTTTGGGCCTCAGGAGGACTCTGGGTCTGTCCGGTTGGAGGTGGAGAAGGACATTTGTCCGTTAAGGCCTCAAAGACTCAGGGTCCGTCCGATTTGGAGGTGGTGAATGAGTTTTGTCCGTTCGGGTCTCAGGATGACTCGGGGGTATGTTTGGTTTGAGGTGGTGAAGGACCTTTGTCTATTCGTGCCTTAGGAGGACTCAGGTTTTGTCTAGATGGAGTTAGCGAAGAACTTTTGTCCGTTCGGGCCTGAGGAGGACTCGGTGTTCGTCCCGTTTAGAAGTGACAAGGACCTTTGTCCGTTCGGGCCTCAGGAGGACTCGGGATCCGTCCGGTTTGAGGTGGCGAAAGACCTTTGTCCGTTCGAGTCTTAGAAGAATTTGGGGTACGTCCGGTTGGAAGTGTCAAAAGAACTTTATTCGTTCAGGCCTTAGGAGTAATCGAGGTCAGTCCGATTTAGAGGTGGCGAAGGACCTTTATATATTATGGCCTTAGGAGGACTCGGGGACCGTCCGATTTGGAGGTGACGAAGGACCTTTATCTGCTCAGATCTCATGAGAACTCGGGGTCCATCCGGTTGGAGGTGGATAAAGACTTTTGTCCATTCAGGCCTCAGGAGGACTTGAGATTCATCCGGTTGGAGGTATAGATGGACCTTTGTCCATCTCGCCTTAACAATAGAATGACACGGGATCCATTCATTCAGGAGGTGTAGAAGGACTTTTGTTCATCTTGTCTTGATGGTTAAAGAGCACAAGGTTTGTTTATTCCAGTGAGCCAATATAGCCGACGAAGCGGTCGGTGATATTTTTGAAAGGGAAGATACATGTGTGCATGAGCTTGATTAGGCATTTCTCCTTTCCAAAGAACATCAATCAATAGTAGAATCAACACAAGATCTGTGTGTTCTATGTCTTAGGGAGTATCTTCCCGTCTGGAGCCCTTAGGTTGTAGGTCTTAGGTTTCACTATTGTGGTGACGATGAATGACCCTTCCAATGTTGGGGAGAGCTTGTCCTTTTGGGGGCCCTTTCCTACATCATTGAGATTTCAGAGGACCGGGTCTCCGATGATGATTGGTCTCAGCTTCACCCTCCTATTATAGAAGTGATCCATGCGATTCTGATATGCAGTGATCTGTTATGTTGCTTTGTCCCTGACTTCCTGGACCAAATCCAGGTTTCCTCGAAGAGTGTCTCATTCTCTATTGGGTCTAAGGCTTGTTCACGAGGGCATGGGATGTCCACTGGTATGTTTGCCTCTGACCCATAGTAAAGTTTAAAGGGTGTCTCCCCTATCGGGGTCCTTTCCATTGTCTGGTAAGCCCATAAGACGTTGGGGAGGGCATCCACTCATTCCTTCTACCTCTTGAAGGCGGGTCTTCAAACCTTTGAGGATGGTGCAGTTAGTGACCTTCATCTTCCCATTGACTTGTGGGTGTTCCACAATCGTGTAACGGAGCTCTATCCTCAGATCCTCGCATATTTTGGTGAAAGCCGTCCCTGTGAATTGCGTCCCACTATCAGTGACAATGGTTGTCGGGATGCTGAAGCAGCAGACAATGTTTTTCCAAACAAACTGCTTAGTGTTATCCCCTGTGATTTTGGTTAGTGGCTCCGCCTTGATCCATTTGGAAAAGTAATCAACAGTCATGATAATAAACTTCCTCTGCCCAGAGGCCGGCAGGAAAGGGTCGAGTAAATCAATCCCTCATTCCACGAAGGGTTGTGCACTCCAGAGTGGGGTAAGACCGACTAGGGGTTGATAAGCAACATTGGAATGGATTTGGTAGTTTTTGCACTTTCGAACAAAAGTCAAGAGCGTTCTTTTTCAGAGTGGTCCAATAAAGTCCTTGACGTGGGACTTTTAGTGCCAAATCATTGCCTCCAAGGTGATCTCAGCATATTCCTTCGAGAATTTCCCTCAAAGCGTAGCCAGCCTCCATGGGGGCATAGGGACTTCAGGTATGGTCCAGAGAAAGAGTGCTTGTGTAGCTCATTGGTGATGATGGAGAATGAGGCGGCGCAGATACGCATTCGTAGCGCCTCTATTTGGTCCTCAAGTAATTACATGTCTTCCAAGTAAGCAATGAGGGGGGGGGGGGTCCATCCAACAGGGTTCCCCTTATGCTATCACGACAATCTCCCACGAACCGTTAATGTTGGGAACAGAGAGTTATTCAACTTGACGACGCCTCGATTGGTATCCCATGGTGGAGCTTGCAAGCTTGAATAGTGTGTCAGCTCTAGTATTTTTCTTCATGGGGTTGCAAAGGATTTAATAAGCTTTGAACTTTTTGAGGAGCGACTTGGCTAGCCGAAGATATTGCACGAGTTGCTCATTTTTGTCCTCGTAGTCTCCCTCTATCTACGAGACCACCAAATGAGAGTCTGTGTTTACGATTAAGTTTTCCGCTCCACATTCGATGACCAGCGAAGGTCGGCGTTCAAGGCTCTGTACTTTGCGATGTTGTTAGTGGCTGTAAACTTCAACCTAAGTCCATACTTGAGGGTGGCTCCTTCGAGGCTTGTTAGTAGCAAGCCTGCACCTGCACCCTCAGCCCCTGATGCGACATCAACATACAAGACCCATTACGCGGTAGCTGTGAAATCGGGGTTGGGTGCATCCTCTGAGGGGATGGTGCATTCCATCACGAAGTCTGTCAGGACTTGGGACTTGATGACCGGTTTTGGTAGGAACTAGATATCGAATTCTCCCAGCTCTACCGCTAATTTAACTAGCCTCCCTGATACCTCAGGTTTTTGCAGGATTGTGCGGAGCTACAGTTGCGTGTGCACTTTAATGAAGTGGGCCTGACAGCACAACTGGAGCTTTTTCACGGAGAATCAGAAGATCCCTCCTGAATCAGAAATATGAAGCATTCAGACAAGGTCCCAAAGATTCTATTGTTGATACTTTTGAAAGCTTCTTCAAGATTGTCAACGGCCTAAGAGTCTATGGTCGGGTCTTCACTAATGGAGAACTGAATGACAAATTTCTGAGATCCCTGACTAAGTAATGGGACAACAAAGTCTGTTCAATCCGGGAGTTTGGTAAGCTGGCAGAGACTGACCCTCAAAATCTCTTTGAAAAGATTATATCGTATGAGCTCCAAATAAACTCAAGAAAAGCTGAAGAAGAGAAAAGTCGACCTTCATCCAAGAAGAAGTCTGTCGCTCTAAAGACAGACATCTCGAGGAATTCAAAAGTTGCATCTCCTACTCCCGCACGGGAAGAGAGTGAAGAAGAAGCTTCAGAGCCAAGTACCTCAGGCTCAGAGCTATCTGAAGAAGAGTTTTCTTTTCTTTCAAGGAAGTTCAAGAAGTTCTTGAACAAGAAGAAATAGTGGAGAGGCAAAGATGCCTCGTTCAGAAGATCACGTCATGATGGTGATCGCCACAAGAAAGGCTCAAGTAGCCAAGACAGGTAATACTCAAAATAGAATAAACATATTTCTTCTGATATTGTTTGTTATTGCTGCAATAAGTCAGGACATGTCATAGCTGATTGCCCTCACAAGAAGGAGGGTGGAAGAAGAGAGGAGAAGAAATCTTCTTATAATTAGAAGAAAACTGAAAGAAGCCTGGTAGCCAAGAAGGCCAAGACCCTCATCGACACAGACTCATCTGAGTCTAGTGATGATGAGGAAGCCTACTTTGGGCTCATGACACATACAGTTGAAGAAGAAGAACCCCAGTTCACTGGGAAGGTAAACTCTCACACTCCTCTCTCGGAATCAGATGTTTCTGACCATGATCATAAGGACTGTTCGTCTAATGATGAATCTGAACTCATGACTCAATACAAAGAGTTCATCAAGGCTTACGACAAATGTCGAAGAGTCGCAAGAACTCAAGCTAAGGAGATTAAATCTCTTAAGGCTGAGGAGAGCAATCCAAGGGAGGAAGTCATAATGATGGACTCACTCAGAAAGGAATTCCATGATGCAATGGAAGAATATAATAAAGCTCTCGAGCACCTGAACCTAAAGGAGAAAATCATTCAAAAGTTGGAAGAACAACTTGATGCTGAAAAGAAACTTGTTGAAAGTTTCTCCAAGCCCAAGACAGTCCTTCCACTTGTGGCTGAATTCTCTGCTCAGGATAAAGGAGCTGGCTTAGGCCATGTGGCTGCCCCTAGTACATCTTCTAGGAGAAATACAGCTCAAAAAAGAAATAAGGCTGTCAAGAAAGCTCTAGCCAAGGAGAAGGGGAAAGCTCCTCAAGACCAAACTTCATTTAAAAAAGTTATCTTTTCTACAAACGAGTTTGATCTTAATTCATCCTACGGTGACTTTGTCAGGCCTACTTATGTAGAGCCCAAGTCTCAGTACCAAGGATGGACCCATCCCCGGAACTTTGATGAAAGTGTCTTCAAGGCACCTTATGAGGAGATCACTCTTCAGAGCTACGGCCTTTATATTCATGGTCATAACATCAAGAAAGCTCCAAAGTTAAACTCGTTGTGGAAAAGTCACTTAAGGAGAAGAAGTCATGTGAGTGTCATCACAACAAAGCTTCTACCTCCAAGTATGTTGCCCCTGCTAGACCACACTCTCAAAAGGTCAAGCAGGAGAACTTTAGGCAAAGATACAACAGGTTTGACTGTTGGTATTGTGGCTAAGTTGGTCACTTTGCTATAAATTATTGTTTTAACCCCAGATATTATGTAACTCCTCAAGTGAACAATATGAGAAAGACCACTCACAATATTAACACACGTAAGGGGAGTATGCTAACTAGAGACCAAGGACCCAAGCAGGTTTGGGTTCCTAAGGCAAACTAATTCTACTTTTGCAGGAATGTCCAAAAGCCACCAAAAATCTTATCCGGTATTTGGACAGTGGATGATCTCGACATATGACCGGGACTAGAAGCATACTCCTGAATTATTCTCCAATCATGAACGGGTCAAAGGTCATCTTTGGAGATTCTGACAGAGGGATTACAAAAGGCTGCGCTCTTCTAGTGTGTTTATTGAAGATGCAGGTTCAAGACTAAAGGAATTAAACTTGGATGAGCCGACTGGAGAAAAAGCTCAAAAGTTCATCAAGATCACCACTCTAACCCCGATTGGAGAGGATGATCACCATGATGAAGATGTCATCTAAGTTGATGAAGTCACTCCAATAATTGAGGAAGCTCCAGATGCAAGAACTCTAGAGCTCAGACACTTGAAGGATCACCCAATTGATCAAATCACAGGAGATCCCCGGGATGGTGTCAGAACTCGTAGAGGTACAACTAATGAAAATCTATATTTAAGTTTCCTCTCACAGGTTGAACATAAGAAGATTGAGGAAACAAACTCAGACGCATCTTGGATAATGACAATGGAATAAGAACCAAATCAATTCAAGCATTGCCAAGTCTGGAATCTTGTTCCAATACTCAAAGATAAAAATGCTATCGTAACAAAGTAAGTCTACAGGAACAAGATGGACGAAGATGGAACAACTATAAAGAATAAGGCCAGAATCGTCGCCAAGGGATACAGTCAAAAAGAAGGAATTGACTTCGATAAGACGTATGCTCCAGTGGCAAGGCTGGAGGCAATCAGGTTGCTGCATAAGGGTTTCACTGTCAATCAGATGGACGTGAAGTCGACCTTCCTTAATGGTGACATAAAGTAAGAAGTGTATGTGGAACAAACTCCATGTTGTGCTGATTCTAACCATCCTGAGCATGTTTATCTTTTATTTAAAGCTTTGTATGGTTTGAAACAAGCTCCTCGAGCTTAGTATGAGACACTGTCTAACTTTCTTCTTGAGAACAAGTTCACAATAGGAAAGATAGATAAGACATTATTTCTTAGGGAAATAAAAGACAAGATTTTGCTAGTGCAAATCTATGTTGATGACATCATATTTGGCTCTACTGACGACAACCTTTGCAAAAAAGTTTTCCAAACTTATGCAAGGGAAGTTTGAAATGAGCAGTATGAGAGAGCTGAAGTATTTCTTAGGACTTCAGGTGAAACAATCTAAATATGGAATTTTCATCTCTCAAACGAAATTCACCAAGGAGTTAATTAAGAAATTCGGAATGGAGAATGCAACCTCTATGAGAACTCCAATGGGTTCAGCTATGTCTCTGGACAAGGATGAAAAAAGGAAACCTTTTGATGAAACTAAGTACAGAAGCATAATTGGATCCTTACTCTATCTTACTGCTAGTAGACCGGACATAATATTTTCAACATGTGTGTGTGCTAGATTTCAAGTGAACTCTAAGGAATCTCACTACGCTGCTGCAAAGCGGATTTTGAGATACCTTAAAGGTACACTAAATCTTGGCTTATGGTACCCAAGAAGTAATGATAACGAACTGATTGGTTTTTCAGATGCAGATTTTGCAGGAAGCAAAGATGACAGGAAAAGCACTTCCGGGACTTGTCAATTCCTAGAAAGAAGGTTTATCTCCTGGAGCAGCAAGAAGCAGAATTGTGTCACAATTTCAACAGCCGAGTAAGAATATATTTCTGCAGACAATTGTTGTGCACAACTGCTATGGATAAAGAAACAATTTGAAGACTACAATATGAAGTTCAAGAATATTCCGATATTTTGCGACTCCTCCAGTGCAATTGCAATCGCCAATAACCCAGTCTCTCACAGCAAGATAAAGCATATAAAGCTGAGGTATCATTTTATCAGGGAGCATGTGGAGCATGGAGACATCAATCTCCCGTATGTTCCAACTGACAAACAGGTTACAAAAATTTTCACGAAGCCACTGGACGAGGCCAAGTTCTCGTTCTTCAAAACAGAACTTGGCATGCTCAACAAGGAAGAATGAAGAAGAAGGTCTCAAGCAAAGTTCAAGATCGAGTTACACTTCAAAAATCAAGAAAATTCTAAGTCTGAACTTCATTTCTCGAGAAGAATGTTTATTACTCAAGTACATAATCTACTACTCGAGAACCATAGCTTCTTCCCGAGAACAATTACTCGAGTACTTCTCCTACTCTTGAGAACTTCAGACTTACCTCTCAAAAAGGACATCTCTACTCGAGAACAAGACCTCTTCTACTCGAGAACATATATGCCTCCTCTTGAAAAAGGACATGTCTCTCGAGAAATCAGATGCCAGATTTTTTTAAGTTCAAATTTTTGATATTAGCACCCGGGCACCTCAACCGCAATACTTTAGGTATTTTACTTTTATTATTTTCTTAATCATCCAGATTTAGGATTTATATAAATAACATAAGTCCAGAAAAATCCAATTTCCCGAATTTCAAATCCCATTCTCGAGAAAACCTTTCGACTTCTCCGTCTCCGCCGACTCTGTCGCGAATTTCCCTGCTCCTCTTCTCGTCGGTCAGCAGTCCATTCAATTCATCACTCGATGGCTCCTCCGTTGAAAGTTTGTATTGGCAGTGAGTTAGTTTCCACAGACATTGCCGAACTCTCTGATGATTTTCACAATGTTCTGTTGCTACTATAAGCCGTCAAATTGTCTTTTGTTTTGGAACATCCGTGCAAGATTCTACTTCCTGAAGTTGAGGAATTCTTCCAGAATGCTAAAATAAAGAGAAATGGGAGGATTCTCAAAAGCAAGGTTCGTGGAATAAAAATCAAGCTGACCGCCCCAATCGTTTCCAAGCTCCTACGACTACCTATCATCGATGAGGAAGATGACTTAATTGTCGAAGATTATGATCGCGCCTGCAGATTCTGTGGTGTCTCCGTTGGTGTGTGCACTATTCGCCGCCCTAATCTCAATGCAGAGAGCAAGTTACTTGTGGACATTCTCGGAAAAATCCTTCTGTGCCGCACCAATTCAATCAGCTTCATCACCAGTGATTTGTTTGATATGATGACAATAGTTATTTGCAGGAAGAAATTTTAGTGGGGTATGATGATTTTTGACAAAATCAAAGACAGTGTCAAGGCACCTAACTTTGGCAGAATAGTTTCTCTTCTCCTTCATGAGCTCCAGCTAGACACTTTTGATCTTTCTAAAGGTATTTTTTTTGCATCATATGAAGAAAGTCTCCATTTATTCCATTCAAAGATAGGAACTCAAGATTCAGAACCCTGTCCAAGCTACCAAATCCCATGATCTCCAAGTGGATGAGGACATAACTCCATCTTCCCCTTTACATTAAGTAGCTGGCACATCAGGTGCAGTTGCTGAGGGGGAGACTGCTCCTGCAGTCCCAGATATAAGTCAGTCTGCTCTTCCATCAGATGTTGCTCCTCCTGCTGTTATATCTTCAAAAGTTTCTGCTCTTGCTGAAGAAATGCTTACTGATGACCAAGTAAATGATCAAGTTCTATCTACAGTAGATGACATCAACATGATGATAGAGGAACTCACTTCTAAAGAACATATTTCCCCTCTGCCCGAAGTACATCCATCTCAACCAGAACCATCTCAACCAGATCCCTCTGAACCAAAATCTTCTCAGGCTCAGTCTCCTGTTTGGGATGTACTTGATGAAGAGATAGTTTCTATTTCTGATGATAAAGAACTATCTCCTGAAGAAGCTGAAGCACCCCTCAAAAGCCTAGACTTCTCCCTCCCTACTTTTATTGGTGAGGAAGGAGAGGTCATGATTCATACCACCAGAGGTCATAGCTCAGTTGTTATTGAAGAAATAGTTCCCTGGACAGCTCCAATCCTACCTCCTCCAGCTGTAGCACCTACTGAAGATACCCTTCTTGGTAAAATTGAATCTATGCTAGCCCAGCAAAGAGTTTATTTTGACAACTCTCTTAAAGTGGCCACTGATAAAATGTCTGCTCTAGAAAAAGAGATGAGCAGAGGCTTTGCTGAAATTCAATACAATACTGATTCCCTCAAACACCTGTTCCAAATAGGTGGAAAAGCCTTAGATCACACAATCACTAGCATTGGTCAAGTCATGGACCAATCAGTCACTTTGGTAAATAATCATATTCTATTGGAAAAGAATGCTGAAGGGCACAATTTCAAGATATGTGAAGAAGTTGGAAAGTTCAAAGAGGAAGTCATAAGCAACCTATCTATAGAAGTTGGAAAGGGGGAGAAATTAGTCAAGGAATATCTAGAAAAGTCTGATGGAAACATGAAGACTTTTTGGGAAGAAAAATTGAAAGATATGAATGCAATAGTACATGCACATATTCATGAGGTAAATCTTCACACATATGATACAGCAGTTTAGATGTACAACCAAATTTTCCCTGAATTTCAAGTAGATCCAAATGTTGCTCCTCCTCCTCATCTCAATCCTATTGCTCAGCAACCTTCTGCCCAAATACCCTCATTCTCTCCTAGACCTGAAAACTTTGGAGCCCCTCCTGCAAAATATTATCAAGTTTGGTCAGATCAAGAAATGCCTCAGATTCCTCCTCCAGAAATTCCAGCTCATAAGAAAAGAAAGTATGGTGATGGTGCTTCTGCAAGCAGATCCACACATATGCCAGAACATGCTGTAAGAGAATTTGCTGAAATATGGAGCCCAACCTCCAAGTCACTAATTATCGATACTCTAAAACTTGTTGTTGACTTTAATGAAAATAGAAATGATCATTACAGCTCCCATGAATGGGACTTGTATGAGAAATCTATTACCAAGAGGAGATTATATGACAGAGAGTATGGCAAGAACAACCCCAAGGCTCCTCCCAAACCTGCCAAGTATTATCCTAAACCATACAGTTATCAGAAGAGGCAGCAAGAGAAGAAAGAGAGACAGCAACAACAGCAGAGCAAGTAGAAATTGAAGATGATCCGTAGATTACTTTATGAGATTTTGTGGAATTGGATTCTTCTTGGACAAATCTATAAATATAAATCTTTTAATTTTGATGATCTAATTTTTCTATAACATAGCATTTCTCATTATTACTTTGTTTACTAGTTATTTTATTTGTTTAACTTGATGTAATTCACCTCAGTGTAGAGGGTTCTGACTTCTACAAATAGGGGAAGATTGTTGGGTATTGTATCTACAATAATCTAGATTTGTATGAAGTCACCTTTGAACTAAGATGAATTAAGTTTGTATTTGATACTCTTTTCAAGTTAAGTGCTTGCAGGTCATAATTGACAGGTGTAGACCAATGTCAGTATACAATGAGTCACGAAACGCAAGACTATACAATGTAATCCCTCATTGTGTGATCCATATTGTTGACTCATGTGTAGCCTCTTTATTGGGACACACTTAATTTTCAAAGTACTAAAGTTATGGGAGAAAGACTAGTTGCTGGATCCATTGAAGAAAATTATTTTTAAGAATGTCAAAATTTTTCTAAGTATTTTACTCGAGAAAGACTTACTTGTACTCGAGTAGAATTGAAGCCATTTCTCGAGTTAGCTCAGCCAGGTTTTCGAGTAGCAGAAGTTGTTCTCGAGAAAGCATAGTCTAGTTCTTGAGAAAGCCTTGCAGTACTCGAGTAAGACTTGTCTCTTTCTCGAGTTAACTCTTAACTTAGCTCAGAATTTTTCAAAGTCTATTTCTCGAGAAGGCCTAAGATAGTTCTCGAGAAGGCCGAAGTATTTCTCGAGAACCAGATGTTCATTCTCGAGAGACAGAATCATTCCTCTCGAGTTGGCTACTTGTTCTCGAGTAACAGAACTTATTTCTCGAGAAAAGTCTTTTGTTTCTCGAGAAACCAGAATTCATTTTCTCTACTTTCCTTAAGTAATTCTTCTCGAGAAATAGATATCTCTTCTCGAGAAACAGATACCTCTTCTCGAGTAATATCTATCTATCTCGAGAACTGGAAGTCAGAATTCTGAATTTTCGCTAAGTGTCAGACGGATTCAATTTCAAATGTAATTAATTCTTAATTGGTCCACGTGGATGGTAATTAATGTAATCAGAGGTTAAGCATATAAAAGGTCATGTTATAATCGACAAACCCTAAGTGTACAACCCATATTCGACGAAGGTGGGCCCTACCACCGCCAGGTCATCAAAAGTCAAAGTCAACAAGGCAAGACCTGGGTCCAGATCAGCACCCCAGGTCGCGGAAGGTTCGGGCGAGTATGGCGAGCTCCCCAGGCCAACTCGCCAGGTGGCGAATATGGCCAGATACTCGCCTCTTCCAGGCGAGCTCCCCAGGGAAGTCGCTAACTCGCCAGGGTGGGGGTATAAGTAAGACCCCCCCCCCCCTCCTTGGATTTCCCTATAAATAGGACCCCAGGGGTACGAAAGAGAGGACGAGCAAATCTCGGCCTGAGCCCTCGCGAGTTCCAACAACTGCCCTTGACTCGTTATTGTTCAAGCTCGCCTCCTTCGTACCTAGCTCGGCCAATCTGGTTGAGAAGGGGTTGCTTCTCCTAAGCAACTGGGTACGTGGTGGGACCTTCCTGCCGCAGCAACCTGGGGTCTTGTTCGAACAGTTTGCTTCTATTTCCTAACCAGAGACCGTCTTTCTGACCGCTCGACCAGTAACTTCAGGTGGCCTAGTCCGATTTCTGAGGTTGAGATATTTCTCGGCTTCAACACTTGGTGCGGTGAGCGTGGATTGCGACCGAAGAAGAAAGTCGTGGTTAGAAGATGGCCGATGGCGGAGACCGTGGCGAGTTGGGAGATAACTCGGCGGGAACTGGAGTCCAGGAGCGAGGTAGCGAGTATGTGACAGTGGCGGCTTTCGAAGAGTTCGCGAGGAGGATGGAGAAGGAAATACTCGTCGGGTTTTCTAATCCGCCGGAGGTGACGGCGACTTCTCCCCATCGCCGGACACCCCCGGGCGAGGAGCTACCAACTCGGCGAGCAGGGAAAGAGCCCGCTTGGGCGAGTGGAGAGCAGGTGATCCCGCCGCGACATCACCCGGCGAGTAGTCAAGGAATCCGGTTTCGAGATCCGGAACTCTCGGCGAGGTATGGAGATGCTCGTCGATGGAGCGAGTATGACTGCTCGAGCGGGGAGGATACTCGCCGCCGCCAGGAAGGGAGGAGCCCCTTTTGCGACGAGATCCTCGCAGCCCTCGTCCCCGACAACTTCAGAGAGCCGGTCCTCTCTTACTACTCCGGCAAGGATGACCCGGTGAGACATCTCCAGTGGTTTGAAGATGTGGTGTCTATTCGCAATGTGTCCGATGCTCTCAAGTGCCGGCTCTTCTCCATTACCTTCAAAGGAAGCGCGAGAGATTGGTTCCACCAGCTGCCAGCCGGGTCAGTCTACTGCTTCTCAGATCTTCGAAGGGGTCTATTAGCAAGGTTTGTGACGTCCAAGCGGAGGAAGAAGGAGGCAACCGCCCTCTTCAAGATCGTGCAGGGGCAGCACGAGAGTTTGGGCCGGTACATCGATCGATTCCAGGAGGAGGTGCTGGAGGTGGAAGAGGTAGACGGGTTCACCCTGATGGTGGCCCTCAAGTTTGGGCTGAAGCAGGGCCTGTTCAACATGGAGTTGGGGCACAGGCCGCCCAAATCGTTCGAGGAGATGGTGGAGAGAGCCAATGTGTTCATCCAGGGAGAGGAGAGGAACAAGGAGTTCCTGGCACGGCTCGATGGAGACCGACCGCTTGGGCAAGACAAAGGGAGGCTGCTAGAGAAGGAGAGAGCGCCGGAGGGGCGCAGTGACAGGAAGCAGGAAAGACCGCAGAGGAGAGAGGAAGAGAAGAGAGAAAGGGGAAGGGAGCTCAGAAAGGCGGAAAGGCAGGAGAGGCCTCGGAGACAGGAGGATGGGAGGCCCGTCGGGGGACGGGAGGCAAGGAGCGAGGAGAGGAGATTCCAGTACCCGAGGGATCGCCCTCAGTGGAGGCGACCGGCCCAGCAAGAGGAGAGGAGGAATTACAACCCTCGGGAGCAGGGAGGAGGAAGAAGGGAGACCATGACCATCACCCAGCGAGCCGCCAAGCGCCGGCGAAAGGAGAGGCAGAAGGAGAGGAGGCAGGAGAGGCAGCAGGAAGCAGCAATTCCCCTCTACTGCGATATCCATCGAGTAGAGGGGCACGAGACCTTGGCTTGCCCCGAGTTCTGGGAAGCGAGGAGGAGGATGGAAGCGACGACGGCGGAGAGGGAGCAGCCGCAACAGGAGGCCCAGGTTGGGCAGGTGGCTTACCAAGAGCCGAAGAGGAGAAGAAACGAGGACAGGGTCGACCAAGGAGGAAGGGGGAATGTCATCCCCGGTCCGGGAGGCGGACACGTCGGAGTAATCAACGGAGTGGCTGGGCTAGGAGCTTCCCGCAAGGGAAGTCTCCACCAAATCTACAAGAAGAGTGTCGCCTCGACGTCTAAAACCCCCCTCCCTTGAACGAGATTACCTTCTCGGAGGAGGACATGCTCTGGAACGAGAACCCTTTCCACGACGCCCTGGTGATTCAAGCAGCAATCGAGGACTTCACCGTCGACCGAATCCTCGCGGATAACGGGAGCTCGGTGAATGTCATCTTCAAGAGAACCTTCGTCGGCCTTCAGGTGGAAGCGTCCTGGGTTCAGGCAGCAGATGGGCCTCTCTTCGGCTTCTCCGGGGAGAAGAAAGAGGTGGAAGGAGGAGTTGAGTTGCTGGTCACCCTCGGGGGAACTTCGATCCGATGTCGCTTCGTCATCGTCGACGCACCCAGTGGTTACAACGCCATCTTCGGACGGCCCCTCATCAACTACTTCAAGGCCGTCCCATCGTCATATCATCAATGTCTGAAGTACTGCAGGGACGACGTCCAAGTCAGGATCAGGGGAGATCCCAAGGCCTCCAAGGAATGCTACCTGAATGCGGTCAGCACCATCAGCTGGATGGGCGACGCAGAAAGGTTGGAGAGGATGATGGAGCAGGAGGAGGGCCTGTAAGCTGCTGAGGAGCTGGAGGAAGTAGAGGTGATCTCCCTGAGAGGAGAGCCGGAGCTGCTGAAGATAGGAGGAGCCTTGCCCCCGGAAGGGAAGGTGGAGATAGCTGCCTGCCTGCAGGAAAACGCGGACGTCTTCGCATGGAGCGCCGCCGAGATGCCAGGGATTGATGCTGATGTTGCCTGTCATCGCCTCAACCTGGATCCAGCGACGGCCCCAGTCCGTCAGAAGTAGAGGAAGAGCGCCACCGCTCTGGCGGGACCAATCCGGGAGGAAGTAGGGAAGCTGCTAGAAGCAGGTTTTGTTTCGGAGATCCAGTATCCAGGCTGGGTCTCCAATGTTGTAATGGTGAAGAAATCGGGAGGGGCCTGGAGGCTATGTATTGATTTTTCTATGCTCAATAAAGCTTGCCCCAAGGATTGTTACCCCTTGCCTCAAATCGACGCGCTGGTTGATTCCGCCGTCGGGTTTCCTGTAATGAGCTTCCTTGATGCCTTTTCAGGGTATCACCAGATCCGGATGCATCCCCCCGATTGCCGCGACGTTTCCTTCATCACCAACGACGGATGCTATAGCTACAAGATGATGCCCTTCGGGCTCAAGAACGCCGGCGCGACATATCAAAGAATGATGGATCACGTCTTTAGAGAGCAAAAGGGGCGGAATCTGGAAGTCTACGTGGATGACCTGCTCGTTAAGAGTAAGAGCGCCGCAGAGCACGTAGCGGATCTGACAGAGACCTTCGCCACCCTGAGGAGGTACAAGATGCGGCTCAACCCGGCCAAGTGTGTTTTCGGCGCGGGAAGGGGGAAGTTTCTAGGGCACCTCCTTACTCCCCAGGGGGTGGAGCCTAACCCCGACAATGTGAAAGCCATCCTGGAGATGGCCTCCCCGAGAGACTCGAAGGAAGTACAAAGGTTGACCGGAAGGTTGGCGGGTCTGAGCCGGTTTCTCTTCAATGCCGGTGAGAAGTGCTCGCCGTTCTTCAAGGCCCTTCGGGGGAACCAGAAATTCGAGTGGACCCCGGAGTGCGAGGAGGCCTTCATAAAGCTCAAACAACAGCTGACCCGAGCTCCTCTCCTCGGGAATCGGCCGATCTCCTCGATTGTAATTCAAGACTTCGAGTTGAGCAGCGTCGTAAGCCCGGTATCCCCACGAGCTCCTCTCCTCGGGAATCGGCCGATCTCCTCGATTGTAATTCAAGACTTCGAGTTGAGTAGCGTCGTAAGCCCGGTATCCCCACGAGCTCCTCTCCTCGGGAATCGGCCGATCTCCTCGATTGTAATCCAAGACCTCGAGTTGAGCAGCGTCGTAAGCCCGGTATCCCCACGAGCTCCTCTCCTCGGGAATCGGCCGATCTCCTCGATTGTAATCCAAGACCTCGAGTTGAGCAGCGTCGTAAGCCCGGTATTCCCACGAGCTCCTCTCCTCGGGAATCGGCCGATCTCCTCGATTGTAATTTAAGACTTCGAGTTGAGCAGCGTTGTAAGCCCGGTATCCCCATGAGCTCCTCTCCTCGGGAATCGGCCGATCTCCTCGATTGTAATTCAAGACTTCGAGTTGAGCAGCGTCGTAAGACCGGTATCCCTACGAGCTCCTCTCCTCGGGAATCGGCCGATCTCCTCGATTGTAATTCAAGACTTCGAGTTGAGCAGCGTCATAAGCCCGGTATCCCCACGAGCTCCTCTCCTCGGGAATCAGCCGATCTCCTCGATTGTAATTCAAGATTTCGAGTTGAGCAGCGTCGTAAGACCGGTATCCCCACGAGCTCCTCTCCTCGGGAATCGGCCGATCTCCTCGATTGTAATTCAAGACTTCGAGTTGAGCAGCGTCGTAAGCCCGGTATCCCCACGAGCTCCTCTCCTCGGGAATCGGCCGATCTCCTCGATTGTAATCCAAGACCTCGAGTTGAGCAGCGTCGTAAGCCCGGTATCCCCACGAGCTCCTCTCCTCGGGAATCGGCCGATCTCCTCGATTGTAATCCAAGACCTCGAGTTGAGCAGCGTCGTAAGCCCGGTATCCCCACGAGCTCCTCTCCTCGGGAATCGACCGATCTCCTCGATTGTAATTCAAGACTTCAAGTTGAGCAGCGTCGTAAGCCCGGTATCCCCACGAGCTCCTCTCCTCGGGAATCGGCCGATCTCCTCGATTGTAATCCAAGACCTCGAGTTGAGCAGCGTCGTAAGCCCGGTATCCCCACGAGCTCCTCTCCTCGGGAATCGGCTGATCTCCTCGATTGTAATTCAAGACTTCGAGTTGAGCAGCGTCGTAAGCCCGGTATCCCCACGAGCTCCTCTCCTCGGGAATCAGCCAATCTCCTCGATTGTAATTCAAGACTTCGAGTTGAGCAGCGTCGTAAGACCGGTATCCCCACGAGCTCCTCTCCTCGGGAATCGGCCGATCTCCTCGATTGTAATTCAAGACTTCGAGTTGAGCAGCGTCGTAAGCCCGGTATCCCCACGAGCTCCTCTCCTTGGGAATCGGCTGATCTCCTCGATTGTAATCCAAGACCTCGAGTTGAGCAGCGTCGTAAGCCCGGTATCCCCACGAGCTCCTCTCCTCGGGAATCGGCCGATCTCCTCGATTGTAATCCAAGACCTCGAGTTGAGCAGCGTCGTAAGCCCGGTATCCCCACGAGCTCCTCTCCTCGAGAATCGGCCGATCTCCTCGATTGTAATTCAAGACTTCGAGTTGAGCAGCGTCGTAAGCCCGGTATCCCCACGAGCTCCTCTCCTCGGGAATCGGCCGATCTCCTCGATTGTAATCCAAGACCTCAAGTTGAGCAGCGTCGTAAGCCCGGTATCCCCACGAGCTCCTCTCCTCGGGAATCGGCCGATCTCCTCGATGACGAGAATGAGGGGCCCGCAGGCTATGTTCGACGACTAAGCCCGGTTCAATTTTCGTCACGCGCGAGCAGGCGAGCAGGCCTCGCGCGAGCAGGCGAGCAGACCTCGCGCGAGCAGGCGAGCTGATCTCGTGTGAGTAGGCGAGCTGATCCCATGCGGGGAAGCGAGCTGGAACCGCGCGAGTAGGCGAGCCCCGGGGGGCATGCGAGTATGTCCCACACGCCACCCGCGCGGTTATCTCTGTAGGTTCACGAGTATCCGGGTGCAGGGGCGAGTAGGTCCCGGCGAGCGGATGGTCGATGTCGGGACCATCCCCCTGCGACCTAGCGAGCGTTCCTCTCCGAGCCTATGAGCCTAGCGAGTAACATCCAGTCAGAAAGGCAAAAACCGAAACTTTGTATAAATCATTAAGTCAAAAATTTGATTTACAAAAAGAATATCGGCGAGCAACTAGGACTCGTCGTCGCCAGTATCGGGCCGATATTCATCGTCCCCGATATCGCCGATATCTGCAAAGTCGTCGCTCTCTGCGCTCTCGCCGCTGCTGCTTCCGCTGCCGCTGCTGCTTCCGCTGCCGCTGCTGCTTCCGCTGCCGCTGCTGTCAGAATCACCGGAGCTGGTCGGCGACGACGCGCTATACGGCGGGACAGTCCCCTCGGCGAGCAGCTCGGGAATGAGCTCGTCGACAGTGAGCGGCTTCTCCCCCTCGACGAGCTGGCCCCCGAGCCTGAGGCGCGTGAGTATGACGTTCCCCGCCGTCCGCGCAATCTCGCGGCGAACAGAGGATCTCTCCTCCCAGAGGACACGTGATTGCTTCACCACTCGTGCCGGGTCCTCGGGTAGCGGGGTTGAGGAGCTCGGTCGTCCTTCAGCAGCGACCAGCCTCGTCTCCATCACCGCTGCGCGAGTTTGGGCCGCCTCCAGCTCGGCCTGGGAAGCGGCGAGCTTCTCCTCGCACTCGGAGAGTTTCTTCGCCGCTTCTATCTCGGCAGCCTGCGAAATGATCGACGTCAGGATCTATCAACGAAGCAAATCGAGCAAACCCACCCAAGGACAGCTCACCTCGAAGTCCTTCCAGCGGACTGACTGCATGCCGAGGTCGATGGCCTTCTTGGAGACGACCTTGAGGGCATCGGTCGTCTCCAACAGCTTCCTCGCCGAGTAGTGACCCAGCTCGGAAGACCGAGCGAGCGCACAGGCCGACTGGTGGGCGAGCTCCGACGGGGTCAGCTCCAGGACGGACTCCGCGTCGACCCGACCATAGATGGCGTGGAGGACGGCGAACGCCTCCCCCTTGTCCTCCCAGTCAGTCGACCAGGATGGTAGGTTGGTGCTCAGTGACACCGAGTTGTCCTCCGCCGACCAGGTCACGAGCGGGCGACCGTAGGAATCCACCACCCCCTGCCCGAGGCCGTAGTTGGGGTGGAAGTGGGACGACTGGGCATCCGTCGGCGACCTGCGATCGACGAAATGGGGCGACAATGCCTTCGCCTTCTTCCTCGCAGGGCCTGGCGAGCTGACCCGGGACTTTCCTTTGGACGGCCTCTTCTTCTCCCCGACGTCGGCAGGGGGGCGAGCGTCCGAGCGCGTAGTGGCGACTTCCTTCGCCAAAGGAAGAGGCTTCTCCGGAAGCTCGTTGGAAACTGCAAAACGCGCGACAAAGTTAGCTTCAGCGGCAAAAGGGCGAGCGAGTAACCAGGGCGCATTTCGAGCTCGGCTTACTTTCATTAGGGTGGACTGCCTCGAGCACGTTGACGTTTAGTCGCCAAAAAATGACGTCAAAGCGCCGACCGCGGAAGTATTCGAAGAGCTGCTCGCGAGCTCCTTCGAGGATGGGAGGAAGGAAGGCGACGTCGGCTGGTTGGTGCGGCCTGCCGAGAATACCGCCGAAGTCGCCATGGATGACCACCAGCTGCTCGCTCCAGCGATGGACCTTATTCGCGGTCCCGACCAAGGTGCAGACGTGGCTGCTAAAAAAGATGACTCCCTCCGAGGTTGCCGTAAAGGCGAAGATGCGGCGGAAGACGGAGAGGTCGAAGGCGATCCTCTCTTCCCGAAGGAAGCATAGGAACCCCATGATGATCGCCACGCCGTTGGGATTGATCTGCACGGGGACGATCCCGAAGTAGCGCAGGATCTCGCAGAATTCCGGCCAGAAGGGTAGCCGCAGGCCTGCGTCGAAGTGACGCAACGACATTACAAGCGAACCCTCAATATGGGTATTGAGGCGCTCGCTGCGAGTGGGGAGTCTCGCCGAGTACTCGTCAGGCAGGAAGCGTTCCTTGAAGGTCGCCAGTTCCTTCTCGGTGGTTATGGACTTCTTGAAAGCCGCGTCTGCGAAGTTAATTGCGTGGGCCTGTCGGCGAGCGCTGGCGTCGTCGCCGACCATGTTTGCGAGATCCGTAAGCAACAAGAGCGACGAGTTGGTTGTTCAGATACTCGCTAGGAGGAAAGAAGGTCGCTACAACATACGCTTTATGACCCACCTACCCCTCCTATTTATAGATATGACAAGCCCAGGGGGGGTCAGCCGTCCCGGCGAGTATCTAACGAGCTCGCACGATGAAGATAAACCTGCGACATTATCAGGTGAACTAAAGCTCGGCACATCAAGAAATAAAGCGTGCACACAGAAGCAAAAGGCGAGAATATTCGCACACAAATGAATTAATCAAATTAAAAATGGATGTCCGGAAGTACAAGTCGCGCGAGGCGAGTTACATTCAAAAAGCAAAGAAAAAACTATGGCGCCCTCGGCCGCTCAGGAGGGTGCGGATGTCGCCCAGCCCAGCCAATCTCTCGCGCACGCCGGTAGTGCTCCGTCGCCAGAGTCGTCGCGTCATCGTCGAGCCTCAGCTGCTCCTCCATCCTCGCCAGGCGTCCAGCAGACCCCATGCTCGCCCGGATGCCGACCAGCTCGTCAAGCACCAGCTGCAGGCGGTGGTTGTTCAACTGCAGCTGGCGATCGTTCTCCTTAACCATGTGGAAGCGAGCTTCGTAGTTCTCCAAGGTCGCCCGGAGCCCTTCGACCTTGGCCATCCTCGCCTCCAGGGCCGAGATGCGTCGATGGGGCTCGCAGATTGCGAGCCGGTCGAACTTGCTCTCCAGCTCCATGTAGGCGCGAGCAGCAGCCTGGCGATACTCGCTCGCGGACAGCCCGATGGCGTCGATAAAAGCCGCCCCAGGGGTCGTCGGGCGATCTGACAAAGCAGGAAGATAAATCGTTAGGTCAGAAAAAGCCGAGCGATAATCGAAGTAACTGAAGGCTCACCGCGGCGAGGAGATCTGGATCGGCGCGGCGAGGGAAGTCGCCCGGAGGTATCTCGCCTCCCCGAGGAGGTGCCCGGAAGTTCGGCAGGCCTGCCCTGCCCCCGCTCTCCCGACCCTCGGCCGACGTAGTCGGGATCTCCAACTCGCGGGGGGAAGTAGGCCGGCCGCTGCCTCTCCGGCTTTTTCGACGGCGGCAGGGCTTGGGACGGGCTCACAGAGTGGTGCGGAGCCCTCAGCGCAGGAGGTGGAGGAGGTCGCGGATGGTCCGACTTCGGCAGAGCAGACAGAGGCGGCGGAGGGGGCAAGCCGGTGCTCGGCGTCTGGCCAGGAGTGGCGACCACGGGCGGCGGCGGCGGCAATGGAGCGCTCACCGGGGGTATCTTCCCGCCGCTCGCAACGACAGAGGCCGCCGTACTCGCCGGAGGAACCTCGCGCGCCGGCGCAGATGACCCGGCAGGAGTGGCTTTCGCCGGCAGCTCCTTACTCGCAGGCGGGGGGCCCTTCACCAATGCCGCCCCAGACGCCTTCCCCGAGCTGAGGCCTATCCTGACCGTGTAGGCGGTCTTGGACGGCCTGTCGGCCGCCAGGGCGAGTAAGGGCGCCGAGCTGAGGGGGACGACATCAAGTGCCGTGCCCGCGACAATCGGAGAATCTGCATAAGAAAAGAAGTCAGCAAAGGAGCAGCGACAACCTAGCAGGGAAGAGTTCGAGGTAGCGAACTGTCACGGTGACGACCTCGGCCTGAGACGCCGCGGACTCCTTCGCAGCCGCGAGCTCCTCGGTCACTCCCGGGTTCTCCAGCGGGCTGCCCCGGGTCGACCCAGGGAGGTCGTCGAGCCCTAGGTCGCTCAACATCCTCTGGGTGCTGGACGACACTACGGGATTTTCAGTCGCCGCGGCGACCTGGTTCGGCAGTGGAGGCGAGCTGACCACCGTAGTGGCGGGCTGCTTGACCTTCTTCGCCTTCTTCTTCTTCGGCGGGGTCAAGGCAGTAGGATCATCCTCGCGCGGTCTTTTCGACCTGGCTATGCCGAGGAGGCCAGACAGGGCGGCGAGATTGTCCCTCAACAACTGCTCAGCGTCCGACATCTTCGGCGAGCTCCAGGGACCGTCTCAAAAACGAAGCCCCCCTATTTATAGACTACTCTACTAGCAGACGACGATGCGAGCTGACCATATACCCGGCAGGGATGCTCGCCGAATAGGTGTTGGATGATTCTTTCCGGGCTCCTACGTCGCCCAAAAAGAGCGGGGATTGTGTACAACCCATATTCGACGAGGGTGGGCCCTACCACCGCCAGGTCATCAAAAGTCAAAGTCAACAAGGCAAGACCTGGGTCCAGATCAGCACCCCAGGTCGCGGAAGGTTCGGGCGAGTATGGCGAGCTCCCCAGGCCAACTCGCCAGGTGGCGACTATGGCCAGATACTCGCCTCTTCCAGGCGAGCTCCCCAGGGAAGTCGCCAACTCGCCAGGGTGGGGGTATAAGTAAGACCCCCCCCCCCTCCTTGGATTTCCCTATAAATAGGACCCCATGGGTACGAAAGAGAGGACAAGCAAATCTCGGCCTGAGCCCTCGCGAGTTCCAACAACTGCCCTTGACTCGTTATTGTTCAAGCTCGCCTCCTTCGTACCTAGCTCGGCCAATTTGGTTGAGAAGGGGTTGCTTCTCCTAAGCAACTGGGTACGTGGTGGGACCTTCCTGCCGCAGCAACCTGGGGTCTTGTTCGAACAGTTTGCTTCTGTTTCCTGACCAGAGACCGTCTTTCTGACCGCTCGACCAGTAACTTCAGGTGGCCTAGTCCGATTTCTGAGGTTGAGATATTTCTCGGCTTCAACACTAAGAAGATTATCACAGATTTCTGAATCATTCTCTAACTTCCAAATCGGGAAACGCCGCCGACTAGACGTGTTCTTCATCGCCGAACTTCTCGATCTCAAAGATAAAGACAAGAAGGATTCATTCGATCAAGCTTTTCATCTTCTGCAAATCTTCTCCTTGATCGTGGTGATCTTAAGTTCTCATATCCAAGTAATCTCTGTATTCTTCCTCGATTTTTCTGACAACGCTTTTCGATTTCTCAAGAAGGAAGAAGACGAGATTTCTCCATATATGTGAAGAAAGTTGTTGTATTTTGTACTATAAAACATTTATTCTTGTAGGAGAATTTTTCTCCGAGTTGTAGGAGCTTTGATCTCCGAGATTTTTGTAGGAGTGTTTTGACTCCGAGTTGTAGGGGCGTTGCTCCGAGTTGTAGGATTATTTTCCAATTCGAGCTGATAGTGAAGTAGTCGAGTCTAGCGTTGTACTAGATCGGTGAGGTGGAGAGTGGACGTACCCAAGGTTGGAGAACCACTATAAATCTTGTGTTTTCTGTGACTTGCTTGTTTATTTTATGCGCTCCGTCGTTACAAGTTTTTATTCCACAAAAAGACGCAGACCTCACATATTCACCCCCCTCTTGGTGATTTAGGTAGACAACTAAAAACATCATCCCGCAACACACCCGAAAAATCAAAGAGATCTTCCCCTCCCTAGCCAATACTGAGCTGGGCACCTTGGAGGGCACTGAGGAGCATCAGGCTGTTCAACCGGAAACCACAGCCAACTGTTTGGAATCTCCAGCTAACTAGGATCAACCAAAGGAGAGATAAGCCAAGAAAAAAGTCCTCTCCAAAGGTGCCCTTGGGGGTCTATTTATAGTTTTCTAAAACCGGTCTGCGAATAGCGGAATCCCGCCTTCTGGCTCTACTAAATGTAACCCATATTGGTCTGCCAACAGTGAAATCTCGATGTTTGGAGAGGCTAATGGCATGCCTAACTGGGTTCCCTGGCAGAGTAGTTAGGCGAGCTAACTGTGTTATTCCTACTCGCCTGGGGATGGCAAGTGCTCAGTGAGACAGGGACTCGCCGCTCACCATGAGCCTGTGACGAGTGCAGGTCGGATCGCCCCACTTGCTTAAAGCTTAGGGTGAGTGCAGGTCAAGCTGCCTTGTTCGCCCCTACTTGCCCATGCCACTTGCTTTGAGCGAGTTGGGGATGTATACCCTCCACTCCCCCTTATGGCTCGTCTGGGCCTAACTCGTCATTCCTTTTTTGGCCTCTTCTAAGGGTCTCACTCAACAAATATAGGGTTGTACAATCCCCGCTATTTGCGAGCTTGTCTCAACCTCTGAAAGAAAAGTCCAATCTCAAGTATTTGGCTAGTGCTAGCTAAATCGGAGGGAATTTTTCAGTGGGCCCCTCAAGTGTTATATATATACCGAATCAAGGGGGTAGGGAAGAATTTTGCAAGCCAACCTTTTTTACCTTTTCTTATGCCCACCCCTAGCCTTCCGCCCCTTATTACACGATGCCTCTTTCTAAGGTATTTCAAGACTGCCTAGCCGCTATGCGGGAGCAGAACAAATACTCTACTACCGAGCCAATGCCTTGGGTTTCTAGCAAATCCTCAGACTCGCCATCAAAGTAAATGAGGAAAGCAAAGAAGGTTAAGCGCGATCTGACTTGGAGTGAGCCCACTTCTCTTAACCTGTAGACACCAAAGTTCGATCTCGAGCTCACCTCCTCCGACGAGGTACAGACTCTTGTAATTCTATTTATTCACGACTCGTTGGAATTCTTGGCCCCGATCGATCTCAGTACTCGCGGAAAGATCCCGCCAAAGAAAAGGATGTCGGAGGTGTTCCGCCAGATGCTGGCACTCATCCTCAAGGAGACGCAAATCACTAGGTGACCCAGGGCACTCGCCCTCAGGTGGGCGCGAGTCCTCATGCCGACCCTGACAACCTTACACAAGTGACTGATTAGTTTTCCATTGTCACCCCGCTGATCCTTCCTTCTATCTCTCTAGTTGATATCGCGTTGTCCACCACAGCTCAAACTTTTGGTATTACCGGCTTGGCCTCCCTACCACTGAATTTGCAGGTTTGCGAGTCCATGCATGATCTCGCATCTGCCTCGATCGCTCCGGCAAAGGATACTCTAGCTATCTCCATTTTTGTCACTGTTCAGGCTCTTGACCAAGTCCCCTCTCGTCTGGGTCTTAAGAAGTCGCTCACACTTCCTCTTAGCAATCCTTTCCAAGGGAAGCCAAGCCTATCTTGCTAGCATCTGGGGATAGAAATCGACGCCTTGCACTATTTGTAAGAGTATTCACTCTCTCCCCCTTATTCTACTAGTTTTAACACTTGCAACTACAACTTCCTTAGATAAATAAGAAGCCTCGGCGACCGAGAGTCATATGGAGTGGGAGCCTACTCGCCACCTCCCTCCCCCGATATGATCGAGGACTTCCTTGGTGACCCGAGCAACCCTGCCAAGATGAAGAGGCGTATGGATGAAATTCTTTAGAAATACGGGCTCATACTGCACGAGATCGAGGAGGGAAGAGATATCAGTGAGGTCGCGACAGAGAAGAGATTATACGCCCTCAAAAAGGATTACACATTGCTGGTCGAGGAACAGGTGGCGAGGCGACATCCCTGGAGACGCATATTGGGCGAATTGAAGAGTACATAAGCCGCATGCAATTGGAGCTTAATGTTGTCCGCGAGTACAACAATCCTCGCCGACCGCCTCCCGTTTTGTGCCTGCCAGCACTCGCTTCCTCCCCCCCCCCCACCTTTCTTTCTCGCACTCTCCTTTCTTTTTTATATGAAGTACTAATTCGTTTATATTGAGTTTTAATTTGAACTTGCTTGGAACATTATGATGTGAAATAATAACGCATACTCGCCCTGCGGGAGTTATCGATCTTGACCTTGAGCGACACGTACACTCACACATGTTAGGCCTGGTCTCGTGCGAGTGTAGTACTCTGTTATCTATGCCATTTTATTTTCTGATCATTGCGATGGTGTGCCAATTTGATTAACCGACGAGTGAGGAAGGTCTTGCAGGGTCGGTCGAAAGGTGGAGGCGAGGGGTCTCAAGCGGACTATTCACACACCCTAGTCTATCCCCGCGTTATTCAAAGCTTTTTCTATAAATATCCCCCCTTCATCGTACATTCACCTACCGCATTTATCATCTCTCACGGTCCCGTCTTTGCTTGTTCTTAGCACTCGCCTTCTTAGCACTGACATTCTTTGCTTGATTGCGATGGGTGGCGATGGCGAGGATACGAATGGTAGGATGAAGTGTGCCAAACAATTCGTTGAGCACCCGTTCCATGATAGACATCTGCCTGAGGAAGAGTATCTCTCCTTCGTGGCTGACTATATCCCACCAGGGTTCATTGCTTGCCCACCCGGCAAGGGCGAGGAGATCAATACCTTCTACACAAATGAGCTAGTCTTCCCCATCTTACATTTCGAGGTGGGGTTGTGTCTTCCCTTGTGGCCGAAAGTATGCCAAGTATTGAAGTATTTTGGGACCGTCCCAGTGCATATGAATACCAATGTTATTGCCATGTTGGTGGAATTTGCGTGTTTCCTATGCGAGGAGAGGATTGAGTTCAACCTCATTGTCTTCTACAAGCTGTTTATTTACAAGGCCAATAATGATGGTGTTGCCTTCCTCTCTGGTTAACACTTCAAGGTTTGCAAGACAGACAACAAGAACCACCACTAGATAGTGTTAATGCTTGTGAAGTCGAAACGACGTTCCGACGAAACATAGTGTTGAGGCTCCCCTTACCGGTGGACTCGATCCCCCCTCCCCGTGGATCACTTTTATCCCTTCCTGAGTAACCACATCTGCTCGGTCCTCACACATATCTTCTTCTTATGCCCCTCCTGCTACAACTTCCTCGATCCATACCATCAGTTGTTGCTCCCTTGGGCCCATCGCCCCGCTTAACTACAAGAATTCTAAGCAGGTGGCTGTCGCATGACCTTCCTCCTAGTGAAAGTCACAATAGGACAACGCCATCCTGTCCCTTCCTCTCCCTTCCTGCCCATTCATCCTGTCTCTCCTTCCTCTCCTTCTGATTGACATGGCCTGCTGGGGCGGGGGAAGAAGTAGTCTTGGGCTCGATCTCCACCCCGGAGGGTTGAACTGCCCTTGCCCTCCGTGGAAGTTCCTCCCACCTTGGACAACTCCTCTTCCCTGACCTTGGACGGGCCCTCCTTGTGGCTTCCACACTGGCTGATTGATCGGCTCTTGAAATCCCCATCCCATCTCATGTCCTCTGTGGTGTCCCTGGAACCCCTGCCACCTTGGCTCTTTCCTTTTCCTCCCTTCTTGTTGCCTGAAATCAACCACAGGTTTTTGCTAAGGTGCCCTGCCACCAAGATTCACTTTTGAAGGAAGTAATAACCCTTTGTACAGGAGGTTGAGAGAGTTAGAATGTCTTCTCTATTGTAAAATAAGATTAGAGAAGCTAGTGGATTGCACAGAGCTAGAAAGCTCTAAGGAATCAAGGCTCCCCCTGGCTTAGAGAATATCCAGGAAGAAGTCTTGCTTCAGGGTGCAGGATCTCTTCTGAACTCTTGACAAATATAATATGATGTCTTGAAGTTCTTGAAGGAGCAGCTTTGAAGAAGACTCTTGATGTAGAATGGTTGTTCTTCTTCAATCAGCTTTTCTTTCTTCTTCTTCTTCTTCTTGAGGCACTGAGTGTGAATTTTCCTGGAAGCGGGATGAACTCAGGATTGAAGAAGAATGCTGAAGAAAGAGATCTTCTCAGTTGAGTGTAACAAAATGTCTGAGAGCTGTATCTTCTTCTTGTTTTGAATCTGTATATGAATATCTGTATATCAACTCTTATATGTCTTCTTTCAAAAGAGAGCTTTTTATATTAGCCTTTTGTAACGGCTCTAATATTTATTTGAACTTTGTCTTCTTCTGAGATCTGCAATCTGGGCTGCAAATAACATAGCACAAAATATATCCTGCAGAAAGACATCCTATAAAGGGATAAAGCTTTCTAAGAAGCTGCATATCCAATCTAATAAAAGGAGTACTAGAGAAAGTCACATCAGAACAAACTCTTTACGGCCAGAGAAGACTTTTGAGTCTAACGGCTATAAAGGACAGCATAGCAGATAGAGCAGAAAGATATTTCAACTAATAAGACAAAAGACTTTGTCAGATAGAACTTGACTTATGCACAAAGGATGTGGCAAAGATTGCCTTGAGATGTAAGCATAAAATCAATGAAATAATCTTTAATAAAATATGCCAAATAAATAGGAAATAAATCACAGAACAGAAGGAGTACAAAATTACTAAAGGCAGACAAAAGATCGTCGAACGATCCACAGAGATCGTCGAACGAAGCACAGAGATCGTCGAACTAACCACAGAGATCGACGAACGAAGCACACAGCAGATAGTCGAGCTATCAGAACAGATAGTCGAACTACCACAGCAGATATTCGAACTATCAGAATAGATAGTCGAGCTATCAGATAGTTGAACTATCAAGGCAGATAGTCGAACTATCAAACAGAACAGATAGCCGAGCTATCAAACAGATAGTCGAGCTATCAGAACAGATAGTCGAACTATCAAACAGATAGTCGAGCTATCAGAACAGATAGTTGAACTATCAAAGCAGATAGTTGAACTATCAGGAAAGATAGTCGAACTATCAAACAAACTGTCTAGACGAAAGAAGTCGAGCAGGGTTCGACGATCGACGAGGCAGATACCACAGATCGTCGAGCTAACAAGAGTTGAACTAACTCAAAGATAAACGATCTGCTGACTGACTATAGTCGACCAACTGATAGAAGATCGTCGAACAGTTGATAGACGATAGTCGAGCGCGGTTCGACTATAGTCGAACCAAAAACAACTTAGCCAGATTTCCACTGGATAAGTGACAAATCTACAACTGAGGAAATCTAACCTAACAACTAACCTTTGACCATAGATAAATCTTGGGTCAAGAAACTAATTGAGAAGACTTAACACAAATCCAAACTAGGGTACCAACACATCACTTTGTAATTATATACTCCTCTTTCGGTGTAGAAGGAAGTGTGCCTTCGTCTATCGGGTTCATCCAGATCTGGTTGTATCCTGAGTGGGCATCCATGCAACCGAGGAATCCATGTCTGATCGTGACATCCACGAGCTAATCGATGCGGGGAAACTGGAAGCCGTCTTTAGTGCAGGCTTGGTTGAGATTCCTGTAATCGACGCATATTCTCCACTTCCCCGAGGTCTTCCTCCACGATCTAGGTGGGGTACTCCGCCTCCCGGATGAATCGCGCATCCAAAAGCTTATGCACTTCCTCTTCTATGTCCTGGAGCCGCTTGGGCGCAAAGTTGTTCTTCTTCTAGATCATAGGTCTGCATGTAGGATTAACATTTAACGAGTGCACGATTATTCGCAGATCCACTTCTAGCATGTCATCGGGGCTCCATACAAATACGTCCTAGTTCGAGCGTAGGAAGTCCATGTACGCATCATGCTCCTCCAAGGACAAGAGTGACCCGATCTACAATGTGTGGGTAGGGTCTCCTACGAGGAGGGGGGCCTCGACGAGGCCCTCCACTGGCACTGCCCGCTGCATAGTGGCCTCGTTCCTGAGGTCATAGCTGTCAATGTTAAGAGTTGTGCCCCCAAAATGGTCGAGCATGATTTAAGTAGCAAGTTTGTGTCGTCCCCTAATCCCCTCGAACAACACCCACACCTCCGGGGGTTAAGAACTTCATTGCGAGGTGCGTTATGGAGGGGATTGCTCTGGATGCAGCCTATAGAGGTCTTCCAAAATGGCGGTGTACGCAAATCGAGTTGCATTTCACAGCCATGAGCTGAATGCAGCGAGTTGCTTACCTTGGGTATTCCCCCATCATACCGGGAGGATGACCATCCCCGACACCGAAATTGGTTGATTATAAAACCCGTAAATGGGTCCGCTTGTCGGACAAAGAGATCCCTTGTAGATTTGCATTCTTTGGAATGCAAACATGAAAAAGACGTTGACTGAACTCTCATTGTCCACGAGAATTCTTTTAATGCGGAGGCAAGGCTCTCCTAGCCCTACACTGATGACGAGGGGGTCTCGATGTGGCGTGCCTACTCCCTTCAGGTTCTCGCTTCTGAAGCAGATGGTGTTGTCCAAGTGTGCCTTTTTGTTGAGGTGGTTCTCCTCGTGTTATGTGATATAGAAAACTCGGTTAGTATGGGTAGGGAACCCTGTAATTGTCCTAACTTTATTGTCGGCATGCTTGACCCCCCCCCCCCCACGCGTGTGCGCCTTTAAGCGTGCCCCGCATGGGGAGCTTTCCTGGATCGGGGCGATTACCGCCTTAGCGGGCCGTATGAAAATCCTTGTCTTGTGTTGTTGCTGTTTATCGGGAGCGCTTGCGTTGCACAAACGTCGTCCTCAGAAGTTCCTTAGAACTTTAGATGTGGGTCGCCTGATTTTCCTCCAGTCTGGAGAATCAGACCGTCTTTGCTCCAAGTTGGATCAGGTGCACAAACGGTTAAATGAAAACTAAGCAGCAATGACAAAAGACGTTTTGAACGTGAAAAACTCAAAAAAAAAATGAAAAATCACATGCTCAGATCTATGTCGGGCCAAAATCCATTATTTTACTTTTGTTCACAAGTATTTGGATTCCTCGAAAAGTGACATGACACCTCTCTGTTACAAGATTTTAAGTATAGGAAGAAGGAAAATAGCTAATTCCACGAAGCCATGAATAGAGCATATCTGTCGGAGTTTCCACAAGCACGTTCCTCTGAGTGCTTTCCTGTGCCTGCTACTGCGTGCACGAGAGTGTTGAACAATATCGAACTAGAAATGGAGCGGAGTAAATTCCAAGCGAAGAAACGATCTAATTAAGTCTCACGTTCTCACCAGAAAACCTCAGAGTTCTCTCTAGTCTCTCAAGTTACCTGTCCTCAAATGAAAGTCTGGGAGCATTTTTATAGCTTTCTCGAAGGGACACGTTGGTAATATCGTCCGGTTGAATTCTGTTTGGCGAATGATGTTGCTCCGTTCCGATCATTCAGGCGATATTACCAACCGGGCGTTGTCTGCGGCGATAGAATGAGAAGTTGTGTGTTTGAAAAAAGAAGTATGTTATACTTAAGGATATACCACAATATAGTTTAGCAAAACATGTCATAGTGATAACAACAATGATTTTGCATAGCTATATTCATAAACATCCATCCTGCCCATATAATGATTCCAGGGCTTGTGATGATAAAAAGAATTTGATTTACCTAAGGCACAACATATAGGAGCAAGTCAAAGTCAAACCCATAGTATTGTAAGATCAAATGCAAATAATATTAGAGATGTGTGAGTAAGTGCTAATGAAATGTATGTGATGCATGACTCAATTGTCAAACAACTATACATAATTTTTATTTAATATGCATGCAATCAAATTGTTTGAGCTGATACATATATGTTTTTTGAGCATTGAAGCATGAGAAATAAAAACTAAATTCTTTTGATTCAGCTGTTTTAAGCAATTTTTTTAACATAAACATCGCAACATTTGCTTTGTCAAAAAGTTCAAAAAAAATTTATGTTCTGAACAACTTTGCAAACAGAGATCATCCAAACAAATCCTCATTTGCAATAATCAGATTCCTACAACTCCAATTGCAACTCTCTGTTAGAAATTATATATATATATATATATATATATATATATATATATATATATAACATTTCTTAAATGAAATGATATTATTGGAGCCTTTAGGTGTTTGGTGTTTGGGCTCCTTATTTAAAGAAAAAACCTCCAAAACCAATTTGGAGGGAATCCAAATTTTTGGAGGGAACCCCTCTTTCCCAAAGGATGAAATCCTATAGTCCCACATTGCCTACCACCTTTCATGCAGGAGTGTTTATTAGTAAAGTTTCTCCTTTCTATTTCTTCAAAAAAACATAAGGAGAAACTATAAACCACACGCGCGCACGCATCAGACCGGTTTCGGATTTGGGATTTGGGATTTGGGATTTGGGATTTGGGAATAATTGAATTGAATTGTTAATTTTGCTCCAAATAGTTTTGACTCGGCTGAACAGTAATTTCGTCGAGCTCTTCTTGCCGAGCTTTTCGTCGACCGCATTTCTTCAGCGGTTTCGTCGACCGCTTTTCTTCAGCAGTTTCGTCGACCGCTTTTCTTCAGCAGTTTCGTCGACCGCATTTCTTCAGCGGTTTCGTCGACCGCATTTCGTCGACCATTTTTCTTCAGCAGTTTCGTCGACTGCATTTCGTCGACCGCATTTCTTCAGCGGTTTCGTCGACCGCTTTTCGTCGACCGGTTTCTTAAATGATTTTTGTCGAGTGCCTTTTTTCGTCGAGCTTTGATTACGCTGACGTTTCCAACGTTCCTTTTCTTTTATTTACTTACCATACATAACCGTCAAAATTAATGACGAATTTATTTCTTACTATTTACCGAGATTTCAGATAACGTCTTTTTAGGAATCGTTTTTGAGACGATATATTTTCATTCTTCGGATGCGCTGAGAACGCTTGTTGTTCTTGAGTTTTTCATCTTCTCACATTTGCTTCATCAAGTGGTGGTTCGGGTGCTCTGTGCTTCATCGGTGTCTGCACACATCGGAGTTTCGGGATCTAGCCGGGTGTTGTACCTTGGAGGAGTGAGCATCGGTTGAAAGCCTTGCCGGAGGGTGGTGCAACTTCTTTAGGGCAGTGATCACACGCCTTACCCAGGCTCGATTTTAAACTATAAAATTTATTTCTCTCCTTCTCTATTTAGTTCAGTTTTAAAAGATCAAGATTTTCTAGATCTAAATTTTGCTCTTGTTATTTCTTATTTTCGAAATGAATATATATATATATATATATATATATATATATATATATATATATATATATATATATATTATTCTGAAATAAATAGAAAAATTATTGTAACACTCTCCATTTAACATCACTTCTTTCTCTACTGCTACCGTACCGTTTTCCCAAATAGACCTTTAATCCTATGACTCTTGTCAATTATGAAAAATAAGAGTTTTTTTTTATATTTTGCAACATTACATATTATAGAGTTTAAGAAGTGTTTTCATAAAGAAAAAGAATTAAGGTCCGGTTCATGTGATCGTAACCGCTTGATCGCTGAAAATAAGTCCTCCCAAACGGAGCCTAATGCTTCCTTCATTCTAGCTTTTGCTATAGCTTACATATATCCAACATAAAATTTATAGACTTATTAATTCTTAACTTAGGAGCACAATTCAGACCGGTTCGAATCAATTCCATTCAAAACAAGAAACCAATCCATATAGATTTTTTTTCAAATTTTTGAAACCGAAACCAACTCATAAATCCTAAACCTAGAATCATACACTAACAAAAGCATTCAGTTCAATTTCTAGTTCAATTCAAGATTATGTCGACATCTTATTTTGTGTTGATCATTGCTAGCTCAATTCTAGAACAAGTTGCAAGTAAAAAAATATAAGAAAATTTTCTCCAAATCTCAACATTGTGAATTTTTTTCCTCCATACAAACAAAATAACATGTTTATTATTATTAATTTGAATCAAATTTAACATGACAGTATCTTTTTGATAATCCAAATATAACTATCATAGGGTTTGATAAGAATGTCTTAGTAATCAATTATTGTCAAATTTCTTATTTATTATTATCAGACCGTAAAATGCAGGACGAATTTGGCTATGTGCAGGCCATAAAATTTCATAACAGTTATGTGCACACAGTGGCCTATATTGGTTAACAACTTCCTATGATTTTTTAGTTTTCCCTACATTTATCCTTTGACTGCACATAGCCGAAAATGACATGCATTTCATAGATCTTCTAAAAAGTACTACATTCTAATATTTTAATTTCCTCATCAATGAGCTACATTGATCTGCAATGAGCCACTTTCACCTACTATAATAAAAAAAACAACCCCTTCATCGAGTTTCCAATCATTCTCGCTCTTGTTTGCACTTAGAAAATATATAGAAATTCTCTATAGGGAAGTAATTGAGATTCAATCATTATTAATCTACATTAATGACTTCTTCGACAAGGACGGTGTGCATGCATCAGTTGAATCTTAGTGAACACGGCAATTATGAACCATCGTTAGTGAACGCTCGAGCCGACCCAAGGAAAAAACATCAATTAAATGTTAAAAATTATTATTATTTTGGCGTTTTGGCTCAAACTCACCGGAGCAAAAACACCGTGCCAAACAGATGTCAGTTCGTAATCACAGCCCTTCACGGCCGCCACCGTCATGCCAAAGAGACTCTAAGTGCACATGAATTTGGGGAAAAACAACAATCATTTGTCCATTTTATTTGTATTCTAATTATCTCTCCTTCCAATTACACATAGCCTTGTTCTTCTAATACATTTACCACAAACACTTGTGAGCTTCCATGGGGGTAGGTAAAAAAGCTGAAGCAAAGCATTTCTGAACTAAGGCATGAATAAAAAGAATAATTAGATTGAAGAAAATAATAATAATTAGAATATAAAATAAAATCATGAATTAAAAAAACTGAAACCTTCTACACCCCCATACTTTACTTCCCATCACTTGATGAAGTCCACCTTGCTGCAACACTTGGATTGAAGACAACCTTCTGAAATTGGCAGCATAAAATAAGTTTAAAATTGTGATTAATTGAATACTATTTTATTTTAAATTTAAGAAACCAATTAATCTAAAGCCAATTGGTTATGGATGACGGGCGCGGGATCTATATGAATTTCTCGATGTGAGAATATATTCTCAACGCGCCAGTGGGGCATTTGATCCCTAACATGGAGACATTTTTGTGTGTGGGATCTGGGCGCAAAAGATCAGCATGGGAAGAGTGTGTGATAAATAGGCGATCGTGCGTGAATATTATGATCAGCGCTCATAATAACGATCGTGCATGTTCGGATGCGATCATTATGACGGTGTTCAAAAAATCACGGTGACGCGCTCGCAAAATTCCCTCACGGAAGAAGAACGAGAAAGATGATAGAATCTATTTGTTTAATCCTTGGAAATGTTGACAGCTTTATATCAGAACGCCGGCTCAGGTCATCGTCTTCGCGTCGTCGACAATCCTAACCTCAGGGATGCAATAATAGCACGCTTCCTACTTCATGGGACCATTATAGCAGCCGTGCTTTACCATAATGATCACGCACAATCACATATTGATCACTTTTGCGATTGCACGTGATTGTGGGTGATTGAATGATCAAGAAATCAATGTCATGCGCTCTCAAAATTTTCATGTGAAAAAAGAACTAGAAATATGAAAAAACCTCTTTGAAATAAGGCCAAGGGTCTGTTTGGGGTGGTGGGAAAAGTTATATTCCCACCTCCATCGCTGTTTTGAAGGTATTGATTGTGGGTGTTTTCGGGATTTTTTTGGAAATCAATGAATGGAGGAGCCTCCTACTTAAAAAAAAAAAGCTAAAAAGAGTTTTATGCTTATCTTCACATAGATCAACATCTCTCGTCTCCTCCTATTTTTTCTACCACTGCTTTTACTCGCGTTACAATGAACTGTTTTCTTCTTTTTTTCAAAAAATTAAAAGCTGTATACTTTGTAGTGCAGAAGCCAAGTAATTACCTGGTGCCCGTGGGAGCGAACACGAGGCTGCGAATGATTGCCGCTGTACGGCCACGGTCTCGGCGGAGCACTGAAACTTCGGCCGCCTGTGTTGTTTCCTCCACCACCATATTGTTGGCTACCTTCGTATTCATGTCCATGGTTTCTCAGTCGGTTCAGCTCCGGCAATACCACCGTCCCCAGATCCGGCCGATCCTTCCTCCTCAATTCAGCGCATTTCAATGCAATCTGAGCGTACGAAAGGGCATCGTCAACCGGCCAATCGGTGATCGCCGGATCAAGCACTTCCGCAAACGCCCCCTTCTCAATCGCCCTCTCCACGTGATGGGTCAGCCCCATCGGCGGCCTCGCCGTGATGATCTGAAGCAGCATTATCCCCAGCGAGTACACGTCGGACTTCACTCCGAGCATCCCCGTCTGCTGATACTCCGGGTCGATGTAGCAGAACGTGCCGGCGGCGGAGGTCATGTGGTACTGCGTCACGCTGTCGGCCACGGACGGCGGCACGAGCCTCGCGAGGCCGACGTCGCTGATCTTGGTGACGTAGTTCCGATCCAGCAGGATGTTGGCGGGCTTCAGATCGCGGTGGACCAGCGGCTCCGGCTTGGTCTGGTGGAGAAAGAGGAGGGCGGTGGCAATTTCGGCGGAAATTTCGAATCGCACGCTCCACGGGATGGGGGGAGTGTTGCCTTTCCTGAAAAGCCTGTCGTCTAAGCTTCCATTATCCATGAACTCGTACACCAAGCAGCCGTACTCCGGGCAGGCGCCGAGCAGCAACACCATGTTGGGGTGACGGATGCAGCTCAGCACTTCAATCTGAAACACCAAATATTTCTTAAGAAGCAATATATATCAAATTTCCAGGTATATTAATATATTTCTACTTTACTATATATAATTATATATATAATTAAGAAATAATAATAATTTGATGAAACCCTATCTCTTCTTAATTACATATTTACATCTATACTAATTTCAATTTAAGTTTTCTTTAATATTTTTTTTAAGTGGGACTCAAGCGTGTGCGCTAAAAGTGCGCTTTTATAATGCGGGACAGGCGTCACACCTGCCCGCCACCCTGGAGTCCCACCAGGGGGCCCACCTGGAGTCAGCATCAGGCGGCTTTCATCAGGGTCGCGGCCCGTACACCCCAACCAGCTCTCCGTCATGGAATCACCTCCATGCGGCAGGTTGTTGAGGTCGGGACTCGATCCTCTGACCTCCTAGATAAGAGGCCTTCACCAGCGCTCTCATCACCAACTGAGCCGACTCCAGGGTGGAGGGCAGGTGTGACGCCTATCCCGCATCACAAGGCCTACTTAATTGAGCTCGAACTCAAGGTTTCAAGCGCATGAGCTGCCCACAAGTTTTTTAGCTTATAAGCATTATATTCATTATATTTTTGATTTTTTTAACACGCAAATAAAAAACTTGTGAGTTGATGAACAAAAATATTTAACATTGAGCACAACTCGAAATCAAACTCAAGCTTGAGCTCCACATGCTCGAGCTCGGGTTGAGCTTTTTTCGAGCTACCATTTCAAGCTTATTAGCAGGCCCAACTCAACTTGCACCCCAAGTGTGCGCTCCACCGCTCCATTAAATTTTTTTAACAAAAACACAAGGGGCAAATGCACTGTGAGAATTTCATCTACAATGTTGCACGACAACACCAACAACAATAGTCAAGCTTTTATCCCACTAGACTCTCACAATGCCTAGCAGATGCCTCTAATGGTCTCCTTTGAACGTGTCCAAGCCATCTTAATCGAGCTTCTCGCATCTTCTCTGTAATTGTTGCTACTCATGTCTTATCCCCAATACATTAATTCCTATTTTATCCCGTCTAGTGTGTCCACACATCCACCTAAGCATTTCCATCTCCGCAACTCCATATTTTAAAATCTCATATCCTGCCTATTTTGTCCTTATAATCATATTACAATTCAGTGTGCAACTCGAATCAGATTGGTTCAATTCCACTCAAAAAAATCAACCCATTTAAGTTTGGTTCCAAAATTTTGGAACCGGAACCGACCCACGATCTTAAAATATAAAACCTGATCCGAACCGTTCACTTTGGTTCGGCCGGTTAGATTCTAATCATATCTCATAATAATTAAAAAAAATAACTCTTTCAACTCATGATTCATTGTCATACAACTACCAATGTCTCAAAATAATTGAATCACGACTCTCTATAATATTGAAGTCAAACAACTACACGAGTTTAAAAATTATTATTTTTAGTCATATGACAATATTCTCAATCATTTTCACGTAATAAGTTATACGATTATAATGGTTGTCTCCAAAAAATTTCTTTAGCATTGATTTTTGATTCTCAGGTGGATTATGGGTATGTAACTAGGAACCTCTGGTATTACGAAAACCAGACCGGAACCGAACTTATTTGAAGCTAACCCGAACCATTCGGCTCACTTTGATTCTGTTATTTTTGAGCATCCCTAATTACAATATTTATTTTTGGCGGTTTTTTTGTTGCAAATAATTAAGGCGATTGTTAACATCAACCCGATATTTGATTTGTCGCACCTCATTGCAGCTTCAATGAGAGGAAGGAGAAACCAAAGGGGATACGCAAGGGGTTGGGTGTGATTGAAGACGAATACACGAGAGGTTATGATTTTAAGTTTTGGGTAGCGGTTAAACACAAAAAATTAATGTGTTTTTTAAATTTCTAGGTTTCAGATAGCCAAAAACAGGTTGAGGTTAACAATCACGTTTATAAAATGAACACAATTTACCTCTTGTTGGAATTGTTTTCTTCCCTGCGCCGCGTCTGGTCTCAAAACCTTAATAGCCACCGGCGTATGATCGAGAAACGCCTTAAACACAGGTCCGTAGCTGCCTTCGCCGATCTTATTTTCGGCGGCAAAGCTATTGGTGGCTGCTTCAATCTCCTCGATGGTGTATTTCCGGTAACGGGTATCGGTTTGATCCAGCGCGTCCAGCGCTCTCTTCTTTTCTTCCAACTCCCGCCTCGCCTTCCTCTCCGCATGGCGTCTCTTCTGCGCTTCCAGCTCCGCAATCCTGTGTGAAGCCTCCGCCGCTTCGACCGCAGCTTTACACTTGGCCTTCTCTGCTTCAGCCGCGGCGAGAGCCTCTTCTTCCGCATGTCTTATTTCCATGAGCTTCTGCTTTTCTTCAATCCTCCACTTTTCGAACTCCGAAGCCTTCATCCAAACAATTAAAACATTTCAGATATCTCTTTGCAACTAATAATATAATTCAGTATGAAACTTAAGTTTCACAGGAACCCCCTGAAGTGAAACCCACAATGAAGCAAGTGAAACTACAAAACCCTGATGACTAGGGTCCGTTTAGCAACACCTCAACTGTTGCCTTTAGCAACACCTCAACGGTTGCCGCCCCGCCGCACAAAAACTTCATTTTTGAAGTTAAATGAGGACATGGCTTGGGAAGAGGCGGGAAGTTCTCGAACGACTTTTCATGATCACTGCATTCACAACCGCCACGGGCAGGCTGAAAAGACACAAACTGAGAAGCCCCAAAATTTGAAGTTAAATGCCGACATTGTTTCAGGGAAGATGGCGGAAGTTCAAGGACGACCGTTCACGGTCATTGCGTTCACGGACGCCACCGACACACCAAACTGACCCTTAAATTGAAAAAAACCCTAATTTAAAACCATAGTTTTAGCATCAACACAACGATTGCCTCCCCGCCACAAAAAAAATTCAATTTTGAAGTTAATTGAGGACATGGCTTCAATCAACTGTTCATGACCACTGCTAATGCGGAGCGGAGACGTGGACCCGTAGTGGAGGACGAGTTTTGGGCCCGTTTGGGGCCGATTGACTACTTACCATATATGGCGTACCCGGATCAATGATCCGACTCCACGAATGCATCCGACCCATCGTTCTGACACGATTTCATTTATTACTGTCATTTTTGCTTTATTTTTAATGTAATCGGGCTACCCCGTCCCCGACCAATCAAACCGTTGATGTTGGGATGCCCTAATATCTCTTTATTATAAATAAGAGTGTATGAGGGCTTCTAGAGGTCATTGTAGATTTTGGAGATTGTGAATCCAGGAATCCCGCGGTCATCCCACGGTGCCGACTCTGTGAAACCCTAGGTTACAACTCATAGACGCTTATCTTCCTCCCCAAATTAATACCTAACTCTAGCCTCCTTTTTCCCACCTCTAACCCCTCAACCTCCCCTCCATACCTCTCCAAACAACAGTCGTTCCCCCTCCCTGTTGTTGTCCAACAGAGGCCACCCCACTCCCTTTTTCTGTCCAGCAACCATCGCTCATTACCAGACACCTACAACACCGTCGCCCCCTTTTCCACTCTTCCAGCCACCCAACAACAGTCGCTACACCTGTCCAGCCGCCACCCACTCCTCTACAACCCCTCCGCCCCCTCCCAAACGGACGTCGCTCCTCCCCCTCACCCCAGACGGTATACCCGCAACCCCAACAGTCGTCTGGTTGTTTCCCCCATCAGATTTGCCCTTTTCCCATCCACACAACCACCCTCCTCACTTCGTGGATCCACCACAGGCCTACCAACATCCAGATCTGTCCCCACAACCCGGATCCATTTTCATATGACCGGATCTACCCTCCCGCAGCACGGATTCGCTCCCTACAGTCAGATCCAGTTCAACCAGCCCTTGTTTCCCCTCCGAATCGCCCCACCGCGTCGTGCTCCACCGAATCTCTACACCTCGGGCAGCCCCCCATAGCTTGTGAGTATATATTTATTGTGTGGAACTTAAATTCTCAATATTAATATGAGGTTATGATTTCATGTTTATTTAGATCTCCGGAATAGTAGTTATTTGTAAAGATTATTATTGTGATTTGCAGAGTTTATTCACGGCACACTCTTCCTTTGACCCTCCACGTGGAGGAAAGCTCAAGATTGCTTTGCCCTATTGAATTATTTTGCTATTGCTAAAGTTATGTGCGTGCGATTAAATTATTTATTATCTAATTTTTGTGATTTACCTATTGCGCTTTGAGTTGCATGTAGGGTTAGGTCATCGTTCATCCGCCGCCTATAGATTTGTCCTGCGTCAACTGCGTTCACAATAGCCGCCACCACCGCTGGCAGGCCGGACAGACCCATAAACTGAAAAGCCCCAAAATTTGAAGTTTACTGCCGACGATGTTTTAGGGAAGATGTCGGAATTTCAAGGACAATAGTTCATGATCATTGCGTTCACGGCCACCGCCGGCATGCGAAACAGACCCTTAAACTGAAAAAACCAAAAATTTAAACCATAATTTTCTCACCACCCGTTTAGCTGTTACAACTTCTTTACAAGCACTGCCATACATGTCCATGGCTTGCTTTAGCTCTAGTTTTAGGTGTCTCACCTCCGCCTCGCGGCCACGAGATGCCTGAGAATTTATATCAACAAGATTAACTGATTCATAAAAATTGAACATTTTGCATGTACGATTGATGAGCCCAGTCATCTCCTTGCACATAGAATCAAATAAATGTGCATACCCCAGTAAGAGGAGAGGTGCTGCTCCTAGGGCTATCCATGGAAACTGATGAGAGGTCAATAGACTCCCCATAGTCCATGGATTGAAAGCTGAGCCGTTGCAAGTCGCTGTCATCCGAAAACGAGCTGCCATAATCGGCGGATCTTTGAGGCTGGCTCGAGCGATCGAGGCTCTCCATGAATAGATCCTTGGGTGCCGATCGAGCGATGGAGAGCGGGCGATTGCTCGCCGGTGCCGTCCGATGATCATGTATCATATCCGTCGACCTCCTTTCCATCCCTCCAGTTGAGGGGGTTGGCGAAGCTGGACGTCTCCAAACAATCTTTGGATATGATGACCTAAATACCAATTATATTCATACTATAATTTGCCTTCAGATAATAACATGACAGTGCTTAGTAGATTGTTTGAGAAGCATTTATCTAATTTCTAACATTTTAATTAAAAATGTTGTTTTATCTTAAATTTATTCCATTTCAACCATAAATTTTTCAGAATTATTATTGACAAATCATATTTGACTATTAGCAAATCAAAATAAATCAGAATCTATTTATGTCTTCATTTCAAGTTTCAAATAAGACTGAAACAAATGTAAAGATGATGTTGCAAGCTAATTTTTATTTCCAATGAGACTGAATTACTTATAGATGGGCACCAGAGCATTTCAAGGTTCTTCAAGATCAAACTCCTATCAAATATTATATATCTGGACGGCTGGACCTCCTGGGAGTTTTCATAATTACAGGTTGCACCCCTCTATCTTTCAAATTTACATTTTCCTACCCTCCAAATTTTACAAGTTTACAAAAATACCCCTTTCACTAGAAAAATGGAAGGAAAATGATAATATAGCCAAATTATTTTTATGATGTTTAATTTTACCATTTGTAATGACTCCACATTGAAAGGTGTGATCTTTTCCTATAGAAATATAGATGGAAAGGGTGTGTTATATTTTACCATTTGTAATGAATCCAGAATTGATATAAAAAAATAAAATTGAAATATTATAAAATAATTTGGCTCATTTTTCATCCATATTTTTAATGAAAGAGCGTTTGTGTAAACTGGGAAAATTTAGAGGAGAGGTAAATGTAATTTTGAATGATAGAGGGGGTGCAACCAGTAATTATGCAAACTCCCAGGGGAGGTCCAGGTAATTTTTTTTTCTAGTTTACTAATAATATGATGATTTGCGAACAACGGTTTCAAGAAATAATGATTTGCTAATAGCAAAATATGCTTCACCTGATTCTCAACTTTCATAATAATTTCAAATTTTAGTGTCAGAAAAAGTTTCCAGAGGTGCTTGCCTGACTGAGTCTTCTGGGTCAGAGAGGTAAACAGTGCTTGGCGCTGCGCTCAATTGCCTTGGCGGAATAACACTAGCAGGAGCTGCAGCTTTCGCCGATCGAGACGCCGTTGGTTTTCCTTTAGAAAGAACGTACACGGCGCAGAAGTCGGGTGCGGATTTCATGAGGCTGGTTGGCACATCAAAATGTCTGAGTTTTCTGCATGTTTGGGAGAGGTTGTGTTAGTAATTTTTGACTTTGCTGAAGACTGGATGAAAAGTGAAATGATATGTGGTGTTTGGGATGGACTTCATGATACTCCTATTTGAGGCCCCAACGGCTATGTTTTGGATGCAGTTGGAATTGATGTAATTGACTATTGCCTTTGAAATATCAGCACCCTCCAGGACCACCTCCTTCAGTCGGATCTGAACATACAGGAAGTAATATATGAGTCTCACTTTAGTTGATTCTGACGTTTTATAGTTAAATTGCTTCATTTTTTGATAATTCAATTCTGGTTGAGAAGGTTTAACTAAGGCTATCTTTGGGACGACTGTGGCTGCGAGAAAAGAAGTGGCGAGAAATCAGTTGTAGGATTGAAGCTTTCGGGAGAAGCAGAGGTAGAAAAAGCAGGAAGAGGAGAAGGGAGATGTCGTTCTACGAGAAAAAATGTGTGAAAACACGGATTTTAACTTTTCTGAAAGTGAGAGAGTCGCTACTTTACAAAAGCTTCTGAAACGAATACTCTTTGATGCAAACATTTTTCCCACTGCCGGGAAACCAAAACGTCTCCAAAACAATGATGGCGGTGAGAATTCAACTTTTTTCATTGAGGTAATCTCCTATCAAAAATCGTTTCTTTAAAAATTCATTGTCAATAAGAATTAATAATAATATTTTCCCCGCTTCTAAAAAGAAGTGAAAATTACTGCTTTGCGAGCGCCAAAGCCCCTGTAAGGGAGGAACAACTGACTTAATTCTGCATCTGCTTGATCTCTTGTTGTTTCCGGGCCAACTTCTGTCTCTGTAAAACCGTCAAGCAGGATTAGAAACAACATCATCAATATTACTGGAATTAGAAAGAGAAGAATTTACAATTGATCTAAGACTTCTACACAATTGCACTGCACATGTGCCTTCCAGCGCATGAAATTAAGGTGGCGTTTGGTTCGGCGGTTCGGCTGCGGTGCGGCCCAAACGCACCGGCGTTTTGAGAGTAAGCTGTGTTTGGCGCTGCTTATACTGAAAAAGCTGTTTGCACGGGTCCGCTGTTTATATTATCTCCCAATCCGCTTGTATTTGTTGCATTCAACCGCAGAAGCAGGAACACTCGGCCATCTCCTGTGAACCATCTTCGCTCCCGCAACCCTACCCATCTCCCCTTCGCGATTTCCAGCGACCGATCCCGCTCCCCTTCGCGATTTCCGGCGACTGATCCCGCTACGGCTCCGGCTCCTGCATCGATTTCCGGCGACCGATCCCGGTTGCGGCTTCCCTTCGATCGTTGGTGACGCTCCAGATCTGTGCTGACGCTGCAGATTTCTCCTTCGTTTTCTGGTGTGCTTCTTCTCTGGTTGAGGGTTTAGGTTCGTCTCTTTCAATCCCCCTTCGCTAATGGTGTGCAGATTTCTCCTTCGTTTTCTGGTGTGCAGATTTCTCCTTCGTTTTGCGGCTCAGATTTTTAGCTTTGTTCACAGTTTTCTCTCAAGATTCAGGTTTGCACATACTATAGTAGCTTTCTCACAGTTTTACTCGATATTATCTGTGTGTTACTCCCACTTTGAAGTTTTCAATTTTCCCAAAAAACTATGATTTGTTTTGTAATCTGCTTTATCTGCTTTAGATGCTAATTTGTTTTGTAATCCAACACTTTTATATTGACATGTGGTTATTGACATGTGGATGATTTATATGTATGACTTCTTATGTGATATCTATATTTGTTTACTCCAGAATATGACGAGCGAGAACTCTGATAATTCCACGGAGCAGCACGAAATAGCTAGAAGAAAATGTGTTATTGTTCAACAACACACTATAGTAGCAGCAACATGTTTGGCCTCTGCACACAATTCTCTATTACACAGTCGAGTTCCACGGATGACTTCGAAGCAGACCGGGGATAAATGGATTGGAGAGATACTTCGTGGATCAACTGTGAGATTTCATGACTCTTTCATGATGAGTCAAGAAATATTTCTCGATCTATTGCATTATCTGGAGGAAAGGTGTGGATTCCAGGGAACAAGAAGGACACCTCCAGAGAAGTGCTAGCCTTGACCATATACATATTGTCGCACAATGAATCGATGAGAAAAACAATTGAGCGTTTTCAGCATTCAACGGAGACAGCTAGCCGATTTTTCTCTCAGGGTATCCGTGCTTTGTTGCGGCTAGGGGAGGAAGTTATCCAGCCATTAGATAGGTCTTTCGGGAGCACTCCATCCGAAATTATGTACGACAGACGTTACATGCCTTTCTTTAAAGATTGCGTTGGGGCGATAGACGGGACACATGTGGACGCGTGCATAGCAGTTGGACAGCAGGTACCCTATATTGGGAGACGGGGCAATCCAACTCAAAATGTCATGGCTGCTTGCGATTTCAACATGTGTTTCACTTTCGCCATGGCGGGTTGGGAGGGATCTGCACACGACAGCCGCATTTTTAATTATGCCTTAACTGATTCTCAATATAATTTTCCTCATCCGCCTCGAGGTAATGTGAACAAATATGTTTATCTAATTCTTACTTTAATTTCTTTGAGTGGTTAATTAACTTTTAACGCATTATCAGGAAAATATTACTTGGTCGATTCTGGATATCCTTTGCAGAGAGGGTATTTGAAACCATATCAAGATACAAGGTATCATTTGCCAGACTTCGCACGCGGTGGTCGTCGAGCAGAGGGACGTCGAGAGATGTTCAATCATGCTCACTCATCGCTAAGGAGCGTGATAGAACGATCATTCGGCGTTTGGAAAAAGAAATGGGTCATACTGCGGGACATGCAGAGCTACAGTTTTGCGAAGCAGGCAGATATTGTGATGGCAACGATGGCTTTACATAATTTCATTCGCCGACACCCTTCCCGCAATGATATAGATTTCAATGAGCGCGAGCAGGAGGGTCAAGATGATAGGGTGGCCTCACAAGGGCGACAAGAAAGCTGCTCTGACACTGCAGGTGGAGTAGAGGAGATGATCGCGCTACGTGATAGTATAGCAGATCAGTTGTATGAATCGAGAGCATAGCTCGAGATTGCGGGTGTACCTGGATTTCTTGTGTTATGTGTTTATTTAGTCTGATGATTTTTTTTTTGGAAAAAAAATTTTTAATTCAAAACTCCATTTTGAATCCAAACAACTTATTCAAAACTCTGTTTTCAGAACTCCATTTCATCCAAACAGTTTTTTAACAAAACTCTGTTTTTCAGAATCAGCACTTTTTCCATCAGCAGCTTCTCAGCAGCAGCTTTCCATCAGCAACAGCCCAACCAAACAGAGCCTAAATTAGGGAGTTGTTACAGACAAATCAAAATTGGCTATATACAAACCAATAATTTGAAATTTTTAAGCCCTTTTAAATACTACACACAAACCATATAAAAACTTAAAAATGAGTGAACCTCTCATTCTAACCCTAGCCCGATTCCCCCCCCCCCTCCGTCTCCCCTGATTCCCCACCTCTGTCTCCCCCGATTTCCCCCCTTCGTCGCCCTCGATGGTGACGGTGAATTTCCCCGACGACCCGGCTGACGACAGCCCCGACGGCACTCCTCCAGACGGTGAGCCTTCGGCCATGGTTCTTCCTCCGACGGCAACCCCGACGTCATTCCTACTCCAAACGCCACCCCCGGTATTTACTCTGTTACGAATATTCGTGGAGGACGTGGAGCGAACCGATGAGGATGAACCAGGCAAGTTGACCGATGAGGATGACCCAGAAAGGGTCGGCGCGGAGGATATTTAATATTAAATATGTTGTTATGTTTGGTTGACACACTTTTAGTAATTTCTGTTACTTTCTATTTTTCTATTTTCGTTATTTCCTATTTCCGTCTTTCCTTATAGTATTCGGCTCTCGCCACTATAAGAGGGCATGTGGACCTTGTATTTTTTTTATCTCGGATAAATGTGTATTTTTTCTTCCTCCTTCTAACCCTATTTCCCCCCTCTCTCTCCCCCTCTTCCTCTCTCTCTCTCTCTCTCCCTCTCCGATCTCTCACCGCCAGGTTCGTATCAAACTGGTCTGACCAGCCCTTTCCGTCCGCCGCCGGCCGCCGGAGTACCAGCCGCAGCCGCCGCTATCCATCTGTGTCGCAACCGCGCCGTAACCCGCGCGGCATCCAGCACCGCGCACACACCCGCGATCCAGCACCGCATCCTACACCGCCTCTGCACCGCGATCCCGCGCCCTAGGACAGTCCGCACTGCCACCCGCCACATCCAGCCCACGCCACATCCCTGCGCCGCTGCCCCGCACCGCAACAAAGCCGCACCACCCCGTCCCGTCGTTGGAAGCCTGCGCCCCCCTTCCCGCGTCGCAGGCACTCCGCGCCGTACAGTACTACCGCACCAGCCCCTCCCCGCCCCCTTTTTCGCGTCGCGGGCACTCTGCGCCGCACAGGACAGCGGCACCAGCCCCGGCCGCACACCGCCGCAGCAGCCCTATCGCGCTCGCTCCGCACCATGGCCCCGGCGACCCGATCCACAGTCGAGACTCCTTCGGAGTGCACCAACGAGGCCGATCGACGCACTCCAACCGTCCGCCGCCTCGTCTGCCAGCGAATCTGCATGCCCGACCAACGGCGCGTCCATCCTCGGGGCGGCCCCTCTCCCGCACAACAGGGAGACAGCACCCCCGTTTCCCCCTGACCGTCCATCCCTTGCATTGAACCTCCCCACCTATGCCCGTGTGGACCCGATTGGGTGGATCGCAAAGGCGGAGCAGTACTTTGACCTCCATCACACTCCAGAGCAGGATAAGGTCTCTATTGTCATCGTGGGACTCGACGGCTCCGCCCTTCATTGGGTTCGATGGCTCCGGCAGTCCAACCCGACGATCTCTTAGTTGGAGATCAAACAGGAGATGATCCGCCGTTATGACAGACGCTATTCTGGATCCTCCATCGAACGGTTGTGTGGGGTCCGCCAAACCGGTGCACTGGAAGATTACATCGACGAGTTTGTGGCCCTCGTCACCCATGTTCAGGTCTTACCGCTGGATCATTATCTCGGCTTATTCATGCAGGGCCTCTTGCCCCACATCCGCTCCTGGCTCCGCACTCACCATCCCCGGACGGTTTCCGAAGCCCTCGACATGCCCGCCTCGTGGAGGCGGATTTGTCTCCTCGACCACCGCAACCGTCAGGCGGACCTCCACCGGGGGGCCAACCGTGGCGGACCGCTACTCCAGAGACACCAGACCCTCGGCCTCCTCCAGCCGCTCAGCCAGACCGACCAGCCCCTCCTCAGCGATTCTCCACCTGCAAGTTGGACGACCACTGTCGAAAGGGGTTGTGTTTCTGCTGTCGTCAGCCCTATTCTCCTACCTACGTCTACGCGGCCAAGGAGTTCCGTGCCATCATCAGAACTAGGTGGGGTTGCAGACCCGCTAGAAAATACCCAAGGTAGTGGTCGGGGGCTAGGTGGGCTACGTGCGTAGAGACCGTGATGAACTGGTTGATGTAGGCGACCACGGTGTCAGACTGACGGACGAAGCAAAGAGGCACAAAGACATTACCCGCCTGGTGGGCGTCGTAGTGGCGGAGGAGTTCCTCTTTCAATGTGGGTCAAGTGAGGTCAGGAACCTACAAACGTATCCATCACATCCAATGTAGCGTTGAACTCTTCATATCGATAGTAGATAGGGGGCTTCTGGTTGGGGGCAAGCCACCAAAGAGAGTCGATGTCATCGAACACAGGAATCTCGATCCGGCAGAGATGGGTTGCGTTGATGTCCACAGCGGGGCAGAAACCCATGTGGTCCGGGACCGACCACAGTGGTGGAGGCAGTGGAGGAGTGGTCGGAGGGCGATTTACGGTCGTGGTCGTAAGCTCTCGAAGGAGGAGAGTGAGATCATCAAGTCGGACATTTATTTGATCCATATGCGATGGAAGTCAACAGAGGCAGTGGCAGAGGCATTCTCATCGGTGTGGGGAGCAATTGAATGAGTCATGGGCATGGACGGCGGCTGGGTGTAGCGGCGAGAAGCGTCGGGACACTGCAAGAGTTGCAGGAGGGTTGTCAGAGTGTTGCAGGAGAAGGGGAGGCCACTGGAAGGCTGCAAGAGTGTTGGTGGGTCATTGGAGGTGCGGCCGGACACGGTGGGAGAAAAAGAAGAGACGGTTAGAGGCACGGGAAGTAGAATGCGCACTGGAATCGTCATTAGGTGCCGCTGCAAAAGTCGTGATAGTCGAAGATGCAGGGATCGACCGATGTTGGACAGCGGAAATCGCCGGGAGTCGTGCGAAGACGCGGGAGAAACGTCGGGCTCTGGGGTCGGCAAAGTGGGGGGTCGACGGCGAGGGAAGCGTCGAGGGAGTCGTCCCCGTCAGTGAGCGAGGGAGTCGTCTCCGTCACCAAGAAAGGAAGTTGGCGATGTTGGACGGCGTAATCGGCGGAAGGCGATGTCATGGACGTCGACGATGCCGGAGCGGGCTGAAATCATGGGGAGGAGGGAGATCTCGACGTAAGGAAGCTTGTTGTGCGGAGTTCGGTCGTGCGACTAGAACGAAACGATGTGTTTGCTGGAACAGGGAAAAAGTTCCAATTAGGGTTTCGTAGGAAACCCTAAATGAGGGGAAGGTCAGACTAATTGATATGTCGTAGTCATATCAAGAAAGAGAACAAGGACCTTGTATTGCATTAAACAAACATAAATATACAATCAGGAGATAATTCATGTCAAGTATTTGGAGGCTAGGTCCTCCTTGACACTCCACTCTCCAAGAGAGCCACAAGACTAATAATCCAACCATAAAAGTAAAGACACTCTCACTCATATATAGAGAGTGGGAAGGATACAAAGTACGATCAAGTCTCTATGGTTACGTAGAATAATAAAGATATGTGTGACAACTAGCGTTGTATCAGAAGCCTGGGTAAAGCATCTTTTGGCAGGATTCTAGGATAGTAGACTTCGAGGTGAAAGACGATACATGAATGAATCAAAACCCACATCAAAATTAGAAGGAAAGTTGCTAACTTATGTAATAATTCATAACCTTGATTATTATAAACACCTTTTAAGAGCATATGTGGTGTTGTGTTGGAAACTTCACAGTTAAGTGTGCTCCAAAGAGAATAGTCATGGGATGGATGACGCCCTAGGACATACTTGTTGGCCACCTATAGAGAAGTGCAAAACCGTGCGGTTCAGCTTAATAGAGGATATGATTGAACCAAAACAAACAATACTTTAAATATTATGAACACGCATACACAAAAGTATGGATGTTTTATAAGTTATGTATGCTTGAACCATGGAGAAGGTTAAAAATAAAGATAATTAAAACAATTTGCTATATAAAACAAAATGCTATGCACATAAAGTTCGACATAGCTGCTAGGCTAAATGAAAAGCTCGGAAGGGTGTTTTTCCTACCACTGTTTTTTAGACAACTCTAATCCCACCATTGTTTTCCTACCGCCACAACAGTCCCAAATAGAGCCTAAGCTCAATCCCACTTAAAGATAGTATACCCTCTCCTACTTATATAAGAGGACTAGGGGAGATCTGTATACATGAACTTTGCTCTTATGAGAAGGAAGTACATTCTTCTCCAATACTTATAACCATTAGATTTTAAATCCAAAGCTTAAATTAATTCCTGACTTACCTTTAGCTTAAGTCGATTCCCTGCGTCCCTTTTAAACCATGGTCGCATGGAATCATATCAGTATTAGAATGCCTCAAAATCTGAAATTGTAAATTTGGGTCTATTAGACAGGCGATATACATGCCGACTTGTCAATAGGATGCAGAGAGTGTCGGCATAATCTGATACATGGTATCGCAAGGTCTAGTTAGCCCGCCTATAACTTGTAGGTCATGAACAAATTGGCAGACCAATTGGTTATATCAGTTAGGCGATTGATTGGTTATATCAGTTAGCCCGCCTATAACTTGTAGATCATGAACTTATGTCATGCCAATACATCATATCGTCAATTTGATTTCCTCGAGTTGGCCACCAGCATGCCGATAGAATGCATCGGCATTCGAATATGAGTTGTCTTAGACAGTTTTGGTACGCATCTTTAGGGGTATCGGGCCATCAGGTATCCTTGACTTGATCCAAGGATCGTGGACCCTATTGTATAACCCCGTGTTTGTCGAGTGGACGAACCAGAGTGACCCCACAGCTCCAAGCGAGCCGAGGAGGCGGGCTTGCACACACCTAAAGCGGCGAGTACCTAGTCAGCAGGGCGAGTCGGGAAGTAGGACCACACTCGCCCCAGGCAGGCGAGTGCTCAAGAACTCGCCAAAGAGGCGGGCGAGTGTTGATTTTACTAGGCACTCGCCACTCCGAAAAGGCGGGCGAGTGCCGGTTTCATCAGGCACTCGCCACTCCGAAGAGGCGGGCGAGTGTTGGTTTCATTAGGCACTCGTCACTCCAAAGAGGCAGGCGAGTGCTGGTTTCATCAGACACTCACCAATCCAAGCAGGTGCTCGTTTACAAAGGCACTCGCCATAGAGAGCGAGGCGAGCCGGAGGCTGGCAGATGCCAGCTCCATCAGGGCACTCGCCATCCAGGAATATTCTCCGTGCAATGTTATCTTTATTTATCTGGTGATAGCCATTCCAAACAGCGTAGTTTGGTTGTTGGCAGACCAATTTGAGATGCATTTAGTAAAATCAAAAAAACGGGATTGCGCTATTGGCAGGCTCCGCTAGGAAAAACTATAAATAGACCTTGAAGGGTACCTTTGGAGGGATCCAGTTTTTTGGCTTCTTCCTCCTCCAGTCAAATTTGGTTCAAAGGCTCTCCAAGGTGCCCAGCTTCAGCATTGGTATGGGAGGAGAAACGTTCTAAGATCTTCCGGGTGTGAGGTGGGACCTTTGCGCTGTTGCCCAGGGTCTGTGCCTAGTTCTAAACTTTCAGTCAAGCGTTCTTCCTCAGGAGAAGTGTTAGCTGCACCCTTTGGGTCTGAACTCCTCGTTGGGCCGAATCCTGGTTCCAACACCTACGAATCTACGATGGTCGATGTATTTATAAGGAGAGAGAGTTTGGGCTCTTCCAAGCTTTAATCTCCTTCTTCCCATTTCCCCTTCTTATCCTCCGTAGATGCATGATGGAATGCACAGGAAAATCAATGGAGATCAATGGAGGAATTCCTAGCAAGAAGATTGTAATGATGCTGTGGTGATGGAAGCGATCTTGGAAGAGTTTGTCATCTCCACGATTGTTTTGACTTTGTTAGGGTTTGGCTCCACCTCCTCAGTGGTGAGATGATGTCCCAGGAACTTTCCTTGACCTGACCCAAACAGGCACTTTACCGGATTGAAACTCATCTTGTATTTTCGCAGCATCGCAAAGGTGTCCACCAAATCTTTGATGTGTCATTGGATGCTCTTGCTCTTGATCAAGAAGTCATCAACGTACACCTCCAGGTTGCACCCCTTTAGCTCCTTGAAGACCTGGTCCATCATCCGCTGGTAGGAGGCCCGTGCATTCTTCAGCTCAAAGGATATCATTTTATAGTTATAGCAGTCATCGTAGGTGATGAATGAGACGTCGTCATGGACAGGGGGTGCATCGGGATCTGGTGATATCCTGAAAAAGCATCAAGGAAACTCATCGAAAAACCGACGGCTGAATCAACCAGCGCGTCGATCCGAGACAAGGGATAACAATCCTTTGGGCAGACTTTATTTAATAACGAAAAGTCAACACACATCCTTCAGCCTCCCAAGGCCTTCTTTACCATCACCGCGTTGGAGACCCAGTCTGGGTACTGGATCTCTGATACAATACTAGCCTCAAGCAATTTTTTCACCACCTCCTGGATGGGCTTGGACAATTTAGTGGCCACCTCCCTCTGCTTCTGCCTGATGGGCTTGACCTCTGAGTCGAAGTTGAGGCGGTGGCAGGCCACGTCGACATCAACTCCGGGCATGTCGGCAGCGCTCCAGGCGAAGATGTCCACATTCTCCTGCAAGCACGCCACCAACTCCACCTTCTCCTCGGCCTTATGGGCCCCTCCTATCTTCAGCATCTTGGGCCTCCTGCCCTCGATCATCACTTCCACCTCTTCCATCTTCTCTGTTGCCTCCAGCTTGGCTCTTCCTTCCAGGACCTACTCCAACTCCTTTACTTCCTTCATCGAGCTGATGATGCTCACTGCATTCAGATAGCACTCCCGGGCGACTCTCTCCTGATCCTCGCCTAGATGTCCCCTTGGCAGTACTTTAGACATTGATGATAGGAGGACGGGACAGCCTTGAATGAGTTGATTAGAGGCTTTCGAAGAGGCACTATAACAACTCGGCGCGGCCACGATGACGGACCTGCATTTGATCGTCGTTCCGCCCAAGGTCACCTGCAGCTCCACGTCTCCTTCCACTTCCTTTCTCTGCCATCTGAGGCGATCACCCTTCATGCCTCTACCTCCAACCCGTTGATCGTCTTCTTGAAGATGACGTTCACGGAGCTCCCGTTGTCCACGAGGATCCGATCAACTGTGAAGTCCTCCACGGCTTCCTGGATAATGAGGGAAACATGGAAGGGGTTCTCATTCCCCAACATATCCTCCACCGAAAAGGTGATCTCCTCCAGCTACTGAGGAGCCTAAGAGGTTGAAGCGACACTCCTTCGACAAATGGTGTGGGCAGTTCACTTGAGGGAGGTCTCCACCCCTGCTCCTCCATGGATTTCTCCACCCCTGCTCCTCCATGGATTTCCCTGACCCCTCTTCCTCCTCCTTGACTGACTCCTCTGCGAGCCCCTTGGTCAATCTGATCTTCGTTTCGCCTCCAAACAGGGGCCTGATGTCTTTCCGAGACCTCCTGACCCCTATGCCTTGGGTCTTCTCCATCTTCCACTCCTTCTCTGACCCTCCTCCTAGCCTCCGGGAAGTCTGGGCACGTCATGGTATCGTACCCCTCGACCTGATGAAGCTCGCAGTAAAGGAGAACCTCCGGCGGCCTATTCATTATCCTCGGATTCCTCCTCTGAACCCGATTGCCCTTCCTGGCAACCGTCATTGCCTCCCTCCAGTATCCTCCTTCCTGACACCCTCCTGGCTAGTAGCGATCGTTCCTCCTCCCCCTGGCACCATCCTAGCTGGTATTGATCGTTCCTCCTCCATGGAGCCCTCCTGGCTGGTAGTGATAGTTCCTCCCTGGTGCCCTCCTGGCTGGTAGTGATCGTACCTCCTTTCGGGACCCGCTTGTTGAGGTCTTCCTGCTAGCCTCCACGAGGTTCGGTTCACGAGAAACTGGAACCTCCGTCCCTCTTCCTGGTTTTCAGGAGCCACGAAGGGCCTCCTCACCTCCCGCCTCCGGGGCCTTTCCCGTCTCCTCTGCTCCTCCTTCCTTCTTGGCTCTTCTCTCCTCCTTTCCTCCTGATTCTTCCCTTCTCCCTTTCTCCGCACCTCCTTGAGTCTTCTCTCAAGCGTCTCCTCCTCATCATCATCCTCTCAGGTTGCCCCCTCCAGCCTAGCCAAGAAACTTGGGTTGGTTCACTCTCCCTGCACGAACTTGTTCTCCCTCTCGATCAGCTCTTCGTAGGACTCCGGGGAATCCATGTTAATCTCCAAATTAAAGAGTCCCTGCTTCAGGCCGAACGTCGGGGCCAGCTGTAAGATAAAGTTATCCACCTCATGAATACTGAGGACCTCCTCCTGAAAACGATTAATGTAATGACCCAAGGTCTCTTACTCTCCTTGCTTTAGATGGAAAAGGGAAACTGTCTCCTTCTTCCTCATCTTCAATGTGGCAAACCTCGTCATTAGCACTTGGCGCAGGTACTCAAAACAGTTTAGTGAATTCCCTGGCAGCTAGTGATACCAGTCCCCTCGAAGGTGATAGCGAAGAACTGACACTTGAAAGCATCTGTCATACTACAAATCAACACCACGAACCACTGAAGATGCTTGGCCGAGTCATCTCTTCCCGAGTAGTAGCTCAGGGCCGGATCTCTGAAGCCTTCGAGGACTGGGGTTGACAACACCTCCTCACTGAACGGGCTCCTCCCTCCATGGCGGCGATTTGCGAGTTGGCGAGGAGCACAAAACTTGCCCGCGCGAGTATCCCAGATCCTCGCCTGATACTTGCCTTCCAGGATCCTGATTCCCCGAGTACTCGTCGGGTGGTACATCAATAGTGTTGGTCGCTCATGTTCCTCCAACGGCTCCTTGCCTGCTCACCTAGACGAGGCAATGTCCTCCGATGGAGTCCCACGACGGGGCAACATCATTGTGATCCTCGCGCGAGGACCTAGCAGCAAGCGCACAATATCCTCGAGACGCTATACGAGACCGCCGAACTCCGCACTGAACTTGGCTCGGGTCACATACTCGCTCGGACTCTGCGAATTACCCGCCACCACTTCTTGCTCGCCTTCATCTACCACACTACCTTCTTGCAAGACTTTCGTCCTCTAACTGTGATCCACGCTCACAGCACCAAAGTGTTGAAGTCGGAAAAATCCCTACTCCAAAATTTGGATCTAAGTACAGTCTGGGGTTATTGGTCCCGCGATTCGACTGATCGGTTCTGAAGGCTAGAGCAAAGAAGAGGGATAAAGAACTAAAGGATCTCAGACACTGCAGCAGGGAGGTCCCACCACGCACCCAGAAGTTTGGAGAAAACTTCCCCTCCACAACGTAATGGTTGGGCAAGGTACGAGGAAGGCACCACATAGAGAGTTGTGATCTCTGAATGGGGGGTCAAGATTTCAAGGTCTCATGGTGCCGTATTTGGTACCTCTGGGGTCCTATTTATAGACAAATCCTGGGAGGGGTCTCTAGGCGAGAATACCCAGCCCCTGTGAGGTTGTCTCTCTGGACCTGTTGATCTCGCGACTTGTGACCTGACAACCATCGTCTGGAGACTATCGAAGAACCCCGCCTGCGCCTGGCGAGACGCCGCTGGAGGTCGACAGTCAGGCGAGTATTCCTGATGCTCGCCAACACTCCTTTCGGCTACTCGCTCGGGCGAGCAAATGCTTGATGCTCGCCCCTTCTTCTGACTGATTGCTCGCCTGAGTGAGTATGATACGCGCCCCTAATAAGAAATGCCTCTTTTGGCTGGTTGCTGACTTTGACATGCTCTTTAATGTTGACTTTGACTCTTGCCTACGTGCCGCGACTGTGTCCCTCCTTGACGAATGCAGGTTATACAATAATGACGATGTAATTCAAATAAATTTATTAATTAAATCCATCAATTATTATAGACAAAATTTTCAAAATCCTTGATCAGTTTTAAATAATAGATTTTCAGCATTGAGTATGACTTTTTTTTTTACTTTCTAAATTGTTTACATTAAAGATATTATTGTCAACTCCTTGTTAATCAAAACACAAAATTTTAATTATTACTTAGTACCCAAACTGTGGGATCAAAATCTCAGTTCCTTGGCTGTCTATATGTATTTTTATTATCACATTTCATAATCATAATTGAAATGTTTCATTCTCTCATTAATTAATTTATATAAAAAAAAACAAGTAAGCAGCAAAATGTCTTCAATAGAAAGAGGAAGGGTACCTACGAGAGGATTTGCTCCTGACATGAATGAGGATGATCTCCGGCGAATTAATCAGGTGGTCGGCCGCCCATTTGACCGCGTGCAGGCTGTTCTTATCCTTGTCGATCGCCACCGCGGTTAGGCTCAACCCCGCCGGGCGCAACCCGCTGTCCATCGCCGTCGACGGGAGCGAAAGATGTTGGGCTAGGTTTCTGTGTAGATCGGGGAAGGAAGAAGGAGGAGGAGGAGAGGGGGAGATGAAGAGAAGTGTGTTTTGTGTCTCTCTCCCTCTGCTCGTTCCCGTCCCCTTTTCGTCCCCCTTATAATTGGGGGAAAGGCCATTTTGCAGCTCGAGGGCCTGGGGCCTTCCTGCCTCCACATGTTGAAGGCGCCAGATAGGAAGGGTGGAGGAAAAAAAAGGACTTTCTATTCTGGTAATTTTAATCGAATTGCTGTATTATTATTATTATTGTTATTATTATTATTATTAGTATTATTATTATTATTATTATTATTATTATTACGCCGTTTATATTGACAGTATTTATATGACTATTGGCACCACAAAGATATTGGTAGCTCAAAAAATGACTATTGGCAGCTTGATGAATACTGTCAGTCCAAAAAATTAAGTTTTTAAAAAGGTTTTTTTAGAAAAAGTGTTTAACATGAAAGTTGTAGATCTCGACGAGATCTACAAGTTTTATGTTGAACACTTTTTTTTTAAAATGTCATATAGTGGCTCTATTTTCAAAAGGCACGGAACCCGAGCGGAACTATGCGAGTTTCGCCCGGGTTTCGCGCATTTTGAAAATAGGTCAACTATATGACATTTTTTGAAAAAATGTTCAACATGAAAGTTGTAGATTTAGTCGAGATCTACAACTTTCATGTTGAACACTTTTTCTAAAAATGTCATATAGTGGGCCTATTTTCAAAAGGTGCGGAACCCGCGTTTTGGGTTGCTATCAACGGCGATATTATGTGTGTTTTTTATTATTTTACCGGGCTGCCAATATCCAAAGCTGGGCTGCCAATATAAATGCCCTATTTTTATTATCACTGTGTGAACATCAATTTCAAATAAATTTATGTCTTAATTTCTTCCCCAAAAAATACTATGTGGACTCAATTAAGAGCATTGCCGAAAAACCGTTTCGCCTCTTCTGCGACCGGTGGGCTTGCTCGACGCCACATCCTTCTTTGATTGATGGGCTTGCTTGATGCCTCCTGATGGGGTTCCCCCGAACCGGTTTGACCGAACTCATAGAGCCCGCTGACAGCGTAACCGCCGTCGTAAGCGGTCGGTCATTCACCGGCCGGCGCCCCAAAAGCCACTGCGCGGCCCCAAGGCCGTGCAGCTTTCGCTGCCGCCACTGAAGGGGGCAGCCTGCTCCTCGCAAGAAGCGGGCGGCAACTCAGCCGCCCACCCCTTAGTCGGCCCTCGTGTCCAGAGGAAGGCCGCCCAACCCTCGTAGGCTGGTCGACCCTTGTCGTTCGCCCTGCTGCTGCAAACGGTTCGTTGTCGGTGCCCCTTCCACGAGCGACCTCTCTGTGGCTAGAAACGAGCGACCATTTGAGCGCCCGTTCGCCGTCGCCGCCCCTTCTAGGGTCGGCCTCCTTGTGGCCAGGAATAGGCGTTCATTCGGCCCGTTTGTCGTCGCCACCCTTGGTTAGGGGCGGCCTCCTCTTCGCCTGTGTCTAGCGGCCAAATTGGCTGCTTGACCTCGGCCTCCGGCCCTCTCTGGCTAGGAATGGTGCATCGTTGCGCACAACTCACAAAAAATACTTAGCTCTGAGAGTGGTGGACTGTCACTCTCTGAGTCCTTCCCGCACACTCTCTCCACAATTATAATGAGAGGCGACATGTCACCCTCGAGTTCTTCAAAAAGTCATGTACAACAACCGGCAAATAGTGGAGGTTTGGCCGGCACAGATCCGACCACGTGGTTTTTCACCCAGTTGACGGGTTTTCACGTTAGTATTTTTTTCAGTTTTTACTTACTGTGATTGTTGGACCGCTCGACCGCTCCCGGGCTAAGGAAGTCAAATTTAGTCTGATCTACTGGAGCCTTGAGCGATCCCCAACACCTCCCATACCATGAGACATACTGATTTGTCACTACCTATCTTGCAAGATTCAGATGTGACACCGTCTCGACTTCTCATTGTTTTGGCTTTAAACTTTTTCGCGGACCCGATCCGACCTTAGTAGAACCAGTTAGATCGTAAGCATCTTTTTTCTTATGATACGTTGTTATCCGATCTTTAGGGCCTGTTTGGGAGGGCTTTCTAACTCCTTTTCATTTTCTAGAAAACACCACCGCACATAATAAACCGTTTGGAATGTCTACCGGTGGGAAAAGCTACAACCAAAAACTCCTTTTTCTCCTCTATTTGAAAAGTCAATAGCCTCCTACTTTTCAACTTTTTAAAAGTAATTTCTCATCCCAATACTTGATGCTATGAAAATATTTTACTCCTCTGGATTTTGTTCGACAACACTGCGAAAACACTAGCCTTTCTCTAGATGAATATTTCGCTCGGGCGCGATTTTTTCGCACGGGACGATTTTTTCGCCCTGACGCGAATTTTTCGCCCGGGTGCGGAATTTTTCGCCCGTGCGCGAATTTTTCTCCCGGGCGTGAATTTTTTGTCGGGGCGCGAATTTTTGGCCCGGTCACGAATTTTTCGCCCGGACGCGGAATATTTCGCCCGGGCGCGGAATATTTCGCTCGGGCGACATTCTTTCGCCCTTGCGCGAATTTTGCATCCGGGCGCAATTTTTTTCACCCGGGCGCGAATTTTTTCTCCCGGCACAAATTTTTTCGTCAGGGCGCGAATTTTTTGTCGGGGCGTGAATTTTTGGCCCGGTCGCGAATTTTTCGCCCGGACGCGTATTTTTCGCCCGGGCGACATTCTTTCGCCCGGGCGCGAATTTTTCACCCTGACGCAAATTTTTTCACCCGGGCGAGAATCTTTTCTCCCGGTGCGAATTTCCCCCCTCACGCAAATTTTTCACCCGGGCGCGAATTTTTTCGCCCGGGCGCGAATTGTTCGCCCAAGCGCTGTTTTTTCGCCCGATTGTGCATTTTTCGCCCGGGAGTAGTTTTTTCCCCGGGCGCGGTTTTTTCACCCGGGAGCAGTTTTTTTCTCTAGAAGCAATTTTTCGCCCGAGCGCAGTTTTTTCGCCCGATCGCTATTTTTTCACCCGTGCATGATGTTTTCGCCCGGGCGCGATTATTTCGCCCGGGCGAGAATATTTCGCCCGGGCGCGAATATTCCGCCCGGGCGCGAATATTTCGCCCGGGCGCCAATATTCGCTCGGACGCCAATATTTTGCCCGGACGCGCGGTTTTTGAGCGATGTTTTCGTCCGTCCGGAAAGTTCACGCTCGAGCGAAAAATGTGCGTAATTTTAATAAAAAAGTCACTGCAACGGAGATTTGCCAATCAGTTTATAAAATGCTCCTTTTTGAAAATCTCTGCAAAAGAAGTTCACCCAAACGGATCTCTTTTTGCAATATACATTTTCCAAAAGCTCATTTTCCCACCTTCCTTTTTCTACCACACCTTTTCCTTTCTAAAAAGCCTTCCCAAAGAGAGCCTTAATTTGTATTGAAGCTTTCTTCACTCACCCATGTTCCTTCCTACTGATCGTGAGGAGCAGCAAAAATCCCTTTATCATTTAGTTTCTTGAGAAAAATAAAACAATTTTTAAAAAGATTGAATGCAAAAAAATCACAACAACAAATTGATGTGGTAAAAACACTTTAATCTTGAATGTGAAAATTGTCGTGCACATAACAATTATAGTGCAATTATCATAGTGCGATGTTTTTAACAAAAAAAATCCGCATAACGAAAAGTATAGTGCATTTAACAATTTCCTAGCATTTTTCAGCAAACTTATTATTTTAGAGAGTTGTTAAAGGCAAACTCATTAGTTATAAACAAATCAAAATAAATTCAATTCAATGAATTTATGCACCGTTCTTTCCTCCTAAAAAACTTATTATCTCCTCGGCCTTGCAACTCAGAGAAGATAATTTAGCACCTCCTCCACCCTGGCGATCTCCGAAGCTAGCTTCATCTGTCGCGGCCGGCCACCGGTGTCTACTATCCTTGGCTTCATGGGCGTAGCCAGTATAGGTCCATGGGGGGCACGTGCCCCCCCCCCTGAATTTTCGCGGATTTCACCCAGGCGCACAAGATTTTGCTTTTTTACTTTGCGCCATTCTCTGCCCTAACCTAGCCGTTAGCCCGCTGCTCCCTATCCCACATTCCCGCGGCTGCTCCTTCACCCGTGCCCCCCCTGATTTTTTGCAGAGTTCCCAGCCAGCGCCCTGATTTTTCGCGGAGCTCACAGCCACAGCCGGCGGTATTCACCCAGGCGCGGTATTTGGGATCTTCTTCTTCTTCTTCTGATTTGGTTTCTTCTTGCTGGATTTGGTTCTGATTTGGTTTCTTCTTCCTGGATTTGGTTCTGATTTGGTTTTTTCTTGCTGGATTTGGTTCTGATTTGATTTCTTCTTGCTGGATTTGGTTCTGATTTGGTTTTTTCTTGCTGAATTTGGTTCTTCTTCTTTCAAATTTTTTTAGATTTGCTTACTATTTAGATTTGCTTTCTATTGGATTATATTTGCTTTCACATTTGAATAAATCACAATTTTTTTATCCAGAAACTGCGAGCACAATCTGATGTTAGTGTCATGTACTGTGAATTCATTGTTTGTTTGTGACTTTTTTGTTTGCAATTTGCTGGAGATTGTTGTTGGTTTTAGAGACTTTTTGAAATTTGTAGTCACATAAAACATTTTAAATTAATATGAAGTGTAGTGTTGGGTAGAAGTTTCTTGGCAGTTCGAGTGTATAGAATATTCTACAATGATTTGATTGTTTCATGAGTCTTGTAAGTTGACTTAAGAGTACAGAAGATTTCAAGAATATTGTGTGATGTATAAAAACACAACTCCCATTTGTAAATCATACAACCCAAATTTCAGGAATATTGTTATACATATTTATATATTATTGTTGTAAAATAGTGCCTCCACTCAAGCAAAATTCTGGCTACGCCCCTGCTTGACTTGGAGTAGCAGTTGGTGGCGTACCACCTACAACACTCACTTTTCTCTTAATGTCCATTTGATTTGTCGGAATTGGAATTCATCAATTTCAAAATCAGAATTAAATTGAAGAACATAAATTGAATATTTTTGTTGTTTGACTGCAGAAAGGAATCCATCAACAGAAATTACAAATACATATAATATTAATGAACATAAAAGCTACAAAAGTACCAAGTATATAAACACCTATAATACAAGTTCGAAACAAACACATAATAGTAACATAAGATGTAATAGCAAATATTTAAAATATATAAATAAGTGTTGTCCTCATTTGCATGAAATTAAAAAAAGAAAAAGGCAAAAATACAATATCATAATGCAAATGATCATGAGCTATAATATTATAAGTGAAGTCACGTTACCCTCATGCGCTTTGATGGAGTCATGAACATGTCGAACTTTAGTTGACTTGCACCTAGAAGATCCAATGCTTTCAGGAATTTCGGTCTCCTCCTGATAGCGAGTGTTTCATAAATTGAAGAACATAGTTGTTATTTTTGGAGCTCCGCCGCTTTTTGTTACTGCGGCAGTTGCTTGCTTCATATTATTGATGGAGTTTGTTATAGCAATGCCAGGAGTTGCTTTCCTCCTTCTATGCCTACTACTCTCTCCAACGGAAGGCTTTGTTGCAATGTTGCTTTTTTCACCCACTGACTCTTCATCCAGCTCAATGATTGTCTCGTTTGCTATTACGGCAAAAGCACATGTTGTATTTGTCATTACTGCAAAATATGTCTAAGTTCGACCAATTAATGATAACCATATCTTTGTAGTGTTTTCACAGTATGATGGGCTTGCGCATCATGATTAGTTCATGTGAGCTATGGTACAAAAGTTAAAATAAAATGTAGAATGTGATAAATGAAAATACTTTGGCATAATTGGTTTATACTTCTTCACTATCAACTTTGATTGTATTTCGTTCACAATCCCATCTGAAGTCACTTTGTGTCTAACATTGTAAACACCTCATTGTAATATTTATTCCATGTGTCTTGAGTCTGGTTGTGATATTCTTCTCAGTGAAGTCCATGTTATGTAATTTTTTTTTTTTTGAAGATCACTGCTTTACAACCATTTGGCATTTTGTGTCATTTATCATGCTCATCTAGTAATATACTGGATAGGGATAAGACTCATTTTATAAGAGTTTGGGGTGCACTTACTCCACTCCCCCATGATCTCCACCAAGTTAGTGGAATCATGAGTTTGACCGCCGTACGTGCGATCGCCCCACACGATCGCCACATTCGATCTCACTACACGTGCACCGCCATCACGACCAACCGCCAACGTCATCTCACCGGCGTCGGGCATCCCACGTCCGACCGTCTCCACCCGCTCGGGCAGTCGCGCCCGGTCGCCGCCCCGCCTCCTGAGGCCGCCTCCCTCGACCGCGAGGCTTCATCCACGTCCGCCCACCCCGCCTCCCGTGGTCGGGGGCTCCGCCCGCTCGGGCGACAACGCCCGACTGCCCCGCCTCCCACAACCGCCTCTTGCGGCTGCGAGGCGCCTCCCGCTCGAGCGGCCACGCTCGACTGCCCCGCCCCCTACGGTCGCGAGCTCTCCCATCGTGGCCACCGTTCCGCCGGCCACAGATTCCTTCGCCGGCGGGCGTCGTCGGAGGGTTGGTCACCCATGCATGGAGGCCCTTCCCCGTCGTTCGATAACTCTGGTGTGATCGTCGCCATCCGTTTTATGCGTAACCACTCATTAACCATCATGATTACTGAGGGTATATTTTTTATGAAGATATTAGTCCACAAGCAGCGAATTTAATGATCAAAATGCACATCCCTAACTATACTAAAAATAATTATGTTGGTGATTACGGTGTGCAGATAGCTGCATAACCACCACAACCACCTCCAGGAAGCTATAAAAGGAGCTCCGAGCCTCCTCATTTCTCACTTTTTTCATCACTGCTTTCTTCTTCCTCATGCCAGATCTCTGTCGGATTCCTCCTACGAGTCACCTTCAAGTTTCCGCCTCTCCACCAAAAATCCATCTTAAGCCCACAAGTGAGCGACAAAAAGAATATTTTTGCGACAGGAAACACCTGTTCGTGCGCAACGCCCAACAAATAACATCACGCGGAGCAACCTGTTGTTCGTCGTGAGCATGGATACCTCTCTCATCCCCAAAAGTGTGACGAGGAGCGACATGTTGCCCTCGATTCTTCAAGAAAGTTGTAACCTGAAGCAAATAATGGAGTTTGACCGACACAGACCCAGTCAAGTGGTTTTTTACTCGATTTAGGGTTTTCCACGTCAAAACATCATGTGTAAAATCTCTTTCTTATTGGCTGTGTGCGCGCTCGACCGGTCAATGGGCTAAGACGGTCTAGGTTAATCCGGTTCGACCGGAGCGTCAAGTTTGGCCGTAACAATACTAGACAGAGTGTGATTCATTTTGCTTATCTAATGAACATATGATTTTCTTTTCATGTCCCTTTATACATTTTATATTCTCTGCAAATAATTGAATTCAATAGGATTAGGCAAACATATATATCACATTAGTATCAAATATTTTTAAGTATATGCCAAAATATTTTAGGAATATTTTTATGTATATTTCAAAATAATGTATTTTTTTAGATTTTAAAAATTATTGTATAACATGATAATATCAGATCTTGAGTAACAGGAATATAAAAACTTGTATAAATTGAAGAGTGGGGAATAAAAGAGATCAGAATAATATAGGTTTAGAATCAAACTTGGGTAAGGCGTGCGATCACTTTCCTAAAGAAGTTGCATCACCCTCCAACATGGTTTTCAATCGATGCTCACTCCTCCAAGGTACAACACCCGACTAGATCTCAAAAACTCTGATGTGTACGTGCGGACACCGCAGAAGCACAGAGCACCCGAACTCCCACTTAGTGAAGCAAATGTGAAGAAAATAAAATCACGTAAGTATCGTCGTGAGAGCGAGAAAGCGAAAAGATCGATAGAATATTTTCCAAAATGTGTCCGTAAGCAAATCAGAAAATTCTCCTAAATAGAAGTCTCAAAAACGACAATAAAATAACACGTAATAAATCTCAACCGTTATAATTAGAAAATTTAATCGTATAGGTGAACGTTGGAGTTCCAACATAGATGAGTAATGGCAAGGAAATCACGTAACAGAAATTGGCGGACAAATCGACGTAACTTGTGTTTACTTCTTTTCGATGCTCGTCGAAATCATGTTGACTTATATAAAAAAACGAGAAGTCGACGCATGCGTCGATTTTTATTCGACGCATGTCGACACAGGAGATGTGTGCCGAGTTCAATTTAATGCAGCACGAATAAGTCAACGCATGCATTGAGATCAATTCGACGCATGTCGACGCAGAAGAAATGTGCATTGAGTTTGATTCGACGTAACATGGTAAAGTCGACGCATGCGTCGAGATCAATTCGACGCATGTCGACGCAACTCTGAATTTTTAGAATTCAAAAAGAGTCAAAACTATCTTGAACAAAAATACAATTCAATTCAATTATTCCCCAAATCCCAAATCTGAATCTGGTGCAGTGTAACACCACTCCACTCAATCATAGTGGCCTCTTAGCGAGCATGTTACAGGCTGCAGCCCGAGCACCTCAAGGCCTCTCTACGCCTGTTTCTCGGCTATGACGCATTGTTGAGGTCGGGTCTCGAACCAACAACTCTTTGATAAGGAGTCTTCAAACCACTACTCATCACCAATTGAGAAACAGACACAAAGAGGTTTTGGGGTGCTCGGGTTGCAGCCCGGTAACATGCTTGCTAAGAGGCTACTGTGGTTGAGTGGAGAGGTGTTACAAAAAAATGTACTTTTTATTGTAACACCTCTCTACTCAAACATAGTGGCCTCTTAGCGAGCATATTACCGGGCTGCAGCCCGAGCACCCCATAGCCTCTCCGCGTATGTTTCTAGGTCGTGGTGCATTGTTGAGGAGAGGTCTCGAACCCGCAACCTCCTTGATAACATGCCTTCAAACCACTCATCATCACCAATTGAGATGGGTCTCGAACCCGCAACCTCCTTGATAAGGAGCCTTCAAATCACTCCTCATCACAAATTGAGAAACAAGCACGGAGAGGCTTTGGGGTGCTTGGGTTGCAGCTCGGTAACATGCTCGCTAAGCGGCCACAATGGTTGAGTGGAGAGGTGTTACAAAAAAGTGCACTTTTTATTGTAACACCTCACCACTCAAACATAGTGGCCTCTTAACGAGCATATTACCGGGCTGCAGCCTGAGCACCCAAAAGCCTCTCTGCGGTTATTTCTCGGTCGTGGTGCATTGTTAGGAGAGGTCTCGAACCCACAACTTCCTTGATAACGGGCCTTCAAACCACTCATCATCACTAATTGAGATGCAACTCAATTGGTGATGAGTGGTTTGAAGGCTCCTTATCAAGGAGGTTGCGGGTTCGAGACCAGGCCTAAACAATGCATTGCGGCCGAGAAACAGACGCGAAGAGGCTTTGGGGTGCTCGAGCTACAGCTCAATTGGTGATGAGGAGTAGTTTGAAGGCTCCTTATCAAGGAGGTTGCGGGTTCGAGACCTGGCCTCAACAATGCATTGCGGTTGAGAAACAGGCACAGAGAGGCTTTGGAGTGCTCGGGCTGCAACCCTATAATATGCTGGCTAAAAGGCCATTATGGTTGAGTGGAGAGGTGTTATATGCAGTGCGTGTGCGTGTGCGTGTGGTTCATGGTTTCTCCTTATGTTCTTTTGAACAAATAAAAATGAGCGAATTCATTTATATACTTACTAGCAAGAGTGATGATAAACAAGGTGAGACTAAAAAGTTTCATCCTATTTTAAAGAAAGGTTTCCCTCCAAATGAATTTGAATTCGCTCTAATTTAGTTTTGGAGCTTTTCCATCAAATGAGGAGCTCAAAGACCAAACACCATTTGACTCTAAAGAAATATTTAATGATAATGTTTTATACATTAAATTTCTAACAATCCCCCACAAAAGCGAGAAAAAAAAACGAACTTCATAAATCATGATATTACTTATTATATATTAAATCAAATACCTATTTGCCTCATCAAGTTGTATCTAATGTAGCGGGTATAGGTGGAATGGTTACTTTGAATATATACTTAGTACTTATTTCCTCTACCGAAGAGTATAATATGTCAGAGGTTTTGAATTATAAACTTTTAACCGATAAATTAGATAAGCACACAAAAGATTGGTTGTTCTTGGGTTATGGTAATGGGCGCATTAATGACCATGCACAGTCTTTGATTTTTCATGAGGGTTATTAGGGTGCTGCCTGAAACCCAAAGTCGCGGCCTCATGACTGCCCCATATAGGTGATGCCTCAAGAGATATTCGTAATCAATATCTCGTAAAGGTATATGCCTTTGGCAACCATTAAGAACTTAAATTTGTTCACCCTAGCTTATTACGTAGAGTACAATATCATAGGAATGAGGAAAAGGTTTTCTCAACCTTTAAATTTTGTGCTCCCAACTATGCTACATCAACGACTTCATTTCTACCACATTGAACCCAATTCATGAGATCTCCAATCACATGAGTATGGTATCCACCATTACCAGCAAATTATGTGGGTTTAAACCTCATTCCCCTTGATGATAACAAAATCTCCATTCGGATCCCTTGGTAAGATTGTCACCCGAATTCAATTATGACTTTACATAATTGAGTGATATCACTTCTTTTCTTCACTAATTTGTACCTGATTCTCATGAACTTATTCATTTTAGAATTAGTATAATTAGAAGCAGTTAAATATATGACAAATTTGTTATCACAATGCAAAAAATTAGCAGACATGGGGTTTTCACATAAAGGAATTTCAACAAGTAATTTCTTAAGTCATTCCGCTTCGGCACATGCAGTGTCCAGAGTTATAAGCTCGGATTTCATGGTGCTTCTTGAAATCACAGTTTGTTTTGTAGAAGCTCGTGAGATAGCAGCTCCTCCAAGGAGGAATACATATGTTGTAGACTTAACGTCTAAAAAATCAGTTACTCAATTGGTATCTGAATATCCTTCTAATACTTCGGGAAACCTATATATACTAAATTATAATTTATAGTTCCTCAAAAGTATTTAAATATTCTAGTTAACGTTATCAAATGTTTATTGCTTAGATTACTAATATATCTACTTAACCGGCCTACGATATAAGAAATATCAGGTCTTATGTGGTTAGCAATATATAATAGTGATCCTATCATTTTTGCATATTTATGTTGATCAACAGGTTCACCAATATTTTCACAAAGTTTTATGCTAGCTCCATAAGATGTAGATGCGGGAGCGTAATAAAACAAGTTAAATTTATTCAGCATTTTCTCAATCGAGTGTGAAAGAGATAATGATACACTAGAATCAGTTTTAACTAGTTTCATTTCTAAAATAATGTTAGCTATTCCTAAATCTTTTATATCAAATTTGGAAGACAATTTTTAGTTTCATTAATAATTTTGATAGAATTTCAAAATATTAATATATTATCTACATAGAGACATATCAAGGAAATTCCATTCCGTCTTGTTTAACATAGATACATTTATCGAATTCATTGGATTTAAAATCAAAGGATGATACTACAAAATCAAATTTTTGATGTCATTGCTTAGTAGCTTATTTTAATCCATAAAGTGATTTAATTAATTTACAAACCTTAGTTTCTTGGCCTTTGACCACAAAATCTTCGGGTTGAGACATGTAGACTTATTCATCTAAGTCTCCACGCAAGAAAATGGTCTTGACATCCATTTGATGAATGATCGTCTTGTGGATCAAAGCTAAGGCAACTAAAATACAAAGAAAAGTGATTTTAGCTACAGGAGTTTATGTATCTAAATAATCTATTCCTTGTTTTTGAACATAACATTTAGCAATAAGGCGAGCCTTATACCTATCTATGAAGTCATCCAAATTTAGTTTCTTCCTAAAGATCCATTTACAACCTATGACTTTGGCACTGAAAGGTAGATCGGTTAGGACTCATATTATATTTTCTAGAATGGAATTAATTTATAAGTTTATTACTTCTTTCCGAAAGGGGCAATCACATAAGATCATAACTTCCTCATATGAATTGGGTTCTCCTTCAATTAGATAGGTAAAGTAGTCATCTGCAAAAGTCTTTTTGGTTTTAACTTTTTTGCTTCTTCTAAGTTCGTTATTTTTTAATGGGACTAAAGAAGAAAAAAGGTTGGTTTGAACTAGTTGAATGCTGAGATGAGTTGTTTAATTTATATGAAAATTTATCTTCAAAATAAATCGCGTCTTTAGCTTCTATAATAATGTTATTAGAGATTTCACTAATGAGAGAATTAGTTATAAGGAATCTATTAGCACTACTATCAGAAGCATATTGTATAAAAATGGAGTCTAATGTTTTAGGTCTTATTTCCTTCTTTTGGGTACAGGAATTGAAACCTTAGCCAAACACCCCCACACTTGAAGAATTTGAAGGTTAGGTTTCCTTAATTTAAATAATTCAAAAAGTGTTTTATCACTTTATTTTGAAGGAATCCTATTAAGGATGAAGGAAGAGGTGAGCAACACTTCTCCCCAAAGGTTTTCTGGGGCACTGGACTTGGCTAATATGACATTGACCATGTTCATCAAGGTTCGATTTTTTACGTTCAGCTACACTATTCGATTGGGGTGAAAATGGAGCAGTCATTTAATGAATTATTCTATGTTCTTAGCAAAATTAGGTTAGTTCATTTGAAGTAAATTCTCCACCTCGTTCGGATCTAAGAATCTTAATGGATGATCCTAATTGATTTTCTATCTCAGCTTTTGAAAATCTTGAAATATGAAAATACCCCAGCTTTAGTTTTTAATAAGTATTTGTAACAATACTTTGTAAAATCGTCTATGAAAGTTACAAAATATTTATTTCTACCTCTAGTAGGTTATCAGTTTGAGTCACACATCCGAATGAATTAACTCTAAAGGTTTTGAAGTTCTACCAACTTATTTAAAAAGTTTTCTAGAAAATTTGGCTTGCACACAAATTTCACATTTAGCACCTGAAGCAATATTTATTTTAGAAATTAGATTCATAGATATCATTCTTTTTATACAATCAAAATTTATATGTCATAATCTAACATGCCAAAAATTAGAAGAAGATTTAGAAATTAATGAAGAAGAGATTTTATTTACTTCCAAATCATCAACAACATTTAGTTTGAATAAACCGTCACATACAAATCTTTTGCTAAACAAATCTTTTACTAATAAAAACATCATTAAGAGTTATTACAATTTTATTTGACTATAAGACAATTTTATAGTCTTTCTTTACTAATAAGGAACCGCTCAAGAGATTCTTCCTAACTCTCTACACATAAAGCATATCATGCAAGACTATTATATTCCCGGATGTCAACCTAAGATCCACTCGCTCGCGTCCAAGTATTTGTATCGATGAAGCATCCCCTAAAATCACACTTCCTCCACTGATGTCCTGAAAGGTGGCAAAATAAGAACGATCAAAACAAGTATGAGCATTTGCTCCGGAATCAAGCCACAAATCTGACGAACAGGTGAGAAGAAGACTAGAGTATAATCTAACCTGAAGATAAGCTGATCTGGTGCTTGAACTATGTTGGCATGAGGCTTGGGGCCATGGGATTTGCCAACCATGGGCTCAGTCTTCTTGTAAAAATAGTTGGGAGACAAATGATTTGTGCAACCGCGGATGAAGCACCATTTCCCTTTACCTATATTTTGGCTTGAAGAACTAGGCTTAGGATGATTGGGTTTTTTATGGCGGGAACCTGAGCGGAAGGTTTCCTTATAGCTCTTTCCCTTAGCTTTGAAGTGAGGTGAGAGGATTGATTACCATGAGATTCAAGTAGATTTATTTTTGGAGCATGATCTTTAGGGGTTTAAGAATTTTTACTCTTATGTTCCTCCTCTATTTGGATAACTCTTTGGATTTGATATAAGTGAGGTTGGATTGGTCATGCATTAGTCTAGTGCTAAAGCCGGACCAAGAATCAGGAAGAGAGTCAATGAGACATGCTACTAAATAGTTTTTGGAAAGGATTGAGCCATCAACTCAAATCTTGGACATCATCTTATCAAGTTGATGGAGTTTAGGATTAATGGGCTTAGAAACATCAATCTTGAATTTGTGAAGATTGAAAACATTATAACGTTTTATACCCGCATTGTCAAGGTTATAACGCGCTTCAAGAGCATGTCATAATTCATTAGCCGTACAATATTGAAGGAAAGCATTGTAAAGGATGTCGAACAAGGCACTAATGATTCAGTTACAATAATGATATTCTATATCTACCGGATCTCTACAGGGAGTACATCTGGCATAAGTTCTAATGGTGTTGACACTAAGAGATGATGACAAAGGAAGGGATGAGGCGACAACATTTGCAACGCTAGGGTTTTTCAGTTTCAGCAGCGGGGGCATCAAAGATAGCAAATAAAAGACCTAAAGTATTAAACAAATATTTTTCTTGGGCTTGCCTGCGACGAAAACCATTCCGTTAAATTTCTCGGGTTTAATCCCGATAAAGTCCTCAGATCTAATTGTCATGACAGATTTCTGGAATTTAAAAACAACCAATAAATTATTGTAGATATGAAAACAAAAATAGAGAAAATCATTTGATCATTTAATTTTTTTGTCTTGTTATTCTTGGACTTCCCAAGGAATACACAATGAAAGGCTCTCACTGGTACTAGACTATTTGTGGGATGATAACCCTACACGACCCTTTCACAAGAGATTATGTGATGTGGATATACCAACTTCTTTAGATTGTAAGAATATTTTTATGTATATTACAAAATAATGAATATTTTTCGATTTTAAAAATTGTTGTATAGCATGATAATATCATATCTTGAGTAACAGAATTATAAAAACTTATATAAACAGAAGGGGTGAGAAATAAAAGAGATCAGAATAATATAAGTTAGACTCGAGCTTGTATGAGGCGTGTGATCACTGCCCTAAAGAAGTTGTACCATCCTCCGATAAGACTTTCAACCGTTGCTCACTCCTCCAAGGTACAACACTCGGCTAGATCCCGAAAACTCCGACGTGCGCGGACACCGAAGAAGCACAGAGCACTCAAACTCCCACTTGATGAATCAAATGTGAAGAAAATGAAATCACGTAAGTATCGTGGTGGAGCGAGAAAGCGAGAAGATCGTCAGAATGTTTTCCAAAATGTTTGTAAACGAATCAGAAAATTCTCCTAAACAGGATTCTCGAAAACGGCAAGAAAATAAACACGTAATTAATCTCAACAGTTATAATTAGAAAATTCAATCGTATAGGTGAACGTTGGAGTTCCAACTTAGAAGAGTAATGGCGAGGAAAACACGTAACATAATTTAGCGGACAAGTTGACATAACTTGCGTCGACTTCTTATGAACGCTCATCAAGATCATGTTGACTTATATAAAAAAACGAGAAGTCGATGCATGTGTCGATTTCTATTTGACACATGTCGACGCAGTTGATGTGCGTCTAGCTCAATTCAGCGCAACCAGGCGAAGTCGACACATGCGTCAAGATCAATTCGATGCATGACGACGCAGAAGAAATGTGCGTTAAGTTTGATTCGACGCAACACGGCAAAGTCGACGCATGGGTCGAGATCAATTTGACGCATGTTGAGGCAACTCTGAATTTTTAAGATTCAAAAAGAGTCAAAACTATTTTGAACAAAAAATACATTTCAATTCAATTATTCCCCAAATCCGAAATACGGTTCCGATCATGTGCGTGCACGCGCACGCATGTGTGATTCATGGTTTCTCATTATATTCTTTTGAACAAATAAGAAAGAGCGGATTTATTTATATACTCACTACCATGAGTGGTGATAAACAAGGTGAGACTAAAAAGTTTCATCCTTTTTTCACGAAAGGTTTCCCTTCAAATGAATTTGGATTTTCTCCAATCTGATTTTGGAGCTTTTTCATCAAATGAGGAGTTCAAACACCAAACACCAATTGACTTCAAAAAACATTAAATTATAATGTTTTATACATTAAATTTCTAACAAATATAGCTTCAACTCATACATGTCTTACAAAAATATATACACAAGCATGCATATCACATGAACATCAAATGTTTAAGCAGACATATACTATTTATTAAATCCCACTACGAGCATGATATTCGGTAAATATTCCAATAGCTAAGTTATCTCTAAAATGTGTTCATGTATTTGAGGATTGAATTTGATTAATATTAGCATCATCTTCATAGTATTTTTCTTCTCCATACACTCCCACAACTAATAGGTCATCACAAACCTCAACAAGCAATTGTGAATCAGTAGTCAACCTCTTATCGACAAAAAAATTATGTAAGGTGTAATATGCATTTATTATTTGCGCGTACATTTAAAAGTGGTATTAGAACATCAAACTCAGTGCAATGTGAAATCTAAATTAACTTATTTCACACTTGAACTTTTATATGGAAGAAAGATGGTTGTTAGAGTATTGCCCAACATTTCTGCAACAGACTGAATGCTCTCTCTATTACATTATGTGCTCTAGCATGACAAAAATTGAATAAGTCCTTATAATTATTGAGGTTGTTTATTTGTGTTGACAACTCATGTCGATGATAACATGTTGATCGATATAGTGCAAGAAAATCGAGACTGTTGTTATAACCGACATCCACCAGGTAGTATTTACATATTCCATAAATATAATGTTTTTTTGTAATTAATGAATGGAATGCTATTGAAAAAAACATTTATTGAATATTAATGGCTTAATAGTTGACACTTCAAAATGATCCGTTGTTTTTAGCACAACGCACGGCATTCTTGAATCTAAAAATATGCCTTCCAAACTAGGCAAAACATGCAAAAATTTCATATGATTTTCACAAACACCTAGAACATTAGTCGTCATTGTTTTTTTTTTAATATCTGGCATGATCTGCTGTAGGCACAACTACTTGTATATGTGTACAATCTAATTCACCAATGCAGTTATCATCGAATCATCTCCATCTTCTAATCGACCTAGACTCTAGCAACTTGAAATATTCTTAACTAATTTCAACACCGCTCTGAGTATAATATTGAAGTGTCTACTAATAGTATTTATGGATCAAAGATTAGCACATCTAAGATCGCAAAACTACATGTTTTTGTGCTATTATGTATAGAAATAGTCTAGCAGATTTCTTCACTGACACATGTCTGATTTCGTGGACTAGGCCTCCAACAGACGAATGGTTGTTTACCCTTACGCGGTTGAAGTAGTCGACCTTTGGACTCTCATATATGCGTCTCAACAATGAGGACCGTAGTGCAGTGCTCATTTCGTGGTCTTTGGGTTCCAGAGGAATATATTTTATTGCTGCCCAATTAACACCGAGTGATGCGAGATACTTGCATTTCATAATATATTCCTTTGTTTGTTTCTCAGCTTGATTGGATTCATCTAACGTATAACAATGAAATAAAAAGTGAATACATGAAATAAAATCAAATTTGCAAGCAATTTTATAGGATACAAAAGCACAAATCACATACGGAAATCAGTAGGAAAAGTTATGTGATGCAATTTTTGTATATATATTTATTTATACATATAATTATTTGTATATACAATTCATCAACCAATTCATATATGATAATATGCTTTAACTATACATACCTACCAAAAGTGCTTCATATTTGTTTCTTATAAGTTCACATCCAGTACACTAGATCCTAAAATATTTATATTGTTACTTATAAGTTCACTGCCAAGTAAAGAGATTTCATCCATGAAACTTGTTCATGCCATTGTAAGTTAACCGTAGTGTTGAAGCCAAAATTGACCTCTGTGGAGTTCGGAGTCCCAAAAGAGGGGTGACCGTGCACCTACTACCCTCAAGCGAACGATCTAGGCACAAGATTAGGAACACAAGGGACATACCCAAGGTCTCAGCGTGGAGGACCCACTGCATACCCAGAAGACTAACAAACTCTTCCCCTCCCAATCCAAGGACTGTGCTAAGACACCTTCGGAGGGCGCTCTTGGTCGACCGGAACATCTAAGGAGGGTCTCAAGACCAACTCTCTCCTATCCAGATGTGTCTCCTTGGGTCAATACAAAATGCTCCTCACCCGCCCAACTAATAGCGCAATATCGCCGAGCAATTCTACGATACGCTGCCCAACTTGGCTGCAAACAGCGCGACTCCGCTGCCTTAAAAAGCTGTCACCAGGCCATCAGGGACTTCTCGGCAACTATACCTCGGGGCTCCCACGGAGCAAGTGGTTCATGAGCACACCACTCGCCCAAGACAGAAGAAGTAAACTACGCATACACAGAGCATCACAGATATTATAAATAATTACAGGAATATGAATTCCATACTTCGGCACGCAGGTCGGTAATATAAGCAAAAATAGGCCTTCGAGGGCCCGCACAAGCTTGGGCTTAAGCCCGCTACTCCCCGCTTGGTACTGCAACACCTGTACCCCAACGTCTCGACAAACGCCTGCCGGCTGAACAACAGTCGACAAACATAAGCTGGCCAAATATATTGCACACACCCCTTTTTCGGGGCTATGGTTCGCATTCCCTGCAAATATATAATACACAACTTCCTCGGAATCTTCTCTGGGAACCCAAGAACATCACCAATCTGACTCACACGTCCGGATGGGCTTCACATAGCATGCCTAAACCCGTACTCACGCCTCCGGGTGCTAATGCATTTAATAGCGGGGATGTGAACATCGACCCGTCGGAGAGCATCCTTCCCCCACCCGTCGGTGGAGAGGGGCTTCCATGTAATATGATAATTGAGGGCTTCACCTGCTCGAGAAGAAACTTCGTTACCCTTGACGCGTGTTCGGTGGCGGTGCCGGGAGAACAAATCTTGGCCGACCTTGCTGGGAGTGATGAATTCCCACCTCTTCTTTTTCTGGTGGCCGAACCCTTGTTGGAAGAGGAAGTAAATCTCCCTCTTTTGCTCCATTTTTCCATGGTGGCCGAGCCACTTGCCGACGGTGGGAGAGAAATAAAAACTCCATGCTCATTGCTCCATTTTTCTGGTGGTGGCCGAGCCTCTTGTCGGCGGTGGGAGGGAAATAAAAACTCCCTGCTCCATTTTTTTGGTGGTGGTCGAGCTTCTTGCCGGCGGTGGGAGAAAAAATCCCGATCTCACTAACGGTGGTCGATTCGAGCTCCAGGCGGCAGAGCTATGCTATACGAGGCCGATCTCGGCTCCAAGTGGCCGGCGTTGCCCTAGGCGACGACGAGAGAGAGAGAGAGAGAGGCCGAGAGAAGGAGATCGGGAAGAGGGAGGTGCGGCCATGCTGCTCCAGGCCGAGAGAGAGAGGGAGAGCGGCGCGGGGTGAGATGGATCGGGTTGCGCTGCTCCAGGCGGCCGAGAGAGAATGCGGGGTGTGCTGCTCCAGGCCGAGAAAGAGAGGGAGGGGCGGGGTAGAGGGGCAGCTCCTCTTCCAACCTAAAAACCCGATCTCCTCTTCCTTCTCTTTCTCTTGCTTTTTTTTTATCTCTGCCCATTCCTGTACCCGCATGCCTCTCCCACTCCTCTTCTATCTCTTTTTCTTTTATCTCTTCCTTTCATAATATTATACAATATTATGATATATATATAATATGATGATATATTATAATATATATAATATTAATATATTATATATTATGATATTAATATATATAACATTAATATATTATAATATTAACCAAATATTTATAAAAAAGTCTTTACAAACAAAACCTCTACGCGCGTGCACGAGTGCTCGCACGTCTTCGAACGGGGCTGCACCAAAACGCCGCCCATATCACGCCTCTGGCCCGCTAATTGGGGAGGGTCCCACTTGGCCGGATACAGGGTTGTACACGTGGTAAATGCAAAAAAAAAATCGATTTTTCTTGCACAATCGGCCACTCTTCGTCAAAAAATAGGAAAAAAAACTAACTCACCTCCTATTAAGAAGCAAATAGCAAAATCTCGTTGGACCAACAACACAAATTCATGAGAAGGGAAGCAAGACCCGAATATAAGTTGACCACCAATGATGTAACGATCTCCTTCCTTTCAGACCTCTGAGAAAATATGTGAACTACAAATTTTTAAAAAATTGGTGATTCAGGTGATTAGAACCAAGCAATGTCATTCGTCAACTTCAGATTCAACCGGACGCAATTAGCAATGCTATAAAAAAACCACAGCCCTTCATTTGAAGATATATTTGCAACCAGAGAGACAAGAGAGTTACGAGGTTTCAGCGAGGACGTGAGACTTAGATCACACCTTTGCTCTGAAGTTACTCGGCTCACTCTCAAGTCTGCTCGCGCTCAAGGCTCCATTGGACACTCTCTCAAGCACCAACAAAGGAACATAAGAACGCTTCCCGTGGATGCTCTAAGACTTAGTCTTTTTTCTCCTTTTTTGCCTTCAAGGCGCGTAAACGGAGAGATGGCTTGTCAACCCTCAAAGAATCTCATTCTCTTTTAACCTAAAAAGAACTAGTGGATTTTTGTACGACATATATCCGTTCACGTGATTTTCCACCTTTTTTGAAGTTCCCACGCTTAAACATTTCGCATGTCATTGTTGTTAACTCTCTTTTGACTGTTTACGCGCTCGTCCCAACTTCGAGCTAAGATGGTCCAATTCTCCGGACCAAAGGAAAACCCAGTGACCCGCAACATTACTGATAGCAAAATCTGCCAAAACCTAGTGGGGTAGGTAAGAAATCGTGGCTTTCATTTATAACGTGAACCCAATTTTGTAGGTTTTGTGGCGAAGACCAATTTCGTCTCAAAATAGTCCGTCAGAACAACTAATTTTATTTTTAATCCTCAATAAATTTCACAAAGCCAATTCCGCCGTCCTGAATAGGCTCTATAATTCATTAAATCCAAGCAAATAATAGTCTTTGATCTTTTTGATTAAGGTATTTATTTGTTGTTTCAGAGTTTAGATTAACATAGTTGGAACGTGGATAAGTCAAAAATAAAAAAAGTATGCTCCCTTTTTTTCAACGTTTTTTCTTTATTTTGGTGAGCCAAAAACCATCACTTAAAATATCTGTTTCATAAATCTCAATTTTTCATTTCCAATTCTCCAAAATGTCATCGCTCATTTTCCACCGCTCTCATGCCGAAACAAGCAAGTCTTCATAACAGTTTGATTGAAAACAAACTTAGTGAAGTGGGAATTAAATTTGTTGAGATGTGAATAGTATAATCACTTAAAAAAAGTGTTGTTATAAGCAAATCATATTTCACTTACAGCTAATCACAAAGTATAAAAATTTAATATTTTGCATTATTTGAAATGGTTTTTAGCAGACCCTATCTTTCCCAGTTTTGACCCGCCTCTCCGCGACCCCTTCTCCCTCGCGACATTAGGGTCGTTCCTTCGACACACTGATTTTGGGCCGCCTCTCTTGCAAACTGCAATGAACTATGACAATCTTCCTTTCCGACGTAGATGTATGCTTCTTCTCTTCTGGCCGCGGGGGCCTTCTTCCCTTCCGACAGCGCTTCTCATTCTCTCCATTCTCCACATTTAGGGATTGATTGACGCCGACGTGGTTGCATTTCATTGATGCCGACTCGCTTCTCATTCCAATTCATTGTTTGGCGTGGATGCATTTCGTTGATGCCGATTCAAGCTTGTCACCTTTAGTGGATGCATTTCGTTGGCGTTCTCATTATGGTTCAAGCTTGTCCCCTTTCGACGTGGAGGTATGCTTCTTTCCTTATGACAACCATTCTTCCCGCGACAACCCTTGATTTGCTGTTCTGTAAGCCCTTCCGACCTATTCTGTTAGCCCTTCCGCCGAAAACTATCTTCTTTTATTTTGAGCATTTGGTTGATGTTTCTGATATACCCGCGGATAATCATTATGGAGTTCGTGTTATTGGTGAATCACTAAACATGCGTAATAATTGTCAACAAGTTAGAAAATACTTATTGGTTGAATTAATGAAAAGAGAAACATTGTATGATGCACTTTTTTGGAGGTCCTAGAAAAATGGAATTAATCAAAAACCTTGAATGCAAATGCTTGACCGCACCATTTGAAAAGTGGATGTTCATGCTAGATATGGGATAAACTATATTATCTTGCTACTATATTGTCGTGACTTTAATTTCACGAAATCAATGTACGATGTTTCTACCATTGGACTCGGTGCTTTCTCAAATCCCAAAAATAATTTTCATCAATTTTGTAAAGGATAATCATTTTGTGAGATTATGCATGAAAGAATGATGCTCATTGCCACAACTATACTCCCTGGAGAAGATATCATACACACATAACAAGTTCATGAAAATGCATCTTTAACAACAAATCATGAAATGTATAAATTTGATTTCAATCTTCATAATCTATTAAATTACATAAAATTGACAATGTTTAATTTTATTACAGTGATTTTTGAGAGTATTAAAGATACACATATTTTTATACTTTTTGGAGCAACTTCACAAGAATACAGAGATTTTTTTGAAGCTTGAAGATCATCATATTATGAATTTTTTTGTAGTAAAGAAAACATTATAATTAGTCCAATTTTAAAATGCTAAAAAAATAGTACAATAGGAACACTTATTTTTAGAAGTATTTTTTATTTTTTTTCAAAGAATTATTTTCAAAACTCATAATTTGCTAGTAGTAATGAATGGTTAAAAACAAAAATAAATTTGCTAATAATATATCACATTATCACCCTTAAAAAACCTATTTTCCTCGCACGCAATTTATGATGCCCTACCTGAACCGTCGAGCAAAGCCTACGCCACCTGAGTATGGCTCTACTCTGCGCCGCGGCTTCTTCGAAACCCCGGCGGCCGAAAGCCTTCGCCATCCGCTCTTTCCCTCCTCTCTGCGGTCCGGCCTCTTCCTCCGCCGCACCGCCGCCGACGAATAGCTGCCTCATAAGCGATCGAAATGTTCCACCGATTAGGCTCATAGATCTTTCTCCAGAACCAACATCATGCGGCCCCGGAAGTGGTCTCCGTTCTTATCAGAGAAAAATCATCAGGCCGCCCAGCGCCTTCGCCATCCGCAGTTTTCCGAGGGGCTGCGGCCCCCTCTCCGCCGCAATCTCCAAACCCCAGCTCTCGAAGGAGGCTTCCGCGGTTGGGAGGGGAAATCCAAAGGAAGAGTCTGAATTGGAGAAGATCACAGAAGAAGATGTTGTTGGGAAATCTGTATGCGAAAATGATTTGCAGAAGCCTAACAGAACGAGTTCTCATGTTCGTGATCTTGCTCAAGCAGGCAGGTTATGCAGTACTGAAGGTTCTGATTCCAATAATGAGGTGGAGGAAATGGAAGAGAAATTAAATGAGGTCGTGAGGAGAATCACCGAGGGAGTTAGTAGTCAAGGAAAAGTTACAACAAATGCTGTGATTGGGAGATTTTTGGGTGAAAAGAATGGTGAGAAATTTATTAAAAAGAGTTATAGTGAAAAGGATGGTGAAAATTCTAGAAAGGGGTTGGGTGAAAAAGATGGTGAGAAGCCTGTTAGAAAGAGTTTGACTAATTTCCTTAAAGATGGCAAAAGGTTCTCTAGTCCTGCAAGTTTGGAGCCGAAGAAGGAATTGAATAGCGTCACAAGGAGATTTCCCGAAGGGGGGAGTGATTCAGGAAAGATTGCGAAAAATTTTGTAGTTGGGAGATCTTTGGATGAGAAGAATGGAAAGAAGACCGGTGGAAAGCGTTCTTTCGTACCTGATTTGGTTAAAGGTGGTAGAAGCCAAAAAAGTCAACTAGTAGAAGTCCGGCATGAGAGGTTGGTTGTACAAGCTTTGATGGCGGCAAAGAGGTGCCCATGGATGCAGGGGAAGGGGAAGGGTTCCATTGGTTCACAACCTAGGCGAAAAAAACTCAAGAGTTAGGGAAAATGGCAATTCAACAAAGGAGTAATTTTTTGAAGCTCTTGTTCTTGTTCTTCAGGTATTTTTGATTTTTTGTTACTGAAGGTTATCTCCAAGACAGTCATTTTTTTGAATGATGGTGTATGTATATTTTGGTTGTGGAGTTATGAAATGTTAGTATGCAGATTGGTTTGTTTGTTTTATTTGATTTTATATATAGTCTACTTTGGTGTAGCTAGATTTTTGATTGTAGCAACAATCAATTCTTATGCTGGTGAAACACTATGCTTAAGGCGGTTCGTGGCTTTTGGTTTTGAAGAATTGGAGTTCTGTAAAACCCAAAATTAGCAGGTTTTGGTTTTTCTGAATTCCATTTTTGTTGTTCGGTAGGTTACAAGAATTGGAATTAAAAATTAGGGCTTGCTCTTCCTCTGTCATCGGGGAAGGAACGGTTTCACACCATGTTCACGTAGGAGCAGAAGGATAAGATGCTGACATTTGTGGATGCTGTCGGGTGGCGGATTCAGAAGTATGATGAGGTTGCGGTTCAACAGTTTTGCAACGAAACCTCGGTGAAGCGCCATTTTCTCAAGTTTTGGATGCACAATAACAAGCATACCCTCGACAAGAAGCTATGACAGTCCCCGTTTTATCTCCTCTGCCTGTCTGCGTCCGTTTCCTTTGTACGCAACTCTCTCACTAGGAGCTAGCAGCTAGTGGCGTTTCTCGGCAAAAATCAAATCTCCGGCAACAATGAAATCTGATGTGGCAGAGCTTGACGACGAGGGAGTAAGAAGGATCTCCAACGGATGTTCTGCAACAAAACCAGTGGCGAGGAAGGAGGCAGAACTAAGATGGTTTCGAGAAGAGCGTGCGCCGTCCAAAACCAGGAAAAACTGGGGGGAGAGTCATTTTTTTAGGGCTAGGCAAAAATGAAAACCCGTGGTTTTAAGCAAAACCATTTCCATGGGCATTTCCTGCGAACTAAACGCCTGAAATGATTTATTTATTCCGAAAACAAAAAACCGGAGCCAAAACCCGTGAACTGAACGGCCATAAAGGTCGCATTTTTGTACTCCAAATTTATAAGTTGAGTAAAGAGGGTAATTTGGTGAGTTCAATTACTTGTAACTCAATGTTTTTTGATATTTATTTTCACTATTAATCTATGTTAGTACATACTTTGGGCTTAACCCATTTACTTGTCAATGAGTGAGTTGATATATGATGAGTACTTTAGGGTTTCAGTTTTTTTCATTCTCAACTCCAACTTTGTTACATTAGGTCAACATCAAGAAGGATCTGATGACTTCAAATTCTCTCAATGCAGGGTTTAGGGTGGTTCGACAACGATTTCTTCTCCAATTGCTTGTTTGAAGAACACCAATTTCACCTTTAACTTCTTTTTCTTCTTCTCTGACTACTGATTTAGCAATTTCTTATTCTTTGGCTGCTAGCAACTGTAAGACCCCCCTCCCGGAACACAAAACACGACACGAGGGGAGTCTTATGCCCAGAGTAGCCGCCTTGCGGTAGCACTAACACGCGGGTTAGTCTGTACTACAAGACGCCTATTCCGCCGGCTACAACCAATATCAATGTACTAAGCCAACCCAATCATAAGATAAAAGAAAGTCAATTCACACATTGTTTTAAGTCCAAAACGAAGCGGAAAATAAGAAGCATAACAAGCTTCTAAAATATCAGAGTCTAAAAACTATTCGCCAAGAAGGCTACAACAAAACACTCACAACTGTCACGGACGATATCGACGGTACCGTCACCTCAGGTCCTGTCGTCCGGGCCTGGATGTCCTGCTGCTGGCCTATCTGCGGGGTTTCCTCCTAAAATGGAAGACGTAGCAACCGTTAGTCGTGAAGACTAAGTGGCTTCACATCCGCTCCCCCGACGACTCCTCGGCACCGGGCGGAGAAAGGAAACAAGTACAATATGTATATATATAACAGGAGTAATCAAGCAGGTGACAAGGAACTGGTAAGAATAATATCTCTACGAAGTAAGCTAGCAGTTCTATTAAATCAAATAATTAATCAGCAGGTAATCTACAACAGGAAACAATAACTTAACTTATAAGAGTGCCCATACAAACTTATAAGTTAAGGTTCGGCTTAACAGAAAAGTAACTCATCGTATAAGAGTGCCCATACAAGCTTATACGGTAAGGATCTTGTGCATGATATGAATGGTATGGTATGAATGCTATGCAATGACCGACCCATGTTCGCACACATGCAAGTTGCTATGTCGACACAGACTTGAAGTTCTCACTTTTCGAGCAGGTAGCTAACCTCTCAGGCGTCTACCGTCGTGGCCAGACGGTGACAGTGGAGCGGGCGTCTCCACTACTAGGTGGTATCCACACTACCTGTCCTAGGCCTCCGTACGCCTCAACGCTAAGAACACAACAGCGGAGCTCACATGCGTACTACGGCTCAGAAGGGGTCTTGGGTAGATGTGCACCAAGAACACAACCCGACCTGGCCTTTGATTTCGAATCGGAAGGAACCTCGGAATCGCACGAGGCGCAAGCCCAACCGTTCTCATGGCGCGGAGGAGACCTTGGGTTATGGACACCAAGTGTCTAGCCCTACCGCCCAAGGTCTAACTATTGGCTCCCAACGGTGTGACGACTGGCGAGCCCGTAGACCTGCCACATTCATTATCTCGGTATCGCGACACATCGAGTCGTCGCACACCACATGCACCATCACAACTCACTCGATGCTACCCGTAGGGAGACTACATCTCTAAGCATCGGTTATCAGCAAAACCCATTAGGCTCGGATCACGGTTACAAAATACTCTCCTAATAAAGTTCGTCACAATCACAACTATCTATTCAGTCGATCACCTCAATTCATCACATGATAGCTATATTCTACAACCAAGCTCAACCTCCATTGATCACTAGCCATCCTATCTCGATTCACATCACCATTAACCTAGATGGCTACCAATGTTAAGCACAACATTCATAAGTTTAATTATAGCATCATGATTAAGGGAGCCAAAAGATATAAATTGCATATCCTACTTTCACAAGAGTACACTTAACCATGAGTTAACATGAACATTATTATTATATAGCTTGCCACCAAAACTGGAATTCCTGGAGCTACAGGAATCCGCTATAAACGCTCAACCCCTCGTTGGAAAGGTATTCGCAAGGGCTACGACTTTCATGTTGAGTCGGAAGCCCAGATCTGGTCGCATCACATCAGAAATTTGACTCGAAGTCTGCTGCGTACAAGATACAGATTTCCTGGACATATTTCCCCCAATCGCAGCAGACTCGAACGGACTTTCCCGTGGCTACAGGTATCGCATGGAAACGTGCAACCACTCGTTGGAAAGGTATCTTCGAGGGCTACGACTTTCGTGTTGAGTCGGAAACCCATATATGAACAGAACTCCTCCGAAACTGGCGGCGAAGATTGCTGCGTGCAGAAGTCAGATTTCTGCACGCATCTTAAGGTGAGATGAACGACATCCGTTCATCTTCCTCCTTGCACCGACCTCCCAAAACTCCTCCCGAAATTCGTCCACCCTTATTCACCCTTACAAAGCCGTACTTCTCCACGAATCACTCTCTCATCTTCACTTTGAATGATGAAGAGGTTGAAGAAGACTAAAGCCTAGAAAACAACCTAGGCACGGCTTTCCCTAAGAAATCTCCTCCTCACCATCAAGACTCTATGGAGTCGATTTTTCTCCTAGAATATTAACTACGGATTTAGCACCAAGGGAGAGGGGAGGAAGCTCACCTCGTTTCCGGCGACACCAACATTCCCGGCCATGGATCTAGTCGTTCTTCTTTGCGGCATCCCTTGCTTGGTGCTTGTTCTTCTCGGCAAAGGAAAAAGAGAGAGAGAGAGAGATCGAGAGAAGGCCGCCTCCAAGAGCTCCGACTTCCCTCGGCTCCGACGGTTCGCGAGATCCACGATGACGGCAAGGGTTGATCGGTGCAAGGCTAGGGTTCGGCTTTAACGTCCCTTTATAAGCCGATGTATTAGGTTACATCTTCTGTCACGTGTCAACGCCCCATTGGACCGCTCATAATGGGTCATATTGAAGTGACCCGGTCCAAGGAATCATCCAGCACGAATCCCGAAGCCCGGTTCGGTCCGCCTGTGCAAGCCAGCGAATCTGCCTGGGCGAAGAAAACGCACAAGTCAAATTCGGCGGGAATCATCTGTCATTCTCGACGATCGGCGAGAATCGTCAGGCATTCTCGACGATCGGCGAGAATCGTCAGACATTCTCGACGAATTCGTCGGGTATCAACAATGATACCCGGCGATTTTCCCTTAGCCTAACTTATCGGAAATCTGGCGTTGAGATCGTTGAGTATTCTCATCGATACTCGACGATCGGCGAGAATCACCAGGTATTCTCGACGATTTTCCCTTAGACCATTCTTATCGGAAATCTGGCGTTGAGATCGTTGAGTATTCTCATCGATACTCGACGATCGGGGAGAATCACCAGGTATTCTCGACGATTTTCCCTTAGGCCATTCTTATCGGAAATCTGGCGTTGAGATCGTTGAGTATTTTCATCGATACTCGACGATCGGCGAGAATCACCAGGTATTCTCGACGATTTTCCCTTAGGCCATTCTTATCGAAAATCTGGCGTTGAGATCGTTGAGTATTCTCATCGATACTCGACGATCGGCGAGAATCACCAGGTATTCTCGACGATTTTCCCTTAGGCCATTCTTATCGATCCGTTGGATATCACCCAACCCTACACTCCATCCAACGCACTTGACACCTTTTTCCAGTGCGCCCCGAGCCCGAGTCAAGTCTCTTGACTCAAAACTCGTGCGAGGGGCCTAGCGCGAATTGGGACGTTACAGCAACACTGCCGCTAGTTTCCAACACCGCTACTAGCTTCCAACAATGTCGCCGCCAACCATCATTGCCACCAAAGCAAAATGTTATTAAAACTCTCATTGACATGGAGGGGTCAGCCCTTTATCGGGTTCACTGGCTGCGGCAGAAAAAACCCTTCGCTTTCTCTATGATGATCGATATTCCAGGATGACAATCAAACATTTGTGCGGTGTTCGCCAATCGAGCCTCCTCGATGACTAGATCGATGAGTTCATTGCTCTAGCGACGCACATTCTTGGTCTACCGCCAAGTCATTACTTGGGCTTCTTCATGCAGGGGTTCCTTCCCTACATCTGGTCACTCCTTCGCACCCACCATCCCAACACGATTACTGATGTCATGGATCTCGCCTGCTTGGTGGACGTGACTTCAATGTCACCTTCTTGGACACCGACCGGCCACTGGGTGGTTCTCTGCCCCCACTGATTGCCTACCCCCCAACACCCTTCTGTCCACCACCCCAGGTGCATACCATGGCTCCTCCGCGCCTCGAACCACCTCTCCGACCGCCCTACAGCCGAACGACCCCCGAATAACAACTAAAAATACAACAATATTCGCACTAAGGGTCTATGTTTCTATTGTAAACAATCCTACTTTTCGACTCTTGACTGTTCTCTGAAGGAGCTCCGCATCATCACCATTGGTGAGGAAGACCCTGAGATCACCCTTGGGGATTTCAAAGCCCTGGAGGGCGATGACTCAATCGCCGCCATTAGACCCCATTAGCGGCTACGCCATCTAAAACTTTTGTGCTCTACGGTTGGTGGCACCTTTGGCCCCCTCAGTATGACATTCTCCGGTTCCATGTGTGACATTTCCCTTACGACATTGATTGTGTATGAGGCTATCTACAATTTCATTTCCCTCGTCCCTTGCTACTTTCACTATTTCCTTGGCCCACGATTGTCACATTTTCATTGGTGGCCTCTGTACGGACTTGCACCTGACTGTGGTACCCTTCTCTCTTCGCACAAATCTTTACACTTTTGAGCTCGGTGATCTTGATGTCATACTCGGTGTCTCATGGTTTCGTAGTTCGTACCCTCGGTGACATGCATGCCAATTGGGTTCGCACGGTGATGCGGTTTCCTCACGCAGGAGTCCCTTTCCTCTCGACGGGAGACACTCCTTCCCCATCCGGCGGTCCCTCCATCCTCCTTTGCAGTCAGCGGCAATGGACTTTGCCGCCTCCCTGTGACATGATGACGGCCCTCCCCCCCCCGACTGCCCTCCACCATCCAGTTGTAGTGCATGCAAGAAGTTTTTTCTATCTCGAGGACAAGATGAATTTTCGAGCGCATGTCATTATTACGAAGACGAAAGAGGGCGAGGGATGAGGAAACGAGGACACAATGCATATGTCAACATCAGGTCCAAAGCGACATAGCGCGCTTGACTCCAACCATATTGTGGGATTATGTGTGGTGGTTTGCGATGATTTGTATTGTAGTATGTACTATTGGAACATCTCTTTCCCACTGAGATCCGGGAGGGGTGGAGTTTGAGGCTTTACTTTCCATAAAAAAATGCTTCAACTGTACACGTTGGAGGTGCGTGGGGCGGTTATTGAAGGAGATTGCAGAAATATTGTTGAATTTTGCCAAAGTGCACTGATGGGGAGTCCCTCGACTGACATTGGACATGTGGCAGTGTCCTTTACTTGCCTCTTCGAGTTCAACCAACTAATATTTCAGTATGTCCCAAGAGAAGCAAATCATGTGGCCGACTTTTGTGCCCAATTTGCAAAACTTATTGTTTGGGAAAATTTAGATCCCGCTAGTCCAGAGTTTCAAGTTTGTTCGAGCTGACTTGAATGGCATTGTACCTTAGTAGTTTTCTGTTCTTTATTTTTATGGAAATGTAATTTTCAAGGGTCCAAGGCGACATGAACATGGATCCCAACACGGTGATGGATGGTCGCCAGTAGATTGCATCGCATAGCACTCTCGGCAGGTCGTGAGCATTATATAAGCCTATGCATGTATCTTATTTAGATTAACTTGGAATAAGATCACTTTTGGAGGAGCCCTAAGGGCTGAATTTTTCTCTCTTCTTCCTCCTTTTCCTCCCCTTCCTTTCCTCCTCTTCTTCAACCCTAGCATCTGATAGAAGTCATGTAGCTTATTTTTTGTGAACAAACCATTTGACTGAGTTACCCCGTGATAGTTTGGTGAAGCCCGTTGAATATGCCGCTTGTGAAAAAGAAATGACAGTATATACAGTGTTGTTACTTGTTAAATGCAATGACTTCATCTATTGCATTCAGCCTGACTCACACACATGCATCTAAAGATGTATATGACTATCTTCAGATGATCTAATAGTCCGACATGACTAGTGGTCTTCACCTTCCTTAGAACCTTTGTTTCTTATCTCATGGTGACAACTTACAAGTTATTTTACTTTGTAAATTATTGTTTGAAGTGTTCAATTTGACGCTTATGCAGCCAATCGTGCTGAGATGAAGAAGCAATGAGAACAGTCTTTACGTTAGCACGAACTTAGATTTTGAAGTAGATCCATCTTAGATAATGGAAAGTAATACTACATAAATGTGAGATGCTTTTTCTAGGTTTGTGAATCTCTAGAAAGGGTTCGAAGGCTGTAAGTTTTATATACTCCAGTCTCTTCTTCAAATCAGACTACTTTGGCAATGATTCAATGTTCAATTCAAATTGGAGGAAGGCATGGGAGTAATGGTCGCAGAGCATGCCAAGGGGCCATAGTGGCTATGGTGGTCTGATGGTGCGCCACGACTGACTCGCGTGTATACTTGCAGGAGGCGGTCATCCACTGTCCGGACGGACGATCGGAGTTCATCGTCGCGTCCGGATGATCATTTCTAGTCACTTTTATATTTTACTCTTTTTATTTTGAGGTGTATTTAACCCCCGATCTTCCCAAACTGTTTGCACCGTCCGATTCAGGTGGTTTGTTTTCAGTTTTTGTGAGACAGTTACTTTTAGGTCTTTTAAAAGAGCAGGCGGCGGCTCATTTGGGGGATCAAAGGCTTTCTGGAAAATTGGAACCGTTCGGTCACTGGTTGGTGAGACGTCGATCCCGCTGCTTCTCCTCCATCTGGTGCGACGCCGGTAAACTTCTGCCGCCCTTCATCCTCACTGGGAAACCACCTCCTACATCCTCAAGCCCTCCCCTAGTCACTCTCGCAATCCACGCATCATCCCCGTCGGCCAATCCCAGTCGGAGACCTCCCACTCTACCGCTCCTGCCTGCTCTCTCCCGGCCTGTAATTCCTGCCACCCTCCTACCCGGCGGCCTCCTTCCATTCCCAAGCCTACTCTGCCTGAAACCACTCCCTCCTCCTCCTCCGCCTGAAACTCCAGCCCTCCTCCTCCGCCTGAAACTCCAGCCCTCCTCACGTCCTTCACTTTCTCCTCCAGGAAGGCCCTAAACCTCCTTGGCAGCCTCCATCTCCCCCGTAGCCTTATACTAAAGTCCCCAATCAGCCAATCCCACTCTACAACAACCACAACCAATTCCCTCGAGCCACCAGCCGTCCTGACTCCACTCCCGCTGTATTCCTCCAGTTGCTGCAACCTTGGATGCCCTCCACACCCGCTATTGCCACCACCTGCATGTGTGAATTGTGGTAAAGTTATTTTCTTTATAGTTGTTTATTTCGGCAACCTGTATTGTTACGGATGTTAATGTCATTGTGCTGTTAGTTCATTTGTGGTACCACCTACTGAGTTTATTATGCGCTCGCTTAAAATTATTTGCGCCTTTGTCGTCTGAAAATTAATACCAGTTTTCCTTTAACTAATTATTTGAGAGTTGAGACTGCACGTGTCTCTGTTGAAAATTATATAATAATTAATTATTTGTTGCAATTTAGAGCGGACCACTCTCGCACTAGCATTCCACTGCATCGCATTTAGGGTTGCATTTAGAGGGTCCACCCTAGAGTCCATCGACCTACCATTGCATCATGGTCAAACATTTTATCGATGCTGGCTTCCTGGACATATTGCTTGAGATCGTCCAACAATAGCAACTTAAGAAACTCCACATTTGTTCTGTAATTGCATATTTAGGTTTTCAGTCAGCCACATCGATTAGATTCCTACCATTCTCTTCCTCCCAAGATTCAAGCTAGTAGGAGTGGTATCTATATCAGTAAGCGTATGTATGATCGAGTGGCTAGGATGGCTAGTGAGTCTACCACGGACTTTGCTTAGATAGGTACCATAAAACTTATGTCGGCTAAATCACCCTGGACCAATGATTTTGGTGCCTCTGATCACAGGACTTGTTATTCAGGTAATTTGCTTGAGGTAAGTCATCTATTATTCTTTCTTGTGAGAAGAGCTAGTGGACAAACACAGTTCATCCATGGTGTTGGTATTTTTTTTTTATATTTTCAACATTTCTTTTATAGAATGTTTACCATATTCTTGGATCTTATTTTAACCTATTACTTGTTAACAGGATTACCAAGGAATTGAACTGTAGTGTTACATTCTTTTGTGACCATTTTATTTTGCAGAACTATATGAAAAGGTGGAAGATCGAGAGGGATAGAATGATGGTTGACTTGTATTTCTTGGACGATGCTCCAATCATTTGATCTAGAGTAAATCCTCACCATTGAAAATCCACTACAAAATTAGATGTGAATCCTTTTTCAAATTGAAGAAACTTTATCCTAATGTCTAATGTTTCTAGGATGGATTAAGTCCTGTATGTTTGCTAGACACCTTCAAACCTTGTAGAAATGATTGAACATTTACTTTTGAGTTTTTTCAGTCTAATGTTGTGTCCTTGTCTTGTAAGCTTTATATTTGATTCAAATATTTCAAAACTTTTGCCGATGTATTTTCTTGAGTAACTTTCTTATTTTTAATGAAACAATTATCTAAATTATTTTCAATCTTTGTAAAATTTATTGCTCTAAGTTAGAACTCATTTTTTGTGTGGCCACCCGTACTCTTTATAGTGATAATGTTTAATATTTCTCTAGATTTTCACTCCGTTATGTTCACACACTAGATTATTCATTAATCTTCTTGCCCCATACGCCTTAACAGAATGGAGTGGGGGGAATGCAAAAATCATTCACCAATTAGTGGTTAACCGTGGCTTTTTTATCCACATGCATGTGCTGAAATATTTTTGCGGCGAGGCTGTTCAAATTGCTTGTTATTTGATTAATGGCCCTGCCCCCACTATTCTTATGGGAAAGAATCGTTATCATGTCTTAATCCCCAACGAAGTGCTTTAACCTATGAAGCGCAAATACTTCCTCGAAGGCAGCGTACCCTTATCGGATACGTATCCTGTTTTGGTACATACCCGATACTCGACGGATACACCTATGTGGATACACTTGGACTTAGCACATCATTCGACATATTGTGATAGGACTCTGTTTTTGTAGAGTAAACAAAAGTTGGCTCTATGCTAGGAAGCGTTGGTACGTCCAATTAAGTTGTGTATCTGTACTGAGTATGTTTCTGGTATTGGTACGTTTCTGTTACAAGTACGTGTATTGAATGTGTTGATACGATGCAAGTTATTAACAAAACAACTAACTTGTCTCTAGACTAACCGGAGATTGAAGATGTTGATCTCCAACAATGAAAAAGAAGAAAAAAAGACTGATGAGTAGACTTAAGTTTAATTTGATCTCTTTTGGATAAACATATAAGATGCTATTTTTTTTAATATTTACGAATGCTTAAGGTTTGAAAATTTCATGTTATGTTACATTGATTTGTGGACTTGTACTTCTAGTTATGATTTATGTTTGATGTTTCAATATTTTGAGAAATATTTATTGCACTTGTGGTATATATTATATTTGTTATAACTTATCATGACGTATCCGTATCCCGTACATGTATTCATGCTTCCTAGGCTTTAACACGCCTCTCATAGTGTATTTAATTATTTTTGTTATATGAGAGAGAAATGTCTTTGTAGGTTACTCTCATATTCAAAAGGATATTGATGTTACTCTTCTGATCTAGAATGTGTTTTAAACAACATGCCACCTTTTCTTATACTACATGTACTTCAATGAGCGGTGGTTTTATAGTTCATTCCCCTAAGGATGAGTCTTTGATTTAGGCTCAATTTGTTTCGGCGCTGGTGGAGGCAAATGGAGTTGTGAGAATAGAGCTGTGAGAATGAAGCTGTTTAGAATGGAGAAACTGTTTGGTAAAACAATGGTGACAGAGCTGTTTAGAATGAAAAAAGGTTTCGTAAAACAGCGGTGGCGTTTTCATTATAATTAAATAGTTAATATTTATTTTTCATTTATAATAATAATATAAATTAATAATATTAATAATAATAGTATATAATAACATATATAATATATGATAATTATAGTATATAATATATTATATAATAATAATATATAATATTTTATTATATAATAATAATATATAATAGTAATAATCATAATATGCGATAACAATAATAATAATAATACACGTTTCTGTTCATATTCGTTCTGGTCGAAACTTCCATGGCTCTGCCATCCCTCACCTCGCGGAGCATGGCTCCACCGTTCCTTGTCAGAGCACGACTTCTCCTTTCTTCAACCTCGCTAGGAAGTTGCGTGAGTTATGTAGAAGGAATTGCCGGCTCACGCGTCAATCAACATGAACAAGGGGATTGGAGTTCTACGCGTTTGAATGGAGCTCGCGAGCAGGAGTCTAAAAAGAGCCATTCCAACTGAATAATTAGTCGCTCGGCAACGCACCGCACAGAGGTGAATTATGCTAATGGCGTTTTTCATTTAACTCAACGGAGGGAAATCGGCGAGCCAAACAGGGCCTTGGATAATCACCCATCCTCAATACTTTTAGTGCTTCCATGGACCCCTCCAATCATGTTGGACAAACCCCCGTGCTATTAACTTATACTTACAAGGATAAGTGGATGATAGTCTTCTTTGCATCACATAATTCCTCGATCTTCCATTTCAATGTCCTTTAATTTTTATCTTATATATTTCGTACTTACCGATTTGGTTATTTTGCTAAGTTGTCAAGGCGCGCGCCTAGGCGCGCCTGAGGCGCCGGGCGCACCAGGCGCAGCCCGCCGCGCCTCAGCACAGCTGAGGCGGGCGATGTGCCCCAGGCGCGCCTCAGGCGCGCCCAGGCGCGCCTAGGCGCGCGCCTTACAGGCTCCCAGGCGCGCCTGGTATTTTTTTTTTAAAAAAAAATTTGATGTTGGCAAAAACATGATCTTAGACGCACCCGAGGCACCCCCTAGGCGCACTTGGGCGCCCAATTCGCTGAAATTGTGCGAATTGGGCGCCCAATTCGCTGAAATTGAGCGAATTGGGCGCCCAATTCGCTGAAATTGAGCGAATTGGGCGCCCAATTCGCTGAAATTGAGCGAATTGGGCGCCCATTCGCTGAAATTGAGCGAATTGGGCTCCCAATTCCTGAAGTTCAGCGAATTCGCTCAATTTCAGCGAATTGGGCGCCGAATTCGCTCAATTTCAGCGAATTGGGCGCCGAATTCGCTCAATTTCAGCGAATTGGGCGCCCAATTCGCTCAATTTCAGCGAATTGGGCGCCCAATTCGCTCAATTTTCTTTTTCCCCAATTTTTGCGCCTCACGTGCCTCAGGCGCGCGCCTGCGCCTTGCGCCTAGGCTCCAGGGGCCCTTTGCGCCTCGGTGCGCCTTGCGCCTTTGATAACTTAGTTATTTTGATATTGGGAAACATATGATGTGCTCCAGTACATTTGTCTTTATTAGAAGTGCTAGCTGTTGCAGAAGATCGGGAACATTGAATTTTCTAAATTTTAGTTATCTGTTACGCACACGCGACGACAACGACATAAATTATTTTATTTTATATGTTCATTATGTAATTTTACTTAATATGGGTAATATGGTATTTTGTAAGTGAGTCATCTTTCCTATATAAGGTGGAAACTTGTGAGTCTTAGGCATCTTTTGATCATTTAGATTTTGGGATCTCTTATTTTGAAGAGTGATTTCAAGGAGGAACCAACCTCCTGAAGTTAGACTCTGCTCGCTCTTAGCCGTCGGATTCCGCTTCCGACCTCCTCCCACCACACTCCTTTGGTCACGATGTAAATCTCACTTCTTTTGTCGAGCGATTTCACGGGGATTGCTCCTGCTCGCTTTCCAACCCTGCCATCTCTTAATCAAACCCCAGCTCCCGTAATCCCGCCGAGATGCACATCGACGCCTTGGTCACACTTTTGTTTGCGACCTCGTGTGGTCCCTCTCCCGATTATTTGGTCCCGCACCACCATCCCCCCTTCGACCTCAGCTGCGCCGCTCATCCTTTTTCCGATTCGTTTCAATTGTCATTGTTTGTTATTCCCTACTCCTTGTCCAGCTGCCAAACTTGTTACCGCCTCCAGCTCTGGCTGCAGATTATGGACCCGACGACAACTCTAAATCTCACACAGTATCCCATTTCGATCGACAGTTCTTTCCAAGTTTTGGTGCAACCTTCTTGTAGGGCCATCCATCTGCACGTCCATTTCTTTCCGCTCTCCATTTTTCCTATCTTGTTGGACGTACTTTCTTTTTTTCCTTTATTAATGCTAATGTAGTCTTTCATGGATGAACCCGCCTTGATGAGACTGCATCCTCTACTTCCATACATCATCGACATCCCAACATTAAATGGGACATACTCACTAAGCTAAATTGCCTGCGTAGAACTGTATGTTGACATTCAATATATCTTCTAGGCACAAAAGGTCTCCACGACTCTTCTTCTTGGCATGGAAGAGTCCACACTCCACTGGGTCTTCTGGCTCCCTCAATCCCCTCTCCAGGCCTCACTTGGGCGACTCTCATCAAGGCCTTTATTCAGTGCTACGATCACTGTACTATGGCAACACGATCGAACACTTTTGCAGGGTCTGCCAGATGGGATCCATCGACTCTTATGCGATGAATTTATCGAGCTGATCACACATTTTGGGTTTTTCACCTGACTACTATTTGGGTTATTTTATGCATGGTATACAACCTCATATCCGAGCTCATCTTTGCACTGTCCATCCATTTACCATCAACCAAACCCTAGACCTCTCCCTACTCGTGAAGGCTGAGTGCCCGACGACCTCCACGGACCCTCCTCCTATCTTTACTCTCTTAAAGTACCTCTACCAACTATTCTTAGCCCATAATCATATAACTCCAACCCCACCACCTCTATCTCGCCCACCCATCCGTACGTCTGCACAACAACCGTCTTATCCCCACTCACTGTCTTTCTAGCCAAGACTATCACGACTTGCGGAGACCACAACATGGAGTATTTTATTTTATACTGTCATTATGTAATTTTATTTTGTATAGTTAATATGGTAATTTGTAAGTGAGTCATCCTCCCTTTAGAGGAGACTTATGCGTTTTAGGCATCTTTTAATCATTTAGGTTTTGAGATCTCTTATTTTGGATAGGAACTTCAAGGAGAAACCAATCTCCTGGAGGTGGGCACAAGTATTCCTTGTGATTTATTTCCTGATTTTCAAGTTCAACTACAATTAAATTTTCGTGACTGTAATATTATCTTATTTAAATCTTGAGAAGCAAAAAGTTTGCATGTACTTTACCATGGTATTTAATCTATCTGTTTTTATCTTGCCACATCCATTTATATGGGTTGAAGCATTTGTGTCTCTATATGTGGTTAAATAATTCTGAATTCCTGGCATAATTCTTTGTTGTGGAGTATATAATAGTTAGTTACATTGATTTATGATGCCATCTCACTTGTAGTATTAAGGACTAATATAGATAAATGTTCTTTTCGTGAACCGTAGTGTTTTTTAACATTTGGTGGGTTGGGGTTTGTACTACTCTTTAACTAAGTTATATAACACTTTTGTTTAAAGAAAATCAACTATTTTCTTGGAAATGCAGGTTCCTTTCTATTAGTAGGGTTTGTAGAACTTGATACCTCAATAGAGGCTCAAGGATGTATTTATATAGAGAGATATGAAATATAGGAAAATACAGAAATACAACATTACATCTAACACTTTCCCATAAGTTGGATCATGAATATCAACCAAACCCAACTTGTTACATAAAAATTTCATTCTAGCACCAACAACTCCTTTAGTAAAAATATCTGCAACTTGGTCTTCAACCTTCCCATGACTTAGAGAGATAAGTCTTTCATACTTCTCCTTAACAAAATGACAATCAATTTCAATGTGTTTTGTGCATTCATGAAAAACAAGATTCGTAGCAATCTGTATCACAACTTGATTATCGTACCATAATTGAGTGGAATTTTGAACAGAATACCTTATTTCAAGAAGGGTTTGTCTAATCCACACGATCTAAACAACATCATGACACAACACAATATTTCGTTTCTACATTAGATTTGGCAACTGTGATTTGTTCCTTGCTTTTCTAAGAAACAAGAATTTTACCCATAAAGATAGTGAATCCTGTAGTTAACTTCCGATTGGTTAAAGAACCTTCCCAATTAGAGTTACAATAAGTTTCTATATTGGAATGTCCCCGATTCTTGTACATTATCCCGAGGTCAGAATTTTTCTTTATGTACCTAGCAATCTGAAGAACAGATTCTCATTGAGAGTTAGTTGGGGTTTCTATAAACTGACTAACCTTACTGCGTATGCGATGTCTGGATGAGTCGTGGTAAGGTAGTTCAATTTTCCAACCACTCTTCGGTATTTTTTTGGTGAATCCCATAATTTATTTTCAACATAGACGTTCTTTTCTCCTGGCTGGAATGGAAAGTCCATAGGAGTACACTCAGACATCCCAAGATTTTATAGCAAATCTAAAGCATATTTGCGCTGACAGATGAAGAAAAACCTATCACAATCTATGACTTTAGTGCCAAGGAAGTATCACAATGAGCTCAGATCTTTTGTTTGAAAGTTGGAGTGTAAGAATGCCTTGGGATTGGATATCCCACTTGAATTACTTCCTGTGATAATAATATCATCGACATACGCCACTAATAAGATAATACCTGTCAGAGAGTTCTGATAGAAGAGTGACGAATCTTTATTACTCTTTGTAAGGGCAAACTGAGCGACTATATATCTAAATCGGGCAAACCATGCTCGGGGGGATTTCCTCAACCCATATAAAGACTTCTTGAGGCGGCAGCCGCACATCTTGGTCCTCTCCCCTCAATAATGAACCCAGGGGGTTGTTCATATACACTTATTCTAATGACCCATGAAAGAAAACATTCAATATGTCCAATTGAAGTAGGGGCCACTGGTGAGTAGCTAGTTGTAAGAGATAGAAGAAGACGAATGAAGTACATTTGGAGACCGTGCAAACGTTTCATCATAGTCTACTCCATAAGTCTAAACATAGCCTTTAACAATCAAGCAGGCTTTCAAACGATCCAAAGAACCATCAACATTCACTTTGATGGAGTAAATCCATCTGCAACTAGTAGCTCGCTTGTCAGAGGGAAAAGAAACCAAGTCCCTTGTTTATTGAGTTGGAGGGAAGTCAATTCATCTTGCATTGCAGCGGCCCAACCAAGATGAGCTTATGCATCAACAACGGTGGATGGCATGTTGTATTGATCAAGTGTGGAGGTCAATGCAATATGACAAGCAGATAATCCTTGATAAGAAGTGCCAAACAGAGGTTTGTCCTGACAAACATGACTTCCCTTGCACACAACTATGGGTGGCTCCTAGTTGATAGGAAGAGGATCCACGTGTAGAGAATACATGGGCACACAAACAGGTTCTTCATGAGGAATAGTCTTTGGACTATCGTGGGAAGAGATGGTCTAAGGTGGGTTCATGGATGTGCCTTCAGAAGGGTGACACGAGGATACTTGTTCTCCAAAAGGACTGAGGATGTCTTTCGGGGAAAGTGCAACATGTGCGGGATAGCGTATGAGTAGGAGTCAAGAGAAGAGTCAGTAGCTGAGGATCTACGAGTAATAGAAAGATATGTGTCGAATTTAAGGAAGACAACATTAGTGGAAATAATGTATCTGTGTAAGCGAAAAGAGTAACATTTGTATACTTTAGTGGTGCGGGAATATCTAAGAAAGATACATTTTAAGGAGCAAGGTTCAAGATTGGAAATAGAGGGTCGATAATCCTAACATAACAAAGACACCTAAAGATAGATAAAGGTAGGGAGAGATTAGAGTGAGTGGGGAAGTCAAACTTGAAAAGCTTATTGTAGGATGTCTCCCCTTGAAGAATATGAGAGGGAAGACAATTGATAAGATGTGTGACTGTAAGGACAACATCACCCCAAAAGTGTTTTGGTACTTGCATATGATGAAGAATGCCATGTGTAACCTCTAGGAAGTGGCTGTTTTTTGTTTAGCCGCACCATTTTGTGGGGGGGGGGGGGGGTATAAGGACAAGTGGTTTGATGTAGGATGCCTTTGTCTATGAGGAAGGAACACATCGACTGAGATACGTATTTTCTACCATTATCAGTGCGAAGATATTTAATACGAACATAAAATTGAGTAAATATTTCATTCCACAAGTTTGTAAAAATCGTAGCAAGCTCAGAATGACTTTTCATTCAGTACACCCAACTCATGCGAGAAAAATCATCAATAAAGTAACATAATATTTATGTCCTAATGACGTTGGGACATGCCAAGGTCTCCAAACATCAGAATGAAGTAAATCAAAAGGTGCAACAACTTGCGTACCAGTATGTGTTACATAGCTGATTCTATGATGTTTAGGAAAATAACAAGATTCACAATTGAGATGGGAAATATATTCCCAAACTCAGGATACAAAAGACACATAACATAGATAAATGGATGACCATGACGATAATGAAGACCAAAAACTTGCTTGAAGCAGTAAAGCAAGCTAGAGGCGAGCATCCAGGACATACACTCAACCATTCAACTTCCCCGTACCAATAATACGGTTTGTCTTATGTCCCTGAAATGCACAACCAGAAGATGTGATTGTAGAAATGCAATTTATGTCAAACAGACGAATCAGTAAGGTGGGTTGAGCGTGAAGGTGGGGAAGACTTGGCGGCCCATTTAGGTTTCCCATGGATAACCCAACAAGTGTCCTTGGTATGTCCCCGATGCTCGCAATGAGTGCAATGTCTCGTGTCAGTGTCACTACCACAACGGGTACGACCTCCTCGGATACCCCCTCTTCCACCACAAGAAGCAAGTGCCAACAAATCACCAGAGGAAACATGTAATGTAGATGGAGTAGTCGTAGAAGTTCCAACCTTGGTCAGACGATGATACCCACTAACAATTTCAGAGTAGAAGGACTTGCAAGCATTTCAGTCTTTGTCGTAGAGAAATTTAAGTCGAGGTCATTCAATTTCCAGTAGTAAGAGGTGCTCACACTGAGCCTGGTGCTCCTCTACGGTGGAAGGGATCTTCCAAAGGTCTAAGGTCTCATCTGCAAGAACCTTCTATTCAAAGAAATACTCTGTGACCGAATGCACACCCTATTTCAGACCAATTATCTTTGAAAAGAGTTCACCAAGACGAGTGAGGTTGTTTACTTGAGAGAACATCATTTGTAAGGTATCCCATAATTCCTTAGTACTATTGCAGTTCTTACACATTTGTTGAACTGAGGGATCCATGGAACTCATCAGAGCAAAGATCCAACAATTATCACTGTACCAATCCTTATACTCTTGACTTGCAGTGGTACAAATTGGGAGCCTGGTAAGATGGTGCATACATCGTATCCTAGATAGAGACATAATGACTCCCTTTTTCAAAAGATTCATTATTGTAGCCCCCATAGGGTACAGTCTTAGGAGCATTATTACTTGATGAGGGTCACTGACAGTCTTTGCCATAATGTACTCAGGGCACAAAGATCATAAAAAATCTGCCTTAGAGAAGTCTGCGATCAGAAATATAGAAGGGCAACAACATCCAAAAAGGGAAACATTAGGTATAAGAAGGCCGTGACATCCAAGAAGGCGGCATGAGGTAGAAGACGACAACAACATCGGGTAGGAGAAGCAACGACATCCATGGCAGAGAGGTCGATGGGATGCATATCAATTGGGACTGTCAACCACGATATAAGTCGGAGGAATGCATGGATCGACAGAGTAGATCCCAATGAAGAGTCTAGGTCGTTCGAGGAAGGGTTGGAAAGAGGCTTATGCTGTCATTCAGCCGATGACGAGGTCTTTGTACGTCGTCAAAGATTGGCGTCTGATCGGGAAGGTGGCAGGTGCGAGAGAGGCGCAATCGACGATGAGGGATCAATCCGCAAGGCAGAGTTTCGTCAAGATTTGGTTTCAAGCGGCAGAAGCAGAGGCTTTCGATCGGATTTCAAGTAGCAGAAGTAGAGGATTTCGATCTGGTTTCGAGCGGCGGTTTTTGCCCTAACGTGGCTATGATACCATGTTAAGTAGGGTTTGTAGAACTTGATACTTCAATAGAGACTCAATGATGTATTTTTATAGAGATATGAAATACATGAAAATACGGAAATACAACATTATATGCAACACTTTCCAAGTTAATATTACCTGACATAAAAAAGGTCATTTTGTTCCAAAACATCATGTGGCCTTCTCATTTGACTGAACAGATGCATGCAAATAATAATATAGAATATTATTTTCTCTAGTTTAAGCTCATAGATACTTTTTTTTCTAGGAATATAGTCTGTTTTCTATACATTGAAGGTTGAGCGGCATACCCAATTGGGCATACCAATGCAGTGCTAATTAGATCTATAATTTAAATGAGATAAAAAAACACTGGTAGGCGGTAGCTAATTGTTTGCTCTCCTGTTGGTTCTTTTGCTTGGAAACTGAAGTAGGATAAGGCGCTAAATGAAATACCAAGACTATAATCCGAATGCAAATGCGAATGTCCGGCAAAATTAATTTTGTAAAACAATATTCATAAGTGATATGACTTGATTTCTCCACAATTAAATTAAAGCAATTTAAGTAAGGAAACAAGAGAGGAGTATGAGCGCGAGGGTGCGCGTAAGCCAATACTAATTAAATAGGCAATCACAATGCCGACTGAAACAAGACTTCAAACGATTATCCCTACAAGTAGAGAATAAACAAATGACTCATTGCTAAAAAAGCAACAACACACGTTAAACTTTGCAATCAAAGGAGTGGGGAGGGTTGGATGTGCTTCTCGAGGGCTGCCGGGACTGGTTTTCATCAATCAGAATTTGTACTTTGCTGTACAAGACAGCGGTTTAACCCCTGCAAGAAGGTACTGTAGGTGGTCGACAATGAGCTCCCAGTGGGTGAGAGGGTGGAGAAGTGGCAGGTAATGTTGTCATTCCTCGAGAGGTTTAGTGGGTGGGGATGGGAAATAGTAGGTTGAGGCTTCCCGAGAATGAGAGAGGAGCAGGGAGAGGATCCGGGACTAAGGAGCAGCAATTGAGTTCCACTCAAGTTCGAGGAAGGATAGGGGAAACCGGCCTGACTGGGAGTAAATTAGGGAAAATGGGGGAGGAGTTCGGCCATTACCTGGTGGAGAAGTGGGGCTTGGAAATAACTAAAGTAGCTCCACGTGTTTGGAACGAGGGGAGAAAAGTGGGGTTCGGTTATAAGAGAAGTGAGGTGAGTGGGCTGAAGTTTTAGGAGGAAATTTAGGGATCTCCACGTGCGAGAAATGGGGAGAGGATTAGCTTAATTTTAGGGATTGACTCCTAAAATGTAGGAGAGTGGGGTTGGAGGGGGTAGTGGGTAGTTAAGAGGTAGTTATGGTGGTTATTGGTAGTGGTGTAGGTGGTGGATGGTGGTGGCCGGTGGTGGTTGCCGGTGGTGGTGGAGGTCGCCGAAGATGTTTTCTGGCTCTCGCGGAAAATGTGACGTGATAGGAAAATGATGGGGAAGTAGTAGCGGATCACTGGAGATGGCCGGAAGCGTTTTCCGGTGATCGCCGTAGGTGAAAATTAAGTGGTAGAGGGGATATTTTACTGGACAAAAGGAAGGTGGCGGTGGCTCCATTACAAGTGTGGGGAAAGGTGAAATGGCCGGTCTCCTAGATAAGGGCTGAGGTTCCCTTGGTAGGATGCTTGGATGGATGGCAGCAAGCAAGGAAGGAGGCGTGGGCTGTTTCCAGTGGGGAAGTAGGATGAATAAAACCCTCTGGGCCGGCTGTTAGTGGGGAGGAAGGAGAATGATTGGCAGTGGAGTAAAGAGGGGGAAATGTTGGAGTGGTGGACTACAATGTTCGGTTGTTTTGTGGAGGAGGGAGGGGAGATGGCGGTGGTTGGCTGGATGAAATGGTAAAGGAGAAGAAGTGGCCGTCCAAGGGAAAATGGAAGGAGGTAATCCTAGGCTTAACACCCGGGAAGTCGGCTTCAACACCGAAAATGACCAAGGGATTAGTTTCAACACTCAATCCTTCAATAATCCAAATGAGAGCCCTCACTCTCTATTTATAGACTCTAAGGGGACAACAGACGGCTATAATTGGACGTCCTGACTAAAAAAAAAGCAAAAATACAACTCGAAATAAAATGCGACAAGAGACAAATACTATGATCAGCGAGCCGCTCGAAATGAGCGGTCGTAATCGTCACTGTGCCCGAGGTCATCGGGAGTAGACTTGAACGGGTCGGGCGGGCTGCTCCCCAATCAGAAACCTTTTAACCAATCTCATCCCCCTAATGATATTTTTCCTCCTGGCCAACAAAAAAGTGATTTGTGCATTTGGAAAACAACAATGCGAACATGACATTCTTCACCTTTCAAGCCTCAAATCCCTCAAAGAACTTTTGAAGAATTGATGTGGAGCAGAGACAGGGACCTGCAGTGGAGGACGAGTTTTGTGTCCGTTCGGGGCTAATTGGTGACTTTCCATATATGACGTGCCCAGATCGATGATCGGACTCCGCGGATGCGTCACCTCCAACCAATCATAGCCGTCGATGGTAGGATGCCCTAGCCTCCTTTTATTATAAATAGATAGGTAGTGGACTGATTATTGGCATTGCAGAATTTGGTGAAAAGTATTCCCGGATTCCCGCGATCCCGCCACGGTGCTGACTCCGTGGAACCTTAGGTGACGACTCCTTGGTGCGTATCTCCTTCCCCAAGGATTGCCCTAACTGTAGGGTCCTTCTTCCCCTCCCAAGCCCCCTCAGCCTCCCCCTCCCAAATCCAACCCCCTTTTAAATTCCTATTCCTTTCTTATTTCACTATTCATTCATGAAATTTACTATTCACTTTCCATAGTTTTCCCTTCCCTTTTCCACCTGCCGGCCTCCCCTGGTGGCTGCCCTCTTCTCAGTTTTAACCGCACCACTCCATTTTATCTACAACGCGCCGACTCCCCTCTACCTTGCAGCACCGGTCCAGCCGCTCCCCCCACCCAGCCGCCCAAACCCTTCTGATTCCCTCAGCCATCCGCCTCCTTTCCAAGCCCAGAACCCACCATCGGCCTCCCCTTTCACCCTGCATCCGCCACCCCATTTTAAGGCCCACCAAGCCAAAACTATCAACCCTCTTCTCGTGGAACTACTAACCCTAATCCTCCACAATCCTGATTAGTGCAGATCCAGGACTTTTTAGCCTGGATCCGACCCCATATTGTTGGGTCTACCTTTCCCGCCCGGATCTATACCTACATGTCCGGATCTATCCATTTTCGGTCTGATTCCACTGTCCACTGCCGAGGACAACCACCCTGCTTTTTCCACTCCGCCGGTTCCACATTCGATCGTTGTTCCACACTTCCGACTTCAGATTATTTAGTGCCTTGATAGCCCACTACTTGGTGAGTTTTCGTTGTACTGTATTATTATTTTCAGTATTTTTATTTTGGATTGTATCTTTTACTTATTTTGGAGCTCTTGTATGGTAGTTGTTTGCTTTTACATTATTATTGTAATTTGCATGGTTTATTCGCCGCACACTATTCTTTTGGTCATTCACGCGGAGGAAAGCCTAAGCTTGTTTGTCCTAATTAATTATTTTTGCCTTGCTATGAATTTGTTTGCGTGGGATGTTGAAATTTATTATCTAATTTGGATTCACGTTGTCGGATTTATATAACATGTAGGGTTAGGTCACCGTTTACCCGTCACTTATAGATTCGTCCTGCGTCAACTGGTATCAAAGTTAGGTTGCGCGTACTTTTCGATACACAGTCGTAAAGTCTATAGTTTTTTCATTTTGTTTATGTATCACGATTATTGCTCTCTTCAATTTGGAGGTTTCGAGTCCACTTACACTCGCGTCCATGGAGCCCCGTCAGGGAGATCCTTACATTACTATGACGATTATTCTCGATCGCAGCACATCACTTTTAGAGATCGTGTTGACCCACCGACACGACCCCACCACACTAGAGACGATCAATATGATGATCGTCGTCGTTTATATTCGTACACGCGAGCGGATCGTGTTGATCCTTCGACACGACTCAGTTACTTTAGAGATGATTATTATGAGGATCGTCGCTTTGAGAGAGATCTTGAGAGTCAGTTTCGTATTGTTGCCCCTCCCTTTGATGACTCATCGAGTCCTGAATCTTTCAGTTATTGTCTTGTGAATATGAAGTATTATCTCGATCATTTTGAGTTATTCGGTGAGTGTCGCATCAAATTTGCAAAACTTAGACTTTTAGATCAGGCGAGGACATATTGTTCTAGCATTGAGAGGACCCGCGAGAGAGGCCGTCTACATCGCATCACCAGTTGGGTGGACATGAAGCGTGCATTGTGTCAGAGGTATCTGCCTTCGTCGTATCGGAGTCGCTTGCTCGACCAATTATTTTCCCTTGAGCAAGGATCCATGTCTGTCGCTGAGTACATGGATCGCTTTGATGAGTTAGTTGTGAGGAGCGATATTCGTGAGAACCAAGTCATGACCATTTCCTGATTTCAATCTGGACTTCGGTCTGACATACATACTAAGGTAGTTTATCATAGTTCGAAGTCCCTCGAGCAGACATATTAGCTCCCCCTTTGTTATGAACAGTATTTGAAATCCGCAAGAGCTAGTCGATGAGATTCTTACCTTGACTTACGCAGTACAAGCCCCTCCCATACTGAGGTCACCATGATGCCTACCACTGTTTTTTCAGCCACGACAGAAGTGATACCTGATGCGGATTGCTCTCACCCTAGTGAGGCGCTTAGCCCAGTGAGTGACTTATCTCTTGTTTCTGACCCGTCTCTTGTGATCCCGACTGAGAGCAAGCCTGAACGACATATTGAGTCTGTAGTGTTGTATCCCTCACCCACACCTCTTCCTCTGCCATACACCGGGCTAGTTAGCACCACAACCACATACCCTTTTCCTGACATCGCACCCACAGATCCATTCTTGAGTATAGGCCTATGTCGCTCTCCCATTGTCATTGCCCAGAGTCACATTACGACCGAGAGCCCAGAGTCTGGTGTTGATCTTGTAGTGGCTATGTCACTCATTCACGGGGACACTACCCCTTACGATAGTACTCATATGGAGGATCATGACCCTGGTGACGAGTACTATGAAGACCCCCCTGTTGAGCCGCCTGATGAGCCCCCACATCCTGGTGAGGATGCGATTCAGGTGAGCTGCTTGTATATGGGTTTTGAGCTATTGGCGTCGCTTTCGCTATCATCTATAGCCTTGCTCCAGAGAATTGATCTTGAGTGGAGGATAACGTATGTAGGGCCTACCTTGAGTACACTAGAGCATGATCACATTTTGAGGACCCACCTTATGACCATCACACTTTCGATGAGTTTTGGGATGCACCACTCGCTGACCCACCCAATGAGTTCTTTCTTGTCAGGGACACCACCACTATAGAGTCACGTCTCTTAGTCGGTGTACACGATTTTCACCCAGGTGGTCGTCTCATTCGCAATGAATTTTCGTACATACCTCCTGCTACCTCATGTCTATGTGTTACGTTCCCTGAGAGACTTTGGTTTGTTACGAGCTCGTATTTGAGTATAGATATCTCACACGGTCCATCTGAACACTCGTCGCACATGAGATGAGTTTTTCTACACTCCACTGGGAGAGCCTTCTGATAGGCCACCTCCTTGATAGATTTTCAGGTCACTATTATATTTTTCCCATAGAGAGCATGTAGTGTCTGCCTATTTTATTTGCATGAGTCTGTTGAGTTGTTGCGTCATCATTTGCATGAGTATGTTGTGTTCTCTGTTCATTGTATGTCAGGTGTCATGAGTCGGTCCGACAAAGAATCCATAATGATAATATAATTTGTAAGTCACATGTGGATGTGCACTGGCAAGAGCAGAGGTACTCATGAAGGCGAGTAGGTGATGATGAGAAATCTGCGTTGTGAGGCTCTGTGCAAGCTTGCTAAAAGCTTGAGCGTTAGACGAATGGATCCCTATATAATCATGAGACGGATCGAGGCAAACACCTATATGATCATTGATATCCCCGATGTATAGACACATCCATATTGGTGTTGGAGATATGATGTCGTACTTCGAGCCTCGCAAGTATGTTGACCGAGCAATGGATTTCCAGCCCGCCATACCTCACTTCCACCTTACCTTACCTTACCACCTTCATAGCCCACCACTTTGATGACCACCATAGTTCACCCATTTCTGACACCCACCCACTTGGAGACTTGTCTCTTTTTTCTTCTATACACTACGACTCGCCGAGATCACATCCGAGATCCAGCCACTAGACGATTGTGAGAGCATTTCAGAGAGTTTAGACCATTCGAGTGATTTCGTACACATACCTACACAGAAGTTGATGACACCGGGTACTTGCAGCAGAGCTTGATCGATTCCTTTTGGACTTCGACTTTAGTACGACCGTCTCCATTCACCAGAGATGACTGTTTTCAGTCGGGGGAAGTTGATTGGCGAGGACACTCTTCCATCAACGACACTTGGACGACCTCTGGTGGACCTCTTTGTGTCTTACCTGGCATACATCAAGAGAATTCCGATCCCTATTCATCGGGAGATGAATTCTTTTAAGCCTGAGAGATTAATGCGGAGCAGAGACGAGGACCTGCAGTGAAGGACGAGTTTTGGGCCCGTTCGGAGCTGATTGGTGACTTTCCGTATATGACATGCTCAGATCGATGATCGGACTCCGCGAATGCGTCCGGATTCGCACTGCAAATCGATTTCATATATTAGTTTATTGTATTTGCATTTGTTTTGATGTATTTGGGTGGCCCCACCTTCGCCAATCATAGCCGTCGATGGCGGGGGTGCACTAGTCTCATTTTATTATAAATAGATAGGTAGTTGACTGATTATTGGCATTGCAGAATTTGGTGATAAGTATTCCCGAATTCCCGCGATCCCGCCACGGTGCAGATTCCGTGGAACCCTAGATGACGACTCTTAGCCTCCTAGGTGCGTATCTCCTTCCCCAAAGTTTTCCCTAACCCTAGGCTCCTTCTCCCTCCTCTCAAGCCCCCTCTCTTAGCCTCCAGGGCCCAAATCCAGCCCCCTTTTAAATTCCTATTCCTTTCTCATATCACTATTCATTCATGAAATTTACTATTCACTTTCCATAATTTTCCCTTCACTTTTCCAGCCGTCGGCCTTCCCTGGTGGCTTCCCTGCTTCTCAGGTTTCAACCGCACCCCTCCATTTTATCTACAGCCCGCCGACTCCCTTTCACCTTGCAGCCACCGGTCCAGCCGCCTTCCCCCATCGGTCCAGCCGCCTTCCCCCACCCAGCCACCCAACCTTTTTGATTCCCTCAGTCATTCACCTCCTTTCCAAAGCCCAGAACCCACCACCGGCCTCCCCTTTCACCCCGCAGCCACCGCCCCATCTTAAGCCCCGCCAAGCCAAAACTGCTAGCCCTCTTCTCGCGGAACCACCAACCCTAATCCTCCCTTGTCCAGATCAGTTCAGATTTAGGATTTTTCAGCCTGGGTTCGACCCCATATTGTCAGATCTACCCTTCCCCGCCTACCTACGTGGCCAGATCTATCCATTTCCGGTTCAATTCCACCGTCCACTGTCGAGGACAACCACCTCTGCTTTTTCCACGCCGCCGGTTCCACATTCGATCGTTGTTCCATGTTTCCGGCTCTGGATTCTTCAGTGTCTTGGTTAATCACTACTTGGTGAGTTTTCGTTGTACTTGATTAATTTTTCAGCATATTTATATTGGATTGTATCTTATACATGTTTTGGAGCTCTTGTATGGAAGTTGTTTACTTTTAGATTATTATTGTGATTTGTAGGGTTTATTCGCCGCACACTCTTGCTTTGGGCCTCCACGCGGAGGAAAGTCTAAACTTATTTGCCCTAATTAATTATTTTGCCTTGCTGTGAATTTGTTTGCGTGAGATGTTGAAATTTATTATCTAATTTGGATTCATGTTGTCGGATTTGCATAACATGTAGGGTTAGGTCACTGTTTGCGGGCCTATAGATTCGTCATACGTCAAGAACAGTCTCAGTAAGTACGAGAATGTTTTTTGCATTGCCCAACAACCTTTCCCCTGGTGCACGCATGAGCCCTTGATCTTTTTGGTGACACTTTAGTAGTCATGCGACCTTACCTGTACCTTTTTCTACAAAAGTATGAGATAGATGACCAATGCGACTGGATGCTTTAGCAGTACATCATCTGACTGAGCTCGTTCTCTTCTCTCGTCCTCTCAGGAAAAGAAAAAGGTGGTGGTATGACATTTCTACGTTGATTACATGGAGCTGATGTCAAAACAATTAAGGATAAAGTTCTTGTCACAATGATCAGTGAGTTGTTGGATGAGCTGAGCAGGCCCACTGTTTTCACCAAAATGGATCTATACTCATGTTATTAGCAGGTGAGCGCACACTTAGAGAATTTAGAGAAAACAATGTTCAAGACGCATCATGGATAATTTGAATTTCATGTCATTCTGTTCGGATTAAGCAATGCACCATTTACCTTAGGATATTAATTTGAATTTCCAAACCTTGATACTTGTACCAGTCTCTTTCTAATTTATTTGTATATATGTCTGTAGAGAAAAGCAAAATCTTGTCTATACTTCTTCGTTATCAAATATAATGTCTTAATACACATATATAGGAGAAAGAAAGAGAGACGAGTCCCCTATACAAGGTGTGAGATTAATGTATAAAGTGAGAAAATAAAAGACTAAATGAACCACAAACATGAGCCTTTTTACATGGACTTTTCTAACACTCCCCCGCAAGCTGGAGCCTACAAATTGTAGGCACCCAGCTTGGACAGGAACCGGAAGAATAGAGTACTCGGTAGAGCTTTCATGAAAAGATCAACAACTTGTTTAGTGCCTAGAACATGCTTCAATTCTAGCTTCTTCATTTGAACTTTCTCCCAAACAAAGTGACAATCCACTTCAATGTGTTTTGTTCTTTCGTGGAAGACAAGATTCTTTGCTATGTGTATGACAACTTGACTGTAGTAAGGTAGCAGGTGAAGGGAGTTTTACTCCTAGATCCTCAAGAAGACTTTCAAGCCACGTAAGCTCAGAGACAACTAATGCCATCGCCCGGTATTCAACTTTAGCTGAAGATCTAGCAATCACGACTTGTTTCTTACTGCGCCAGGTCACAAGATGACCTCCAAAGTAGGTACAGAATCCCCTGGTGGACCGTTGATCGTCCAGGGAACCAACATAATCTGTGTCTAAATATGCCACCAATGTGGGAGTAGAAGAAGTTTTGTATTCCATCCCTTGACCAGGGGCTGATTTTAGATATCTCAAGATGCGTTCGACAGCCTGTAGGTTAGACATCCGAGGAGCTTGCATAAACCTGCTGACCACCCCAACATCAAAAGGTATATCCGATCTTGTGACTGTTAGATAAATAAGTTTTCCAACTAGTCGACAATAGTATTTTGGATTTGGAAGAAGATCTGCATCAGGAGCATGCACACACAGTTTGTGATTTACATCCATCGGGGTGTTAATCGGCTTACATCTAGAATAGCTAGCATCCTGAAGAAGATCGAGACAGTATTTTCGTTGAGAGAGGACAAGTCCATCAGGTGTCTTCGTTGATAGAGGACAAGTCCATCGGGGCGTCTTGCGATCTCAAGACCAAGGAAGTATCGAAGGTTTCCCAGATCTTTTGTTTGAAAAACAAAACTAAGATGTTGTTTGACTGCTTGTATTCCCTTTGAATCGTCTCCTGTAATTAGAATGTCATCGACATATACCAAAAGAAGAACCATCTCTGTTGTCCGATGTCGAGTAAATAGAGAGAAGTCTGCCGAGTTTCGAGTAAAACCAATTTCCCGAGCTGCTTTACTAAACTTGTTAAACCACACCCGAGAGGATTGTTTGAGACCATAAATAGACTTCTTAATGTGACAAACTTGGGACTCTCCCGTGGTCTCAAACCTGGGCGGTTGTTGCATGTAAACCGTTTCTTGCAGGTTACATTGAGAAACACATTCTTGATATCCAGCTGATGTAATGGCCAATTGCGATGCACAACCGCAAAGGACACGAACAGTGTTGAGCTTGGCCACTGGGGAGAATGTTTCCTCATAGTCGAGACCTTGTTGTTGAGTAAAGCCACGAGCCCCCAGTCGGACTTTAAGACGATCAATTGTACAATTAGCAGCATGCTTGATGACGAAGACCCATTTGCACCCAACAATCGTGTTGCCTGGAGGAAGGGGAACCAGATCCCATATCTGGTTTGCCCAGAGGGCTGTCATTTCTTCGTCTATGGTTGCCCGCCAGCTCGGATGTTGTAGAGCCTCCTGCATTGAGTTAGGAACAAAAATAGAGGATAAATAAGTTGCAGGGATGTGAAGTGGCGGGGACAGACGATGTAATGATACATAATTTGCCATTGGATGAGCGGTAAAGGCTGTCGCCGGATCAGCAAGTCACAAGGCCCTTAGACTGAAGCATGGGTGGCCGAGACACTGTCGAACGCAACAGATGCAGCCGGACGAGGAGGAAGACCATTTTGCGGTAGTAGGTTGCCTCAAGGGTTCGTCCCTTCCACAGAAGGAACACTTCGGACATGGCCGACCATCACGACCCCTCCCTCGAAAGCCTAAACGCTCTCCTCGGGGAGGAGGGAGAGGTAGTAAGGGTGCAACAGTTCGCTGAAGGAGGGCCGACGAGGGGGGTCCTGTAGTATCATGAGGTGGTGATACTTTGAGCAGCATGGAGCACACATCTGAGAGAGAGGGGATAGCAGCTGACGAGAGAATCTGAGCCTGAATGCTGTGAAGACGAGGTGGGACACTAGCCATCATCATGACAATACAAACGGCTTCTTCTGAGCAAGCTGGGCAGCTAATCCTTGGTAGGGGGCTGATAACGGATCCAGGCCTCAGCCAGCGTTTTGGCCTGAGCCACAAACGAGGTCAAGTCAGCAGCACCACCCGTGTCTAAGGTCTGAAGATCTGTGATGATGTCGTATAAGTGCTGAAGACTGTCTTCGCTAGAATATAGAGAATGGAGTTCGTCCCACATCGCCTTGGCCGTCTCATGATACATGACCATGCAGTGTGGTTCATTAGCAAGGAAGTTGAGGATCCACGTTTGAACACGTCCATCATGATGAAGCCAGTCATCGGTGGGTGGAGAAGGAGGATCCGTAGTGAGATGCTGGAAGGCCCTTAGACAGAAGAACCCGTTTGACAAAATGCACCCATTCAATGAAGTTTTTCTTCAGTGAGGGAAATGATGGTGATTCTCAACTCATCACGCAGCTTTGGAGCAGGAGGAATCGGGCTGGAGGAATGGGGGAAGAACGGGCGAAGTAGATCACGCGACTAGTCGGAGGACTCAGCTGAACACTCAGAGCAGGAGGGTAGCAAGACAGACGCGCGGCAAGGTAACAAGCATGCTTATCAAACTTGTGGGAACAAACCGTGT